>JARYGA010060550.1:1200000-1800000 GCA_030545235.1 Helianthus tuberosus
TCGACTGTGTTTGATGGATGTTTTATATCCATTAGGAACCACTCTTTTCCGTTATCCTTACTTCCTTTGAAATTAGCTGGTTTCGACATAGTAATAGGCATGGATTGGTTATCTCACAACCAAGCCCAGATTTTGTGTAATAAGAAGCAAGTGGTAATAAAGACTCCGTATGGTGAGCCACTTACCATACAGGGAGACACTCAGTATGGGTTGCCTGAGCAAGTGTCTATGCTCAAGGCGTCGATGTGTTTGAAGAAGGGTTGTGTCATTTATATGGCACAGGTAACTATCGATGAACCAAAACCCAAGGTTGAAGACATTCCAGTCATTTCTGAATATCCAGAAGTATTCCCTGAAGAACTACCTGGTCTACCACCAGATAGGCAAGTAGAGTTCAGAATTGACATCATTCCGGGAGCAGCACCTGTTGCAAGAGCACTTTACCGGTTGGCCCTAAATGAGATGAAAGAGTTGAGAACTCAACTGGATGATTTGTTAGCCAAAGGTTTTATTAGACCTAGCTCATCCCCTTGGGGAGCACCAATCCTGTTTGTATAGAAGAAGGATGGATCGATGCATCTATGCATCGATTATCGCGAGCTTAACAAAGTTACTATCAAGAATAGATATCCATTGCCCAGGATCGACGATCTGTTCGATCAATTACAAGGGGCAAGTTACTTCTCCAAGATCGACTTGAGGTCAGGCTATCATCAACTAAAAGTTAAAGATGAAGATGAAGATGTACACAAGACTGCATTTAGGACTTGTTATGGTCACTACGAGTTCTTAGTGATGCCTTTTGGACTCACTAATGCATCAGTAGCGTTCATGGATCTCATGAATCGCGTTTGCAAACCCTACTTGGACAAGTTTGTCATTGTCTTCATTGACGACATTCTTATTTATTCAAAGAATCAGGCTGACCATGAGAAGCACCTTCATTGTATTCTTTCACTGCTTCAACAAGAGAAACTCTATGCCAAGTTTTCGAAATGTGAATTTTGGCTTCGTGAAGTCTAGTTTCTTGGACACATGGTTAGTGAGCGTGGTATCCAGGTGGATCCCGCTAAGGTTGAAGCTGTCATGAATTGGCAAGAGCCGAAGACACCCACAGAGATTCGTAGCTTTTTGGGATTGGCAGGATATTACAGACGTTTTATTGAGAATTTCTCAAGGATTGCAGCACCCCTAACTTCGTTGACTAGAAAGAATATTAAGTTTGATTGGGGTCCTAAGCAACAAGAATCGTTTGATATACTTAAGCAGAAACTGAGCAATGCTCCCGTGTTGACATTGCCTGATGGAATAGAAGAATTTGTAGTATACTGCGACGCATCACACACTGGTATGGGGTGTGTGCTCATGCAGAAAGGCAAGGTTATTGCCTATGCTTCCCGACAACTAAAAGTGCACGAAAAGAATTACACCACCCACGACTTGGATTTGGGTGCCGTTGTATTTGCATTAAAGCTATGGAGGCATTATTTGTATGGTACCAAGTGTGTGATCTATTCTGATCACAAGAGCCTTCAACACCTGTTTAATCAGAAGGACTTAAACATGAGACAGCGTCGATGGATGGAGACTCTAAATGACTATAATTGTGAAATCAGATACCATCCAGGCAAGGCAAATGTGGTTGCCGATGCCTTAAGTAGGAAGGAAAGGGTTAAGCCTATAAGAATCAATGCCAAGAGCATTGAATTAAATAATAGTTTAAATGAAAGTTTGTTAGCTGCACAGAAGGAAGCTGTATTAGAAGCTAACTACCCTAATGAAAAACTAGGAGTAACTGCTGAGCAGTTATCCTACGGCAAGGACAGAATTCTGAGATTAAATGGACGGATATGGGTTCCAGTCTATGGAGGGCTTAGGGAAGTAATACTTCAGGAGGCCCATAATTCCAAGTATTCTGTTCATCCTGGAAGTGACAAGATGAACCAGGATTTGAAGGCTAATTATTGGTGGATAGGCTTGAAGAAGTCTATAGCCACTTATGTGGCCAAATGTCTGACGTGTGCTCAAGTTAAGGCAAAACACCAAAAGCCATCAGGTTTGCTACAACAACCTGAACTTCCCACCTGGAAGTGGGAGATGGTGACTATGGATTTTATCACCAAGTTGACAAAGACTAAACGAGGAAATGATACTATTTGGGTGATAGCGGATAGACTGACTAAGTCAGCCCACTTCCTACCTATTAAGGAAACACACAACTCAGATAACTTAGCTCAGCTGTACGTGGACGAGATTGTCTCTCTCCACGAGGTGCCAGTGTCTATCATCTCTGATAGGGATACGAGGTATACATCGCATTTCTGGAAAAACTTTCAGCAATCCCTAGGCACTCGATTAAATTTCAGCACTGCATATCATCCTCAGACGGATGGTCAAAGTGAACGTACTATACAGACACTCGAGGATATGCTACGAGCCTGTGTTATTGACTTAGGAGGAATTGGGATGATCATCTTCCATTAATAGAATTTTCATACAATAATAGTTATCATTCCAGTATACAAGCTACACCTTTTGAAGCTCTGTATGGAAGAAAGTGCGGAACGCCCGTTTGTTGGGCAGAAGTTGGAGATGTCCAACTAACAGGACCTGATATAGTCCTGGAGACGACAGATAAAATTGCACATATACGTGATCGTCTCAAAGCTGCCAGGGATAGGCAGAAAAGCTGCGCAGATAAAAGACGTAAACCTCTAAAGTTCAAGGTTGGTGACAAAGTGTTACTGAAAGTATCACCCTGGAAAGGGGTAATGCGATTTGGCAAGAAAGGCAAGTTAAGCCCAAGGTATATAGGACCATTCGAGATCATCGAATATGTCGGAACACTGGCTTACAAGTTAAATTTTCATGAAGAGCTCAGTGGAATCCATAATGTGTTTCACATCTGCAATCTGAAGAAATGTCTAGCTGATGAATCACTAGTCATACCACATACGGATGTGCATATAGATGAGAGCCTGAAATTTGTGGAAAATCCTTTGTCGATTAAGGATCGACAGGTTAAGAAGCTTCGAAGGAAGCATGTGCCAATCGTAAAAGTTAAATGGGATGCCCGTAGAGGTCCCGAGTACACGTGGGAGGTAGAATCCACAATGAAAGAAAAGTACCCTCATTTATTTCAGTAAATCTCGAGGTCGGAATTTATTTTAAGGGGGCGAGGATGTAACACCTCGTAAATTCATACCCAATAAAATAAAGACACGTGTCATAAGCCCGGATCAAGTTGAAAGATGTATGGTAGGATTTAAAAGTGTCGACATGTTAATTAATACCTCTGAGCGACCCATTTATAAATCCCAAACCTTAATCTATATTATAAACATTTGATATATTCAAATCCGGTTATTTTGATAATGTATAATTCAAATTGGCACAAGAAATGGATCCTATGTTTCATACGACAAATTCCCTTCAAAAGCATTCATCAATAAAGTCCAAGGATGTGTAAGTGCATGGCAACACCTTCAAGAGCATGCAAAGGTCTGGTTCATGGTCCCCTCCTGCTGATAAAGGCATAAGATTCGAAGTTGTAAAGAATGCATGGTCAAAGCCTAAGAGATTACAAAGTTTTGTCTGCTTATGAGGGCTTACGGACCGCAAGAAGACCACCTTACGGTCCGTAAGGTGGCGGAGCTGGGCGAAAATAAATAAAAAACGGATACGAACCGAAAAGCCAAGGGCCTACGGTCCGCAAGGTTATAACTGGGCATCTTAGATCAAGGTCGGTTGCGGACCGTATAGTTTTTAACGTCGCTGGCAGCAAAAATGGACAGATGCCTGTTCAGCCTGTTACACCGCCTTTGTTGCATGGTATTCGAAATACAGGAATTGGACCAACAGTTTTGCATGCCTAGGGACACCTGGGAACATCATACAACATTTGTAGACTTGCTTGGCATCATCTTGATCAATTAAACTCACTATATAAGAAGTTCCATGGTTGCAACATTGGAGCACCTCAGTTGAAAACTCTCAAGCTGATCTCTGGAGCTTCTCTGGCTTTCAACAAGTTTCCTTAGGATCCATAATCTTGCTTAGGACCTTTGTAAGTGTCCTTAACCTCCTAATTCCGTTTATAATTAGTTTAATGGCCTAAAGTCAAACCCGTCGTAATTAAGGTTTGACTTAGTGATTAATCACTAATGGTCCAGTCAATTCTCGTATTAAGAGTAGCTTTGAGTTGGTAATTATGTGGGTAATAAACCCTTAAAAGGCACCCTCTGATTCCCACTCTAACTAGGTCAATTGTCGGGTCAAACTTGATTATAAAAAGTCAACAAAAAGCTAATTTTCGGATAATCACATAATTAACAATGTGGAAGCCAAGCAACCTATTTTATCACTAATATAACTTGGTAATTAATGTAAGAACATGTCTAAGCATTTCAACCCGACAATTTTCAGTTTAGGCTCGGTTCGGAACCGAAAGTCGCATTATTAGACTTTTGCTTTGATTTTCAGTTCTGACCCAATGTAGCATGTTTTAGAAATTCCTTAGAGCTTTATTAGGACCAGATTACATGTTTGTATAACCCTCTGTGATTATACAACTTGGTTCATTAGTTATCTGATTCATATGCATGTTTCCGTTATATGCCTAAATGTTGACCAATATGCCATTTTGACTTTAAAACAAGAATTGTGAAAATGTGAGAGGACAATAATCTTTATTACTGATTTATAAACATGTCCCTAAATTTTCACATCAGTTGGAGGTCTAGATTAAGAGTTATGCTCAATAGCGTAATTAGAAAGCTTTTATTTAATTAAACGACGTAATTAGCATAAAGCCTATCTAAACCCAATTTTTGATACCAAATTTTTTACCTACTGATGTAAAATAATATTATGGGATTTTTGAAGATTTTTATTTATTTTTAGGCTGAGCATAACATAGGGTTATAGCTTTGATTCGGTAATTGTCGGTTTTGCCCTTTTGGCCTATAAAATGAGTTTTACAAATCATTTTGATACCAAACCTTTTTCTACTGATCTTATATGATAAATAGAATATTTTAAGCCTTCTAGAATAATAAAAATATCAGCTTTCATTATAAAACCTGGAAATCGCTTAAAACCGCCTTTTTACGCGTTTTAAACGCATAGTATGTATTAAAACTATTTTAAATATATAGGACTTGATACCTACTGATATTTTTAGTAAATTTTTATATTTTAACAGTAAGCAAAAGTTTTAAAATCAGATTTTATTTAAAGTCTTTATAAGCTTTAAAATGACCAAAATGCCCCTACGAGGCATAGTTTGAGTTTAAATTCATTTTGGGCATAATGGAAGGTATCATACTGATATCACAACATATTTAAGGCATATTAACCTACGAAACCTGTTCATGAATTATTTTGTTACCCGTAACGCATTATTCGCGTTCGGTGCGGTTTATGTAACTAGTTTGCATAAATTAGCCGAAACGGGTCAAACCTTATTATTATTTTCTCAAAATCCAGAATGTGTTTAGTCTACCCATATTATACAAGTCTTTAAACCTGTCGGGTCTAAAACACATTCTAATCCGGTCATCGCTTAATCGTGCGTTTTGAACCGTATATCTTCCTTTAAAACTAACCGGTCTAAGTTTAGGCTTAATTAAGACCCGTTAGGAATCTAATAGGTTATTAAAACCTTCGTTCCAGATTAGGAGCCTGGTAAAAGCTACTTGCTCTCGCTATTTGTGAATTATACTTACTCAGGTAAATACTCTTAACTTTTTTTCCCTATACGGACTTGGGATACGGTATTATAATAATACCGCTTGGTCGGGTATGTAGTCATTTAAATCGGATTGTGATTAATGTATTTACATAACTCGTTTTAATCTGTATTATTTGGTGTAGGGCCTTTGGGGGTTAAATGACCATGTCCCGGATATCCTCGGCATCATTCAAAGAAATGGCCACGACCTAAGCACGGGATGTAGGCATACACCTGACAGTTGCATTATGTAAAAACTGGTAATCCACTTAAAGGAATCAACCTTGTGGGCATTATACCTGTGGCGTGTCAGTTAATCTTGTCCGGCTCTTCTAACCGGCCCTGACGGACGACAAATAAGTAAAACTGTATACAAGATTATTTTTAAATAATTGTCCCAAGTTATAAAAGATATTTTGTGCCATGTGCATTCAAATTAATTTTCTTAAACTCTTTTCAAAATGAGTCAGTTAATTGTATTTACCAGTGTAAACTGACGTATTTTCCAAAAAGGCTAAGTGCAGGTACTAGAGGAAATAGGCTGGCTACTCCTGGCATCATTAATCAAGTCTTGCAAGCTCTAGATGTTAAAACCTGTTGAACAATGATCTTTTATCCTTTGATCCACCTGTGGATCCTTTACAGTCTGTTTGTAATACTTTGATATTACTATTTATTCGGTTTGTAATGTGATTCATCTTTTGCTTCCGCTGTGCATTTAAATTGTGTTGTTTGACTATGATGATATCAACTACGTCATGATACTCCCCACCGGTAATACGTGGAAATATCGGGGTGTGACATGTTGTCATCAAGCACAAATGAAATCATGTAACCAAACATTCGCATCAAACACAATACATGCTATATTGATTGTTCTGTTAAGATTATTCTCAGATGGCATCCCGATGAAACTCCATATTTCGTCGTTCAGCTTCATGGTGAAAGACTCCGACGAAAGATCATTGTTCGTCGTTGACTATTATGACGAAAGACTCTGACGAAAATCATTGTTCGTCGTCAACTAGTATGACGAAAGACTCTAGACCCTTCGTCCACTAATAGTTGTCAACCAGAATCATCCAGCCTTAACCGTAATCTAACAGATAATCATCATCACACATCGATCATAAATCTTATGCGCAACAGTTTACAATTAACATCATAAATCATCATGCAAAACAATATCCTTTAACAGTTCCGTTATAGGGAATCTATTTCGTGTATACAATAAACCTAATCAATCATCATCCATTTAAACATCAAATACACTACACATCGAATCATACAATTGGTTGCAATCATCATCCAGTTCTCTATTAACTTGTATCCCTAATACTCATACAACTTATCACTACACACGATCATATATCAAACATAAATCCAATAAATGAGTCAAATCACTAACCTTGATATAAGATAAAACAACAGTGCTTAAGATTGGAGGGTTTCGACTAGGGGTGAAAGATTATCGTCAGTCGCTAATAACTTCAATCTGATGTGCTCATGGGTGGAGTGTTGAAACCCTATTCCTAATATACAAAGTTATAGTGAACTGGGCCACTGGGCTTCTACGTAATATGGGCCCAGAATCCCTTTCGGCGAAAGATGCTTATGGACGAAACACATACTTCGTCGGGCACATGATGACGAAAATCAACTTTCGTCATTAAAGGTTTTTCATCAGATTTGATGTCGACGAAGGACTTTCTTCGTCGAGGGTTTATGTTGAGGAACCTTAGTTATGAAACATACACAAAACAACCATACATAACAACACAGTAATCATTTATCAATATGTAACATTATTCAGTTATCAAAACAGATTTGTGGAACAGTAATTGCGTAGGGGCAAGACCTTGAAATCTCGGGTTGTCACATCATCCCCAACTTGAAAGAAATTTCGTCCTGAAATTGATAAGTAATCCCAAGCAGCACAGTGTTAAATCAGGATGACTGTGGATTTTCCCCAGGTGCCACATCATCCCCAACTTGAAAGGGAATCTCGTCCCGAAATTCACTAGTGACAACAAAAGTTGATTCAACCGTCTGAACAATTGAGGATACCAGTGCTTTATCAGATCTTTGTGTTCCCACGTGGACTCCGATCCACGTCTTGAGTTCCAACGAACTCTCGCGATCAGGATTTGACTATGCTAACGAATCTTGACGTCCTGGACCATGATTTCAGTAGATTCCTCGACAACTGCAACTTTTCCTTAACCTCAGACTCTAGTAAGGGTATCACAATCGTTTCGAGACAAATACTGCCTTAGATTCGAGACATGAATGGCATCGTGTACGTTACCCAATTCGTCGGGTAACTCGAGTTTATGAGCTATGTCACCGATTCGTTCCAGAAATCCGAATGTCCCAACGTATCGTAAACTAAGCTTGCCACGTTTTCCATAGCATACCACACCCTCCCAGGGTGAGACTTTCTATTATGACACGTTTGCCTACAACGAACTCCCAGCGTTTCCTAAACTTATCGGTTTTCCTGACGGTCACGCGCTGCCGGCAAACGATTTTCCGACCTGAACAATCTTCCCAAGTGGTTCGAGTACAAATCCTGGATCTGTGATTAGGTTGCCACCCACCTTAGTCCAACAAAAAGATCGGCATTGTTTCCCCATTAATGCCTCACACGGAGCTGCCTGAATACTAGAATGGTAACTGCTGCAGTAGAACTCAACCAAAGGTAAGTATCTTTCCAATTTTCACTGTAGCTAATCACTCACATACTCGCAGCATGTCTTCGAGTGTCAGGATGGTTCGTTTGTTCTAACCATTTGTCCAACGGTGATGAGCAACGCTCGTGTCTAGACGTGAGCCAAGGGTAGTGTGTACTGCCTGTCATAAATCAGGTATGGATCAAACTCAAAGGTAACAGGAGTTGGCACCTCGTGCCTAAAACCGCCTCTCTCAGAGGAACATTCACAGCTTGTGAAGACTCGTCAATTTCCTTGATTGCAAGAAAGTGTGTTGGTTACGTGAGACAATCAACGATATTGTTTCCGTTTCGAGTTGTAAGTGGACTAGCGATAAAATCCATGGCAGTCTGTTCTCATTTTCCATATGGGTGTTGCCGGTTGCTAATACTCCACCTTGACTTCCTCACAACTCAAATATCATACACATACTTTGCTAAGTGGGCCTTCATGCCCGATCACAAGTACAAGATTTATAGATCCTAATATCTCTCATCAAAATCTAGACAACTAGAATATCGAAGCCGGTGTGCTTTGCTCAACACATATTCCCTAAAGTTGCCATATAATGAGATCCACACTCGTTCCTTGAGGTAGCGAATATTGTCCGTCCGGCCAAATGTTGCTTCTCCATGCCCTGCATGGGTTCAACTTGAAAATCCTCTTCCTTCAGTTCTCCAGTTTGAATAGAGCGAGTCTGATCAGGTAAGTTAGAATCGATAGTGAGCTGCAAAGCTCGTGCACGTTCAAGTTTCATAGTCGTAATCGTCCAAAAGTTCCATCCAGCGATACCATTAACTGATTTAGCTCTTTCGAAACCAGGGTACACGGGAGGCACTTGTGATCGGTCTAAGTAGTACATTGGTACCGTCCAAGAAATGCCTCCAATTTACATCCAAAGACCACGGTTTCCACCGCAGGTTGTGTGTTGATATTCACCAATTTACACATATTTTAGTCCCCCATTTTATCCCCATTTTATGCGTTTTCGGCCGTAAAACCGTTAATCGGATACTTAATCAGGTATACTTTTGTTTACAAGCCTAAAACATCATGCCAAACAAGATGATAGTGAAAACGAGGACTTTCCGGACGAAACGACAAAGCTACGAACATTCTGTGAAGATTTAGACCTGCGCGATTGGCACGGTCGTGCAATGAGTGGAACGACCGTGCGGATCCGACAATAAGGCTCTGCTCAGCAATGCACGCCAGTGCGATCAAGAGTGCAATCCTTTCTCGGAGAGGAACGATCGTGCGGATGGAGGCACTCCCGTGCAACCCGATGACCAAGCCAGCCCGGAACAGCACCACCAGTGCAGCTGCACGTGCAACCCTAACCCGGAGATGCATGATCGTTCCACCAATGGAACGGTCATGCGAGATCGAAGACCAGTCAAGATAAGATGATGTCATGCGGTATGGTGAACAGTAACTCCAATGATTCAAAAAGTGAACGGTCGTGCACTTTATTGGCACGACCGTGCGATCGCAAAATGTTATAAAAAACATGCAGAAACATTCTGTTCGTAACTCTGGATATTTTGGGAGCTCTTAGGCAATTTTCAGGCTCCGGATGCATTAGCTTTCACCCGGATTCAAGCCACATTGTGCCGATTAGCTTCGTTATCTTCCGGATTCTTAATCTAGTGCTTGTTTATGGTTTGATTCTCTAATCTTTCCATAATTTTGTTAATGTTTCAAGCATTTAGATTAATGTTTTATGTATTATTGTAAGCCTTTGGGCAAAAACACTACAATCCCTTTCTTAATTATAACCATTAGTATGTTAATTTTGTTTGTAATGACACTTGGAAGTATTTTCTATGTTAATCTTTGATGATTAGTTTGCAACCTTGTTATTGTTGTTGATTTCTTGATTATAAGTAATTATGTTGGATGATTAGTATATGGTTAGTTGAGATAGTTGAAAGATGAAGCTTAATTAATCATGTATTAGTAGACTTTGAACATGCTTAACTTGTTTAAAATGTGTGCACCATGACACTAGAAATGGTTAGTGGTTTAATAAGAGGTAATTATTGTTAATCAAGAAAGCTTTCCGTCACGTAAGGACCTTAACGGGTTAAATGGTGTTGTTATGAATTCTTGCCATGAATTGTTAGCTTAGTTAGTAATTTAGGCCAAAATTGCTATCCTGGTGAATTTATGTGCAAGATTTGTAAAATGAACTCGGTTGTGATGTAATCTAGTTTATGCTTGTCTCGGTGGTTGCATTGTGTTTATCGGTGTCACTTTCCTTGCTTAAGTGAGATTAGAAAACTCCTAACGGATTACTAACTTATTTTTAAGAGATTTTCATAGACATTTATCAATTGCACGTTAAAGAACAATTTTAGGTGGTTAAAGTGTGTTTATCGTTTTAGCTTTCCGAATGATTGTCATGTTAGGATTCCCGAAAGGGATACTAATTGTCTTGAAAATGAAGAATTTACCAAATGTTTCTAGTGACAAAACTGACTTAATTCACATGCTTTGGTTGTGTATAAAGCAAGGCTATATATCTATTTTCTTATTTGAAGTCTACTTTGTTTTATTAATTATTTGTTTATGCTTATTTTAGTTTATAGAAAATCAAACAACTTATCTTTCTTCCGTTAATTTAATGACAAAGGTCTAGTATTATTCCTCCGCCCACTTCCTTGGATCGATACTTGGTTCTTACTGATGCTTTACTACATATATGACGGGGTACACTTGCCTCTTTCGTGTGTGTTTTGATGTTGAAGTATAAATCACTTTTATAAATTTAAAACCGAATCGTGTGTAATTTTATTATAAAAATATGTATAGACGCGAACACGCCAAGTTTTTGGCGCCGTTGCCAGGGATGTGGCGAGCCTTAGGAACGACCCGATTCATTATTTTTATCGGCGCACATATTTGTTAATATTTGTGAATATTTTCCGATTCATTTATTCGTTTATTTATTTGTTAATATTTCTTGTTTTTAATTTAATTTATTCATTTTCTAAATTATTTTTGTACACTTGTAAATTTTCATTTCATTTATTTGTTCGAATTCGAATTTATTTATTTATTTATTTATTCTTTGAGTTTTCGGCTTCGAAAAATCATTTCTACATTAGCCGATTCGATTATTTTTATTGCTTTAATTTTTATAAAATTTCGGGCCTATTTTCGGATTTTTATAAAATTTTCAGCCCATTTAAAATAATATTCTGTTTCTTTTCAGCAAAAAAAAAATAGCATTATTATATTATTAAAATATTCATTGTGTCAATTTTTTGTTTGCAGGTTGATGTCCTCAACCCCCGCTCCCGATCCTGTTGAGCCGTCCGACGAACCCGAGCATGATCTGAGGAGGCGTATTCGTGATAGATCCCGCGCGGTAGCGCTGCTACTCGTAGCTGGTGAGAAGGAGCAGGTGGTACCCGCTGAAGCCGAGGGCTTAGGGGCAGCAGGAAATGCAATCATGGCGGACGACGAGCGACCTTTGAATGAATCAAATCAGCCTGGAGGGGCAGGCCTGGAGCCGAGTATCCTACAGCCTACTATAGATACACCTACTTTTGAAATTAAACCTAGTATTATTAACATGGTGCAGAATTCGGTGCAGTTTGACGGGCGTGAGCATGAGGATCCCTGAAGACATATTGCTGCTTTTCTCGCTGTTTGTTCGACGTTTAGGATTAGAGGTGTTTCGGAGGATGCAGTTCGGTTGAGGTTGTTTCCATTCTCACTGCGTGACAAAGCTAGAGCTTGGCTTATGTCACTTCCAGCTTGGCTTCTCACTGGCAGATTTATTCATGCAGAAATACTTTCCGCCTGAGAAAACAACCAAGCTACGGAACCGGATTGTGACCTTTCGCCAGGACGAGGGAGAGTCGTTGCAACCGGCCTGGGAGAGATTTAAGGATTTGTTGATTGATGTTCCACATCATGGCTTCTCCAAGAGACAGCTGGTCTTGACGTTCTATCAAGGGCTCAGTTACAACACGCAGGAGAGATTAGACATGAATGCAGGAGGCGATCTAGGAACGAAGACGCCGAATGAAGCGTATGATATCATTGAAACAGTTGCGTTGAAGTCTAGCTCGCGTCGCGAAGGAGATAGAGGCCGGGCAACATCATCATCATCAGCACCTCGCCCAGGAGTTCACGCTGTGGATGATTACACAACCATTACTGCACAAATCTCGGATCTTGCAGCGAAATTCGATAAGTCCCAGATAGTCGTGCAAGCTGGTTCGGGATGTGACCAGTGTGGAGTGTCACATGAGCCTGGTGCATGCTTTCAGGGAGTTGTGTATGAGGGCCACGAAGAAGTGGATTTTGTGAGTAATCAGGTGAGGCCGTAGAGCAATCCCTACAGCAATACCTATAATCCCAGATGGAGGAATCACCCAAATTTTGGGTGGCGAGCAAATGTGGGTAATCAAAACCCATTGGGATTTACTCAGCGCACTCCAGTGCCACAGCAGGCTCAGGGTCACCAATTCCAGCCATACAACCAACCTTACCAGCAACGTCCATATTCGTATCAGAATCAGGGCACTGGGAGTAGTTCCCAGCAGCAGGCCCCTCAATCTAGTTCCAAGCTGGAGGATATGATGGCTCATCTTCTTACTAGCTCCTCGAGTGCAAATCAGTTGGCTAAAAAACGATACCAACAAAGCGAGGATCGTTTTATTTCCCATGAGGGAGAAATGAGGAGTCACAAAGCCTCGATTCAGAATATCGAGAACTAGGTTGGTCAGCTGGCAAAGATGATGTCTGAAAGACCCCAAGGTGGTCTTTCGGGCAATACCGAGCCAAACCTGTGCGGGCATGTGAATGCTGTCATGACTAGGACTGGTAAGACTACCGGACCCGACATATCGTACTCATCACCGATCACTGGAGCGGTCCCGACTGACACACCGGACGATGTGCAAGCCAAGCTACGCCCAGCAAGTACAACACAAGTCCAGGAGCTAGTCAAAGATTACACTCCACTCGTACCATATCCGGGCAGGCTGAAGAAGCAGAAAAACGAAGAACAATACGGTAAGTTCCTTGAGTTGTTTAAGCAACTTCACATAAATATACCGTTTGTTGAAGCCTTGGCCCAGATGCCAAAATATGCGAAATTCTTAAAGGACATCCTCTCGAATAAACAGAAGCACGAGGATATATCATGTGTGATGATGAATGAAACTTGTTCTTCCATTCTGCAAAACCGTCTACCCATGAAAATGGGAGATCCGGGTAGTTTTACGCTCCCTTGTTTGATTGGAAACATGTCTGTCAGCCATGCATTGGCTGATTTGGGAGCGAGTATCAACCTTATGCCCTATAAGGTTTTTACTAAACTGGATCTGGGTGTACCGTCACCCACTAGAATGAGCATTCGGTTGGAAGACCGTTCAATCAAGTATCCGCGTGGATTTGTTGAAAACATGCTTGTTAAAATCGATAAATTTGTTTTCCCCGTGGATTTTGTTATTCTTGACATGGACGAAGATTCAAGAGTGCCTTTGATACTTGGACGCCCGTTGCTCAAAACTGCGAGGACGATTGTTGATGTGGCAGCTGGCCAAATCACGCTCCGAGTAAATGACGAGCACGTGACATTTGATATCAAAAGATCAATGCAGCATCCGCAAAGTCACGATGACATGCTTTACTATGTCGAAAATGTCGACGCATGTGTGTGCTCTCATTTTCAAGGCACTGTTGACGAGATTGATTCGGACACACGTCTATCATGTGGGGACCTGATTGGCATTACGCAGGAGGGCCACGATTTCGAGCAGCCAGTCTATCAGATTGGTGACAATGGTTCCCAAAGTCCGGAGCGGTTTCTAGAAATTGGCCATGTAGAAGAAGAGAAATCAAACCTTTGATTGAAGATCCGCCGTCTTTGGAGTTGAAAGAACTCCCGCCACATCTCAAGTATGCATTTCTGGACGAGGAGTGTCGCTTGCCGGTCATCATTTCGGCATCATTGGAAAAGGATGAGAAGAAGCAGCTTCTCGAGGTTCTTAGACTTCATAAGAGAGCCATTGCGTAGAAGATTATGGACATCAAGGGCATCAATCCTTCTTTTTGTACTCACAAGATTCTGATGGAAGACGAGTACAAACCATGTGCACAGCATCAGAGGCGTTTAAATCCGAATATGCAAGACGTGGTGAAGAAAGAAATGATTAAGTTGTTGGATGCCGGGTTGATTTATCCTATATCTGACTCTGTGTGGGTGAGTCCAGTGCAGGTAGTACCCAAGAAAGGGGGTATTACTGTAGTTTCAAATGATAGGAATGAGCTAATTCCTACCCGTACCATCACTGGGTGGTGAGTTTGCATTGATTACCGCAAACTCAACGACGCTACTCGTAAGGATCACTTCCCGCTTCCATTCGTCGACCAGATGTTGAAGCGTTTGTCAGGGAAGTTGTATTACTGTTTCTTGGACGGGTTCTCTGGATACTTCCAAATTCCTAAAGCTCCTGAGGATCAGGAGAAGACTACCTTTACCTGCCCCTTCGGTACATTCGCCTACCGGCGGATGCCTTTTGGGTTGTGTAATGCACCGGTAACCTTCCAGAGATGCATGGTTGCAATTTTTCATGATATGATCGAGAATTCTATGGAGGTTTTCATGGATGACTTTTCGGTATTTGGGGATTCCTTCAATCATTGTTTGAAAAATTTAAAGATGATGTTGAAGAGGTGTGAATAAACGAATCTGGTCCTAAACTGGGAAAAATGCCACTTCATGGTGAAGGAGGGTATAGTTCTGGGACATAAGATTTCTCGTGCTGGTATGGAGGTCGATCCAGCTAAAGTTGACATTATTTCACGACTTCCGCCTCCCACCTCTGTGAGAGCGATACAGAGCTTTCTTGGTCATGCGGGGTTCTATAAGCGATTCATCAAAGATTTTTCAAAAATCGCTAGGCCCATGACCCATTTGTTAGAGAAAGACGCTCCGTTTATCTTTGGAAATGATTGCTTGAGTGCTTTTGACCTTCTCAAGCAAAAGTTGATTGAGGCCCCTATTTTGGTTGCACCTGATTGGAATCTGCCATTCGAAATTATGTGCGACGCAAGTGATTTCGCTATGGGGGCCGTTCTGGGTCAGAAGAAAGAAAAGCACTTTCACCCGATCTATTATGCGAGCAAGACTCTTCACGACGCTCAGGAGAACTACACCACGACTGAAAAAGAGCTCTTGGCTGTTGTTTTCGCATTTGACAAGTTTAGATTGTATTTGGTGCTTTCAAAAACAATTGTGTATACTGATCACGCAGCCATCAGATATCTTTTCAGCAAACAGGAAGCTAAACCGCGTCTCATCAGATGGATCTTGTTGCTGCAGGAGTTTGATATCGAAATTCAAGATAAAAAGGGTGTGTTGAATGTAGCGGCTGACCATCTATCTCGGTTGGAGCATGGAGACATCAAGGACACGCGTTGGGATTCAATCAATGACAATTTCCCACACGAGTCGTTGATGGGCGTTGAGATATGCGATGAGTCACCTTGGTTCGCCGACTTTGCGAACTATCTTTCTTGCGGGATTCTGATTAAAGGGTTGACTCGCCAACAAAAGAGGAAATTCTTTTCGGATGTCAAGCACTACATTTGGGACGACCCTTTCTTATTTAAGGTTGGTGCTGATCAGGTGATCAGAAGATGCGTTTCAGGAAAGGAGGCGACCGATATTCTGCGCCATTGTCACGAGGCGACCAATTTCACCACCAAGAAGGTGCTGGATTCCGGGTTTTATTGGCCGACTATTTTTCGTGATGCGCAGAGTTGGGTTAGAGTGTGCGATGCCTGCCAGAGGGCGGCAAATATATCGGCACGTGATGAAATGCCTCAGAACTGGATTCAAGTTTGTGAAGTCTTCGACATTTGGGGGATAGACTTCATGGGACCATTTCCCCCCTCACGAGGAAATAAGTACATCCTGGTTGCGGTTGATTATGTATCAAAGTGGGCTGAGGGACAGGCCTTACCCACCAATGATGCCAGGGTGGTCGTGAAATTTTTGAAAAGTTTGTTCGCCCGGTTTGGCGCTCCGAAGGCGCTTATCAGTGACAGAAGGACACACTTCTGCAATACCCAGCTTGAAAACGCTTTGTCCCGCTACGGTGTACATCACCGTTTATACACGCACTATCATCCACAGACAAGCGGGCAAGTGGAGGTCACAAACCGGGGGGCTGAAGCGAATCCTTGAGCGGTCTGTAAGTGCAAACCGCAAGGATTGGTCGGATAAACTAGACGAGGTGTTGTGGGCTTTCCGTACGGCTTACAAGACCCCTATTGGGACTACTCCCTTTAGGCTTGTATACGGAAAAACGTGTCATTTACCTGTGGAGTTGGAGCACAAAGCGATGTGGGCTCTAAAAATCGTAAATCTGGACTTAAAAACCGGAGGTGAAGCCCGGTTTCTTTAGATTCATGAATTGGATGAGCTGCGACAACACGCTTATGAGAGCTCCGTGTTGTACAAAGAGCGCACCAAGAGATTGCATGATAAACGCTTGAAAGACCATAAACAATTCTAAGCGGGAGATCTGGTCTTACTCTACAACTCGAGGTTGCGTTTATTTCCGGGAAAATTACATTCACGTTGGACAGGACCATACATGGTAAAAGAGGTATTTCCATATGGGACTGTTGCAATAGAGAACGCGGACGGCGTTATTTTCAAGGTAAATGGTCATCGTTTGAAGCTTTACGTTGCCGGGCCGATCGAGTCGGCAGTGGAGGTTATCGAGCTCCACGTCCCGTACACATCATAAGTGTGGGGAGGAGAGTCTACGCTACTGACTCGAGGATTAAAAATGTAGCAGGAGCGTCTTTGGCGCTATAGGGGTAAAATCGTCCTTTCTTATGTTTTTGTAGTTTTAGCGTAATTTAGGTGTGTTTGGTAGTTTTCATTAGTTTGTACAGTTTTTAAGCGTGCCGAGCGTAGGGTCTATGTGGGAAAAATGTTAGAACAGTTTGCGGATGGTAAAAATGGCGAAAAACGGCCAAAATAGGTGCTGAAAATGTATTCTGCAGAAAAAACTGATCTGCAGATGCGGCATGCCCGTTCCACAGACCGCACGCCCATGCGAATGCGGGCTGGCCGGCACTTTGAGTTGCACCCCGGTGCATTGCCGAGATCAGTGTGCAGGGATTAGACGTTGTCGGATACGCACGCCCGTGCGAGCTGTCGCACGCCCGTGCGAGAGGCTAAGGGCAGTTTGGTCATTTGGCAGTATAAATACCCTTATCTGCAGCCCCCATTCTCATTCGCGAAAAACCTAACTGCACCAGCCGTTCCAGACCGATTTTGCCACAAATCGCACGATTTTTTTGCACGGTTTCATAAATCCTTCTGTTGGTGCATATGTCTGTTGACTTCGTCTTATATCGAGTCTTGGATTCATTGCAGATCTGAACAAGAATGATGTTATCATTCTCAATGATGACATCATATATATGACATCACAATTATATAACATCACAAGAATGCATGCATGGATTTTAGATGAAGTGTATATATTGACACGAAATAGGAAGTTCAATCCACACGAAATAGGAAATTTGTTTTCATGCGAAATTAAAGTTGGTAATTTTGCTTGAAATGACATGTGGTCATTTCAAACGAAATCACCAGCCTATAAATAGGAGTTGTAGTTTCTCATTTCATACAGAATTAGAAGTTGTGTAACGAAGTTCTGCCCGATTTTCAAGTCAAATATTAATGAGAAGTGTGTTTTAAGTGATATACTCTGTTTCTACTCATTTCTTACACTGATTCTAGGCTGTTTGTTTGTTTTCGCCTCTCAAACAGTTGTGTATTACCTCTGATCGACTCATTTGGTCATCAAAACGATCCAACAACTTCCGCACGGTAAGTTCTTTCTTGTCGATTTTCTGTTTCATCCACGTTCTAGGTTAGATTTGCTCGATTTCTTCAAGGTTTTTAGGGATCCCTTCATAAAAACAAGCGAAACCCTAGCCCTTGCAAGAATCATATGTCTCGTGAACAACCGGTTGATTTTCTGACCCCCATTGGCCCAAAACTTTTTGATTTTTGAAAAATCTGGCTATTCAGAATCGGGGTTTAAAATCTCCAGAAAAGTCAAGTCGCACGGTCGTTCCCTTTTGGCACGGTCCGTGCGGTTGCGGCTATTCACGATGGATTTATGTGGTCTCGGTGATGCACGGTGGTGCCGTTGGTTGCACGCCGTGCAGTCACGACATAAGCCGACCACCATTGCTCGTTCTCGGTGACGCACGACCGTGCGGCTGATCGCACGCCCATGCCAGTTGCCCAGATCAGCGAGACAGTAGCTTCATAACGGTGTGTTCGGCTGTTCCGAATGAAATTTTTTTCTGTTTTTCCTGTTTTAACTGTCTTCCCTCATGCAGATGGATCATCCCTTCCTACAATTCGACCTCGAGGACGAGAGGGAAAGTCTTTGCATCCTAAAACTTCACTCATTGTGGAATAGGCGGGGCCAGTTTGGCATCCCTAGAAGACTAGACTGGGATGTTATGCGTGATTTAAATCAACGCGACCGTCTGGAAAACATGCTAACTATTCCGCTTTCGCGTTTGGTCGCCATCGACCACCCTATCTATCGAGAGCTAACGATTGAATTCTTCGCTACCTATTCATACGACAAGTCAAAAGCGCATCAAATCCCCAACTTCCGCTACAAGAATAGGATAACTTTCAGATTAGGCGGACGTTGGCATAATTGGATGGTGGGAAGATTGGGTCGAAGACTAGGAATCTACACAAATGAAGATATGGATTCCGAGTTCTTTACGGATCTGTTCACCTTCCCAAGTGAAGAAGCGCGGGGCGAGTTTTGGGCTCAAATTGCAGTTGGAGACCCATATGATCCTAGGATGTCAAAGGCTTCAAGGATACAAGACCCGTTGAACAGAGTCATGCATCACATTTTCAGTCATACCATATGCGGGCGCATGGACAGTTTGGGAAACTATCCAACACCGGATCTTATATTTCTATATGTGCTAGAGGAAGGGGTACACATCAACCTCGCTGCGCGGATGGCGGAGTACTTTGTGAATAGTTCTTGAAGAACCAACAGCAGTCAAATTCACGGCGGTCAGTATGTTACCGAAATCGCTTACAACTTGGGGTTAATGACTGATGAGGTACTTCAGGGACTTACTTTGGTGACCGAGGGTTTATATGTTGACGTCCGCTCCTTGAAGGCAATGGGGCTTATTGCAGAGACAGATCATGGGGATCGATTGAGGGGTTTGAACAACGAGGTCTGGGACCCGTTGCCTCTAGCAGAGGCGGAGGATGAGGATGAGGAGATGGGAGAGCAGCACGAGCAGCACTAGGAGCCACCACAGACACCACCACACTCACCGTAGCAGCACCATCAGCACTGGCCCCCCGACATCCCTTCGTACCCAGAGCTCTATGGCCAGTTTCAACAGATGCAGGTCAGTCAAGAGCATCAGCGGGCCAGTTTAGAGCAGTTGTATGCTAGTTAGGAGCAGCAGCGGATTAGTATAGAGCAGCTGCGAGTTGGTCAGGACCAGCTGAGGGCGAACCAGGACTTCATGCGCCAGGAGGTGCAGGTTGGGTTCTCATACCTTTTCGGGGGTCTGCATAATGCCTTTCCCGACTACTTTCAGGAGCCCCCACAGTTCCCATTCGGGAACCCAGGCGGTTATGGAGGGGCAGACCCTTCCAACACGGGAGATGATGCGGGTGACGATAACGAGGAGTACGTGGAGTTGATTGTTGGTGGTTTTGTTATTTTAGTAGTTTATTTTTTGGGTGTTCATTTTGGCTACTATTTCAAACACCCGCGGATATGTACTTTATATTTCTGACACTTTAGTTTATTTGTCTTGTCTATGTTTGGATATTTAGTACTTATATTTATGTAAATTATGGTTTGTTTGCATTTATATTGTTTCTGTTTTATTTTGCTGTACCTTGTGACATACTTGCAGATTTTGGCTAGCACGTCTTTGACCGGAACATATCACAGGATCAGCTTTGAAGTCTCGTTTCATCAAAATCATCTTCAGGGGAGTATTATTCTCCTTTATCTATATAGTTTAGGTTTCGCATTGGGGACAATGCGAGGTTCAAGTGTGGGGAGGGTTTAACTTGTTGACTTTGTTTGTCCTAAAAAAAATTCAAAAATCAGAAAAATCATTAAAAAATATCAGTAATTTGTATATATTTTTAGTAAATAAACCGGTTGGTTGTGTTTTAGAAAGCTTCGGATATGATAAAAACCCGGCAAGCCAAATAAATTTTGAAAAAGAAAACTAGAAAGCGTGACAAACAAAGAAAGACTTGCATGTTAATTTTCACACTGTTACCCATTCCTTCCGTTATGTGAGCATATTTGAGCCTTGAAATTCTTATATATTTGTTCATTTCGGATGTAGGAGTGAGCCGGATGTCATGTGTAATTTAGAACTAGTCACTAGCATGCTTGTTAACACCATGAACTTGCGAAATTGTGTAGAAGTGATAGAGGCACCTAGAAAACCCCTTTGTTGTTAGCCTTGTTCTTTGTGTTGTGTTTACCCTAAACCTTACATTACCCTTAGGATTAACCATGTTGAGCCTTCCCCGTGTTTCCCTTTGTTTACCCAACAAAATCACCCAATTAGCCAAATTTAGCCTTTTTATTTTTTAAACCTTTTAGTGTTGAAACTCTGTCAAAATCATAGTTTAACTAGTGCTTGTTATAGTTTATTGTTTATTGTACAAATCCATTATAAAAAAAAAAGAAACACAGAAAATAAAAAACCCTAAAATAGGGTGAAGTCGACAAAATTCGAGCAATTTTGAATGCTAAAATGATGAAATTTCGTTGATGAGCTCGATATCGCAAAAGTCGCCTTTTTAAGGCGTTAGTATGTATAGTTTTATTGATTTACGCTAGTTAAACGCTATTACCGAGTTTTAACCATTTCGCCACTTTAAAAATCCCTTTCCATACCCTTCACCCAAGCCTAACGTTAAAACCCATAAAGTCCTCTTGATTTGCACTTTTTCGCATGTTAGTTGGTGGAGATAGGATCTTGTGACAAGCTTATGATATTACACACTTCATTGACATGGCATTGAGTGTTTGCACATACACATTTTATGTATGTTTCACAAATAAAACCGAGTGTATGTGAACATTGTGAGGTGTGTGAAGATTAGCGTGTTAAGTCAATTGAAAGTGAAGTCACGGCTTTTTGGTTATCTATATACATATTTGTATGCGCTTGTTTGGTTTGATTCAATTGATGTTGTCTTTCGAAAAACCAGCTAACCGTTTGTAGTTGTTTTAGTAGATAGTTTGTAAATTCTCGTTTTTGTTAGATTCTTGCTTTTATTGCATTTTAGTTTTAGCTTGCTTGAGGACAAGCAAGGTTCAAGTTGTAAGGACCGGGTTCGCGACCTAAACGAGTCATTTCAGAGGAATTCCATCAAATACAGGTGCGGAAAACAAGTATCTGACTATAAAACAGCTGAATCTTCACTTTAACACTGATTATATTGATATTTGAACACAAATACAATCAGTTCTCACACCGGCAGCACCTCGGTATGAAATCACTCAAATATAACTTCTGACAACTTCTTACAACTACTGATTTCGCTTGACACTGATCCCCTATATATAGACAATGAGATTTCGCTTCAGCAAGACTCAAGCGAAATCTTAACATGTTGATTTCGCTTGAGCTGCTTCAAGCGAAATCCTTTACATACAAATTCCTTCAAGCGAAATCTTGATAACTCTCTCTCATTCTCTCGTTCTACGTGCCCTGATCTATTCTAACTAGTCTAAGACTCGATACAAGACGAAGTCGACAGATGTAGTGCACCAACAGACTCCCCCTCAGATGTTGACGAGTCGACTATCGAGTCACACCAATGCTGTGTCTTCACATCTTCATTCTTGATCAGTCTCTGGGCTTTTCTCTTTCTATCTTCTTCTTCCAAAATCACCTTTCTCTATCAGACTCCCCCTCACGATTTGCTGATATTCATTTGTTCTTCAGCAACATCTGCTTTAGGATCGATGTCTGATTCAAATGTTGTTTACAAGATCATTGCCTGGATCGCATCTAATTCTCTTGATCAGATCTCTTGATTCCTTAAGTTCATCAGCATCAGCAGCTAGCAAACTTTTAGATTCATGATCAGATTCTGACTTTTATAAGCTTTGAAAGAATTAACCTGGCTCACCTGTAACAATCTTAACCCAGAAATAAATTTTCTAAATTTAACAATTTAAATGCACCAACAATCTGATATAATCAGATAATTCTCTCTCATATCACAATTCAATGATGAATCAAATGTAGGTTTTTAAAATACCAATTGTAAGAATTTTAACAAACCTTTTTACATTTTAAGATTCAATCCCCCTCACAACCAAGTCATCATGTTTAGCACTTGAAACTTTGACAATCAGCTTTCCAATATCAGTTGTCGAAAATCTTTTTGTATTTTTTCAAAATTTATGCTAAAACACACTAAAAATCTTTTTGTAATTTTTGATTGTAAAGGAATGCAATAAAGAAATTTTTACAAACACTATTTTTGTGAGTTGGTGCAAGAGAATCATATCAGTTTCTAAGACAGATCACTAACACCATTAAGCTTCATTTCATATTAATTTCTAAACAATTTACCTAGATTGTCAGTATGTTTGTCCACTTAAATTTTCACACAAATTTCAATTGATCCGAGATACGAGATTAATGTTTTAAGCAACTTAAACTTATTCGTGTGTCCCACTACTTGAATATACTCCCGTATCCAGATCCCAATATTCAGTCTTACAGGTGAGTATACCACAGATGATATCTGTAAGGGGAATAAATTATGCAACCGTGATAGCTCAGGTCAGAACTTCCGTTCAGCAGAGAGCCTAGTTGACTTTTAGGTGTGTCCCCTTTAGAGGATCTTTTGAATTACAACAGCCATGATTAGCATTTTTCAATGTTTCATCATTTTTAGCTGAGGGTGAGCTATATTTCAAGCTAGCAGAAAGTATTCTCCGGGGACTAGGCCATTGCTTCCGCAAAATCAGAAGTCCCGGGATAATACCCCAGATATCACTGAGTATAAAGACCTAGTATCTCAGAAGAAGGGACCTTTCAAACAAGATTTCAGGGGTTACCTATATATCCAAGTTTGTGTTAACCCACAGAACAAGCAAGTTTGAAATTTAGGTTTATATCTCGTCACAATCTACTAAATGTGCAAAAATCTACTGACATATCCGCAGTAAGATTGTTTATCACATTTTTCTTTACATTTCTTTAGCATGTTGTAATAGTTCACTGATGTACTATCATTTCCTCTATATGCAACAAAACTCATTTTTGAATTTTATCATGTTTTTGTCTTTTTCCAAATTTTCAAATGTTTTTGGATTTTCTGAAAAATTTACTCCCCCTAAAATGCAAACACATTTTAGGAAATTTGAAAATAAACTGTACAATAAAGTGACAAACTGTACAATAAACTTGACAACTGATATTGAATCGCATCAAATCGCCATTCACTCAGCAAAAACAATCAGAACTCCCTCTTATCACAAAACTATTTTCTCATTTAGATTTCAAAACACTTAAGTTTGTTTTAATCAAAATGATTTTTCCGGAAAATAAGTTTTTATGATATAATCATTTGTAGATTCGGGGTGTGGTTCATCACATTGTCTATTCTTAACCACTTGTAGCAGATCAAGTACAAATTAATGTCCTTGATTTACCACTTGCAAATATGCACCATCTATATCAATTGTAAAAATTACTACATGTAAAAACACACAATACCACTTGTAGGAATGTTACGTCTACATCACCATTTTACCAATCAGAATGCCGATTCCTGCTTCGCACTTACCAACCTGGAAGCTCCGGCGTAGTCATACAACCTGTAAACATCCAAATACTATCAAAATCTTTCACAAAACCTATCTTAACAAGAATGATGCCGATTCCTGATCCACGATTACAAACTTGGGATCTCCGGCAAGTCCTAAGACTTTTAAGGAAAACAAACTTCCACCCAAGTCTTATTTGACTTGGTGGCTTCCAATTCCTGAGCAGTAGGGTTGTAAGTTGCCTTTTTAGTTGCATAAAAATCTTTAACCCCCTTTACCTTTCCATCAAGCATTTTCTTAAAAATTTTCTTAACATTTCCATTAAAAGCTTTCTCAATATCAAATTCCTTTTCATCAAAATAGAATTGATTTGAAATTTCCACTTTACCAACCATTTGTTTAATTTCTTCAAAGTTCAGTGATGGAATGTCAACATCATTCACTGAATGTTTTTCCTCAACTTGTTGCTCCTCTGATTTTGTGGAATCAGATTCATCGCCAGATTGTATATCTGATTTTTTAACAATCCATTTTTGATTTTCTTTTGCACTCTTTTTGTACAATCTTTTAGAATTTTCACCAACTTCATTCTTTGAATTTTCAAAATTTTTGAAGTTTGTAGTTGGTGATTCATTCTTTTCAACCACTTTTTCTTTAAGTTTTTCAGTTACTCCCTGTTTTTTATTGACTTTGTTTGGACAATTGTGAGCGATGTGTCCAACAACTTGGCATTGAAAACAAATTCTTGTGTCTTTTGATTGAAAAACTCCAATTGGATGAAAAACTCCAGTTCCTGTTCCTTTTCTTTCAGCAAGGAACTCTTGATTTGATAAGCTATTGGACTCCTCTTCATAGCTTTTTCCTGCAACATATGTCATTTTTGATTTAAAATCTCTAACATATTTTTCATTTTTACGAATTTCAGGTGGAGTAAAACCAAGACCTTTCTTTTTGTAACTACAATTTTGATTTGTTTTCTTTTGAAAACTAGAATCAGAATTGTAATTCTTTTTCCCTTTTTTCTTGTTCAACCTTTGTTGAACTCTAGAAATGTATTTTTTAGGTTTTTCAGTAGATTTTAGATCCTTGATTTCAGAAAAATTAATTTCCGTCATTTTGAAAACCTTTTTAATCATGTCAAAACGAACACTTCTAATCGGAAACTCTTTGTCAGAGTATAATTTGTCCGAATCATTTAAAGTATATGCAACTTCAAATGTTTCATCATCCAAATTTGCCTTTGATAATAAAAATTCTTTACTGTAAGACCGTTTTTCCGATGATTTTGAACTGTTGACTGACGAACTTGAACCCCCAGACTCAAACTTTGACTCAGACACCTCCTCAGTATCCAACACCTGATCGACCACCTTTTTGATTAACTCAGACTCATGATCAGTATCAGACGAGGTAAACGTGATATCAATGTTATCTGGTAAAACGTCAGTTGTCTCTGATTTTAACTTTATATTGACTGCTTTTTCGACTTGCTCCTCATTTGGTTTTCTAGGAGAATACCCTTCCCAGATAGGAGGCGGACACTTGTTGTATTTAATAGTCGATTTCTTACCAGTCTCATTCTTTTGCTTCTCATCCTGAAATGCTTCAAAACCTGCAACAGTAGGATAAACTCGATCAATAACATAATCAGAACAAGAATAACTCAGTAATAACCTTCTGATCCTTTCATTCTCGATCTTTTCTTTTTCCAACTCTTGCTTTAGATCAGCATTTTCATCTATGTAATGATTAATTGCCTTTTGCTTTGCCATCAACGTAGAATTCGTCATCGTTAAAGCTTTTTCTCTTTCAGAGTTTGTTGTTTGAAGACCTGTCACTGTTCTGTTCAACACACTATACGATTCTTTCACATAACTGATGTCAGATAGTAGCTTTTCTATCAGTCTTTCTCTATCAAACAGTGTAACATCTTTTTCTTCACAACTCTTGCAAATTTCCAAACATTTCTTGCAAGGCTTTTCAACT
Organism: Helianthus tuberosus; assembly: GCA_030545235.1. Taxonomy (NCBI): domain Eukaryota; kingdom Viridiplantae; phylum Streptophyta; class Magnoliopsida; order Asterales; family Asteraceae; genus Helianthus; species Helianthus tuberosus. The sequence goes on from JARYGA010060550.1 coordinate 1,226,310, forward strand.
TCAACAATCTTCTCAACCTCAATTGTTTTTACCACTTCAATTACTTTTTCTACTCCAGTTACTTTCTCAGTTTCAATTACCTTTTCTTCATTCACACTTTTAACTTCTTCAGTTTGAACAACATTTTCAACTTTCTCATCTTGTTGTTGTTCTTTTGCCGTTTGTTTCTCCTTCAGTTTCTCCATGCGATCTGCAAAATAAAAATGAAAACTTTCAGAAGAAAGATGTTTTTTAGCAAGATTAATATGTTTCTCTTCTTCATCATCACTGCTACTCTCCATCGATGTTTGATCAAACTCTATAGATTTTTCAGACTCAGCATCTGAAACACCAGAATCAGATGGTGTTTGATCAAAAACAACTTCTTTTTCTGAAGTATCATCATTTTGCACACTCTCATCTGTACTTAATGATTCAGAATCAGCACTTTCTGAACTTTCTTCAGATGTACTCGATTGATCTTTCACTGTTTCACCAATTGATCTCATCCAAGTAACAAACATATCTGGTTCTCTAACAATCTTTGCAATGAAAGCTTTGAAATCCCCTTTTTTATCAACAAACATATCCCAGCTGAATCCTTCAGGTAGTTGTTCATCAATTTGATCCACTATACATGCTGTGCTGTTAGAAGAAATGTAGTTGCTCCAGTTGAAATCTACCAAACATCCTTTCTTTGAATCTTCAATCTTTCTACCATGAGCCGTCTGTAATTCTTGTGTCTGACCAACTTGCTGATAAATGGCTTTCCGGTAGTAGTCATCTTTTCCAAATGGATTCTGAGCACCACTAACTTCTCTGTTCTTGCACTCCCGCTTAAAATGACCTTTTTCCCTGCACCTGAAACAAGTAACTTTAGATTTATCAAAACCTAAAGTAGAAACACAAGCATCAAGAAAATCATTTCTCCCGGTAATTGTCTTGAACTTCTCAGCACGTCTAAGAACACTTGCAAGACACCATTTGATATCCATTAGTTCCATCTCTTCAGCATCTATTTGATCGTAATCCTCTTTAGTAAGCATAGAATTTCCAATTCGACCAGCAACTAAACCTTCATAAGAGATAAGCACGGAACCAAGTAATGCCATATGATCTTTCGCAATGTCTTCAGAAAAACTTTGACCTTCTGGAAGATTTAGAGCTATGTTGCATTGAATCACACAACCATTTCCCATCTTTGTGCTTTGAGATTGAAAACTTTCTGATGAGCTTTTCGGATTAACACTCGGATACAATGAGAAACCACTGTTGCTTTTGTTTGAGTTTTGATCAGTCTTTTCTGTAGAGTCTCCAACACTATAAGCAGTCTGAATTTTCGGACTTCTCTCAGCTTCTGAAGTCGGAACACTACCCTTGTAATACATCTTTACATCCTGTTGACCACTTGGATTATTCATCCTTGCGATCTTCTGCTATTCCAAATCCTGACTTTCAATCTTTTCAATGAACTGAGAGATCGACAATCTATCATAAACTCCAGTATTCTTCAGTATCATCAAATAAGTTCCCCACTCTTTCTGAGGTAACGCATCAGCAAGTTTATCCACCCATTCATCATTTTCCTTTTTAATGCTCATCATTGACATTGTCCTCACTAAGTGACAATATCGTTCAATGAGTTTCTTCGTATCTTCTCCGGGCAAACTTGTGAACAAATCAAATTCCTTTTTAAGCAATGCCTTCTTGCTTTTAATCATACTCGTACTGCCTTCAACCTTAATTTTTAGAGCATCCCATATTGATTGTGATGCTTTGTCATGTTGAAGTAGTATGAAGATGTCTTCTTTGATGGCCTGTTGAAGTAAACTGATCATCATTTTTTCAGCTCGGTATATTTCTCGTTCTTCCTTACTAAAATCTGAAAGCTGTTTTTCAGTCTGCATTTCAGTTTGTGGTGGAGTATACTTTGTCAGAATACATTCCCATGATCTTAGATGATTTGCTTGCACCCAGTTTTCGAATCTATCTTTCCATCCGTAGTATTCTTCAATTCCCATAAGCTTCGGGGGTTTCTGAGTCGTCCCCGTTTCGTTTTCTGAATTCATGTTCTGAGCAATGGAAGATGAACTAGGCGATGTTGCAAATGCGTTGTGGAAATCGTTATCCATGTTTCAATAACAGATTCTTTCAAGCGAAATAGTCAATTTGTAGCTTTCAAGCGAACTGATCAACTGAACTTTCTTCAAGCGAAATAATCTTTCAAGCGGTACCCTTCAAACGAAACAATTAAACTGAACAACTCTCAAGCGAAATTCTTGAAGTGAAATACTTTGAAGCGATCCTGAAAAAGAACCCTGAAGCGAAAACCTTGAAGCGAAAACAAACTCTGTTTGAAGCGAAATGTTAAGTGTCGCTTGAAGTTTCAAGCGAAATCGTCCAATAATACTGAACTGTTCAAGCGAACTCCATTCAAATGTCAATTTTGATCACTTTTAGTTCGAATTTTGCTGTGAAACTTTCAAGGGTTTGTTATCTAGTACTTTTAAACAATCCGTGAGAAATTGAATAGTTTTTTACCGTGTAAAATTTCTGAACTGATGAAAGAAGGTGTAGAAGTAAGAAATTTTGATCGATTTCGGCTGAATTTTGCAGAACTCCTCCTCCTATGCTCTGATACCAATTGTAAGGACCGGGTTCGCGACCTAAACGAGTCATTTCAGAGGAATTCCATCAAATACAGGTGCGGAAAACAAGTATCTGACTATAAAACAGCTGAATCTTCACTTTAACACTGATTATATTGATATTTGAACACAAATACAATCAGTTCTCACACCGGCAGCACCTCGGTATGAAATCACTCAAATATAACTTCTGACAACTTCTTACAACTACTGATTTCGCTTGACACTGATCCCCTATATATAGACAATGAGATTTCGCTTCAGCAAGACTCAAGCGAAATCTTAACATGTTGATTTCGCTTGAGCTGCTTCAAGCGAAATCCTTTACATACAAATTCCTTCAAGCGAAATCTTGATAACTCTCTCTCATTCTCTCGTTCTACGTGCCCTGATCTATTCTAACTAGTCTAAGACTCGATACAAGACGAAGTCGAAAGATGTAGTGCACCAACACAAGTGTGGGGAGATTTGATATTCACCAATTTACACATATTTTAGTCCCCCATTTTATGCGTTTTCGGCCGTAAAACCGTTAATCGGATACTTAATCAGGTAAACTTTTGTTTACATGCCTAAAACAACATGCCAAACAAGATGATAGTGAAAACAAGGACTTTCCGGATGAAACGACAAAGCTGCGAACATTCTGGGAAGATTCTGACCTGGGCGATTGGCACGGTCGTGCAATGAGTGGAACGACCGTGCGGATCCGACAATAAGGCTCTGCTCAGCAATGCACGCCAGTGCGATCAAGAGTGCAAGCCTTTCTCGGAGAGGAACGATCGTGCAGATGGAGGCACTCCCGTGCAACCCCGACAACCAAGCCAGCCCAGAACTGCACCACCAGTGCAGCTGCACGTGCAACCCTAACCCGGAGATGCATGATCGTGCCACGAATGGAACGGTCGTGCGAGATCGAAGACCAGTCAAGATAAGAAGATGTCATGCGGTATGGTGAACAGTAACTCCAATGATTCAAAAAGTGAACGGTCGTGCACTTTATTGGCACGACTGTGCGATCGCTAAATGTTATAAAAAACATGCACAAACATTCTGTTCGTAACTCTGGATATTTTGGGATCTCTTTAGGCGATTTTCAGGCTCCGGAGGCATTAGCTTTCACCTGGATTCAAGCCACATTGTGCCGATTAGCTCCGTTATCTTCCGGATTCTTAATCTAGTGCTTGTTTATGGTTTGATTCTCTAATCTTTCCATAATTTTGTTAATGTTTCAAGCATTTAGATTAATGTTTTATGTATTATTGTAAGCCTTTGGGCAAAAACACTACAATCCCTTGCTTAATTATAACCATTAGTATGTTAATTTTGTTTGTAATGACACTTGGAAGTATTTTCTATGTTAATCTTTGATGATTAGTTTGCAACCTTGTTATTGTTGTTGATTTCTTGATTATAAGTAATTATGTTGGATGATTAGTATATGGTTAGTTGAGATAGTTGAAAGATGAAGCTTAATTAATCATGTATTAGTAGACTTTGAACATGCTTAACTTGTTTAAAATGTGTGCACCATGATACTAGAAATGGTTAGTGGTTTAATAAGAGGTAATTATTGTTAATTAAGAAAGCTTTCTGTCACGTAAGGACCTTAATGGGTTAAATGGTATTGTTATGAATTCTTTGCCATGAATTGTTAGCTTAGTTAGTAGTTTAGGCCAAAATTGCTATCTTGGTGAATTTATGTGAAAGATTTGTAAAATGAACTCGGTTGTGATTTAATCTAGTTTATGCTTGTCTCGATGGTTGCATTGTGTTTATCGGTGTCACTTTCCTTGATTAAGTGAGGTTAGAAAACTCCTAACGGATGACTAACTTATTTTTAAGAGATTTTCATAGACATTATCAATTGCACGTTAAAGAACAATTTTAGGTGGTTAAAGTGTGTTTATTGTTTTAGCTTTCCGAATGATTGTCATGTTAGGATTCCCGAAAGGGATACTAATTGTCTTGAAAATGAAGAATTGACCAAATGTTTCTAGTGACAAAACCGACTTAATTCACATGCTTTGGTTGTGTATAAAGCAAGGCTATATATCTATTTTCTTATTTGAAGTCTACTTTGTTTTATTAATTATTTGTTTATGCTTATTTTAGTTTATAGAAAATCAAACAACTTATCTTTATTTCGTTAATTTAATGACAAAGGTCTAGTATTATTCCTCCGCCCACTTCCTTGGATTGATACTTGGTTCTTACTGATGCTTTACTACATATATGATGGGGTACACTTGCCTCTTTCGTGTGTGTTTTGATGTTGATGTATAAATCACTTTTATAAATTTAAAACCGAATCGTGTGTAAATTCATTGTAAAAATATGTATAGACGCGAACACGCCATGTGTCATGCAGTTCCTCTTCATAACTCCATTACGTAAGTCATCACCTTCTCGGGTTGCATCGACGTGTAACTGGGACTCTGATTCGAACCATTATGGTATACCACTAGATCATCAATACTCTTGGATATAAGCGATGCTCAGTGCATTGCAGAGTTGGGTTTCAAAAGCTGAAAAGACGTCCTCCTGTTTTGTCCCCCATGATTTCACAGCACCCCGTTGTGCTAAAGAGGTTACAGCGGCGCAATCTTCAAAAATCCCTCGATGAATCTGCGATAGTATCTAGCGAAACCAAGGAATCGATGTATCCCCATAGGAATCTTTGGTGTCGATCAGTTTCTAATCAAAACGGGTCTTAGCGAGACCCACGTGTATTCCTACTTCGTTGATTATATGACCGAAAAGGTACCTCTCAAATCCAGAAGTTACATTTAACAAGACTTCGCGCGGAGTGGCTCCTCCCTCAGGAGCTCTAAAATAAGATACAAATGCCGCCCATGATGTTCCTTTCTCCTGGAAATGATCCAAAATGTCACCAATAAACACGGTCGATTCATGTGGTCCATAAAGCTGCTGGTGTGTTGATTAACTCAATGGGCATGGTGTTCAAAGTCGCAATAGCCGTATTGTGTTTGATATGTCGTTCCAGGAACATTCTCCCCTTGGACTTCCATCTGATAATAGTTCAATCGTTAATCAATCCACAAATGGAAGCTTGTCCCTCGCAAGTAGTCGACAGGTTGTCAATACATGGTCGAGGCAAACGGTTCTTGACTGTCACCTCGTTAAGTTCTCGATAATCAGAACACATACGAAAAGGCTTATCTTCATGGATATAACTAGGGCTCCCCAAAGCGAGAAACTAGGTCCGACAAAACCCCTGTCCAACAGTCCCTGTAGTTGATTAGACAGTTCTTGCAACCCTCCTGGTGCAAAACGGTAAGGAGTACAAGTAATCAGGGCTGCCTCTGGCTTGAGGTCAAACTGATATTCTACCTAACCATTGTGGAAGTAAACCTGAAAGTTCCTCAAGTAGCACACTGAGAGGAATCACGAACAATTGGTGGATCCTCGATCCTCTTTTCCTTAGCCTTAACATTAGTAACGGTTGTTAACATAGCGGGGTAATCCCTCTGTAGACACTCCTGGCTTTCATTGCTGAAATGATACAAACCTTTACACCACTCTGATGCATTAGGACAGACAACGATTCTCCACTAGGGAGAGGGATACGCAAAATTTTCTCCACACAGGGTATATCTGCGCGATATCTGGATAACCAATCTACACTAACTACTGCATCAAAACTATCAAGGGTAGCAGAAGGAAGGACGATGTCGAACACCTGTCCCACAAGGTCGAGTTTGCATCCCAACAAGCATATGAGGTTTCAATTGTCTTGACATCAGCCGATCCCACAGCAGGTTCAAATTCAGGAAGCATCAGGGTTAAACAGAACAGAGACGAAGCGATTCATTACAAGAACATACAGAACACCATGTTGTTATCATTCTGGCGTCACCCATGAGAATCCTAAATGCCTTTCCACGAGTTTCATTTCCGGTGTTGCTGTTTTCGTTACAAAAATTTCCAGTACTATCTTCGTTCCCTTGATTGTTGTCGTCTTATCTTAACAACGGCCAATCCATGTTGTAGGCTCCTTCATTTCCATACTGTAGGCTATGGTTACGAGTACCTAGATGTCGTCGTGACTGTTGCCTCTAATTTCGTTGCTTGTAACGGAGTTCTACGATCATTCACCAACATGGTCCATCTTTTCACATTCTGAGTCACGTCCTAAGGCTCTACTCATTGCGCCGGCAGTTACACATTCCACACTATAGTCGGTTGTCATCGCTTATGTCCCGATTGATTCGTAAGAGTTTGACTCCCATAAGTCTCCGTCTAGGGTTAGGGATCCGATTGCAGTCAATTTGCTGGTATTTGTTATCGGTAATCAGGGTCGTTTTAATACTGAGGTCGGTAAGGCACTACGATCATCCTCTTGTCCATCGTTCTTGCAAGTTGATAGAGTAATACGCAGTATGCTTCTAGAGTGTTGCAGAAGTGATCGCACTTCGGGGTCTAAGACGTCAGTACATTGAGTTCCAACAAACAAAGAGGAGTGAGGAAGGTATAGACCAATCATTCGACGCTGCGACATCCAACCCAGAGATGTTCGTACTAGCCCCTAACATCCTACACTGTTCGCTAGGCATTCAGATGGGAGTTCAGGTGATACTAGATAGCATCAAGGTTCGTAAAGGTTCAGGGAGGGGTGAGAAGAACACGTTCGAGTAGAAGACAATCACCGCTATGACCCCTATAGGTTTGTTAGGTCAAATATTGATCAAATAACAGAACAGAACCCCTTTTTCATTTGTTAAGCCTCACTGGGACTTGCATGCACCCCACATTATTATTATGTGTGCACCCACAATAATATTGCGATTTGCATGCTCATCTCAGTTCCTCCTAACTCATGTCAAATGGTTCCTCAAACTCGAATGCCAACCAGAGGTTATCAAAACGATAAGATCACAAGAATCTAAGGACTATGACATGCTATCAACGCATCATAATGTAAGCAAGCAATTCATGTAATCATGCTATAGTGACGAGTGTGTGTTTGTACGCTACATCATAAACAAATGTACACTACTCATGTAATGTATACCATAGATGAAAAGACGAACCTTGCAATCTGGAGCTGAGTGTCATGGTCGTATTCTCGTTTTCAGAACTGTTCGGTTATAGTCTGGTTTTATAAAAACATTTTTTTAAACCAAGTTCACTATAACCAGTGGCTCTGATACCAAACTATCACACCCCCAAAATACCACTTTTCGGAAACACCGCAGGACGTGTGACGTACCAGGATCTAGCCATCAATCACATTGAACTCTTAACTATATTTAAATAAAAACTTTCATTCATTAACATAAAGTGTTATAAAACGTTAAATTTAATTCATTGTATAAAGCGGAAGCATAAATCATTTATTAAGTGTTTCATAAACCACATGTACAAAACCATTAGACTTGTATTGAGATTCCATGTATCGTGACCCATGACCACTCCAGCCTCCCAGACAGCAAGTTCCAATGATATAACCCTACAGACCTGCAAGCATGCAGACAAATGTGTCAGACGACGCTGGTGAGTTCAAAGTTTGTTAACACGTTTTAGTTACCAGGTATAAGTATAAAACATTTCGATGATTTGATGTTATTAATAACTCGATTACCGCCGATGGCTCCAGATTATTTGCCCTAATCTCCAAAGCCTCTATCAAAGCAATGGTCAAGACTAGGGTCATTAGTTCACTCCTGACCTCCCCGGTGCGGTGTGAGGGTGCCAAACCTAAATAGCGCTATTAACTAATACCCCGTTGCCTCCCCGGAAACAAATCAGTAGAAGGGACTTGATTGATAGATATGAGTGTATTAACCAACATCCCAACAACCCGACATTCGTCCCCAGAACGATTACCAGATGTCCCTCCCCGGGATGCATGCTTGGAAAAAGAGCAGATTTGCTCAGTATTTAACAAGTTACCCGTTCCAGTTAATCAACCAACCCTACCGTGGTTACCAATCAAGATCAGTTTCGTAATAAATTACTTCACGTAGTTACACAGTTTGCATCCAATACAGCAATCCACATCTCATGTGCATATCACGCAATATCATTCACAGTTTGTATACATCGCAAAGACACCGTATGATATGTAACAGCTACTCAGTTTTTCATGTTAGTCTACATTTCAAGTACACATCATGCAATAATATTCTACAGTTGAAATAATTATACAGCTTAATACATACAAGTTTCCTCATTTCCAGCTAGTGTTGTCATCAAGCACAAATGAAATCATGTAACCAAACATTTGCATCAAACACAATACATGCTATATTGATTGTTCTGTTAAGATTATTCTCAGATGGCATCCCGACGAAACTCCATGTTTCGTCGTTCAGCTTCAGGGCGAAAGACTCCGACGAAATATCATTGTTCGTCGTTGACTATTATGACGAAAGACTCCGACGAAAATCATTGTTCGTCGTCAACTAGTATGATGAAAGACTCTAGACCCTTCGTCTGCTAACAGTTGTCAACCAGAATCATCCAGCCTTATTCGTAATCTAACAGATAATCATCATCACACATCGATCATAAATCTTATGCGCAACAGTTTACAATTAACATCATAAATCATCATGCAAAAAATTATCCTTTAACAGTTCCGTTATAGGGAATCATTTTCATGTATACAATAAACCTAATCAATCATCATCCATTCAAACATCAAATACACTACACATCGAATCATACAATTGGTTGCAATCATCATCCAGTTCTCTATTAACTTGTATCCCTAATACTCATACAACTAATCGCTACACACGATCACATATCAAACATAAATCAAATAAATGAGTCAAAGCACTAACCTTGATATAAGATAAAACAACAGTGCTTAAGATTGGAGGGTTTCGAATGGGGGTTAAAGACTGCCGTCAGTCGCTAATAACTTCAATCTGATTTGCTCATGGGTGGAGTGTCGAAACCCTATTCCTAATATACAAAGTTATAGTGAACTGGGCCACAGGACTTCTACATAATATGGGCCCAGAATCCCTTTCGGCGAAAGATGCTTATGGACGAAACACATACTTCGTCAGGCACATGATGACGAAAATCATCTTTCGTCATTAAAGGTTTTTCGTCAGGTTTGATGTCGACGAAGGACTTTCTTCGTCGAGGGTTTATGTTGAGGAACCTTAGTTATGAAACATACACAAAACAACCATACATAACAACACAGTAATCATTTATCAATATGTAACATTATTCGGTTATCAAAACAGAGTTGTGGAGCAGTAATTGCGTAGGGGCAAGACCTTGAAATCTCGGGTTGTCACATTGAAGGTGGCCTCCACTCGTTTTGCTTAGGCAAACTGTTGTGGAGCATCATTCAATCGAGATTGGTTTAAGATCTAAAGGATTTTCACAATTTTTCAAGTTCTTTATAAACTTCCTTCGAATTTCATTCAACTCTGGGGGAATCGGGAACTCGTCAGGCCTCCAACTCATTCTATAGTCGAGACTCGACTAGAGGACTGATTTCCACCAAAGAGATGGACCGACTAACAGGGTCAAACATGAATCTTCATCAAGAACAGAATATCTGATCGAATGGGAAAAACCCATCCATCCGAATGGAGTGGGCTTGGTGTTTTCCGTTGTTTGGATCCGTCAATGCGCCCGTCTCCGTTAACCAAAACCGTTGTGTGAGAAAAGTTTTACAAAAACTTCAACCACAGACCATATGCCAGAATGGCCATCCGTCCGGATGGAAACCATTCGTCGGGATGTCCTTACCCTGACAATTTCCGTTATTTAAACGCTTTTAACTAAACTTCAAATTTTAACGGTTCACAAACGACCACAGACTATACGAATGGCCATCTGTCCGGATGGGACCCATCCGTCCGGATGGAGCCCATCCGCCCGGATGGACTAGACCCATCCGTTCGGATAGCCTGTTGAACACTTAACCAAATTTTTACCCCACTATATGCTTTGGCTTCGGCGGGGTCAGCACTTGGAAGACTTATGCTTTTGTTCCCGTATGCAGGCTGATCCGGCGCTCCCTTCAATCCAATCCAGATTGTGTTTACTTGCTAAACACACACTGTGAGTATACTCGAACCCATTTTCATTTAACGCACCTTTGGGTGTTACATACGTTCTCTATTAAAACACAACACACAACGCAAACACTTTATAAAAGCTAACCGATCCCGCATGCTATACGTGATTTGTTGAATGCTTGTTACTATGCTTATAAAGTGTTACACTAGACCGCCTCTAGCAACGATAGTACTATAGTTTGGACTTAGCACCTGTGTGACAGGGGTTGCTAGGGATTACATTACTTTACTTCACGTGTTCGCTTCGGTGAACATGTGTCGCGCATACTACACATCGCAGTCTCGTGGTTAGGTGGTACCATTGTTGATAGTTACATGCTTCGCCCGTTACGTGTTACATGATGGTTATGCGTAAACGCTTTTTATACTATATCTATGCAAGCTTGTGTACTCACGTTTACTTTATGTATTGACTTTTATTTTAACGTATGTGACAGGTTGATGGATTGTTCTGCTGAAATTAAGATAGGAAGTCTAGAAACTCATCTAATAAAATATAGGTTGTCGGACTTGATTTGTTTTTGAGAACTCTTTATCTGTAATAACTGTTTGTTGAATATTTGTTCGTTGGTATGGGACAATGAACCTTTAAAAATATTGGTAATGGATAGTTGTTATGAATTCTCTTGAGCAATCTGGTTCGCCTAGTGCCACGCCCCAATGATTCTGCCATCGGTTAGGGTGTAACAGATTGGTATCAGAGCCATAACTATAGGGAATTAGGTCGAGTCATGTAGAATTGACCTAGTCTATAGTCTAAGTACCAACAGACCAGCTTCGTGAAAACCCAGTAGGGGTTTCGTACGAACCCACTTTTGATACTCTCACGCGAACTTGCAATTTATACTGCACCTTCGTACGAACCCACAAACTACAGCTTCGTACAAAGGCAACCTTTCCTAAGGATGAAAACTAGGTTGCCTTTCCTAAGGCTAACACAATACACACGTTTTCGAAAATGCTCGCATAACACAACCGAATGATTGGGTCGAGATTAGGTGTGAAAACCAAGAACTCTCGATAAGATCACTCACTCTACGCGTATTTTTACTCTCAGCATGAGATTCTTTCGTTGAGACAGGAGTGACATCCATATCTCGATGAAAATCTCCATCTCTCTATCTGATAGCACTCCCAAATTTATTCGGTAAACGCTAGAAAATAAATGGAGTGACGTTGCTAAGTTAGGGGTAAAACCCGCATCTTAATAACCCATTCTACTCTTAAAACTGATTTTTACAAATCTCACCAAAGTCCCGACTGTTCCAACGACCCGAGTCACGTAGTAACTGGAAGGATGAGTGTCGTTCGTCGTGTTTCGGTGAGAGCACAGTCTATTAGGCCAAAGCGTGTACTCGAACTCATTGGGAATATTCGAATCACTTTGGGCAGTCGACGTCTAACACCCAAGGCACTCTATTTTTGATTTAACCCTGCAATCGCCGATTTTACGCGTCATCGAATTTATTACGTTTATATGTTTTTTATTGAAAATTTCACACTTTATCGATTTCTCGATTTACCAATTTTCGATTCCCCGCTTTACGTATACACAACTCGCATAGCCATCACAATCTAAAACAAGAGCCCAATGTCCGCAACAAAACCAAACCGTAACAAATCTCCCTCTTAAACGTGTCCTCGCACTATCTATACAAGTATATAAGCATATATGTATATATTATACGATTACATGCACTTATGTGAATACGTGAGAACCTAGGAATTTCGTGTCTCCTATGTGGCTCGTATGTGAATACGTATTACTATATAAACCATGACAAGTTTTAAACGCGCTCAATCGCATCGCAATCTCAAAAATCATTATGATCGAATCTCACTCTGAACCTCTCTCTTTGTCTAGATGTCCTCGAACGCTTCCAACTCGCGACGTCAAACTCAAAGAAACGCCGATAAGAGGATCGCCTCACTCGTGGCCAAGGAAATGGCCGAGGTTATTCCTCAAATCATCTCACAGATTCAATCCCTCAACGACTCTCAAACCTCGGAAGACTCCAAGACCAACACACCAAAGTCTACTATCTCCTATAAGCAGTTCAAAGCCTGTGACCCGATGGTCTTCACAGGCGAAGGAGGTGTATCTCAACTGCTTCAGTGGTTTGATGCCATCAAGGTTACCCTTCGTCAGAGTGGGTGCCCCGAGGATTTTCACACCACATGCGCTACAGGAGTATTCCAATCAAGAGCCCTCGGCTGGTGGACAGCCGAGCGTAACAAACATGGGAACGATGCAGCTAACGCTCTCTCTTAGGATGAGCTGAAGGAGCTCATGAAGGAAGAGTAATGCTCTCCCCACGAAGTCCAGAAGTTAGAAAACGAGTTTTGGGAAATAAAGAAAGTTGAAGGTGACAACAACGGCCTCACAGCAAGGTCCAAACAGCTTAGCATTATTTGCCCAAGCCAAGTTGACACTCCCGAAAAGGCCATCAAGAAGTACATCCGTGCTTTGCATGAGTGTGTGGGTGATTTTTTCGAAGCTGTAAAACTTGCTACCATCGAAGAAAACTATCTCTTGGCCGTAGAAATCAATGACAAACGAGTCTTGGCTGGATTCTTCTCCAAGTATTCCACCAAGAAGGCTAACCAAGTTACCATCGAGTCATCTGATGACGCCGCATAGCCGCAAGACACCGACAAGCCCAGCCGCAAGTGAAAGAAGTTGAGTTTTAATTGCTCAGCAACAGTTCCTCCCCAAACAGTTTTAAACCCCGAACCTCTCTGAGCAGTTCTAGTTCACCAAAAGTGTGCCTACACTGGAACACTCCCCCTATGTCAGAAGTGCACTTATCATCACCAGGAAGGAGCAAATTGTCGTTATTGCACCAATTACAACGGTTTTGGTCACTTCACCCGCCACTGCCGCACAGGGCCACAACACCAAGGCACACTAACACTCCCCGCATCGCCAACGCAACCTGTAGCCCCAGCAGCCGCTGCACCAGTAGCAATGGCAACCGCAGCACCAGCAGATGCAGCACCCGCAGCAGCAGAAGCTCCAACAGTAACCGCAGCCCCAACAAGAGTCTACAACATAAACATCAACCAGGCACAGAATGACGCCGCTGATGGTATGATTCTCGACGATAATTCTTATATGTTGTACTTGTTCTATTGCCTGATGTCGCCACAATATGCGACGTTGATTCTCTCTCTCTCTCTCCCTCCCTCCCTCATCCTCACACTTAGTCTAATCCCACATACAGATTATATTACTAGCACTATATTACATATCACGATATAATATGTTTTACCCCGACTATGCGTCATTGGAATAAGTTACGATAAACGTGCAAGGATCAATCTAATCACGGGTGCACACATGATTATTTTGGTAAGTACACGGAGATCGTAGTAAGTTCCAATGATGCCATAATGTTAAAAGCATGGTTAAGCGTGGTGGATACGACGCTGGTACTTCCTATATATAAGCGTCTTAACCATGTCGACAAAGTGTGACATCTATTCACGAGACGGAGGTGGTGTGGTCGAAGCATGGTGGATACGCCGCTGGTACATCCTATATATAAGTGCTTCGTCATGCTAACCGATTTCTCGTGAAGAAAATGCCATGTGGAGTTGAATGTTATTTGACCTCTTATACTATTGGGACTATTTTCAACACGCTAAACTCCTTCGCAAGGCGTAACATCTCATCGCATCTCAAACGCGTCATCGCTAGACTTTTCATAAGTCTACACGAACGCAATCGCACCTTCGCTAATATCTACCTCGCTTCGCTGTCGCTATCCCTCGCAACGCTTCAACGATTTAACGCTTATCGCATACATCAATCTCATCGCTTTGATACTCTCATCACTTTCGACGCTTATCGTTATCGCTTACCGCTTATCGCTTATCATTTATTGCATATCGCTTATCGCTTACCGCTTATCGCGTACCGCTTATCGCTTATCGTGTATCGCTTACCGCTTACCGCTTATCGCTAGTCGCTTATCGCACTCAACACTCACGCTACTCCGATACTTTCCATCACTGAACTATTCACGCACGCTCTTAACGCTAATGGAATTTGCAAATAACTTCACTGCTCAGTTTACTCAAACTCCCTCTCGAACTTGGTACAACCACTTATCGCTTGGACCGAGGGAACCAAAACCTATCCGTACAATGTCGACACACATGACATTGCTCCATGGGACAGAGGCAATATGGCTAAGACATGGTGGATACACCGCTGGTACTTCCTATATATAAGTGTTTTAGCCATATTAACAAACCCTCGTGGAAAGGTGCCATGTGGGGCTCGACGCTAGTTAAAACTTTTTGTACTGTTAAAACTTACTTTATAAACACAATTTTTCTTGCAAACATTATGAGTAAATGGAAATCTTTCTGAAAATTTTTAATCTAAATTAAACCTCTTTGGACAAACAAAACTTTCTTACAACGATGGTTTAACAATCAACTCAGTTTAACACCACGCTGTAAGAAAATTTTCATAAACCAGGTTTTCCTTAAAACCACTTTTTGATAAAACCTTTCGAGAACTTAAAACACTTTTGGATCGCTAACTCGTGAATTACCATCCTTTAGACAAACGAATCGCTTCACTCATCGCTTCCCCCATGCCACCGAGATGCTCTCACTCGTTAGTCCTCGATCGATCGCTCGTTTATTCTCAGCTTACCCTAACACTTGAATCGCTAATCATTCGTGTCAATTATCACAATCCTCCTTGCGAATAAATTTTGGGACGAAATTTCCTAAAACAGGGGAGACTGTAATAACCCGCACTTTCGCGCTTGTTAGTCTCGTTACTCTTGTTACGCCTAGCACCAGAGATTCGGATCATAATGTAACTATATCGCTTACCACGCTACATCGTATATTTTCGCACTATATCGCTTATTACACACGTTATATTGCATATCATAACGCATACGCTTATAATGCTAACGCTTACACGATGACATCACATGAGCATTTAAACTACTCGCTCTCGCTCATCCCAACGCAAACTCGAAACGCAGTTACTTATGCTATGATCTATTATATTATATTATTAGTTAGATATAAATAACCAAGTATTACAATTTGTTTAAACGCGCACACGCTGGCACGCACAACTCAATTTATCGCACTGAAACACAACATAACACGATACTAATTATCTAGCTAAAACGCTTAAAGTACCCACAATGATTAACGCAAAAATATGCGTCAAATGAACCAAGTTGGAAACTAACAACAACTACACTCGACCGACTGAATGGCCCATCCGCCCGGATGGGGTATGACCATCCGTCCGGACGGAGTTCGCCCATCCGAACTCCGCCATCTGATCATCGCCATCCGGAAGTCGCAGACCGTGCCTCAACTATAAATAGGGGTCTTGTGTCTGATTTCAACACTCTTGTTTCTCCAAACACTCTCAAGCGCTCTCAAGGTTCCGGATTGCGATCAAGTCCATTCCGTAAGCTTTTCTCTTCCGATTTTCGTCTCTAATCCACTTCTACTCCATCTTCTTCATCACAATCGCACACACACTTTAACTATTTCTCAAAATCACTGATTTTAGACCTATCGAAGGTGGTTTCCACTCGTTTTGCTTAGGCAAACTGTTGTGGAGCATCATTCAATCGAGATTGGTTCAAGATCTAAAGGATTTTCATAATTTTTCAATTTATTTATAAACTTCCTTCGAATTTCATACAACTCTGGTGGAATCGGGAACCTGTCAGGCCTCCAAATCATTCTACAGTCGAGAGCCGACTAGAGGACTGATTTCCACCAAAGAGATGGACCGACTAACGGGTCAAACATGAATCTTCATCAAGAACAGAACATCTAATTGAATGGGCAAACCCCATCCGTCTGAATGGACTGGGCTTGGTATTTTCCGTTGTTCGGATCCGTCAATGCACCCGTCTCTGTTAACCAAAACCGTTGTGTGAGAATAGTTTTACAAAAACTTCAACCACAGACCATCCGCCCGAATGGCCATCCCTCCGGATGGAACCCATTCGTCCGGATGACCTGACACTGACGATTTCCGTTGTTTAAACGCTTTTAACTAAACTTTAAATTTTAACGGTTCACAAACGACCACGGACTATCCGAATGGCCATCCGTCCAATTGGGATCCATCTGTCCGGATGGAACCCATCCGCCCGGATGGAGCCCGTTCGCCTGGATGGAGCCCATCCATCCGGATGGACTAGACCCATCCGTTCGAATAGCCTGTTGAACACTTAACCCACTTTTCACCCCGCTCGATGCTCTGGCTTCGACCGTGTCAGCACTTGAAAGACTTATGCTTCTGTTCCTATACGCAGGCTGATCCGGCGCTCCCTTCAACCAATCCAGATTGTGTTTACTTGCTAAACACACACTGTGAGTATACTCGAACCCATTTTCATTTAACGCACTTTTGGGTGTTACATACGTTCTCTATCAAAAAACAACACACAACGCAAACACTTTATAAACGCTAACCGGTTCCGCAAGTTATACGTGATTTGTTAAATGCTTGTTACTATGCTTATACAGTGTTACAATAGACCACCTCCAGTAACAATATTACTATAGTTTGGACTCAGCATTTGTGTGACAGGGGTTGCTAGGGATCACATTACTTTACTTCACGTGTTTGCTTCGGTGAACATGTGTCGCGCATACTCCACATCGCAGTCTCGTGGTTAGGAGGTACCATTGTTCATAGTTACATGCTTCGCCCGTTAGGTGTTACATGCTGGTTATGCGTAAACGCTTTTTATACTATATCTATGCGAGCTTGTGTACTCACCTTTACTTTAAGTATTGACTTTTATTTTAACGTATGTGACAGATTGATGGATTGTTCTGCTGAAATTAAGATAGGAAGTCTAGAAACTCATCTAATAAAATCTAGGTTGTCAGACTTGATTTGTTTTTGAGAACTCTCTATCTGTAATAACTGTTTGTTGAATATTTGTTCATTGGTATGGGATAATGAACCTTTAAAAATATTGGTAATGGATAGTTGTTATGGATTCTCTTGAGCAATCTGGTTCGCCTAGTGCCGCGCCCCGATGATTCCGCCATCGGTTGGGGTGTGATAGGTGAATTGCGGGATTAGGAGGATTTGGTGAGGGTTTTCTGGCAGCCAGAGATGAGAGAGAGTAGAGAGAGAAGGGGAAAGATAAATTTCAATAAGGAGAAATGGGCGAGAGACAGGGGAGAGAGAGATGAAGTTTATATATGGTATTTAGTTTTTGCTTGTAAATTTTATTAAAGAATAGGGTAAAAAGACAAATATACCCTCATGTGCATTGCACATGGTTTGACTTAACAGCAAAAATTAACTGAGTTTGGGCCAAAGGACATATCGTGCACGAGTAATACAAAACTCGTCAATTTCAAAGACAAAGTACAACATCTGAAATTGGTGTATAGATAAATGACAATACTTGCAATTCACTCTAATTTTAATATTTATTTAATAACTAGTAAACAACCTCGCATGTTGCTGCGGAAATTTGGTCATTATCGGTTTGGTCCATTACGGTACGACACTCGCTATACTAACCGAAAGAGAAAACCTTAAAACTAAATTCTTGATATGTCCAAAAAGATATTGACACTTGTTTTGCATCGATCGAAAGTTATAACATCAGTATCGTAGTTACCAACACTTGTATAGATTAAACTTGTGATATGCGGTTGCGTTTAATTTTTTTTCTCGACATTGCGATATAAATTTTATTTGAAAAAAAAGTTGTATTTTTTAATAACGGTAAGACAAGAAACATAGTTAGTAATGATGATGGCGCCAAACCCAGATCCACGTCTGTTGGTATACTAATATTGGTGGCCCATCCTCTAAGCCTGGCCCACCCCAAAGTGCAACTCTTGGTAAAAGAAATCAAAATCAAAATCAACGCAGCCCACTTCTGTGGGCTCAACCCAGAGTCTATTATGGTGATACGACGAACACGGCCCAGTTCGACCTCCCTTGACTCCTTAGATAATTCCACACTGGTCCTTCCTACTCCCACTTTGGTAAACAGTCCTAAGACAGATCCAGATCCTGGTGGCACCGACCAACACGCCAATAGAAGTTCGAACAATGGGATCGATGTAGCAGCTGAGACGATGGTGACTACTCAGGATGGGATGTGGTTGGGATCAGTTTGGTCGGGTTCAAAAAAGTTACAACAGACGTAATTCTTGGGGAATGTGTTGATAACGGTTTCCAGTGAATTGCTTAACAGTTAATTTACGTGGTGTTCAGAATAACCGGAAGGTCGAGTGGATCAGAGGGTTAAAGACGAATTACGGGGTATAATTCATTGCAATCCGGGAAACAAAACTGGAATTCCCAGATAATTTTCAGTTCAATAATTTTTGGGGCAAATCGGCATTTGGTATTGCTACGGTCGACGCCATAGGTGCCTCATGAGGTCTTGCTTCTTTGTGGGATCCATCGGTGTTTGCCTTTAGTGAGGTAATTCAGTCCCGATTCTTTCTCTGTGTGTGTGGTCATTTAATTCTGTCAGAAGTACGACTTGAGTGTAGTAAATGTGTATGCATCAAACGATCCACCTATCAGGAAACTGCTATGGCTGGATCCCCTGCATCTAAAAATTCTAGGCAGGGACTTTGGATTTTGCTCGGAGATTTCAGTGAGGTCAGGGAACAGAGTGGAAGGGTGAATTCTGAATGTAACACCTCCAGTGATGAGGCGTTTAACGATTTCATTCTGTGCGGGGCGCTGCATGATATGCCTTTAGGTGGAGTTCAGTATACGTATATTTTAGACAAGGGAATAATCTGAGCAAGAGGGATAGGGCTTTAGTTTGCCTTGATTTCATCGAGAAATGGCCCACCTCTGCCCTCACTGCATTGGATTGATACATTTCAGAGCATAGACCTTTGTTACTCAATGCTATACCATCGGACTTCAGTCACACCCATTAAGGTTCTTCAATTAATGGATGGAATTTCCCGGTGTTTTGGAATATGTTATGCTTTTGTGCTTGTCTTTTTAGTTTGGCAGTCCAGCTGATATTAGGCTGGCCACAAAACTGAGATGGCTAAAAACCAGAATCAAATAGTGGGTCAAGGTGGAAAGAGGACGTGGGGATGAAGTGTATAAAGAAAAAAGAAGTTTGGTTGCGGTCCTTGAATTAACTGCTGAAGACTGGGAGCTTTCCCCAACTGAACAAGTCTTAGGAACGAGTGCAAACAGTTTATGTGGGAGCACGACCGTCAAATAGACCTAGATACTTGTAAAAAATCTAGGGCTAGGTGGGCCCTCGATGGAGACGAAAATTCAAATTTTTTTTTTCACACGATGGTAAAATCAAACCTCAACTCTAACAGGGTTAATGGGGTATTCATGGACGGGGCATGGGTAATGAACCCGTTGATCATAAAACAACAAATTTTTCGAGTTTTATGCTAACCTTTTCTCGGAGCCTATGTCATGTCGGCCCCTTATTGAATGCCCAAATATGAAGTCCGTGTCTATGGCTGAGGTCGTAGCCTTAGAGGTTATGTGTTTTCTCTGGTGGAAATAAAAAAAAATGCAATATGGGAGTGCGATGGTGACAGAGCACCCGAGCTGGATGGTTTCAACTTTCGATTCATAAAATGACGTTGGGAAGGGTTACAATGTGACTTCCTAAAATTGTTCAACGAGTTCTATACTAATGGAACTATCAATAAAAGTTGTTCATCATCCTTCATAGCTTTTATCCCCAAAATAAAGGACCCGTTAAGTCCTGCGGATTTCCGACCAATAAGCTTGATAGGATGTGTGAATAAAGTTGTATATAAAGTTTTAGTAAACCGACTAAAAAGGGTGGTCGGGAAGGTGATTTCGGAGGAGCAAACGGCATTTTTGTGCGGTAGAAACATCACAGATGGGCCATTAATGCTTAACGAGGTTTTAGCTTGGTTGAAAACAGCAAAAAAAAGAGGGCATGCTTTCCAAATTCGACATTCATAAAGTCTACGACTCTCTAAGTTAGAAATTTCTACATTCCGTTATGTCTCAAATGAACTTTCCGTCTAGATAGTGTATGTGGATAATGGCTACATTGCGGTCTTCTCAGGCGTTCATGCTAGTTAATGGCTCTAGAGACCCATTATCCCCTTTCTTGTTCCTTATGGCTATGGAAGCTCTATCCGATATTATGAAGAAAGCCTCTTCGGTGGGACTTTTTCAAGGTCTAACATGTTCGGGTAACGGGCCAACTTTGACTCACTTGCTTTATGCCGATGATGTTGTCTTCCTGGGAAATTGGTCAAATGAAAATGCTCTAAACTTAAGGAGGATACTTTGATGCTTTTATTTGGTTTCGGGTCTAAAGGTAAATATTGGCAAAAGGAAACTTTACGGGGTAGGGGTAGGGGTAGGTAGTGGTGAAGTGGAGGATATGACCAAGGTTTTGCGATGTAAGGCGGGGACATTTCCGTTTAAATACTTGGGGCTACAAGTTGGGGGTAACATGAACTTGGTGAAAAATTGGAAACCGATTGTGGAAGTCTTTAACAATGGGTTATCCTTATGGAAGGGTAAGACCCTTTCCTATGGGGGAAGAATAACACTAATCAAATAGGTCCTTAGCTCTCTTCCGACGTTTTATTTTTCTTTATATAAGCCGTCGAAGCAAGTAATTAAAGAACTTGAAAGCATCCGGAGAACATTTTTTGGAGTGGTACGGAAGACAAATCTAAAGGGAATTGGATGGCTTGGGAAAAGGTCATCTCACCGATCGAATACGGGGGCGTTGGTTTCGGGTCATTAAAAGATGCCAACCTCACCATGCTTGCAAAGTGGTGGTGGAGGTTTAAGGTTGAGAAAGATGGATTATGGAGAAAGGTTATATGGGCAATTCACAACAAATCTAGATCGTGGAATTTTATTCCAGCTAAGATTTCGGTACTCGGACCATGGAAACAGATATGTAGTATAACGGGCGAGTTGGAGAGATCGAATATGTATTTGCCTAACCAAATTAAAGGAGTGCTTGGTAACGGGGCCGATATCCTATTCTGGGTAGATACTTGGTTAGGAGACTTCCACTGGCTATCGAATTTCCAACCTTATTTAACATTGAGTCTGAGAAAATGTGTACAGTGTCGGCTCGAGTGGTTAATAATAATCATGGGGTGTCGTTGAACTGGCTCTGGAACCGGGCTCCATCGAACGTATCAGAGATGTCAAACTATAGCAACTTATTTAGAAACTTGTGGGGATTTGGTGTGAAGATACAAATGACTAGTGGGCATGGGGCTTAGACCCGAACGAAACGTTTTTAGTGGGTAGTATCAAACGACACATCCAACCGTTTAACAGAATCCAACATGCTTTGGTATTTAATTGGAACAATTGGACACCTAAGAAGGTGGGGGTTGTCGGCTAGCGTGCGCTTGTGGAGAGATTATAGACAAAGAAGACACTGCTGACAAAAGGGATCCAGCCGGACTCGATCCTCTGTCCTTTATCCAGCGAATTTCTGGAAATGTGCGATCATCTCTTTGTGTCATGTCAATTTGGTCAGCTGGTGTGGACCGTAATCGCGCAGTGGTGCAAAATGTTATATTTCTTCGCATTCATTCTTAAAGACATCCTTCAGGTTAGTGATTATGTGCCCGGTTCCAGCAAAAGGAAGAAGGCTATTCATGCTATCGCTTTGGTTTATCTTTGGAGTATCTGGCATATAAGAAATAAGGTCGTGTTTGAGCATGCCAGGCCTTCGGTTCCAATGGTTGTAGAGTAAATCAAGAGCATGAGTTATCAGTGGGTAAAAAACCGTTCGAAAGAGGCTATATTGTCCTGGGAGATGGCTTAGGTTTGAAGTCTTCTAGTGATGTCATAATTCTTGTTTTTGTCTGTTTTTTTGTTTTATTTTGTTTGGCGGATGTAATTGATGGTGCTAGCCCCTTGCTAGGTTGGTGAATAAAATTTTGTTGGCCGTTAATAAAAAAGTCGTTTATAGGAATCAACTCCAATGAGTATTTTAGTTCAGAAGCTTCAAAACAGAGGCGTCTATTAGAATTCATTTACCATGTTCAAGCTAGAAAAAATATGCCATTATGCCTTAATGATAAACAATGCAATTACGAAACTAATGCCAAGTGAACTGAATTCTAAACCATAAAAATTGATTTGTAAATGGGCCTATATTGGAATTGGTACGTGTTTACTATTTAAAGTAAAAAAAAAACATATATATCAGATTTAAAAAAAAAACACGCCTCTCGAAATCACGGGCCGTATGTGGTGTCTTTCTCGCACACCCTCATCACCGCCACTGCTTCAAAATGTGTTGACTTCATTAGAGCGGTTTTCGGTGGTGATGAGTCTTAATTCCCGATCGTCTACAGGAAGTAGGTGCCTCTCTATGGTGTGGGTGTGCATCATCTCAACCGTTTTAAATTGCGCCTTTGTAGATCACATGGTGGAAAATCTCTTCGGGATTATTCTTCTAGACAAAAGATCATATACAAATACCTTTAAACGCACAAAACGTACTAATTGAAGGTTTCCGAAATGATCTTCGTAATTATTTTACTCGTAGAGTATTTATCAAAATTACTCTACAAATGATGTTTTAGGGTCCTTTTGATCTTGTAAGGTGATTTTGTAAAATAATCTTGTAGGGTGATTTTAAATTGTATGTTGTTTGATAAACTTGTCAAGTAATTTTGATACACTTGTAGAGCAATTTTGATAATTACCCTACAAGATCATTTGTAGAGTAATTTTGATAATTACCCTACGAGTAAAATAATTACGAAAATGCCACAACGTTTTTGTTTTTGTTTTTTTTACTTTTTCATGCTTTTCGTACGTTTTATACTTAAGCGTATTTGTACGTGAACTTAACTCTATTCTTCTAATGTTCTTTCTATTGATCCGTTAGCCAGCTTGGCGGCTATTGAAGAATTTCTTTGGCTACGAATTCAAGGTAGTGAGAATAAATCTTCTTCTCCTGCTCCTGCTTCCAGTACACGTCAGCACTCTACGAGATCCAGGTCGGAAGGTCAGCCGAAAAAGACACATCACAAGACAAAAATACAAGCTCTTCTTCAAAGGGGATGAAAGGTTGAGTGCTGTCTTAAAGCCAAGTTAAGATGAGGCGAGAGAACCCCACTCAAGAAACACTTGTACAGGAAAGGTTGGTTCTGATAGAGAATCTGATGAAATCTGTGGGGATAATCAGTTGACATCTAAGGTGGCAAAATGGCTGGGTTGGGTGTGTTTGGTAACATGTTAAAATGGGTTCGGGTCAACATTTGTCCAGATTTAGAAATATTTATCATTTTTAATATGTAATTTAGGAGTTTGTATGCATTAAAAATACTCTGGGCAATTTTTGACCGGTTATACATACTTCTTTAAATTTATTCATTTGACCCGCTAGATGCGAAATACAACCCTAATTGACCCAATATTAATAAATGTATTAAAATTGCCAGCTCATTGCATGTTGGAACTTAAATCTTTCTCATTCTGTATGATATTACTATCATGATTTGCAATAACACTTTTACCTTGTGATTGGAAAGAAATAACCCCACTGATAATATATTAGCTTTTATTGTGTGTATTAGAGTGTTTAAATCAGCTTGCGCCCCGCCTCCAACCGGTTATTGATAGCCACATTTGAGTGGTCTTATAAATGGGGTTGCATTGCACTTGACTACTCAGCCCAATTAAAGTTTTCTCCTCCTGCCCTCCCTGATCATCAACTTTTACGGTCACTTTTTTTTTAACTTTTTCTTATTATTCTGTATGAATACATGGTATCAGGCGGATTGGGTAAATGGTTCGAAACGGTAACACTTCTATGCGGGTCAAAATCTTTATTAGATCCAGAAGCAAGGGAGGGAGCTACCAGGTTGGGTTGAGCAGGGACGCCTTTTGTGCTAATTTGTTATAAATAGTTATATCGTTAAAAAAAAACAATTACAAAAACTATACTTTGATTGCACTAATATAGTTTTATTGAACAAATAAGAAGATTTAGGACATAGGAGATGTTCTTAAAATTGACACTTTATGTGGCTTTCAACTCGCTTGACAATTTCATTACTAATGTGATGTTAGAAATTAAACATTACCTAAATCGACCCATTTATGAGCAAACCTATAGTTCTAGGCTCAAAGCCGTATTACATGAATTTAACAAAATGCTTTCCGTCATAAAAGTATTCCATCGTGATATTTATGGTGAACACTCATTATGATCGTCCAGGGGATACAAATCTTTAAATAATAGTTGTGGCATTCCCAAAGGGTGACCATGAACCCAAACCTTTAAGCACAACTTGAATAGATACGACCTTGACCCGTCATAATGCGTATGATTGTTTGTTGTCAGTTACACTTGGGTGTGACGATTGAATCATGAACAAGGCTGTGCTAAAGGGCATGCTTTCCATACTGCTCGTTAGTCGTATTATGCATGTTTTTGGGTACTTTTTGTTTATTTGATATCTCCATCCCTCTGCCCTTGCACTTGTTGTGACTTGTCAGTAAACTGGGGCATGAAATATGATTTAACATATGATTTGTTGTTTTGTATTCACGGTTTGGGCTAGATTTCTGGGCCGAACTGGTAGCCACGATTTTAAAAAGTATAAATCCAAACTAGTTTAGTTGGGTTGGTTTGGTTCGAGTTGGTTGGTTGGGCTGGACAATTAAGCAAAATATAAAAAAAAAAAAAAATCAAGCAAATCAGCGGCTTTTGGGTAAATTTCTGGGTCGGCAATTATGGTTTTCAACAATATCAAGGCACAGCACACTGGGTTTGGCAGTTTATTATTTTATTTTATATGTTTATATTTATTAATATCAATTTAACGTTTATAAGTCATTTTATAAATAAATGTAAACTTGATTAGAAAACCAAAAAATAGTTTCTAGTCTATTTCATATAAACGTGTTAACACAAATATTGAACTTGAAATATAACTTCATTAAAATGTATGTGACCCACTACTTAAAGATATAATGTGATAAATGTAACGTTCTCGCCAACCTCTTCTGAAATTAAAAGAAAAATGTACTAATTTGATTGTTCATCTATGTGTATAGTATCTATACATATTTATTACAAAATACAAAAAAAAAAAAAAAAAAAAAAAGCCCAACAAAGAGAAGTTATTTTATGTTTTTATGTACATAAGTTACACATGTATATGTAAAAAACAAAAAAATCTAAAAAAAAAATGCTTTCCGATCTTCGAAGCATTCATGAAAAGTGGACCCCCTCCCCATCCATTGTGTAACTTTAAAATATCGCTAATGACCATATCTCTTAAGACTGGGCCCGTGTTTCAAGTTGCCACTTAATACCTTGATAGCGTCATTAAAGTCGTCCCCTAAATCCACCACATACGATCCCAAATCATTCGGTTGTTGGCGTGAATCTTTAACTTGTGCTTTCAGAGAATGTGAATCTTTCTATTAGACTGGTTACCTTTCCCATTAATATTCGAAAATGTGAATCTTTAGGTTAAAGTTTCCCAAATTATGTTGCTCTTCTTCAATTCTTCTAACTGATTCCTTAACATGGTAGCCACACTTCTTGATTTGAATAAGCTCAAGCGTTGGTATATCCCCAATTTCAAGGGGGACCTCTTCAAGATCAGAGCAGTTGATAATATCTAATCGTCTAAGACACGGGAAACTTCTACTATTGGCTTCCCACTCTTTGATATCTAACAATTCAAATCTCAAGAATTTCAGCTGTGGAAACTCGTGTTCATCTGTGTTCCAACAACTTCCAACAATGGCCTTGTCTTCTAGATTAAGAACCTGGAGATTAGGCAACGACTGAATGATTGACATAACACTCCACTGTAGATAACAATTAAGTAGTGTAAGTGTTTTTAATGTTGTTGGGAATGTAATGCGCTTCATTCTTCTTCCATAGTAGCCATTTAATTTGAGCTTTTCAAGGCAGGTGAGCGATTTGAATTCATCTTTGTAAATAGCACATGTAAGTTCCTTAATGTAGGGAAAACACTTTTGATAATTATCTACCCCATATCCCAACCTCACATCTGAGATAGTTTGCAAATTCATTGGTTTCTTAATGGGAGGAAAATCAAAAACCTTATCCTTCCCACTCACCAAATGCCTCAGATTTACCAAATTTGATATGTTCCTAGGTAAATATATATATTCATCATCTGTACTATATATAAGGGTTTGAAGACTCCATAAATTGCATATTGAAGATGGGAAAATTGATGATGACCTTCGAATTGCAAGATACCTCAAGTGAACTAGCAATTCCAGTCCTTTTGGAAACGCATCCAATCTACAATTTTGTAGGTTTAACACTCTAAGTAGCTCAAAGGAACGGAACCCACTTGCAATGACATCACTCAAGGATTTGAAATAACTAAAGCACACAATTGATCGGCAGTTTTGGGTGGGTGAACAAGGAATACCTTGAATGTTATTATCATTGTTTATGAATAGCCGAAGCGACTTATGTGGTTGTGTAATAACATTTGAAAATTGAGGGGACAATACTCGCCTTTCTGTTAGAAGAATAAATCGTTCTTCATTGGCTTTTCTTAGGCATAACTCCCTAATAAGATCATGCACTTTACAAGCTATGACAGCTCCATCATACTCGCTCCTGTTTGCTTCAATTACAAGATTTCTGTCAATTAGATCCATCAGATAACCTTCTGCAATATCCTCCAAACTTCTATTACCATCTTGTTCGATGAATCCTTCAGCCACCCATAACCAGGTCAACCTCTGTACATTAAACTTGTAGTCTTCTTGGAAGCCACCAAGATAAAGAAAACACTCTCCCAAGTGAAGTGGAAGATGATTGTAGCTTAAACCTAATGTTTCCATGCATCCATTCTCATCACCAACAATGTACAAACCAGTCTTTTCAGCAATTTCCACCCAAAACTCTTCACTCAGTGTTTCCTTTGCTAGAACTCCTGCAATGACAACCACCGCAAGTGGTAATCCTTGACATTTTTTTGCTATTTGCATACCAGGTTTAACTAGCCATTTAGGGCACTCATTGCCATGGAACACCATCTCACGCAACAACTCCCAGCTCTTTTGTTGGTCCAAATATCCTAAGTGATGAATGAGTCCATTTGATTGTGCATGCTTAGCAACTTCAGTGAGCCGACTGGTGAGCAGAATTCGACTTCCTGTGTTTTCATGTGGGAAAAATAGTTTCAGCTCATCCCATGTTCCTGTGTGCCAGATATCATCAATCACAATCAAATATCTCTGACCCATTAGCTGTTTGTGCACCATTCCACGAAGTAGAGAGTCACTAGCCTTTTCAACGTCTAGTCGAACACGGATGGATTCAAGAATCGTTTTACAAAATTTTGAGTCACTAACCTTTAGGAGGCCTAGTTGAACACGGACGGATTCAAGAATTGTTTGATGAAGTCCCATGTCACTAGCCTTTTCGAGGTCTAGTTGAGCATGGATGGATTCAAGAATCTTTTCATGAAGTCCTAGGTCACTAGCCTTTTCAACGTCTAGTTGAACATGGATGGATTCAAGAATCGTTTTACGAAATTCTGAGTCACTAACCTTTTCGCGGCGTAGTTGAACACTGATGGATTCAATAATCTTTTCATGAAGTTTCGGGTCACTAGCCTTTCCGAGGTATAGTTGATCAGAGATGGACTCAAGAATCGTCTTACGAAATACCGTGTCACCAGCCTTTCTGAGGTCTATTTGAACACTGATAGATTCAAGTATCTTTTGATAAAGTCCCGGGTCACTAGCCTTTTCGAGGTCTGGTTGAAAACGGATGGATTCAAGAATCGCTTCATGAATTCTCAGGTCACTAGCCTTATCAAGGTTTAGTTGAACACTGATGAATCCAAGAATCGAGTCACTAGCCTTTTCAATGTTAAGCTGACGAAGAATAGATTCCAAAATTTGAGTCAACACATCCCGCTTATCATATATTTGAGAAACAGTGACCCATACACGGACATAGAAATGATGCTTAACATAACCATCGTTGTATACTTTGGTGGCAAGGGTAGTCTTACCAATTCCACCCATACCGACAATAGAGACAACATCCAGCTTCTTTTGATCTTCCACAAGTTTGTCTCTTATGAGCTCAGCATCACGATCAAGCCCCACGAAGATTTCATCCACTAATTTCTTGGATCCTAGTGAACTTTTGGAGCTGGAAATTGGAGCAGCAACCGACTGATTTAGCTTTCTTTCAGGTCTTGGAGATGTATCCATCTTCATGTTATTGATTCTCATACTCATAAATTCTCCCTTGATGGACTTTAGAGACCTCCAAACATTATCAAGATTAAAGACCACTGATAAAATGAAATTTCCAGTATTCCCCGGTGCAGGGAAAAGTCCATTATTCGTAATGTGAATACGGGATACAAACACATCTACGATATAGTGGGCCTCTTCTGCTGCATATATGAATCTTTTCTTCAAATCATTGAGTTTTTCAAGGTCATGTAGGTCTTGATGTTGGTGGATGAAAAGGGTTTGGATCATGGAGCCCAGCTCTTCATATAGAAGTTGGAACTGAGGCCTTTCACCCATAATTGCCGGGTCGTTGATGGATGGAATGTCGTTGCAGTTAATAAGCTGGTTCAACTTATCCATGAACATCTGGATCCCTGAGTATGCCATCTTGAATCAACCTTTCTGGGTTCTAAAGAAGTTTGATCGGGTGTTACTGATTTGTCAAAGTTGTTTGTAATTTGTGTCCTTCAGAGGAGATAAGTTTTGAGATATGTGGATGTATGATAAAGAGAGTTTGAGAAGAGGGTTGAAGATTCTAGTCAAATTGCTTGGTGTGAATGTAAATTGCTCAAAAGTATAATAGTCAAATTAAGAGTCTGAGTGGATCTCATCACTCTCAAATAATTAATAGGTTAAGTGAACTACCAACAAAATTACAACAATAAAATAATAATAATAATGATGATATCGAAATAATGCAACCATTTTTTTAAAATTAATGACAGTAAATTAATATATTAATAATGTGTAGCTTAAATTAAGGATGTATAAAATATGTAAAAGACTATTAGCTGCCCTATTGCTGTCGGATTACTTATCTGCAACTTGCTCTAAAATAAGTTTTTGGGCAAGCCAGAGAAGTTTTAATATTCAATTCAATTTAATAAGACCACCCACTACGGTTTTTGGGCGTTTTTTTCAAAAAAAAAAAAAAAAAAGCACACAACGTTCCTTTTTCCACGCCCCATGTTCAAGATCTTTGGCCTATGACAGCTATTCCTTTTTTTTTGGCCAATATCTTTTTTGGAAAATTGGTTTTTAATAAACCAATCTTTGCCCCATTGGTAAATAATAATGCTACCTACAGATTTGGTAGTTAATAATCCTACGTTTCAATATGTTGGTACTCAATGGACCTCCGTTAGTTTTTTTTAACTGAAGTTAGTTTTTAAGTTTTATTTATTACACAAACAGTCCCTGTAGTTATAATTTACTAGTTTTAAGTTTTATTTATTACACAAACAGTCCCTGTAGTTATAAAAAAATTCATAAAAATAAAAAAAAATCTAAAAAATCAAAAAAATTCAAAAAAAATCATAAAAATTCTAAAAAAATCTAAAAAAAATCATAAAAATTCTAAAAAAAATCAAAAAAAATTCTAAAAAAATCAAAAAAATCATAAAAAAACCGTTTCGACCCGTACCGTTTCGACGCGAACCGTTTTCGACCCGGACCGTTTCGACCCAGACCGTTTTCGACCCGGACCGTTTCAACCCACCACCACCACCACAGCACCACCACCACCACCACCGCACCGCCACCACCACCACAGCACCGCCACCACCACCACCGCCACAGCACCACCACCGCACCGCCACCACCGCACCACCACCACCACCACCACCACCGCACCGCCACCACCACCACCGCCACCACCACCACCGCACCGCCACCGCCACCACCACCATAGCACCGCCACCACCACCACAGCACCGCCACCACCACAGCACCGCCACCACCACCACCACCGCACCGCCACCACCACCACAGCACCGCCACCACCACCACCACCACCACCACCGTTTTCGAAACGGTCCGGGTCTAAAACGGTCTGGGTCGAAACAGTCCGGGTCGAAAACGGTTCGGGTCGAAACGGTACGCGTCGAAACGGTCCGGGTTGAAAACGGTTCGGGTCGAAACGGTACGCGTCGAAACGGTACGGGTCGAAACGGTACGCGTCGAAACGGTTCTGGTCGAAACGGTACGCGTCGAAACGGTACGGGTCGAAACGGTTCGGGTCGAAACGGTACGGGTCGAAACGGTTCGGGTCGAAACGGTACGCGTCGAAACGGTACGGGTCGAAACGGTCCGGGTCGAAACGGTACGGGTCGAAACGGTTCGCGTCGAAACGGTACGGTTCGAAACGGTTTTTTATGAATTTTTTGATTTTTTTAGAATTTTTTGATTTTTTAGAATTTTTATGATTTTTTATGATTTTTTTATTTTTTTAGAATTTTTTTTATTTTTTAGAATTTTTATGATTTTTTTGAATTTTTTTATTTTTTAGATTTTTTTTATTTTTATGAATTTTTTTATAACTACAGGGACTGTTTGTGTAATAAATAAAACTTAAAACTAGTAAATTATAACTACAGGGACTGTTTGTGTAATAAATAAAACTTAAAAACTAACTTCAGTTAAAAAAAACTAACGGAGGTCCATTGAGTACCGACATATTGAAACGTAGGATTATTAACTACCAAATCTGTAGGTAGCATTATTATTTACCAATGGGGCAAAGGTTGGTTTATTAAAAACCAATTTTCCTATCTTTTTTTAATGGTTTTTTTTTATTTAATTCTTTTACACCCCTTTTTAACATAATGCCACACAATGCCCACATCCTCACTATACCCATTTTAGAAAAAACGCCACATAATGCCCCATTGTTGATTGGACTGTCACATGGCGCAAAACGTCCAAGGGTGGGGGGTATTATTTGTGTCTTCCATTACACATGGTCAGGGGCGATGGCGCAAAACGTCCAAGGGTGGGGGTATTATTTGTGTCTTCCATTGCACATGGTCAGGGGCGGACCCACATTGGTGCCACCGGGGTCCCCGGACCCCAATCTTTTTAAAAAAAATAGTAGATTCGGTATATTAAATTGTATATGGACCCCATAAATATAATTAGGTGAACACCATAGAAATAAAAAGAAAGTTGGTGTAGTGGTAAATCTCCCTCTTTTCCACCAAGAGGTCATGGGTTCAAACCTTGATAAGCCCGTTTTTCTTATTTTTTTTTTTAAATATGGACCCCATTGAAATAAAATCCTGGGTCCGCCACTGCACATGTTCTACACTACACATGGTCTAATAATCAAAAAGAAGTTTTAGTATTCAATTCAATCCATTTTAACTACTATCACATATATCAAATTTATTTATTTTTTATTTATTTATTTTTTTTTATCAAATTGATAAACGACCTTTCGAGTGGCAAAGGTAATGACAAATAACGTAGTTTTGTCGAACACAGGAAACAGAGTGAATATACTGACATTTAAGTTTTAACACTAACAAAAATATACTTGACATTCAGTTGTAACAAAAGTAACATAGTTTTGTGACTACTCTTTATTTAGGGGTATTGGATTTTAATAATCCAAAGTTTCACCCGTTGGCCACTAATAATCCCAACTTCAAAAATTCCCTGTAACAATCCCAACTTGTATGATTTTGGCCACCAATGATCCTTGTCTAACTGGGTTAGTTAAAAGTGACGTGGCAAGTGACGTGGCAGCTGACGTGTTTAAAACTTGAAATATTTTGGCCACCAATAATCCCAAGTTTCACTAATTGGCCGGTAATAATCCTCCAGTCACCACCATCATCTCCTCCAGTCACCACCATCATCTCCTCCACTGCCACCACCATCATCTCCTCCAGTCACCACCATCATCTCCGACCACCTCCATCTCCTCCACTGCCACCACCATCTCCTCCGACCACCACCATCACCCACCACCATCACCTCCGACCACCTCCACCTCCACCCACAGTCTTCCAGCACCGGAAAAACACTATCACCTCCGATTCACCATATCCATCGAACACCCCACCCTTCCAACCTCCGGCCACCACCATTAAAGTGCCATCCACAACTCCAACCGCCTCACCGGAAAAACGTGATACCTAGATATGATGGAAATTTTGAAGTTTTGAGCGGCGGAGAAGGTCACTAGAGGTTGGAGATGACAAGTGGTGGTCTCCTTTGGTGGTTTCAGGGGTAAAGAAGGTCGTCGGAATAAGTTGCAGGTCACCGGAGTTGCATAGATGGTGGAAATTTTAAACTTTTGAGAAGCGGAGAAGATTATAGGAGGTCGGAGATGATTGGTGGTGGTCTCGTTTGGTGGTTTTAGGGGTAAAACGGGTCGTCGGAATAAGTTGCAGGTCACCGGAGTTGGGTAGGTGATGGAGGTGGTCGCAGGTGATAGTGGTTTCCGGTGGCAGATGATGGAGGTGGAGGTCGGAGATGATGGTGGTGACTGGAGGAGATGGTGGTGGCAGTGGAGGAGATGGAGGTGGTCAGAGATGATGGTGGTGATTGGAGGAGATGATGGTGGTGACTGGAGGATTATTACCGGCCAATTAGTGAAACTTGGGATTATTGGTGGCCAAAATATTTCAAGTTTTAAACACGTCAGCTGCCACGTCACTTTTAACTAACCCAGTTAGATAAGGATCATTGGTGGCCAAAATCATACAAGTTGGGATTGTTACACGGAATTTTTGAAGTTGGGATTATTAGTGGCCAACGGGTGAAACTTTGGATTATTAAAATCCAATACCCCCTTTATTTAAAGTAGAAGAAACAAAAATCGATATATTGGGTAGAAAGAAAGAACTCATCTTTAAAGTAAACTAGCAAAATTCAACGCGCGCGTTGCGACGGGGACACGTAAGATTCGCTCGGTATCGGTTCAGTAATAGGTATTGCAATCGAAAAATAAAACCTAAAATTTATAGTCGTAGGATGCCCAAAAGAATAAAGAAAAGAAAAAAAACTGAATATAAAAGAAAAAGAAACCTTGAAGCAACATTGAAGGCTTGCACGACCTTGTTTCGACAGTGAATGATCTTTGTATTGATATGTAGATAAAATTAAGCACGTTGTAATGGTACAGATAAAATTAGGGGTGAGCAAGTTTAGGTCCGGACCGAAAATAACCGAGAACCGAACCGAAAATATACCCAACCCGACCCGAACTCAAGTACCTAGGTATTTAGATCGGTTCCAATCTATACTATATAATAAAAGAAACCATTTTAGGGACACTTGTCATCATATTAGGACATGTCTTATGGATAATTATTATTTTAGTTTAATCTCTTCTAATTAATTATAGATAATCCTCCTACTAAATATTATTTTGTTTAATTATTACTTTTATATTTATATTTATCTTTTTACTTCAAATTCAAACTTAGTTATCTAATTTGATATTAGGGTAAATTACGATTTTGGCCCCTATGGTTATATCACTTTTACCCTTTTAGTCCAAAAAGAAAATTTTTAACATCTTAGCCCTCAAAGTCTTTTTTGTAACCCTTTTGGACCCCAACGTCTTTTTTTTTCTAACCCTCTTGGCCATTAAAAGTAAATGGATGGAGTGTTAGGGGCCAAAATGGTTAGAAAAAGACGTTTGTCACACCCCGATATTTCCACGTATTACCGGTGGGCCCGGTGGGGGAGTATCGTGACGTGGTTGGCAGCATTATAGTCAAACAACACAATATTTAAATGCACAGCGGAAACAGATGAAAGATATATTTCAACTTTAATTAATTGTAATATCCAGTATCACAATAGTTGAAATTTATCAACAGACGGATCAAAAATAAATAGGAAACATTGTTCAACAGATTGAAATGCATCCAAGCTTGCGAGACTCTTATTGATGCTAAGGAGAAATCCAGCCTATTACGAGTAGTACCTGCACTTGATCTTTTTGGGAAAATACGTCAGTTTACACTGGTAAATACAATTAACCGACTCATTTTAAAAATGATTAAAATTGATTTGGATGCACATGGCACAAACATTTTATAACTTGGGATAATTATTTAAATATAATCTTGTAAATGATTTACATGTTCCTTATGCGTTCAGTAGCCCGATCCGTAGACCGGGTTAAAGATCAATAGACACACCACATTATTTATTTATTTTGGCACTGAGGGGTGTACGCCTACACCCCGTGCTTAGGTCGTGGCCATTTCGTAAAATGATGCCAAGGATATCCGGGACATGGTCATTAACCCCTAAAGGCTTTAAGCAAACAAAACATTTCAAAATGGAGCGTATCAATGATTTAACCTCTATTCGATTAAAGATTCAATGCCCGAACCAAGCGGTATTTTATATACCATACCCCAAGCCCGTATAGGGAAAATAAGTTAAAAGTATTTACCTTTGCAAGTATAATTCACAAACAGCAAATGCAAGTAGCTTTTACTGGTCCTCCTATTCTGGAACGAAGGTTTATAATAACCTATTAGAATCCTAACGGGTCTTTAATTAAGCCTAAACTTAGACCGGATAGTTTTAAATATACGGTTCGTACGCACGATTAAGCGAGAAATAGAATGTGATTTTAGACCCGACAAGTTTGAAGACTTGCCTTATATGGGTAATCTAAGCACATTCTAAATTTTGAGATAAAACCGATAAGGTTTGACCCGTTTCGGCTAATTTATGCAAACTAGTTACATAAACCGAACCGAACGCGCAAGAGGCGTAACGGGTAATCATGAGAGTCCTGAACAGGTTTCCTAAGTTAATATGCCTTAATTATGTTGTGATATCAGTAGGATACCTCCCATTATGCCCAAAACGAGTTTAATCTCAATATAAGCCCTGTAGGGGTATTTTGGTCATTTTAAAGATTATAAAAGGGATTAATTAAACTTCTGTGATCCGGTTCTGAATTAATCAGTAAAATGACTTAATTTGACAGGTTATATTAGTTGGTAAAAAGTCTTATGTGACAAAATGGTTTTAAACCTAAACTATGCGTTTAATACGCTTTAAAAGCCATTTTAAGCGATTTCTGGGTTATACTGGAAATCTGAGTTTTTTGATCAGGTTATAAGGTTCATAACACTCTATTTATTGTATAAAATCAGTAGCAATTGGATTGGTGTCAAAATATTATGTAGAACTCATTTTGTGACCGAAAAGGGTATAATCGGTATTTACCGAATCAAGGCCATAACCGTAGGTTATGAGCAGGTTAAAAATAATTAAAAATCTTCAAAAATCTCAAAATATTATATTACATCAGTGGGTAAAAGGTTTGGTGTCGAAAATTGGGTTTAGATAGGCTTTATGCTAATTGCGTCGTTTAATTAACAAAAAGCTTCTTAATTGCGCTATTTAGCATAACTCCTATTCTAGACCTCCAACTGATGTGAAATTTCAGGGACATGTTTATAATTCAGTAACAAAGATTTTTTCCTTTCACATATCCTAAATTCTCGTTTTATGGTCAAAAGGGCATTATGGTCAACATTTAAGCAATTAACGGAAACATGTAAACGAATGGGACAATCAATGAACCAACCACAGAGGGTTATACTAACATGTAACCTGGTCCTAAGGAAGCTCTAAGGCATTTCCAAATCATACTAAAACGGGTCAGAACTGAAGTCAAAGCAAAAGTCAAAGTTTTGCGACTTTCGGTTCCGAATCGGGTCTAAACATAAGATTGTCGGATCAAACAAGCTTAGACCAGTTATTATACTTATTACCAAGTTATATGAGTGATAAAATAGGTTACACGCCTTCTGCATTGTTAATTATGCGTTAATTAGAATATTAGCATTCTGTTGACTTTTTCTAATCAACTTTGACCCGACAATTGGTCTAGATAGAGTGGGAATCAGAGGGTGCCCTTTTAAGGGTTTAATGCCCACATAATTACCAACTTACAATTACCTTCAATTCGACTAATCACTGGACCATTAATGATTAATCGCTAAGTCAAACGGTAATTACGACGGTTTGACTTTTAAGCTAAAACTAAGTAAAAACTCAACTAAGAAAGGTTAAGCATACTTACTGAAGTCCTATGCACGATTTGGAAGGCTTAGGGTCTGCTCTTAAGCTCCAGGAAGCTCCAGAAATGCAAAAGAAAGGTGTGAACAAATGGTTGCAACAAGAGGCCTTTATATAGTGTTTAATCTCACTTAGATCATTGACACACAAGCCTAGCAATGGCCATGGATCATCCACAGATGTCCCTAAGTGCCTAGGACTGTTTAGGGGTCGCCCATGTAGTGAAAATATCTGTTTTGGGTCGGTTATAGCGTGAAATCAGGCTGCTGTCCAACTTTTCTGATACTGGGCATCGCACGCGGCCCGCGTAAGACATGTTAACATCTTACGCGGCCCGCCTGAGCCTCGTATTCAGATTTTACATTTTCAAGTTATTGCATATTTGTCTCTTGGCCTTTCGAAGGGTCAACCAAACTTATTTCTTGCATTTTGAGCCCCTCAACTTGACTTATAAGGGGTTCATGACTTATACCCACTTTGCTTGCTAAGTTCTTGGTCACTTCATGTTAACCCGAAAAGTCATAATTTTCAACGTTAACGCTTTAACCCCTCGTACACGAATTTGATCATAACTTTCTCATACGATAACGAAACTTTATGAAATTTCTATCATGCATTATAGTGAGCATAATTAATCTTTACAAAGCTTCGGGTTTGCTAAAAGGTCACTCAGATGTATAACTTAAACATGTTGACACATTTAACCCCTGTAGTTTGTAATCTCTCACTTTCTTTCATATTTAGCTTCGTATGATCCATGATTTATTCGTTTGATGGTATAAACATCAGGTAGGGTTATTGTAAAGTATATTTATTCACTGTTGACATTTTGAACCCGTATATTCACATACTTTCCATGTTTGTCAACTTTAGTCATTCTAGAACATTCTTTCACACGTTCAAACCTATGACACGTGTCAACACATTATAGGACGTGAATTTTCGAGGTGTTACAACGTTGGGGGCTCAGATGTTAAAAGATACATTTTTTCGCTAAAAGGGTAAAAGTGATATAACCACAGAGGTCAAAATCGTAATTTACTCTTGATATTAACTATATATTTTAACGTTTTGTTTAGTTTGGTATCAAATAGATTTTACGAAACTTAAAATAAAATTAACTAATATTATTTATCATTTCATACATTTACAAGTTTTATATAAATGGTTAAATTTATTGAGACTTCGTTACATTTATAAGTTTTAAATAAAGGGTTAAATTTATTGAGACTTCTTTAACAAATTTTACTACAATATAATAATCTATTTATGTCAATCTAAATATATATGATATATCTATACTATATGATAAAACATTAATGTGTGACACCTATAATTCATTGTAAGCATTTATTTTATGATTTTTTTCGCATCACTTCCAAACTTATCTTATATTAATTAAATAAATAAATGAATAATGAGCTAATATTAAATTTCATCCTACTTTAAATTTTGAATACCATTCTTCTATTTTTCTAATAAAATATTATTCTAAAATTTAAATTGTTAATTTAAGATATTTTTAAATAAAACAAATTCTTTATCATGAAAACCAAACTTTGTATTAATATATGAAATATTTTTATTCTCATTACTAAAAGAATTATTATATCAATTTTATTACATAATTTATAATTCAATTTGTAGGAATTGGTACCAACATTTTATCACTCAAATAGATGCTAATTTGCTTTTTGAATAACATATCTTCTTTTCAAGAACCATCTTCACAATCACCATATCCATCGCGTATCGAGTATTATCCATTAGTATATTGAAATATATGACTTTTTTATTATTGGTATATAAAATTAGATTTATTAAACCCGTGTAATACACATGTTTTTTTAAAGATATACCTTTTTTTATTATTTACTATACAAAATTACATTTATTCGACCCGTGTAATACATGAGGTTTTTTAAGATATAATTTTTTATTATTTGATTTACAAAATTAGATTTATTCAATTCGTACAATACACGGGGTTTTTTTAAGGGATATTGGATTTTAATAATCCTAAGTTTCACCTGTTGGCCGATAATAATTCCAACTTTAAAAATTTCCTCCAATAATCCCAACTTGTAAAAGTTTGGCCGCCATTGATCCTTTTCTAACATAGGTGCACTTAAATCAATTAAGGAGTCTCTAGGTGTAATTGAATCTATTGATGACACCAAATTCTTATATGTTTGAAAATGATCAATGGCGGCCAAACTTTTACAAGTTGAGATTATTGGAGGGAATTTTTAAAGTTGGGATTATTATCGGCCAACAGGTGAAACTTAGGATTATTAATATCCAATAACCTTTTTTTTAAAGATATATGTTTTTTTTATTATTTAGTATAGAAAATTACATTTATTCAACACATGTAATAAATGAGGCTTTTTAAAGATGTATTATTTTATTATTTGGTAAATAATAGTACATTTATTCAACCCCGTGTAATACACGTGGTTTTAAAGATATAACTTTTTTATTTGGTATATAAAATTATATTTATTCAACCCGTATAATATGGTTCTTATAGATAGAACTTTTTATTATTTAATATATAAAATTATATTTATTCAACCCGTGCAATAAAGAAGGTTTTTAAAGATATATTGTTTTATTATTTAGTATATAAGATTCACTTATTCGACCCGTGTAATACACGGGGTTATAATCTAGTTTTTCATATAAAATAGGGTCAGGTTTTTCTTTTTCCTCACCCCTAGATAAAATTGTGTAAAACATCGTATTTTAAAAGTTATAAGTGTAAAATAAAAGATGCCTAAAGATAATAGTCCCTGTTGTCTTGCCGTCCATAATTTTTTTACTTATAGTTAAACTATCAAGTAAATATTGTTACTAACCAAGATAAAGGAAGTATGTCAACATCTAGTACACGTAGACACAGATGTGCGTACCCAGTGTGATCTAGTAATCACCCAGATCTGACCAGTTATTATGATCCAACTGACAAAAAAACTTGAAGCACTAGGGGTGAGCATATTTCGGTCCGACCCGAAATGATAACCGAAACCGACCCGACCCGTTAGAAGCCTGTACTAATCTGTTCCTGTTTTTATTCAACTTTGGTTTTGGGTCGGTTCTCGGTCCGGGACCCTGGAAAACCGAAATTTTAATACATGGACCGAAAGTAACTTATCTGATATAGCGAATTGTTGGTTTTTAGTCCATTTGACATTTGCTGAGTGAACATGATGGCTCCCGTGAACTATATTTGATCATTTTTCTTCTCTTATGTTTACTTTTTTTTGCCATATAAGCTTGTTTTCTTAAGTTCTATTGTGTTTGTTCATGCGTCCCACCTCACCTCAGTAATTTATCTTATGTAATTGTATCATTGGTTGCTTACTACGTGGACAATAGGGAGTGCTAATTCGTTTTGTATTAAGAACTAACAAATACATTATCTACTTAGAGGGACCATGATAAAAGAGAACCGTAGTAATCTTCACTCAGACATTTTAACAAACACATGGTGTGCAAAAAGTGCCGGGTCAAATTCTACACACCAACAAGAAAGCATAATCAAGGGTCATCAATTAGAGATGAGCTCGGTACCCGTACCGATACTGAAATTCACCAAATATGGGTACCCTTGAGGGTAAAATTCGGTAGTGTACCGAAAATGCCAAAAGGTAGGCACCAATTCGGTAAAAAATTCTGGGAAATTCGGTACCGGTAACAAGGACTAAATGATCATCCCTAGTCATCATAATGAAATAGTTGCAGGTTTCATCTCAATGACACATTAAAGAATTTGGTATAAATTATGTCCTATACTAAATCCATACCTTGAAATAATAAGGGAAACATTAACAGTGAAGCACAATAAGGTTGAAGGTCACATAACTTGAAATTGAAATCTAGAAGGAACCTTGAAATAGAATTCTAGAAGATGATGATCACATAACTATAAATTGATGTACCGTGATGGAAATGTGCAGCAGCAACAAATTATATTTAGATGGAATAATTGGGCGTTATCAAAAGTAAATCTATTTTTGTGGCGGGCAATTGCGTTGAAATTTCTAACTTTGGATGCATTGACTACGTGGGGTTTGGTAATCATTAATGATCTATGTTCGTTATGTTGATGTGCGTAAGAGTCAGCAAACCACATGTTAGTTTCTCACTCGGTTCAAGCCTTGGCTCTGACCAAGGCACACACCGTGACAGGAGCGCTGGTATGAGAAGTTGGCATTTTACTCATTGTTATTTTATATATTTTTGTGAGAATCGGATATTTAATTGTTTCCTGTGCTGACAGATCCAATGAAGGTCGCGCTATGCATGAGAAGTTGCAGTCTCACCCAAATGTAGGTGTGAGCAAGAAAGCGCGTCAGTTTGTGTTCAGCTTCCAGGTGAATGAATGTCTTCAAAGTTTTTTTTTTTTATTATTATATGTGTATTGCAAATTCAGCTAAATGATGTTAACAAATGTCTCCTTAAATTGGAATGGGATGGCAACTTACTGCATATTAGGCAACTTATATGTATATTTTAGCGTATATAAATCTAATTTTAAGTTGATACACCATAAGTTTTCATACATTCAAGCGCAAAATATAGTGATATGTTGTGATTTAGTTCCGACATACTTCATCAATGTTTTATGTTACCTTTTCATTATAACGTTTTGTTTGGTGCTTTAATATTTGGTCCAGAAGGTATCTATCCAACGGCCCTTAGACGTGAAGCCTAACTTTGGAAAGGCCTATAACAAAAATGATGGTTTACATGGGCTTCAATGCCAGTAGATATTATATGTTTGTGATAAGCCACCCTCCAAACTCGCGGGATCTTAGACTAGTTTCGGTATATATTGAAACAAAACTGAAGAACCGATTTCATACGTAACCGATACCCGATGTTATCCATTGTGTCTGGTTTTCGGTTCTGGATTATATACAAACTCGGGTTTCGGGTCAGGTCAGTTTTGGCACTATGCTCACGTTTAACATCTAAGAGCATTCACATCAGGGAATCAAAATCTGTGTGTGGGATTTTTAAAATATAAAGAGTATAAAAAGTGGTTGTGAGTGGAGGAGAGAGAAAATGTTACTGTTTATGTTTATCTGTATATTTGAGGGACACTGTTCACCCATTATAATTTTCTAATATATATTGATAGTCAGAGCCGGCCCTGAGAAATGAAGTGCCTTGTACGAGCCGAAAAAAGGCCCTTTAGACCCTAACGAATTATATAAACTATTTTTTTTTCAAACGACGATTAACGTTACAACAATAAACATAGCAAAATCATAGTATTTGAATGACATGCCGTATAATGTATGGCGGGCTGATTTTTTTATAAAATTTGAAAAATAATAATAAATGAAGATAAAAAAAATGTTACAACGGCATATTCGGAAATCAAGAAAAAGTTATCTTGTTATAAAAAGTTTGTATTTATAAACAAGCAAGCGTATTTCATACTATCTTAAAACATAAAGTCAGTGGCATTGGCCACCGATATACATATCTATATCTATACTTACTAATATAATAACACTATTTTTGATGATGTGTCATCCATACATAAGCAAATCATTTTTTTCTTGACAACTGTCATTCTCTCCATCTCCCTTTCAATTACCAATTTAACAATATGTGGCAACTTTTTTTAAAACGCACAAAAATTTCTCCAGCCTCTTATTCAAGCACCCGAGATTTTCATTAGTATCCCACGAATCATTCAAACCCTATTCACTTCTACAGCCGCTTCATATAATCGATCTTCTGTGTTCTCGCTGTAATGTAACAGACCGTTCTTTATATCAGTTTTCTTCTTTCAATCCGCGTGGAATCGCAAGACGATTATATCGATTGTGGAACATAATCATATTGATCAGGTTAGGAACCCCTTTCTCATAATCATATTGATGAAGTTGTATTACTTTAGATTCAATCATGGATTAATCAGGTTTTGGTCACCAATTTCAAACCCTAAATGTACCTGCAAGTTTTTTTAGTCATCTATTTAATTACTTTGTTGGCTGTTCTTTGTGAAATTCTTTGATGTGGTAATTATTAGGTTTTATATTGTGTTTACTGTATGTTAATTGAACTTCAGTTGTTCATTAACATGAATTGTTGTTAATGAAGACCGAATGTCTGATAGAGATCTCCATAAATTGTTTTTTTTCATACCGGCAATGGGTATCGTATGGGCTCGACACAATATAGCATGATGACGTCATCTCAGATGATCAGAGATCGATTTGTTTCCGTTCTCACATGTGTGCCCTAGGTCCTATTCAGTTAGGTTTCACTGTAAGTGATTGGTTCGTTTGTTAGTTTTGTATACCTAATTTTTGTTGAGTTTGTTGTAGATTTGACTACTGTTGACTTCAATTTGTGATTAGTTGTTGCGAAGTTTATTATGATTAGTGAAGTTTTATGGATAATGAGTGAGCTTTGTGTTCATTTAGGAGATGAATTTGATGATTATTTACTTCAGTGCTACATCTAGAGATTGAATGCATGAAAAACCCGAAATTCCGTTCGGTTTCTGTGGTGTCAATCTGAAGATTTCAAATCAGTTTCTCAATTGCCATTTCTTTCATTCAGCATTTTGAACAATTTTGATCGATTCTTTGATATGGTTCAGGTATAATTCGAATCACCCCTGATGTTATATGATTATCTTTGCTTTTTTCTCTTCATGTAATGTTATGATTTTAATTAATATTTAAGTAAAAAAAGTGACCTATTGAGTTCTTTTGCTAGCTTTGATTTCCTTTTTCACGGCTAAGGAAAGAATATTGTTAACCAAATGTGAGACAGGGTAAATAATTTGAAGTTTAAAACTAAACAAGTGTTCCAACTTTACCTTTCTACTGGAAGTAGGTTCTTTTGTGTTATATCTCTGCATTTGTCAACTAGATTTTACAGCCTTATTTCATTATACTGTTATGTGTTTTGAAATTTTTATTATCAAAATCAATAACACATATTAAAAACAATACATTACCCTTTAATTTTATTATTAAATATATCATGTGCAGTGCCTGTTTTAAGGGACGTCAGTACGTCACTGAGATACCTTTGGTGGTAAGGAGGCTACACAGATCACACAAGGAGGTTTCAAACATCATTTGTTTTTTGATTACCTTTTTAATCCTATTTTTTTAGTGTATATTTACTCTCTTTATCTTGCATTGAAGAGGAGTGAAATAAGGATTAGTGAGGATGTGAAGGTTGTTATACTCAAATTTTGTGCAAGTAAGTTAATATTTTATTCTGAAGATGGCATTTGGTAAAAAAGATGCTCATTAGATCCGCTATGGTGTTTATACTTATCAGTAATGGAACACCTATGAAAACTTACTTGCCTCATGGTGGGCTCTACTTAGTATGATCACTGATCTTAGACAATGCCCTTTCAAACTCTTTCATTGCACTGCCTACATATGATACTCAAAGATGACCATCAGTTAACTTGTAAGTTCATTTCGATTCATTAGTTATGTATTTTTTTTTTGTTGTTGAACAATAGATGGAGAGATTGGTAATCTACAAAGGGCAAAGTTTGGTAAATTTTGATCAAAATCATTTCTTAAAGTTGGTTAATATAGGTTAAAATAAGGCCATGTGGTGGCTTTCAAAGATTATAATTTTTTTTTTGTTTAATCCTATTAGACCATGCGTAGTGGAAGAAACCCCACCATTGGGCGTTTTGCGCCATATGGCGATCTAGCGCAAGGGGCTTTATGGGGCATTTTTCTAAAATGGGTGTAGTGGGGATGTGGGCATTATGTTAAAAGGAATAATGCATGTGATTGGGCAAGAAAACAAGAATGCATGTGATTGGCCAAAGAAATGGAAGTTGGGCGTTGAATAAAGCACGTTGCAGCCCAAAATCTCCAAAACAACGCCCATGGGGGCGGAACTTCCGGCGTGGAGGGGCGTTCTTCAACCAAAAAACGCCCAAATTCGATACCACTACGGGTGGTCTTAACATGAACTATAAAGTACATGAAAATGAAAACTATGTGTTATTTGGAGGGTGAGTTTTTACTTTTGTTTGTTTTATTAAATCTTTTATTTATGTTTCAAAACTAATAAAACTAGGATTCCGACCCGCCGCAATGCGGCGGGGATTCTTTAGTTATAACTAAGTCAATCTAGTAC
Source organism: Helianthus tuberosus (assembly GCA_030545235.1). Lineage (NCBI taxonomy): Eukaryota > Viridiplantae > Streptophyta > Magnoliopsida > Asterales > Asteraceae > Helianthus > Helianthus tuberosus. The sequence continues at coordinate 1,271,276 of JARYGA010060550.1, forward strand.
CCGCACATTATGTTAAACCTGTCAAACGGGGAAAAATAGACGATGTAAAAACGTTCACCCACACACGCACGTTGCGTCATGTTAACTCGCAAAATTTAGAACGAAACATAAAAACGTTAAACCAAAGACGCACGTTGTGATGTTTTAAGTCACAAAATTTAGAACCAAGCATAAAGTGAAAAATTTGCCGAAAATGAAAACTATAAAGGACCAAAGTTGAAAGTAAAAAAGTTATGAGGATAGATTGCAAAAGATAAAAAGTTTTGGGTTAAAAGTAATAAAACAAATAGTTTTGAGTTAAAAGTAATTTATAAAATACTTTTGAGTGAAAAGTAAAAAAAAATCAATTTTTTTTTGGAAAACCCCCAAAGCCAACGTTACGACAACCAGCATAACCATTTTTTCTTTGAAAAACCCCCAAATCACACCCCACGTTGCGGCGGGGCGTAAAACGGTGTCAAATAGTACTAATGTCACACAACCGTCATCGACCACCAACACTGACTCGACCTAGGGTATGCGTGTTGCGACGAAACTGTCAAACATGGGAAAATAGAGGTAAAAACGTTGAACCACACATGCACGTTGCGTCGTATTAACTCGAAAAATTTAGAACTATACGTAAAACGAAAATTTGCGAAAGATGAAAAGTACAAGTGATAAAAGTTGTGAAGTTAAATTGCAAATAATGAAAAGTTTTTGGTTAAAGTTAAAAAAACAAATTATTTAGGGTTAAAATTGCAAAATGTAAAAACCTTTGGGTTAAAACTAAAAAATCAAGGTTTTTTTTTTAAAAAAATGCCCAAAGCACAATGTACAAGTAGGGCTGTAAACGAACCAAACGAACACGAACAAGACCTTGTTCATGTTCGTTTGTTAAAAAATATATGTGTTCGCGAACCGTTCACAAACATTTATCGAACGGGATTTTATGTTTGTGTTCGTTTGTTAAGGAAATGAACTTGTTCGTGTTTGTATTTGTTTGTTAATTTTAGGCAACGAACGTTGACGAACACAAATGAGCACAAACTAATGTACATGAACACAAATGGAAATAAACGAACACAAACAATCGTTCATGAACATATTATATAATACACTGACACTTATTAAATATTTAATTTGTTAGACTTTTGATATATTTAAATAAATATAAAAACTAAAAATACTAATGAACTATCAAACACAAGCGAACACGTTACCGAACGTTCACGAACATAAACGAACGAACACGACCTTTGTTCATGTTTGTTCATTTAACTAAACGAACGAAATTTCTTATTCGTGTTCGTTTGTTTAATAAACGAACAAGCACAAACGAACTTCCCGCCGAACGGTTCACGAACTGTTCGCCGAACGTTTGGTTTGTTTACAACCCTATGTACAAGTGATGATGCACTAAAAAGTTGCTTTTTTATATATGGATTTAGTTATAACTAAGTCAATCTAGTACCCGCACATTATGTTAAACCTGTCAAACGGGGAAAAATATACGATGTAAAAACGTTCACCCACACACGCACGTTGCGTCATGTTAACTCGCAAAATTTAGAACGAAACATAAAAACGTTAAACCAAAGACGCATGTTGTGATGTTTTAAGTCACAAAATTTAGAACCAAGCATAAAGTGGAAAATTTGCCGAAAATGAAAACTATAAAGGACCAAAGTTGAAAGTAAAAAAGTTATGAGGATAGATTGCAAAAGATAAAAAGTTTTGGGTTAAAAGTAATAAAACAAATAGTTTTGAGTTAAAAGTAATTTATGAAATACTTTTGAGTGAAAAGTAAAAAAAAAATCAATTTTTTTTTGGAAAACCCCCAAAGCCAACGTTACCACAACCAGCATAACCATTTTTTCTTTGAAAAACCCCCAAATCACACCCCGCGTTGCGGCGGGGCGTAAAACGGTGTCAAATAGTACTAATGTCACACAACCGTCATCGACCACCAACACTGACTCGACCTAGGGTATGCGTGTTGCGACGAAACTGTCAAACATGGGAAAATAGAGGTAAAAACGTTGAACCACACATGCACGTTGCGTCGTATTAACTCGAAAAATTTAGAACTATACGTAAAACGAAAATTTGCGAAAGATGAAAAGTACAAGTGATAAAAGTTGTAAAGTTAAATTGCAAAAAATGAAAAGTTTTTGGTTAAAGTTAAAAAAACAAATTATTTAGGGTTAAAATTGCAAAATGTAAAAACCTTTGGGTTAAAACTAAAAAATCAAGGTTTTTTTAAAAAAAATGCCCAAAGCACAATGTACAAGTGATGATGCACTAAAAAGTTGCTTTTTTATAAATGGAATAATAAGGGCACATGCATTTAAAAATTGTAATCACCACTAGGAAGAGAGTAGAGGTTAATATCTGGGACCTTGCAACACATACGAGAAGTAATTCCAATTTTTTATTACATCATATTTAGTACCCCTATGTAACACTGCATCTGTTATTTATATTTATGACATATCACATATATACCTTCCTTTATGTTAATATTTAGGTTGTGGGAGTTTGAAGTGGCATGACAAGTTTACCACTCTATTTAGAAACTATTTTTTTTTTTTTTTGTAGTTGAGTGATTTGTATGAGTTTGTTTGCACAAAAGAGTCTTATGTCGGCCCAAAAGAATTGATGAGATGCTTAGACTGAAACGGAAGGAAACTGAATAGACTATGGATCTTGCCAGCATGGCCAGACATATGACCTTGCAATGCCCAATGGAATGCACATATACTGCTTTTTTTTCTTTAAAAGTTTGGTTTTTGCCCAAAGTTTAAGTTTATGATAAGAATGTTAAAGAATATAATTTACTTTGAGTAAGCCGTGTAACACACGGGTACTTAAACTAGTACATAATATTAAAGTTAGGTTGCTTTTTCATGAATAACACCTTTTTTTCTGCATTTTACTTCAGTATAAGTGTTTTCAATATAAGTGGTGTTTGGCCATAGTATTTTTGCCCAACATTTACAATATGTTGTATCTACCTGATTTGATACATTATATTATACGTAACCTTAGTTAGATATTGTGTATGTATTTTTAGGTACGTAGGTATATAAATTCAAGTTGTTCAATGTTTTGACGTAATTTTGTTTAGAAATGAGTCAGGTTAAATATAATTTTCGACATATTTTTTTTAGAAATGAGTCAAGTTAAATATAATATGTTTTCATACTTATTTTATAAATGTTTTTGGTTGGTCTACATTTTGACGTAAATTTTGCTCAAAACCGAGTGGGGTCAAATATACTACGTTTCATTTAGACAGTATGAATTAAAGTTTCTTTACATTTCGACTCCGTCGCAACGCCCGACGGGTAAAAGTAATATTATGTTACGTATTACACCTCATGAGTCACGAATTTGGTCCTTTAACTTTGCAAAACTCTCATGTTTACCCAATATGTTTTCATTTGTCATTTGGTGTTTTTTTTTTCTTTTATAGAACCTCTAATTAATCTCATTTGATTACTAATGTTGGTCTTTCCTTTATACACGTTTTATGTTTTTTTTTTTACTTTTCCTATATGTGAGTCAGGTCACATATAATACGTTATGATTATACAATATAAATTTAATTTTCTTTACCTTTTTATCTAACCGCAACGGGTTAAATTGAGTTAAATCAAATGCCTGGAAAAGCACGTTTTCATATGATTAACGCATAATATATCGCCTGAACTAATTAATTTGATTTTGCAACAGGCCCGCGGCGCATCGCCCGCGGGTCATATTACTATTTTAAAATAAAAAATAAAAAAGTTTAATATCTGACGCGGCTCGGTTTTAAATAAAATTTCGTTGAAGCGAAGACCAACTTGGTTTCGAATAAAGTTTATAAATATATTCTAAACGTAATTGCATGACTTGCCAAAAAAAAAAATTAATAATGATTTTTATTATGTGAAAAAAAAAAATATTTGTGTTCTAGATAAAGACTAGAAAAAATGGCTGTGAAGTGTGAACAAGAGTCCTTTGGCTAGTCCAAGTATCCGTAAAAGAAAGGAATACGCAACACACTATTTGAAAGTTGTTTTTAAATAACCAAAAGAGAAAAATGCTCGGATAGTCCCTGTGGTTTGCCCATTTTTCACCTTTAATCCCTAACTTTCTAAAATTACACCAATAGTCCCAAATTTTTTGAATTTCGTTCCCGGATAGTCCCTAATGTGGATGGGGGTTAGTTTCTGATGTTAAAAGGATGCGAAATGACTAAAATGTTCTTACTTCAAAACAAAATAATAAAAACAATAAAACATTTATTAATTCAATGGGGCCCACTCAACCCCTCACCCAATCAAACCCCTCCAATCTTTTTCAACCCACCATCTCCATCTTCAACCTCCTTCACCCACCTTTGCAGCCTCACTCTCCCGCCACCGCACTCCACTAGAACCACCATGGCCACAACAACATCACCCTTGAAGTTTCTGCCGTTTTTATCTTCAGGTTCACCATATCATTCTGGAATGTCTTTCGATTTACTCCCCTATCTGTTTATAAATTCAGATTCAAGGAACCCCTTTTGGTAAAGGTTTATCACTCTTTTGTAGAATTCACCTACTAATGCGAATAAACCAATAATTAATCCAATGAAAACAAGTAGTATGATAATTCTTTAAGTATTCGATGATTTTAAAAAGCGTCATTCAGTAATGATCCAAAAAATGTATAATAGTTTTCAAACTCATCTGGTTCCATCCCATGGCTTCTTGTTCACTTTGACCACTAATCTCCGTCGACCACCATTCCATATCCACCGTACGTCATTCACCACCCTGCAACCTCCACCGCAAACCTCACCATCGACCACAACCTCCATCGCAAACCTCCCCAACCACCGTAACCTTCTGCCACCATTCACCCCTTCACCACCGTTACCCACTAACCGGTTGGAAATTTTGTGAAAATAGCATTTTTCACAAATATAGGAAAATGATTTTTTCCTATTTTGGACTAGAATAAATATAATAAAATGAGCGGGTTTTATATATTTATTTGTGGGTTCGTGTTCTATGTTGGAAGAGCTTCGCAACGAACTAAACCACGTCCAAAACGGAGCTAAGATGAATGAGATATCGATGCTCAAAGTTTGGTGTTTGAAACTTAAATGCTGAAAAAAGTGGGAAAGTGGCACCTTGTCCCACATCGGATGAGAGATGAAACTTAAAGGGGTATTTAAGTGGGAACTCTCCATCCTTATTCTCCTATTAAATTCGTTTTTCAGTTTCTTCAAGTCCAGCTAGTATAAATAGGGTGGTACCCCTGTTGAAGAATGACACCGAAAATTCCCAGCTCTCTCTTTTCTCCACTGCAGATTTCTTCATCTTTTTCAAGCTTTTAGGTACACCTTCGGGTTGGGGTCAAGACCGGCAGTGCAACTGCTTGCGGCTGTTGTATCCTGGAAACAAACGTGTTCTCCTGGGAGACACAAAATTTGTTTTAAGGGACCCCTGTCTAACACGATCCTCAGCCAAGAACAGTTTCGTCTGTTCGAGTTTTCTGATCTTGTTTTCATTTTTCAGTTGTAATAGTATTGTATTTTATTTTCATTCTGTAATTGTTTCAATAATTCAAGTTAAAGGAACTTTTATTTAATTTTGCACGAACGGATTCCTACAAGGATAGATGAAAGACATGAACGACCTGAGGTCGAGGAGGGTGAGCTTAGACGAAGTAAACGACAAAGGGTTGAAAAATCATTTGGTCCAGACTTCATGAGCTATATGGTTGAGGGTGAGCCCAATACCTACCGCGAAGCGGTTACCTCCGCGGAAGGACCTCAGTGGCAAGAAGCAATTAAGAATGAAATTGATTCTATATTGCAAAATCATACTTGGGAGTTAGTAGATCTTCCACCTGGTTGTAAACCACTTGGATATCGTTGGATATTCAAAAGGAAGATGAAAGCCGACGGAAGTATTGATAAATACAAGGCAAGGTTAGTGATCAAAGGATTTAGACAAAAGGAGGGTCTAGACTACTTTGATACTTACTCGCCTGTAACGCGAATAACCTCTATACGATTAGTTCTTGCAATTGCGGCTCAAAGAAATTTGGAATTTCACCAAATGGATGTAAAGACCGCATTTCTAAATGGCGATTTAGAAGAAGAAATTTACATGGAACAACCTGAGGGTTTTTCCGCCCCTGGAAACAAGGGTAAAGTATGTAAATTGGTCAAGTCTTTGTATGGCTTGAAGAAAGCTCCAAAATAATGGCACCAAAAGTTTGATCATGTCATGATTGACAATGGTTTCAAAATAAATGAGTGCGACAAGTGTGTTTATTTTAAAGACACACCAAGAGGTTATGTGATTTTATGTCTTTATATAGATGATATGCTTATCATTGGGAGTGATGATAACATGATCAACTCAACAAAAGACATGTTGAAAGCGAGGTTTGACATGAAAGACATGGGTCTCGCGGATGTGATTCTTGGAGTAAAAATCACTAGAACCCAAAATGGTCTTGTGTTGAGTCAATCTCACTACGTGGATAAGATCCTTGGAAAATTCAATTCGGACGACACGAGTGTAGCTCGAACTCCAATTGATAATACCCAACGCCTAAAGAAGAATAGAGGCGAGAGTGTTGCTCAGTTAGAGTACTCAAGGATCATTGGTAGTCTCATGTGTCTAATGACATGTACTAGACCCGACTTAGCATATGCTGTTAGCAGGCTGAGTAGATACTCCAGTAATCCGTGCGCGGAACATTGGAAAGCTATCACGAGGGTGCTTAGATACAAAAGATACACAAGAGACTATGGATTGCATTATACCCATGATCCAGCAGTGATCGAAGGATACACTGACGCGAACTGGATATCAGATATAAAAGATCGTAGATCGACAAGTGGATATGTGTTTACACTTGCTGGCGCAGCTATAGGTTGGAAGTCTTCTAAGCAAACGGTTATAGCGAGATCCACGATGGAATACGAATTCGTCTCTTTAGATAAAAGCGGGGAAGAGGCGGAGTGGCTACGTCAATTTGTGGAAGATATTCCAAGATGGCCAAAGCTGTTGACGGCGATCTGCATACATTGTGACAATCAGTCTGCTCTTGCTAGAGCACAAAGCATGATGTACAATGGCAGATCAAGGCACATTTGACGTAGACACAACACGGTACGACAACTTATCTCAACGGGTGTTATCTCAGTTGACTATGTGAGATCAAAGGAGAACATTGCGGACCCGTTAACAACAGGCTTAAGCACAGATAAGGTGTATAGGTTGTCAAGAGGAATGGGACTAAAGCCCATAAATGAAGGGAATATGAGGGAAACCTAACCTAGTTGACTGGAGATCCCAAGATCTAGGTTCAATAGGCAAACTTAATCATAAACCCAAAGGGAGTCACTGTGGGGGGTGCCCCAAAATCAATAAAGGGAGTTGTATACTTCCTAGTCCATTCCAATCAGTGACATGAAGGAAAGGTTAAGCATGTTGAGGTTAAGGATTTTGAGGAAATCCAAATTAACCATGATGCATTTAATGATTCAGAGGAATCACCTATGTTAGAGAGAAGTGGGCTCGCTTCGAATGGATTTGTGGGGAGGCGCAAATCCAAGAGCTCTCGCAGAACCAGGAACGTGTTCCATGACCATTAACGGACACGACCATGAGGTCTTGACTCGACTAGGGAGAGTAATTGTGTGAATGTATATTGTCGCCTACGTAAATGGGGGATTGTTCAAAGACCCCGCGTCTGCAAGACCCTAGGAGGCTAAGTATGCTTCACAAAAGTAGGTTCAAAGGTTACACCTACCTATCTTGCAATACTCAACAGTGGAACGTGTATCGTTGAAACTTGATAGATCGATTTCTATTCATGTGGGGGATTGTTGGAAATTTTGTGAAAATAGCATTTTTCATAAATATAGGAAAATGATTTTTTCCTATTTTGGACTAGAAATAAATATAATAAAAGGAGGGGGTTTTATATATTTATTTGTGGGTTCGTGTTCTATGTTGGAAGAGCTTCGCAGCGAACTAAACCACGTCCAAAACGGAGCTAAGATGAATGAGATATCGATGCTCAAAGTTTGGTGTTTGAAACTTAAATGCTGAAAAAAGTGGGAAAGTGGCACCTTGTACCACATCGGATGAATGATGAATCTTAAAGGGGTATTTAAGTGGGAACTCTCCATTCTTATTGTTTTATGGAAGCACTCACTAGTGTACTCGCGAAGGGTGCGGAGCACCCTAACTCACACTCGCACTAGCACACGCGCGCGCGCGTGGCGTGGGCGATGAGGCGCAATGTGGCGCTTTGATGGTGCACTTTGCACTTCGCATCGCCGCGAGCCGCTTGAGAGCCGCCTTTGTATTTTTGACCACATGCGTGTGGTGGAGCACAGGGGCTGCAAGGACCAAGTGGCTAGAGACGTGGCAAGCAGGCATGTGACCCAGATGGGTACGCGCGGGGTGGTACATGACGTGGCAGTCATGCGCATCCGCGCGCGAGTACACGTGGCATGGTGGCGCGCACTCGCGCATGGAGCATGGGCACTGAGGTGTCTTGCGCGACGCACCAAAGTGAGCCAAAACGGCGCGACTGTGTGGCGTGCTTGTAGAGGCTTGCATGTGACGTGGCGCACGCGCACAGGTGCGCATGAGATTGAACCAGTGGGGCGCACACGCGCATGGCAGTGAGCCAAATGGACGCACCGCGCATGAGGGTGCAGACCTGCGCGCGTGATGTGTGCAAAATGCAACATATAAATTACATCAATTAAGGCATAAAACTAACCCTTTTTAAGTACTAATATTGGAAAAAGAGTGTTTTTGTCTTCCTTTTGTATTTTCAGGATTAAATGAGCTCAAAAACACAAAAGAAGCAAAAAGACAGCTAAATCCAACATAAATACAAGGAAAGGAACATTAGTGGACTGCCCGACCCCTCAACGGCACCTTCCAAAGCAAAATAGAGAAGGCAGAAGTCTGAACACGCCCCGTGCTCAGCCAGCACGGGGCCGTACCCAAGAAGCAGCAGAAAAGACAAATCTATAGAAGCTTCTATTGCCCACCACGGGGCGTGCCCAGCGGACACGGGGGCGTGTCGAAAGTACAGCAGGCGCATTAATTGTAATTGCGAATTACAATTAATGAGGAGAGAGAGTGTCAGACGGGCACGGGGCCGTGCCCAGCGGACACGGGGCCGTGCCCAGCTCTCTGTTCAGCCTATAAATAGGAGTGCTTGGATTCATTTCAACTCATCCCTTGGCACACCACCTCTCTCACACTTCATCCACCACCCACCACCATCACAACACCATCATCCACCACCATCATCCATTGTCCATCGTAGAGTGTGTGAGTCATCTCGGGATCCAAGATTGATCGTAAGAGTTCTTGACAATCAAGGCCATGTTTGCCTAAGTCTCTTACATCACTTGGTGAAGACAAAGTGTCTAGTATAATACTTTTTATTTCTAATCTTTTGCACTTTTTATTTGGTTTTGTATTAATGACTTTAATAACTAGTTACTTATGTTGAAGGTGATCTTTCCTTATCGTTTTTCCGTGGTGTCTTGGCATTATTTTACTGTCTATATAAAATAAAGGATTTTCACCATTCATATCTCCACGGTCTATATGGAGGTATGTTGGCTACCTGGTCGGGGGTTAAGGGAACGGTTTGGTAAAGGTCTTGCCATTGTTCAGCGTTTAGAGGTCCTGCAATGGACCTGGGTCAAATTTAGTAGGACCTCCTTCAATGCTTCACGGTATTGGATGGCGGGGGTCCAAACTCTTTGATCCCCTCATAAGTTAACTACTATTAATACTATAACCCGGCTATTTAGGACTGTATCCCTGCTGACTCAGACTACTTAGCCGAGGGTAACGTCACCGCCAAAAGCGGGGCCTACCACAATATTGCATTAATAACTTAATTCATTATCTTCCAATAATCCACCCTTTTAGGATTGTATCCTTGCTGACTCAAACTACTGGGGTGAGGGTAACGTCACCTTCAAAAGAGGGGCCTACTACAATAACTAAGATAATCTCTTAATTATGTGCAAAAGTGCGGAAATAATCAAAGGTTATACTAGATACGAGTCGGAACCAAGTGATTCATCTTGTCTATCTGTTTTTATTTTATTTTTATTTTCAGCATTTTAGTTAGTTTTTATTTTTCTTAGCTTAAAACTTTTTTCTAAACTTTTTATTTTGATTAGACGTTGAGGATAAACCGGTATTAAAAGCTCTTGTGTCCTTGGACGACCTCGGTATCTTACCAACGCTATACTACGCTCACGATGGGTGCACTTGCCCATATGTGTGTTTAGTGTTAGTAAAATATCGTGTTTTATAAATTTAAAACTTGGCTAAAATAAGTGTTAAACAAGGGCTTAAAATATACACCTAAAATAAGTAACACTTCACACGCATCAGCGCGCGCGCGCGCAGAAACTTCTAGCAGCAGGTAATGGTGTGCAGTTACAATTCAGCATTAGAAACTGACGAAGTTAATGCATCTGACTGCGAATTTAATGACGAATTAAAGTGCATTGAAGACGTTTAATGCAGTTTAATTCTCCTATTAAATTCGTTTTTCAGTTTCTTCAAGTCCAGCTAGTATAAATAGGGTGGTACCCCTGTTGAAGAATGACACCGAAAATTCCCAGCTCTCTCTTTTCTCCACTGCAGATTTCTTCATCTTTTTCAAGCTTTTAGGTACACCTTCGGGTTGGGGTCAAGACCGGCAGTGCAACTGCTTGCGGCTGTTGTATCCTGGAAACAAACGTGTTCTCCTGGGAGACACGAAATTTGTTTTAAGGGACCCGTGTCTAACACGATCCTCAGCCAAGAACAGTTTCGTCTGTTCGAGTTTTCTGATCTTGTTTTCATTTTTCAGTTGTAATAGTATTGTATTTTATTTTCATTCTCTAATTGTTTCAGTAATTCAAGTTAAAGGAATTTTTATTTAATTTTGCACGAACGGATTCCTACATAACCGCCGCACGCCACCATTCACCTGAACTGCTGCCACCTGCAACACCCCCTTAACCGTCGCCATTCACCTCCTTCGATCATCCACCCTTTGCTCACTTGAAAGAGAAATCAAGATAGAATAACAAACAAAGTAGAAAGTTCTTAATGTTTTATCTTCTTCAAACTATCCATTGATCGAGAGAATAAGAAATTGGTTAAGTGATTAACTGATAAGAAGATATTATGCACAGGGAAGAAGATGGAGATGAGTTGATGAAAGTGGGGGTAACTGAAGATGGCCCTATAAAAAATATTTATGTTAATGTTTTAATTTATTATATTTAATTAGTAAGGGTACTTTAGTCATTTCACATACATTTAACTGGACAAACTAACTGACATCCACTTCAGGGACTATCCGGGAACGAAAATTGAAAAGTTAGGGACTATAGAGGTAATTTTAGAAAGTTAGGGACTAAAGGTGAAAAAAGGGCAAACCACAAGGACTATCCGAGCATTTAACTCTAACTAAAAAATTAAAAAGAAATAACCAACAAACTAAAAAGCGCTTCATGCAAGAATAGAACCAATGACCACTGCTTTAAAAGAAGAAAGCCTTCACCACTTATACCATGCTTTGTTTTGTGTTTAGATTCACTTCATATTTTATTTATGGGCTAACTCCATATTTTATATATGTATGTTTATAAAAGCTTTAAGGCCCTCGAGAAAAACGGGCCTCGGCCGGGGGCGCGGCTCGCCCACCCCTAGGGCCGGCCCTGTTGAAAGTGGTTGTGAGTGAAGGAGAGAGAAAAATGTAATGAAAAAGGTATAAAAATATTATTTAATTGAAAAGAGAAAAAGTATTTGTTTTTAGTGAAAATATATTGATATAGGGGTTGCTTTTCAGTGGAATGTATGTTAGGGAGGTGGATGTGAATGCTCTAAGGCGTGATTAGAAGTAGGAATTCGGAGTAGAATCAAATACAAACCACATTTTGTATAAGTTGTAAGAAACATTTAAAAAGTGTCATATGTCATCTAATCAATTATAAAGAAATGGTAAAATAATAACCTGAATAATATCAATTATCTTGAATTCCTTATAATTATGCTAACAAGCAAATTAATTCTTTATTTGGATATTCCTTTTGTTTTCAATGTGCTGATAAAGAAAAGTGCTGATATCATTGAATCATTTCATATATGTGCTAAAATCAATAATCTTAATTAATTTTTACGTGTTAATATAATTGAAAAGTGCTACTTTTATGTATGTATTATTTTAGTATGTGCTAATTTAACTTTTTTTTAAGTGCTAGGATCTGTTCTTACAGTTTGTAGGATAAATATGGTTTGTACTGAACCAACCCCGTAGGAATTCAAGAGAAACAAGATCTAATCGAAGGTTGTTACATTATAGAATGATCCATGAAATTGAAGGAAGCTTGAATTACAACCTTAATGGTCCTTTGAAGAAGTATAAAAGTTGACTTCTTATATCAAGGTGACTTCTCATAAGTCTCGAAAAAAATAGATCATATTCATAAACATAATATTCAAACAAAGCAACTTACATCATATTTAAACGTAATTAGGCTGGTAACATATTTATTATATAACAAGCAATTCAAGTTCAGGTGTAATGGAATCAGGAATAGTTTTCTATTAAAATAGAGGTCAATTAAAAGATTAATAGAACTTAAAATTTATCAAAATAAATTATAAACATGATGGATGGAATATAATTAGTTATGGTGTCCAAATTTTATGGAGTTTATGTATTTAGTTTACAAAAACCAGGTTCAGTGGGATGTCTTTATTATAATGTTGATGTTCACTACATGGTTTATACAGATACCTAACTGAAAACGGGCAAAATGATGTTAAAACTTCTAGCCATCAAAGGTATTACAGGTACTTTTGTCTCTCTAGCCATGTAGATGTACCTAATTTGAGTTCAAATGTGCAGGTATTTTACTTGAAACACCCAAGATTTGAACTGTCCATGCACACTAGATAAGTAAGTGGAACCAAACTGTCCAAGCACACCTATATGTTTTCATTGTGGATGTTCATTTCAATCCTTTTCATTATACTTTTTTTTATTAACATAGTATTACCTAATGACGTGTCAAAAAGATCCCAAACAACAAATCTCTTGATTTGAGTTGCCATAATTGAGCCCCTACATAAATTCCCATACTCATTGTTCATGAACTCTATCTTACCAACATACATCATCTTGTATTAACTCATTTATGTTGTTTTGTTACATAAATTGTCTCCATCGGATTGCATTTACAAAAAATATTCTACACTTTTTTATATGTAATTTGTTCAACCCATGCATTACACTGGGTAGCTAATCTTTATGCTAACAACTTAGTTTTTTAACCAATAGCTTACACCTTTAATGTTTTGATAGAATACTTAAAAAATTAACATTAACTTATTTAAATTACACCTTTAATGTTTGATAGAATATTTACAAAATATTAACATTAACTTATTATAAAGATAAATACGATTTAACATTATTATTTTGAACGTTACAAAAATAAGAAACTTTATTTCATAAATTTACATTCTAATTTGAGAATAATTCAACCATGTATAAGCAATTTTAGATTAATTATTTAAAACTTATACCACAAATGATTTGTGTAAATCTTTTGTTAATTTTTATTCATTACCACAAATAAATTGTTCAACCCGTGTATCACACGGGTAGATAACCTAGTTTATACATAAACATAACTAGGTTGTTTCTACCCGCGCATTACAGCGAGGAACCAGCCTGTTTTTAAAAACAAAAATAACTAAAGTAACCCAGAACTTGATTATTGGTAATGATTTATGTTTCAGTTAAATATTCTTAGTACAATAACATCAACTATTTATAAAACCAAAAACTAAATAAATACAAATCCGAGTGATGTTATTCATGAGCGCCAGACAATTTAAAAACGTTTAAAGAAACTGGTTGTTGGTGCACTTGTGTCTGTACTTTGTCTGTATTTCGTCATGATACAAAACGATGTCTTGTGTTAGTCTGAGTTACGTCTTAGGTTTGTTTTTATGTGTGTTCGATGTAAGTTTGACCAAGTCAACCATCCTCCTGGTTTGACTTGGCCAAACAGTTCGCACATTGTTTGTAAGTTGTTTGGGTCGAAGGATGAGTCATCGAAGGATTGTTTTATATCCTTCGATGAGCTCGAAGGATAAACCTTCGAAGGATATAGATGGACCTCGAAGGATATCATCCTTCGAGGTATATGTGGATCCTTCGATAGGCTTCTGATCGATAGATGATCCTTCGATCAGTCTATCTGATCCTTCGACCAGACGAGCTGTGATGGATATAAATATCCATGCAATGTGTTCACTTCTTTCTGAGAGACAGACCGAAAGAGACAGAAGTGTGTGTGTGAGATAGTGAGTGAACTTAGTCTTGTAGAGAGCGTATTTTCAGTTTGGTCAAGGGCTGTAACCGTGTCCACTGAAATACAAGAGAAAACTTTGATATCTCGTGTGTCTACCTTTCTCTTTGTAGCTTGTGTTCTCATATAAACTACCGGTTTGCATTCTAGCTTGGATTCCGCACTTGCTAGCGTGTTAAACATAACAAGGATAAGGTTTAACCTCAACCTCCGAGGGACCTACAAGTGGTATCAGAGCCGTGACTCTTTTCCTTGTTAAAAACCGAGTTTATACAAGACTTTGGAGTGTTTTGGACAAAAACTCACTTGGTTTAGCTCCTGTTTTCTGTGTTTTTCTCGCTTTTCTTGACGTTAAAACGTGTTCTAAACTAACCGGGTGTGTTAAAGGACGGTTTGGGTATCTTAAAAACTTGTTTTTAAGAAGTTTGGTAATTTCCGGCCAAACTCCGGCTTACTCCGGTGACCGGTTTCTGGATAAGAACCGTCCTTTTTGGGTATTATTTTATTGTTCAAATCTTGGTTTTTGGTAAAAGGTATGGTCTGACCATACTTTCTGCCGAAAGATTTCTACCAACCCATCACCTTTTCACTAACCTGTCATTTTTGTCAACTGTGTCAGTGCAAGTCGAAGGATATCCTTCGAAGTCGAAAGATCATCTTTCGATCAAAGGAGGTTCGATAGATAATCATCCTTCGAAGTCTGTGACTTATCCTTCGATCCAATGAATCTTTTCGAAGCATACATCTTTCGATCTACAGCTCTTATTCGAAAGATAAGGATCCTACGATTGGAGAATCTTTCGAAATCATTGTTCGAAACTCAACAGTGATCTTTCGAACACTGTTGATCCTTCGAACAAGTTCTGTTCCTTCGATACTTGTCTGTTTAAGTTTAACAAGTTTGTGTTTTTCAGGTCTTTCGATCAAGGATCCTTCGGCTGGTTGTTTATCATTCGAGATATTAACATAGTTTGTGAAAATTAAAATTTTCACTTAATATATTAATTTTTATAAAATGGGAACAAACGGTCAGTGGGATCCAACCGCGTGGACTCAAACAACTTTGACTCCAAAATCATCAGCTACGCAATCATCAGCTATGCAATCTGCGTCAGATTTCAACAAAACTGCATGGATGCAGGCTATTGCCCCACCTCAAGCTGCAATGATAACTGCAAATCAATGGGCATTGGTCACAAATCAAAGCAGCAGCATTCAAGCTATGATGCAGAACGACAGTGAAACTGGTACAAGCACAAAACCGCCAAAGCTAAATCACATCAATGATTGGGGATGGTGGAAAGAAAGGCTGAGAACTTATGTTCAGGGGCAAGGTCAAGATCTATGGATGTGCTTCTTCACCACATTTGACAATGATTTGGAAGTTGCAGGATCTAATCCAGAAACTTACAGCACTATGTCTGATGATGATAAGAAGAAATTTGAGTTAGAAAAGAAAGCATTCATGATTCTCACACAAGCTCTTCACAGAGACATTTACCACCAGTTTGTTTACTGCACGACTACTAAAAGCTTGTGGGATATGCTCACGTTACGATGTGAAGGAAATGCTCAATCTAGAAAGATCAAGCAAGAATTACTGAAGAAAGAGTTTGAAGGATTCACGTGTATGGAGAATGAGACTTTGGCAGAGTTATCTACAAGGTTCCATCACTTGTTGAGCGAGATGTTTGCTTTTAGAGTCACTGCCACTCCACAAGAAATGGTGAAGAGATTCGCTGATAGCTTACCAGCAAAGTGGAGCGGTTATCTTGAAATTCTCAAAGAAAATGGTGTTCTAGACACAATCACCGTTTATGAGTTAATTCAAAAATTGGAGAACAAGGATGTAGAAGAAAAGCTTAAGGCAAAGAGAACACTAACTCCTCAAAATCCAGAGATGTACTATGGGATTGCAGGAGGTATCAGTGGAGAAAAACCAGTCTCTCAACATGCGAAGCTTCAAACAGCCTTCATCTCAAACACAAGACCTTCCACAACAGATCAGTTTGATCCTTCAGCATACACGATGTATTCAAGACCAGTTTCTTCTTCTCTACAACAGAATGTGCAACCGACAGCTCAACAACAACAACCGCAACAGCAAGGGTTTTATGGAAGTTCCTCAAACTTTCAAGCCACTTCCAATCCGAACACTGTCAGATTAGACACTTCCAACTTTTCCAAAGTCAGTGTCGAAATAGCCAAGGAGCATATGGAGATGTTGAACACCTTGGTTAGTGCTTATTGTGGATTGGTCGCATGTCAGATTGGGAATATCAATCTAACCAATGAAGATTATCAGCAAGTGGATAGAGAAGAGTTTGAAATGATGGATATCAAATGGGCTCTTGCTAGTGCAATTCGAAGAGCAAAGGAGTTTATGGAAAGGACGGGGAGAACCAACTTGAATAGCAACAACAACACCAAGTATGGTTTTGATAAGAATGCTGTCACTTGCTTCAATTGTGGTGAAAAGGGTCACTTCAAGCGGGAGTGTCAGAAGCCACCTAAGCAAGGAAATCAGAATCCCTTCAGGAATCAAGGACAGCCACAACAGCAACAGAACAACAATTCTGACAGATCAATAGTTCCCGTTGGAGGAAATGCATCTGGATCCACAAACACTAATCCCCACAGAGGATTGGTTGTTCAAGCTGATGAAATCTGCAATTGGAACCTTCAGCTTGGAGAAGGAGGAAATGGTGGAACAGCATGTTATGCTAAAGTGATTGAGAAGGTAGTAGAACCCGTGTCTGCTGGTGAATCTTCAGAAGATGAAGATAGTTCGGGTTATAGTGGGAGCATGGATGAGGAATCACTTGATGCTGGTGATTTATCAAGTGATGCTTTAGATTTGGAAGTTGATGAGCTTTTGGCTGAAGCTGAAGCATTATGCAAGAGGAGATCTATTCTTTGCCAGAAATCTGCTGGAACTTCCGAGAAGCTTGCTCAGTTCTTCTCTGAAGATGGATCTTTTTCTTTTCATACAGCCTTTATGGCTCACGTAGAAGGTCAGACTTCTCAGGTATGTGATACTAATTCTGACTCTGTTTCTGTTCCTATTGAATGTGCAAAGTGTTTAAAATATGCTGAAAAGGAAAGTCAGTTTGAAATCACATACAAACACAATCAAGAATTGATTGTAGATCTTTCTAAAGCAACTGAAGCTAACTTGTTTTTAACCAGAAATGAAAAGGAATTTAAAGCAACAATTGCGTCATTAAGACATGATGTTTCAGAATTACAAAAGGCTGTTTTGCGAAAACAACATGCTAACAATAATCTTATTGACACAATTGAAAAGCAAATGGTAGAGTTGGCAACAGCTCGATGTGAATGTGAGACAATTAAGCAGAAACTGGAAAGCTATTCCAATTCCCGCTATGTATTGGATCACATCATTGACGCTCAAAAGATAAAGAAAAAGGGGGATGCAAAATGTATTGGATTCAAATCATGTCCTCGCCCGATGAATCACAATTACTCCAAATTGCCTGATGACGAGGATATGCCCCGTTTTGAACCTACTGTGCCACTCGGTCTAGATGACTTTGCAGCAGGCCTCGGGTTCACAACTGGTGCATCATCCTCGGGTCAATCAGAATCTGAGAATGTGACAGATTCATCGTGTGTTAAGGAACAGAGTCCTCCCATTGTTGAGGATGCTGATTCTTCGGATGATGAATCTGAAGAAATTGTGAAACAACAGTCTAACTCGGTTACAACAGATATTCCAATCGAGAATCACATCCTGTGTGATCCACCAGTGAAACCGAGTAAGACTGAAATGTCAAAAGCAATGGAGTCCCTTGTATCTAGCCGTGAAGAGAATAACTTGTTGTACACGCTCAAAGGAGATAGCAAAATCTACTCTAACAAAGATTTTCCAATTAAGAATGTAAATCAAGATTTAATTGAGCAAATTTTTGAAGGATGCACTGATAAATTTTTGGGGAACAAAAGTGGCAAAGTTACCGTCACTCAATGTGATCCAATTCCGTGTGAACAAATTAGAAAACAATACGGAAACCAAAAACAACAAGTCAACTCCGGAAAGGGTAAGGTACAGGGAAAGAAGGCTCAAAACAAGAATGTTCAAGCACCTAAAGTTCAGCAGCCTAAGACTGAACAACCAAAGGTTCAACAACCTAAAGTTGAACAGTCTAAGGCTACTCAACCTAAGGCTGCACAACCTAAAATTCAACAATTAAAGGTTGAGCAACTTAAGGTTCAACAACAAAAGGTGCAAAACAAAAGAGCTCCTGTTAAGAAACGAGAACCGAAAATGAACTTTGTTGGATCCACGGGTTCAGACAAACTTGAAACATTTCAGGATAAATC
This sequence comes from Helianthus tuberosus, assembly GCA_030545235.1. Classification (NCBI taxonomy): domain Eukaryota; kingdom Viridiplantae; phylum Streptophyta; class Magnoliopsida; order Asterales; family Asteraceae; genus Helianthus; species Helianthus tuberosus. The sequence goes on from JARYGA010060550.1 coordinate 1,290,027, forward strand.
TAACATTGAGTTCATTAGAATTTTAAAACGAAATGATCAGAATAATTACACCCAACACACCAACGGATGTGATTTAGGTCCAAGCACGTCTAGATCACAGAGTTCATTGTCTGGTTCTCCGTCTGGTCATCAACATGTTTCTCCGAAGTTTGTAGAGAGGAGAACATGTTTTGAATGTGGGACAGTTGGGCATATTGTAAGATATTGCCCACACGTGCAAAAGCTGAAGTCAAAAAACGAGTGCTCCCTAAGAAATCGATTACCGAAAACGATCAGTTTCCCCGAAACAAGACCCACGTGTCTTGAAAGAAAGGGAAAAGAAGTTAAAGCAAAAGAATCAAAAGGTAATTGAAAAGGCCTTAAAATCAGAGGTCAAAGAAGAAAAACCTGTACAAGCAAAATCTGAAACTGTAAAACCAGTAAATGTTAAAACAATAAATTCAAATACTGGTAAAGGACAAACAGCTTGGAAGCAAAAGCAGGTAATTCAATCAGGGGGAGCACCACAGGTTCTTTTTCCTAATCATCAAGTGATTGAAATCACTTTCCTTGATGATCAAGGACGACCCAAGTCCACAAAGGCTTGGGTCCCCCTCTCAAACTGATAAGTTAATTGCATGTGCAGGCGGCTCCAGGAGGAACTATTAATAGTCATTGGATTGTTGATAGTGGGGCTTCCAGGCACATGACGGGCGACTATCGTCTTCTTTTCGATGTGCGAAGTATAAGAGGAGGATATGTTGCGTTTGCTGGAGACAAAGGAGGGTATATCACTGGCGAGGGAATGATCTCAAATGGAGTTGTGAGTTTTGACAAAATCAATTATGTGCAACAGTTGGATCACAATCTCCTGAGTGTTTCTCAGATCTGCGACAAGAAGTTCACCGTGCATTTTGATGATGCCGGTTGTTATGTGCTGAAGCCAGGATTCAAGATTCCCGAAGAATGGATTCTCTTATCAGCACCAAGAGTTAATGATTTGTATGTCCTCGATATGAGCCAAGCAATAACCAAGTCCAAACAAGTTACTTGCTTTATTTCAAAAGCCACTGAAAAGGAGACGATCTCTTGGCACAGACGGATGGGTCATATTCACCTCAGAAAAATGAATCACCTTGTCAAAAACAATCTGGTGAGAGGTGTCAATGTGAAGAATTTCCAACTTCAAGATGTCTGTGTGCCGTGTCAGAAAGGGAAGCAGATCAAGAAATCACATCCATTGAAGAAGGTTAACACTGTAAACATGCCACTCGAACGTCTGCATATGGACCTTTTCGGCCCAGTCAAACACAAGAGTGTGCACGGAGAAGTTTTCTGCTTGGTAGTCACTGATGACTATTCAAGATTTTCATGGGTTGCTTTCATGGTCCACAAGAGCGAGACTCCAGAAATTCTAAAGAATTTGATCACCTTGTTGGAAAATCTTTATAATCTAAAGGTTAGGCGAATTCGAAGCGACAACGGAACCGAGTTCAAAAACAGGGTTATGGATGAATTTTGCACTGCAAAAGGAATCCTTCATGAATACAGCTCTCGGTACACGCCACAACAAAACGGAGTCGCTGAAAGAAAGAATAGAACCTTAATTGAGACTGCAAGAACCATGTTGGTTGAGTCTCAGCTTCCAGTTCGATTCTGGACTGAAGCTGTTGCCTCGGCTTGCTACACGTTAAACAGGGTTCTCACAGTGAAAAGACATGGCAAAACGTGTTTCGAACTCCTACACAAGAAGACTCCTGACTTGGAATATCTAGAACCTTTTGGTGCACCATGTACCATGATTGAGCCTGACGGGAAGTTTTGTGCCAAAGCTATCCAAGGTTACTTCCTTGGGTATGCTACTCCTAATCTGCGAGTATGGAACCTGACTACCAAGAAGATTGAAGAGTGGGGTGAAGTAAAAGTTCAAAGATATTCTAATCCATCGAAGCCTTCTGGAGATCCATGGATGTTCGATTATGATGGTCTTTTCGACTCATTCAATCTGCCGACATTTGATGATGACAATGCAATTGCTCAAATGTTGTCTGAAAGCGAGAATGCGACTGGTTCTCAGTTAGTTCGCCCAATCATTGTTGACTCACAAGCATCTTCTTCTGTCAACAATCTCGTTTCAAATGAGGTGTTTAATGATGTTGTCGACTACAATTTGTCATCGGAAGATGAGGAGTATGTTGATGCAAATGATGGTGAAGCACGGGGTCCGGTTCAAGGTACTTCAGAAGCAACGGATCCAGTGTCTGCGCCAATTGTCCAAGAAGAAAATGCCTTCTACAACTCAACAGCTTCAGAATGATATCGGGAATCTAAATATCAATAACTTAAGGACCAATGTTGACATTCCTCTAGTTCCTGAAACCCGAATTCATAACATTCATCCTCAGCAGAATATTATAGGTGATGTTCTCAGTGGTGTAAGGACAAGGAATCAAATCAGAAATAACGAAAATGCTGGCTTGTATGCTGAGATACGAGAATCGGGACAACAAAATGATTGGTCTTTCGCCTGCTATGTTAGCCAAGAAGAGCCTAGATCTTGGAAGGAGGCATTGAAAGATGATTCCTGGGTGGAAGCTATGCAAGAAGAACTTCAGCAGTTTGAGAAGTTGGGTGTATGGAAATTGGTTGATAGGCCCGACCACTACAAGAAGATCGGAACTCGTTGGGTGTTTAAGTGCAAGAAGGACGACCGTGGGATTGTTGTCCGAAACAAAGCAAGGTTAGTTGTTCAAGGCTTCAGTCAGATAGAAGGTATTGACTACAATGAAGTGTATGCACCTGTTGCACGTCTGGAGGCTATTAGAATCTTTCTAGCCTACGCATCCTTCAAGAAATTCAAGGTGTACCAGATGGATGTTAAAAGTGCCTTTCTTCACGGAGTAGTCGAAGAGGAAGTATATGTCGAGCAACCACCGGGGTTTGAAGATCCATTACATCCTGACAGAGTTTTACTACTTAACAAAGCGTTATATGGTCTTCATCAAGCACCTCGAGCCTGGTATGAGACACTGTCTACCTACCTGCTGAACAACGGGTTTAGACGGGGTTTGATCGATTGTACCCTCTTCATCAAAGAAAAAGGTGAAGATCTTCTGTTGGTACAGGTATACGTCGATGACATTATCTTTGGTTCTACCGATGATAAGTTATGCAAGGAATTTGAGAAGGTGATGCAAGATCGATTCGAGATGAGTGCGATGGGTGAAATGACGTTCTTCTTGGGTTTGCAAGTTAATCAGTCCGAATCTGGAATTTTTATCCATCAAACCAAGTACGTCGGAGACATCTTGAGCCGGTTCCAGATGTCCGATTCAAAGCCAATTTTTACTCCTCTTCCGCAGAATCACGGGATTACTCCGGATGAAAAAGGGGAAGCTGTGGACTCTTCACTTTATCGTGCTATGATTGGATCTTTAATGTATCTCACCGCATCAAGACCCAACATTATGTATCCAACGTGCCTTCTCGCCAGATACCAAGCGAATCCGAAGGTCTCTCACTATGCTGCTGTCAAAAGGATTTTTCGTTATCTGAAGGGTTGCCCTGACACCGGGTTATGGTACCCTAAGGATGATAACTTCGATCTCAAGGCTTACAGTGATTCTGATTTCGGCGGCTGCAAGAAAGATGGCAAATCAACTACAGCAGGATGTCAGTTCTTAGGCAATCGCCTAGTCACTTGGCAGTGCAAGAAGCAGACATGTGTGGCTACGTCTACATGTGAAGCGGAATACATTGCTGCGTCTAGTTGCTGCTCCCAGGTTCTATGGATCCAACAACAGATGCGGGACTACGGTTTTGAATTTCTAACTACTCCTATTTACGTTGATAATTCTGCTGCCTTACAGATCACTAGAAATCCTGTGCAGCATTCAAAGACTAAGCACATCGAAATTAAGTATCACTTCATACGTGATTGCTTTGAGAAAAGGCTAATCGATGTTGCTTACGTCCACACTGATGACCAACGTGCCGACCTTTTTACCAAAGCATTTGACAAATCAAGATTTGACTATTTATTATTGGTAAATGGCATTAAGGTCAAGCAAGAGTAAAACCAACATCGGAAAATCATTTTTGTAAATACCTTTGTCTTTTAAATTTTATCTTAGTTTGTTGATTTTAGGGGGAGTAAATCCAAAATTTGAAAAATCCAAAAACATTGAAAAATTTTAAAAACACAAAAACAATAGAAAAACAAAAATGAGTTTCCTGGCGAGCAAAAGAGAAAATGATAGTACATCAGTGGTCCGTCCAAACCTCTTTAAACCTAAACTGAAAAACGATAAGCAGCTCTATATAAGATGTATTGGTAGGCTCACAATCATTTTAAAGTGTGCAGGGTGATATAAACTTAAATCGACTGAAGACCAGGTGGGAACCATTCATTGGCATATGGTCTTAGTACCGAAATTTCGTTTGAGAGATTGCCGAGGTTCTGAGATATTCGGTCTTTATGCTGCTTATCATCTGGGTATCATGGTTGTATCTTTTACCGAAAAATAACGGGGACGCAAGTCTAGATCTTCCATGATACCATACATACGTGTACATACTTCATACGACCTCAATAAGTGATAAACAATCACATGTCCAAACAAATAAGTGATAATATATCACATTCATCCGGGAGTCAAGTTCGTCTCTCTGCTGTACGAAAGTACTGACCTGTTCACGGACTTGCTCCTGTGCCCTCATGCATCGAAAATCAAGTTCCTCATCAATAAGTGATTATATCACATAGGACTTGTTTTCAAATCAAAATAAGTGAGTTTCTCACATCATATACGGTCAAACAGATGATAATCGGTATACTCACCGGTAAGATGAACCCTCGTGCATACCTTGATACGGGAATGTGTCGTGATGTGGATGAACACCGGTCGGTAAGTATAAATCATACCTTAACGTATCCCCTCGCCATGATTACAAATGATAAGTTGAGCTTAAGTGGACAACAATACCGATAATCGTTATAGGATGCTTATCTTAATGTTAACTAATTGAACAACAAGAGTGTTTTGACATGACCGTACACTGATATGATTCTCTTACCCTCGAAACTCGCAAAAAGAATGTCTGTAAATATTTATTTAATGCTTTCAGTTTCTGCATCTTTGTATATATTTATTTACTGCTTTCAGTCTTTACATTTGAAATTCTCAAAAATACCAAAAAGATTTTAGGTGTGTTTTAATATAAACTTTCTAAAAGCCAAAAAGATTTTATTTCTATTTTATTTTAGATCGTACGATGTTGGTACTCGATCAGATACCTGGCAAGCCGAGATACTTCATAAAACTGACCTTTGCAGAACTTCATAACGGGCAATTTTTCAAAACGGTCGTTTCTGAAAACTTTTAAGAATTTGAAGGGTTTGATTTGCAAATTCCCAAAATCCAAAGTGACTAAATCTTCATAAATGGTCAGAATTTGAAAGTTTTTGAAAGTTAAAAACTAAAATTGATAAATTTGTTAAACTTTCAAACTATCGGACGGTAGTTGATTGAGAAATGGTCACATGTGTGTCGTTTACTTATGATATTCCAAGCAGTTGTTCTCATTACGCGTTTAGATTTCTTGCATGTGCAGATTCTAAAGGCAAGGAGAACATGGTCGATGACAAGCTTTGGAATGAAGACACGACGTGAAGGCACTCAAATGATGAAGATGATCGAGTTGCTGCTGGCCATCATCAACACCACAAGGATCTCAAGTTCTAAAGATCAAGACATTCACGAGCATAACTCAAGGGGGAGCTTATGTTAAGGGGGAGTTTGTCAACACACTTCCTACATGAAACGGGTAGTTTGTTGGTACACTTTCTGCTTTCAAGACGTGAAGACTTTAAAGATCCTCCGACATTGAAGACTTGAAAGGACGTCAAAGACTTGAAGACACGAAGATCGAGACAAAGCTACAGCCAAGGGGGAGTTTGTTGGTGCACTTGTGTCTGTACTTTGTCTGTATTTCGTCATGATACAAAACGATGTCTTGTGTTAGTCTGAGTTACGTCTTAGGTTTGTTTTTATGTGTGTTCGATGTAAGTTTGACCAAGTCAACCATCCTCCTGGTTTGACTTGGCCAAACAGTTCGCACATTGTTTGTAAGTTGTTTGGGTCGAAGGATGAGTCATCGAAGGATTGTTTTATATCATTCGATGAGCTCGAAGGATAAACCTTCGAAGGATATAGATGGACCTCGAAGGATATCATCCTTCAAGGTATATGTGGATCCTTCGATAGGCTTCTGATCGATAGATGATCCTTCGATCAGTCTATCTGATCCTTCGACCAGACGAGCTGTGATGGATATAAATATCCATGCAATGTGTTCACTTCTTTCTGAGAGACAGACCGAAAGAGACAGAAGTGTGTGTGTGAGATAGTGAGTGAACTTAGTCTTGTAGAGAGCGTATTTTCAGTTTGGTCAAGGGCTGTAACCGTGTCCACTGAAATACAAGAGAAAACTTTGATATCTCGTGTGTCTACCTTTCTCTTTGTAGCTTGTGTTCTCATATAAACTACCGGTTTGCATTCTAGCTTGGATTCCGCACTTGCTAGCGTGTTAAACATAACAAGGATAAGGTTTAACCTCAACCTCCGAGGGACCTACACTGGTCAACTTAAAAGTAATGTTACAAAAACTAATGTCAAAACATAGATAAAAATAAGTAACATGCACCCTTAATTTTATTGAAACGATATATAAAAAGATAAAATATATCAAAAATCATGACATCATGATGGAAAATTTGTTTAAAACTTAAAGTAGTAACTTTATTAAAGCTCCGGAGTTGTAGTGTAAGGCGATTTAAAAGGGGTAAAAATAACTTTATTAGAATTTAGGGGACACTGGTTAAATTTATTAAAATTAAAGGGGTAATAATTTAAATTGGTTTAAAAAACTAACAAAAAGTAGAGGGGGGGGGGGGGAGGGGGTTAAAGTGTAAAAGCCAAAACCTTTGTGATTAAAACATAAAAAAATTGTCTTATGTGATTTCTACAAATGACACTAAAACGAAAGTAAATTATGTAAATGTCATTAAAAAAAAGCTAAGCATTTGAGTGTGGATGAAATATTTGTAATCTATCTACTTATATATAAAAGGAGAAGTAAGGGTGATGTAAGTTTGCATACGTGTCAACTATCCAGCTATGCCACGTAGGTTCTGCTGATGTCATAAATAACAATTAAATTGTTAATATATTCTATTAATTAGTAATGCATAATTTGGCTCCACTTTCAAAATTTCAAAATTCAAACCATTCTTTAAATTCCCCTCTCTCTCTTTAAATCCCTTCTCCACTTTCAAAATTCAATCCATCTCTTATGTCTCTCTCTCTCTCTCTCATCCAGATCTTTCATCGATGAAGATGGACACGTTGAAGACAAAGCTTCATGGAGGGACGTTGATTCTCCACCACCAATCTTCTCCATCGCCCACCTCCACCACCAATCTTCTCCACCGCATCTGCCACAACACCAACACACACAAACCCTAATTTCTCTTCTCACCATAAGCATCGTCAATCCAGCAGTTCATACACGTCTACAGCAATGCTTCATAAACGATTTAAGTCCGCCAAATGGTAAACATTCATAGCCGATTTCTGCAAATTCGTATACTTGTGTATGTTTTCTTGCATCAATATGAATGTTCACGATTCATTGATTTAGGTTTTCATAAAACAAAATGAAAACCTAATATGTTTTTTTTTTTGTGTTTCAGTAGCAAATATTTGGGGATCAGGCTGAAGACAAGAACGATCTGCACCTCCAGATTAAGATTAATTTATTTAAGTTGTTATACCTTTGGTATATCTCAGGTAACATTTGATTTTTTTTAATTTATAAGTTTGTATATAATAAATAAATGATTAATATGGTTCTTATTCACCTGTTGGCTGTCTTTGGTTGTTTACAAATCCGAAGAGGCAAATAACTTAGCGATTCACAGGTTTATTAGTTATTTAAGAACTTATCATGTTAGTAGTTTATTAATTTTTTTCAATTTTTGATAGAATTCTTTTAATTCAACACAGGGGGGATTCAATTGACCTTGAGATGGAGTGTATCTTTTACAACTGGGTTGTTAAGCGCCAAATTATCAACACATGGTATCCAAATAGACAAGTAGTTTAAAACTGAACCGGACAATCTTTTTGGAGTATTCTTGAACTTTGAATTAATTTTGTGGTATCTTTTTGTAGCCTGGTAATTACATCACATATGCTGCTTGTGGATGAAGTGATTTGTGCTGGTAATTACATCACATCTTTTTTTCATTTTGTACGCTTTTTTATTTTGATTTTTGTGAAATTGTTGTAGCATAGTGTTGATCATTAATACACCTTCAAGTAGCATAGATCATAGATGAACTTGTTTTTGATTGAAATTACTAATTACCATGGTTGTGAGTAACAAGTTGATTGTTAATTCAGGTAATGGGGATTTCCATGTCATCAGTATGCATTTCTGTTCACATCGGTCAAGCCGGAATCCAAGTCGGCAACTCACGCTGGGAGCTCTATTGTCTCGAACATGTAAACAGAAGTTTGAAACCGGAATCCAAGTGTCATTATTTAGGGCTGTTGATGCACAAATTTTCAAGTGTCATTATTTTTTTTTAATTTTCACAGTATGTAGTGATTTTGACCAATGTAAGCATGGTGGATTCAACGCTTTGACACCTTTAAGAAGGGGCAAAGAAGGCCGCCAAGCAACAAAGAAGGGGCAAGACTATGTTGGAGATATGTGACAACATTGTAAGTTTCGTTCGCATGGGAATATTTGAACTTTATTCTTTTATATATCTATATTGGTAGCATTTTCTTAATTGATAATGTGTATGTTAAATAAAATTCCATTTGATACGTCTTCATAAAGTTTAACTCAGGCGCAGATCTTGGATCTACAGAAGAAGCTATCATCGATGCAGTCCATTGAGCAACAGGTTCAAGCACTTCGTTCACAAAATTCAGCAATCGAACAGGATATGGAGCTTGCTTTATTCTTGGATAGGCCAATAAAGAGCTTCAAATGAAGGTAAAAAGATAAAGGATATACATACTGATGGAATTGAATCTATATTTGATCTAGCTAAGGGTTTAGAGACAATTCAGAGGCATTATTGGACAATATACATTCTAAAGCTGTTAACCCTTAAAAAGTGTGAGTAAGTTAAATTTACTTCAACGTTGCGAGAGATTAAATGTTTAATGGTTTATGTTTCTTAAAAGAATAAAGGATTTGTTTTTTTATAATGTATTGATGTTTATGCAGCTTATTAGATTAGCTTCAATCAAAGATGGTGACATACTTGTGGATTCGCATAGTAACCTTAATGAACAAGAGAAAAATATCGCTTCATTTTGGCAACAGCAGGGTGAGGTACATCAATTTTGGGTAAGCGACCATAGAAACATTTGAGAAATATATAAAAAATGTTACATAAATACCTTACGCCTCGCGTACGTGATGCATGCACCTTTGCCTAGGCTTTGGGGACCCTATCGCCTCAATGCGCCTCACTTTTTTTTTTTTTTTTTGAAAAACCAAGAATTTAATCATTATTTTTTTATTAAATAAACCATAACATTTACCTCAGCTCATAGCTGATCGGTGCATTTTAGGTACACGTTATTGATTATTATTTTGAGTAAAAATGCATCGATATTAGTTAGAAATATATGTATTGGTAAAAACATGTCGCATTTGTATTTGTTTTGTATATTTTAGTTAATTTCGAGTCGTTTGGGGTATGTTTTAGTGTACTTAGGTTGTATCGTGTTCTGTAAGAGTTCATGGCTTACAAGTGTAAAAAAAACGAGATTTAAATTAAGAAAAGCTTACGAACTAAACTACATACAAGAACGAAAATTAATTAGACTTTAATGGTAAGTTCAGAAGTGTTTTGAGATTAAAAATGAATTAACATTGAATGTTGAGATGAATTGCATTAACAACATTAATTGTTTATTTTGGAGTTGTAGGGATCGTGACATAAGAGTTCATGGATATGTTATTTGGGCTCAACTACTATAATTCAAGTCATTTCATCAGGCATTTAAATGGGTTTTAGAAAGAAACTGGTTGTTGATATCTTGGGCTTTAAGGAAGCGAGCCCACATGGTAATTTAGGTGGAAGTGGATTGTCAAGAGAAGGGGATTGAGGAGAATTGCACGCCATTTATTTTGGAGTAGGGGGACCCACGAAATCACAAGTGTATACATCATATTCATAAATTGATTCCAGATTAATTTATGTTCATTAAGATTTATTCTTCTTTTAATCATTTTTTATTATAGGTCATTTTTAGTCTTATTCTTCTTTTAGTCGTTTTTTATTATAGGTCATTTCTGAGTATCCTCTAGCAAATATGACCATATTGGAACAAAAGATATCACTAGGAGAGACATACGCTGAGTTGGCAAAAAGGTTGGATGATGATACTTTCGCACTCATTATATTCAGTTCTTTGTAAAATTTATTTTTGAAGAATTTAATTTTAAGCCAGCCTTTCAACGATTTATAACATCATTATATTCAGTTCTTTGTAAAATTTTCTTTTGACTAATGAAGAACTTACATTCGTTTGATTATGTCGTGCAGCTCTTCGTATTTCATTGATGCCCCACTGTTTACCCTACAAAGGCTATATGAGGTAAGTGTTAATATTATTTGTGATGATGAGAAACTAGCATATGTTAATATTATGTCGTGCAGCTCTTCGTATTTCAGGTTTGTACAATTGTTCACTACATGTACCAACTTCGACCCAATAGGTCGATTTATGAGAAACTAGCATATGGGCTTCAAGGATTGCAGGATTTTGATGTGGTAAGAGGATGCAAAGGCTCAGTTGGAGTTCAGGTGTTTTACCTCTTTAAAAGTCCAAGTTTGATGTATATTTTAGTAATATTTGTTAGTTTTGATATTGAGTTGTAAGTTGATGTTGAAATATGGACGATTTGCAATATAAAGAAGTGTTGGGTAAATGGTCTTTCAAAACAATGTCCTTATTAGCATTATTTTTGTTATTTGATATTAGGTTATCAATAGGTTTATGTTTTAATTTCATGTAAGTTTTAGATTCTTTGATTATTAGGTTATCAAGAAGTGCTGGGTAAATGGTCACCTGATATCATCACATGGCAACTAGTAAGTTTGCAATTTGAACCTACTACGTCGATAAGCCCCAGATGATTCAAGAGGATTGTAAAAAGAGTGAAAATTGTAGACCTTTGAAGTCTGAACCCTCAAATTAATTCATAGAAATCTGATGAAAGGATGAGGTAAGTGGTGAGGTATGCTTTAGACTCTTACGCAATCGTGTAATTAATATAGATGTTTTAGATAGTGTACGGATATGAGGTTCAGTAATTAACATGTTTTTGTACATTTATTTTGCAGAATGATTCCAAATTTTGTGGGCAACTTTCTTCTGGTATAAAGGTAATTAATTTACTCAAATTGAATTTATTCGACATCGATCTTTATTCAATGCGTAAACGATCCAGTTTTTTGCAGACAATTGCAGCAATCCCCGTGGAACCACAAGGGGTGTTACAATTTGGGTCTACTAATAAGGTTAGTAAGCCAACCTTAAAAATATGTAGCTTTAAGTTTTTATATAAATTGTCAACATAATTTTTACAAATCTAATGAATTACTTGTGTGGTCAGATTCTGGAGAACACAGATTTCATACATCAAACGAAAACAATGTTTAACGAAATTGTTAACGGAAATTTATCAACAATTTCATCTTCTTCACCAAATGGAATGTTTACGTCCTTAACACCATCACAAGATTCCTATTTTGGATCCATGTTTGTTGATAATAACCAGTCTACTACAGATTTACAACCAAACATCGGTTCGGGTTTGACTTCCTTTAAAGAACCACTTCGAGACATGTTTGACTTACCCAAACGGTGAAAAGGTATTTACTTTTAAAGAACACTAAATACTGTCATATTACAAGTATTTGATTTGGACCCTTTAGTAACTAAATAAATAATGGATTCCTTTTGATTTTATAGATGAGCATTGACTGTTTTTTGGATCGAACGATTAAACACATGCTTTTCTTGCAAAGTGTAATGAAACATGCTGACAGAATCAAACAAGTCGATGAGCCAAAGGTGATCATAGACTCATAGTTCATCTCTTTACATGCATAGGCTCATTTTAAACTCTTAAATCTTGCTGTAACTGAGTATTATGTTTTTTTCAGTATAATGGCGTCATTCAGAATAACCATTCAAATGATCTGAACAACAGCGGTGTGACATGGGCATGTGAGGTCGGAAATCAAACGATGAGTTGTCCGCTAATAGTAGAGGACCTTAGTACCCCGGGACAAATGCTCAAAGAGATAAAAAAGTTAAATATCACAATATATGATTTTTAATTACTGCTTTTTCTATGTTAGTGAAATTAAATCATTTAGTGAAATTAAACATGTTTTGTGGGTTCGTTATGCTTCTCTTGTGTCTAAACTTAATCAGTCGACAAGTTTAATGTATTCTTAAGTATAATGCGAATGTGAATTCATTAAATAATTTCACATCATATTTTACATATAAACGTAGGCTTACATTCAATATTTACGATGTACCCGCGTCCATCGGACGGGTGTCCACCTAGTACTATATAATAAAAGAAACCAACTTTGGGACACGTGTCATTCATTGAAGGTATCCTCAAATCTAGACTTATCTTATATTAACTAAATAAATAATAAATTACATAATAAAAAAACATAGCATATCTGGAAAACTCTACGGATTATCAGTATGAATTATACAAAGGTGGTTTGAAATAATAGTTTTTTCATTAACTTTAATAACTGTGATATTTTTTATATTCAAATAGTAATCTAATTATAAAAAAACCTCTAAAATCTTATACTAACCTTATATTAACTAAATAAATAATAAATTAATATTAAATCTTATCATACTTTAATAAAATATTATCCTCAAATCTAAATTGTTAATTTAATATATTTTTAAAACAAATACATCTATTTCCTACTTATCTTATATTAAATATATAAATAATAAATTAATATTAAATGTTATCCAAATTTATTAAAAATATAACTTTTTTTATTATTTACTATACAAAGTTACATTTATATAACCTGTGTAATACACAAAGTTTTTAAAGATATAACTTTTGATCATTTGCTATGTAAAATTAGATTTATTCAACACGTGTAATACACGAGATTTTTAAGAATACATATTTTTTTATTATTTGGTAGATTTTTTAACCCGACTATACAAGGGTTTTTTAAAGATACGACGTTTTTAGTATTTAACATACAAAATTACATTTATTAATCTGTGTAATACACATGGTTTTTAAAGATATAACTCTTTTTTATATCTATTCAGCACGTGTAATATACGGGGTTTTTAAGGATGTATTTTTTTTATTATCCGGTAGATTTATTCAACCCGATTATACACGGGGTTTCTTAAGGTACGACGTTTTTAGTATTTAGTATACAAAATTACATTTATTTAATCTGTGTAATACACATGGTTTTTAAAGATATAACTTTTCTTTTATTATTTGATATATAAAATTATATTTATTTAACCCGTACAATATACAGGGTTCATAAAGATATAACTTTTTATTATTTAATATATAAAATTATATTTATTCAACCCATGTAATACACGGGGTTCTAACCTAGTTAAAAATAAAGTAAAGGTTATTATATGTATTGTAGCACTATGATGTAGTTTAATATATAGTATCACTAGATTTTGCACCGTTCGTATTGCGGGGCATTAAGCTGAATATTTCTCTCTCATAATATGTACGTCTATGTTTTGGTTAATTGTACATACTACTCATAACACGATCTCAAAAAAAAATATATTGAGTTAACCAATTAAAATAAAACATTACCATACGTTTGCTTAATAAAACAAAAACGATAGAAAAACTATAATTTTAAACTGGGGGCAAAATTCTAATTTTTCATGACAAATGAGTGTGTGTCAGGTAGCCGCCTTTCACGAATAAAATTACACCGAGTCAACAAATTAAAACAATACAATACAATTTTACACTGCGCGCAAAATCGTAATTTGACTGCGAAAAAAAAAACAAAAATGATAGAAAAAATATAAATTTAAATTGAGGGTAAAATAGTAATTTGGCTGGTAGAAAAAAAAAGCAAAACTAGTGGCAAAACTGTAAGTTTAAATGAGGCAAAATCGTAATTTTGAATCGAGAGCAAAATTGTAATTTTTAGCTAGGGAAAAGTATAGTTTTCTTTTGAAATGGGGCAAAAAAAGTAATTTTAAACTGATAGCAAAATTGTAATTTTAAAGCGGGAATAAAATCGTAAATTGATTGGACCAATATGAGAGGAGTGTCAGACAGCTGGCTGACACTATTCCCCATCTTATGTTTGTAGTTGTAGGATCAAATACAAACCACATTTCGTATATAAACTGTAAGAACCATTTAAAAAGTGACATGTAACATCCAACCAATTATATAGAAATGGTAAAATGATAACCTAAATAATATCAATTACATTGAATTATTTATAATTATGCTAACAAGCAATTAATTCTTTATTTGGATCTTTCTTTTGTTTTCAATGTGCTGATAAAGAAAAGTACTGATATCATTTTACATATGTGCTAAAATCAATTATCTTGATTATTTTTCATATGCTAATATAATTTGAGAGTGCTACTTTCATGTATGTATTGTTTTAGTATGTGCTAATTTAACATTTTTAAGTGCTAGGATCTGTTCTTACAGTTTGTAGGATAAATATGGTTTGTACCAGAACCAACCCTGTTATAGGTAATACATAATTCTCTTGGATGAATCCACTTGTATTAACTTTCTTGTTTTATGATTCTTTTCTTAATTCTTTTAACTCTCATACACCTCTTCTCCTACACCACTTTCTCTTATATTTTATTTTAGGGTTATTAGATTTTATCACCCTCAACTATTGGCTATTGGCCGCTGCCACCCTCAACTATCACTTTGATGCCCGTCACCTCCAACTTAACACTTTGAGGTGTTTATTGGAATTTCAGATAACAATTTAATTTAAATAATTGTAATGGTAAATTCCTTGTCATAAATATAATCGAAGAAACTTACTTCGGGTTTTTGTCATAAATGGGAACTCCCTTGCAATTCTTCAAATGTGAACGGTGGTGAAAGTTACTGATCCAAGAAACGGATAAATGGATCCATCCAGTGGTCGGCCCCCATTTACAATAATAGTGGGCTTTCATGTTTCGGTGTTACAAGCCCAAAATAATGAATTTAATAGTGGACCACCTTATTTTAACAGTTAAATACCCGGATAGTCCCTGTAGTTTGTCCTTTTTTCACCTTTAGTCCCTAACTTTCTAAAATTATCTCTATAGTCCCCAACTTTTCAATTTTCGTTCCCAGATAGTCCCTAACGCGGATGGGGTTAGTTTTTGGTGTTAAGTGGATGTGAAATTACTAAAATACCCTTAGTGTTAAATTAATACTAAAAAGTTAAAGAGATATGCTTAATACTTAGAGATTTATGTGGGACCCACCCACTTCATCTTCTTCCCTCCATAACCTAATTATTTGCAATCATCTCTTTCCTCCACCTTCAAACCTGCAACCCTAACTCCACCAACAATGGTGTTTTTCGATCTCAACATCACCTACACCGATTCACCAAACCAAACCTCCACTAACAAAAAATCCACACGCTTAAAACTCGTCGTTAAAGTGGGTTTGTTTAGACAACAATGCCCCCAATTATGTTATCAACTATCTGTGATTTACTCAATTTCATCTTTCCATCTGCTTCATTGGGCAACAATGCCCCTAACAATCCTTCACCCCCACTGATCTCCTTTCTTTTCTCTATTACCCTCAGTTTTTCGTTTAGACCCTTTCTTGCCTGCAAGTTCAGCTCAGCATAAGGTTAAATTATTACTTACACATGGGAACAAAAAGAATACATACACGTGTTGTGTATGTATATCAGTACCTTCATTGCTTTATTGAAGGGAGTGCAAGGAAGATCCAAAGGCTTTGGATGCTGTACAAAGAGAGATGCACTAGAGAGAGAAAGTGGGTTTGCTTAGAGAGAGAAAGTGAGTTAATATAAGCATGTTTAATTTATTAATTTTTTTAATTATAAGGGCATTTTAGTAATTTCACATCCACTTAACACCAAAAACTAACTCTCATCCGCGTCAGGGACCATCCGGGAACGAAAGTTAAAAAGTTTCCGACTATAGAGGTAATTTTAGAAAGTTAGGGACTAAAGGTAAAAAAAGGCCAAACCACAGAGACTATCCGGGCATTTAGCTCTTATTTTAATAATAATTTATCTCAGGCCCAATTAGAGCCCATACTTAAATATATTGTATAAGGATAAAATACAAATGTGTCTTAACATACAAAATGAACTTAATATTAGACCTACCGTAGTGTGGCGTTTTTTTTTAAAAATTTTGCCCGAAAACGCCCGATAACGCCCCAACCCCCATTACAGGGGGCGTTATGGAGCGTTATTTTCGAAAAAAAAAGTGCCCCGGCGTTTAAATTAAAACGCTCGATCAATTTAAACCAACCAATCAAACGACTAGTTCTTTTAATTTTTTTTTCTTTTAAACCTATTATATATATATATATATATATATATATAAACAACCAAAACTCATCCATTTTCAACAAAAACAATCTCAAAACCTCTCTAAAAAATCCCACCATTTTTAAAAAAACTTGATGGATTCTCCTAGTTCTTCATCCATGATCAATTTTTACTACAACGAGTATTTTGCGGATGGCGATGGTTCGACCGATGAGGAGATTGAGCAAGAGGCGGTTACGAGTGCATGTCAACTAGCGGTGCGATACGTCAAGCATTCTCGTCGGCCCCCAGCACAAAAAAATAAAAGAGGCTATGTTGAACGAGACCGACGCGCGGCACACGATCGTTTGATGAAAGACTATTTTGACGAGGCGCCGACATTTTCGAACGAAATGTTTAGGCGTCGTTTCCGAATGAGTAAGCGGTTGTTTCTACGCATAGTCGACGACTTGGAAGCCAACTACGATTATTTTAAACAAAAACCGGATGCGAGAGGGGAACTTGGATTTACCGGTATCCAAAAGTGTACGTCGGCGTTACGAATCCTTGCTTATGGTAACACTACCGACATCAACGACGAGTATCTAAAAATGGCGGAGAAAACAACACGAGACAGTTTGGAACATTTTTGTCGCGGTACAATTCTTATACGACGAGTATGCTTAGATTTTTTTTTTTGAATCTTATGTTTGTCAATATTTTTTTATAAAGGTATAATTGATGTGTACGGTGCGCGTTATCTTAGAACGCCTACATGGGAGGACCTTCAAAAGATCTATGAGGTACATAATGCCCAGCATGGTTTGCCTGGTATGATCGGGAGCATAGATTGCATGCATTGGCGTTGGGATAACTGCCCGACTGCATGGCGAGGCCAACACACACGGGGTGACCAAAAAGGACCCACTATTATTCTTCAGGCGGTTGCTTCACAGGATCTTTGGGTTTGGTCGGCTTACTTTGGCGTGGTCGGGTCATGCAATGATATCAATGTTTTTGAACAATCTCCGCTGTTAGAGGAGTGGATTTCTGGCAAAGCTCCTAAAGCGTCGTTTTACGCAAATGGAAACTACTACCCTCATGGATATTATTTGAGCGACGGAATTTATCCTAGGTATTCGATTTTCGTGAAGACGTATAGTGATCCTTTTGATGAAAAAAGAGCATACTTTAAAAAGGTTCAAGAGTCTTCACGAAAAGACATTGAGAGATGCTTTGGGGTTCTTAAACAACGCTGGCAATATTTGAGAAATCCTTGTCGTGCATGGAGCAAGCAAAAAATGAGAGATGCTATGTACGCGTGTATAATCATGCACAACATGATCTTGGAAGACGAAGGAAAGGCGATATGCCAGAATTATTTGCCAGAAGCCGTTCAAGAGGAGCATCCACAAGCGTCAATGGAAGAAAGAGTGAATAATGCGCGAGAGTTGCGTTACGAACCGTACCATTCCCAGTTAATGGTTGATTTGCTACACCACGCGTGGTCGGTTCGGTATGTACCACCTGAGGGAGAGGAAGAAACGGAGGACGACAAAGACGAAGTTGGCGAGGGTGAAGAAAGCGAAGATGAAAACTAGTGTTTTTTTTTCTGTTTTTTTTATTTTCTGTTTTTTTTTATTTTCTGTTTTTTTTATTTTTATTTCAAGTAATGTAATTTTTTTTAATTAATGAAGTTTTTTATGTTTTAAATTAAAATAAATGATTGTGAAATGATTGAATGGGGCATTATGGGGCATTATACCCACTACACCACTTTTGCTATAATGCCCCCTTGCTGACTAGGACGCCACGTGTCATATAATGCCTCATGGTGGGGGCATTATAACCTTCTACCACTACACATGGTCTTAGAAGTGAAGAATTTTTTTTTTTTTTTAATTTTTTTACCATCTACTTCAATATGATGTTTAATTGCAAAATGTAAAAAAAAAATATGATTTTACACTTGTAGAGTAATTATACTATCTAGTAGAGTAATTACATAATTATTCTACTAGTGTAAAATCATGATTTTTTTTAATTTTGAGACTAAAATGCGTGCTTAATAAAATTGGAAAAAAGCTTAAAAAAAATTCCTCCATTTCTCATGTTAAGCTAATTTGTATATTAAGACCCATTTGTACAGGAACCTAACTCTAAATACATTTGGACCAGACCATTTTGCATCTTAGGCCTCACAACTTCCTGAATTATCCCATTTTGGACTCATAGCTAATTTTAATGATGTGTGATATTGTTGCTTCTTGGGTGCTTGATTCAGGTGCCACGACACACATGACATCCACCTAAGCTAGCACAAAGCAAAGTCTCATACATTTCTAAAACACCAGAAAATGATACGTTTATGCTATGTGCCTTATTATCTTGAGCCCTCACTTCTAAGCGCCTTGTGCCTAGGCCCAAGGCTCACCTTTGGTGGTTCATTTAGACTTCATTCCATTATTTGGCAATATCAATATGTCTCTCAACACGAGTCCAATTTTATTTGTTCTTAGGCTGGAGGGTGTGGGGGCGCCACCCTCGCCACATCACCTTCTATAGCGCCCCCATTTAAGAAGGGGCGCCATTGATGGGGCTCCATCATGGTAACGAGCTTTAAGGGCTTTATCAGGTGGGGCCCATGTCATTTCACCCAATGAATTTTTTTTTATTTTTTTAAATATGGGGCTCCATCTACACTATGCAAGTTAAAGGAGGGCGTGATAAAGCCCCATAACTGAGGTGGATCCTAGGTGAAGCTTAGGTGGCATGATAAAGCCCCATGGGGGCTCCACCCACACCCTATAGCCTTAGGGACTTGGGTCCAAGCAGTGATTATGTGTAATTTTGGGTGGATGGGTTGACCAATCACCAACGTGGTGACTGGTGAGGTGGAGGATTGATGATGAAATTTCTAAAGATGGCGGTGATATACTTTTCAACACTTTTTTAGTTATATTCCACTTTTCTTTATTACTTGCCTGTTGGTAAATCAGAGATTAAACACCGCAATAAACACACGAGATTTATGAGAACAACTCACGACTCTTTGAATATTTAATCAAACAAAAAATTGAACCAAGAATTACAATATCCCTATACCTATATTTATACTAAAACTATCCATGCTAAATAACTTATCCTAATTTAACTCAAACTATAAAACTACTTATCCTAAACCAATACTCACTCTAATACATAATTAATCAATTAATAAAATAATTAGATAACTATTTAAATTCCAACTAATAATTATCTCTACCTAAGTAAATATTATTTTTATATCAAGATTAATCCTTCATTCACCCCTTAATCTTGATATATTCCACCCGGATCTTGAATACCGTGTAACACCTGTACTTGTTCAATGTTGATTCTTAGTGCTATGATCGAACCCACCTTTAGCTCGATTCTATCATACAACGCACTTTCACCAATGTGAGTATTTTCTTCTACACCAATTTCCAATGACCTCCTTAATTTGGATTTCGATCCACTCATCCTAGAATTTCTTCGATCACTATTGTGTTGTTTTGGCTCCCCACACTAACTCGAGCATTCCCGTGACTTCGCCTCCAAATTGTCACACCCCAACCCACGGCGAAAATGGTACGGGGCATGGTAGTTGTCCATAGCCTATGACACTATTATAAGTTTAGAGATTTAAGGTCACTAAATTATGTCTTGTCACACGTAATCATAGAAAACATTTAACATAATTCATACATTATTCAAAAGGTAAATAGGTATGAACATAGGTCCAATTTATTACTAAGGCATGTCCTACGTGTCTTTGCCTTCAACTCTACCTCCTACTTGTGTACATGCATCATGCGTAAAAATGTTTTGAGTCAGCAAAATGTTGGTGAATAGATCTAGATTTTAGAAAAAATGTTTTGTTTTATTAATTGATTTATTTTACTCAGAAATCTTTTAAATATACATTTAACATGCATTTCATGTGTTGTAGAAACATCATTTTTCACCACAACAATAATCAACAAAAAATCACAAACACAATATATACACAATAAGACTCAAAGACTATAGCATGCATTAGTCTCAAGCCTTAAAGAGCGAGTCTAATACTGATGGCGATACTAGACTACAACCCATGGCCGTGAGGAACCTAGTCAGTCAGGTGGATCACACGAAACCTTTGACACAAAACGAGTAAACACAAAGATACACACAAATGCAACGATAGATACTAGAAATACTAGAAATAATATAAAGGATAAATGCGATACACATAGTGACACATTGACTTTGCATATTATATTTAATCAACTAGAAAACAATAGAAAACATGACACATGATACACCCCGAAAATATTTAATGACTAAAAAGGGGAGAGAAATAGATCTACTCACTGGTTACGAAGAAACGTTACATGAGAATTACCTGGCAAGGGTGTGAGGCCATAGTGTCCAGCCACAAGGAACTCCGTCTCGGGGCTCAGACTCCTCATAATTTAGGGGTGCAAGTTTTTTTTGGTACATGTGGTTAAATGTCATTTGGTGCTATCACCAAGGTTGGCCTTGCGTTAGCAAAGAGGTATTAGGGGTGATAGGGCCCACTATGGTCAACTTCTACCTGGCTCCAATTATTCTACTCCCAAAGTTATATTTTCTTAAGGTGGTAAACAATTCTTTACTTTTTTCATTTTTTGCCATTTTCATTCAACCCACTAACTCTATTTAAAAAATTTAGTCAACTTATGTGAATTTTGGTCAAACCACATTTTTCTTTCTTTTTTTTGCAGGTGCGATGGTATGGGGATGATGTTGTGCTAGTTTACAGTGAAAATGATGGCGGTGGTTGTTGGTTTTACGATGATGGCAGTAGTGTTGGTTGATGACATGGGTGGCGGAAAAGTGGCCGGTGGTGGTGGAAATAGTGGGTGGTGATGGTGGTGGGGTGGGTGGTGACGATATAGGCAGGTGGTGGCGATGATAGAAGGTTGTGATGGGGTGGGTGGTTGGAGGTGGTAGTGGTGGTCGATGAAAATGACAAAAAATGGCAAAAAAAGACAAAAGTTAGGGACTAAAATGGCAGAAAAGAAAACTATTTGGACTAAAATAGCAAGAAAAAAACTATTTGGACTAAAATAGCAAGAAAAAAAACTACTTGGACTAAATAGCAATTTTCGTCAAACTTCAGGGACTAAAATGGCAATTTACTCCAAAATTTACGCATCTTTCAAGTTGTTCAGCAACATCTTGCCAAGACAAGGGCAACGATGATATTTCCTGGTAGGATTAAAGGATGAAGACCGAGAAAGCATGTCACAACCAAAGGTATATATGACAAAAAGGACCGGGAAGCAAGGGCGCAGCTTCTATGTCACACCCAAACCGATGGCGGAAACATTGGGGTGCGAGCACTAAGCGTTCAGATTGCTCATGAGATTCCATAACACTAGAAATTTCATAATAGATTAAATTGATTCAACATTGTCTAAAACGAATAACCATCACATCAAGTATCAAATTACACCAATTATCAAATATTGTTCAAAGTTTAATTAACTACGTGGGTTTCTAAGCATCACCCTAGCTTGCTTCATTTGTTTCCACAGCATCCTATCAGCCTGCAACATTTATTAAAATAGAGTCAGTACAAAAATGTACCGGCGAGTATACAAGTTTGAATAATAACATAATAGATTAAAAGCAACTCATATCCGTATGTAAGTGTAACAAAATAGTTTCAGCCATACTAGTGTTCGCAGTCCAACAAGTGATAGCCCAAGTATCCCGATGCTTTGTTGTTTTCCCAAGTCTCAAGGAAAAGTAGAATCCTCCTAACAATACCCCCGAGAATAATGGGGAGGGGCATCTCCTATAGCGCTTCTATTGTTAAGGCGGAACTACACACCCTGGATTAAACGTCCACATAGCACAAATAGAATACAAGAATCACAAGTTTCACATACACGTAGGATAGAGTTTAGTTTGTAAAAGTCTCAAGTATCGTAGTTAATAGAATACATATTACATCCCAAAGTTTAAAGCAAAAAGGGATCGAGTATACTCACAGTGATTGCTTAACAGATCAACTGTTATTGGATCAAAGGGAGCTCTTTAGGTTTAGCCTGATTAGATTACAGCGGATAAGTGTCGGACAAAACAACGAGATTGCACAAGTGTCGGATTAGTTACAAGATCGGATGGCTGTCCGATCGGATGGCCATCCGATCGGATTGCCAGTCGATTGAATGACAAGTGTGTGAGGGAACGGATGGCTATCCGATCGGGTGGTTATCCGATCGGGTTGTCACTCGATTTTAAATTGGCAAAAGTGTGATGGGAATGGATGGCTATCCGATCGGATTGCCACTCAGTTAATCCCATCCTTCCGTTCCACCGTCTTTGATTCGGTTTGCGAGTTAGATTAAGCGTTGCGTAGTATGGGGTAATAGTATAACTAGATTATAACAATATCACAAAAGATTTCAGAGTTTCGTAGTCTCCACAATTGACAAGACTCCAGTCCCTCGTTCAACCAAGTCTCAAGTTTCACGAGCCTCAAGAGTCAAGCACCAAAGTATCAAGAATTAGACATTCCAAGCATCTAGTATTCGGCTTTCCAAGTATTTAGATTTAGACATTCTAAGTATTTAGAATTAGGCATTCCAAGTATTTAGATTTAGACATTCTAAGTATTTAGTATATAGCATAAACTTCACCAAGTACCAAAAGTATTAATGACTACATAGTTCAGGTACTAAAACTGACAATATCCGAAAGTTTAGGGACGCAGGTATTAGAGTCTCCACTCCTTTAGGTGATTTCGTCCCCGAAATCTAGGAAAAAGACTGCTCGAAGAGCTGCGGATACTTGGTCTTCATCTCACTTTTCAGTTCCCAAGTGAATTCGGCGCCACGCTTTCCTTCCCAACGAACCTTGACGATGGGAATTTTGCTGCGCCTCAATCGCTTGGCACCCTGATCCATGATTTCGACTGGTCTCTCCACAAAGTGTACAACCTCATTTATTTGCAAGTCTTCAAGGGGAACCTGTAGCTCCTTGTCGGCTAGGCATTTACGTAGGTTGGACACGTGGAACACTGGATGTACGTTGTTTAGCTCTTGTGGCAGGTCGAGTCTGTACGCTACCTTGCCAATCCTTTCGAGTATCTTGAAAGGACCTACAT
Organism: Helianthus tuberosus; assembly: GCA_030545235.1. Classification (NCBI taxonomy): domain Eukaryota; kingdom Viridiplantae; phylum Streptophyta; class Magnoliopsida; order Asterales; family Asteraceae; genus Helianthus; species Helianthus tuberosus. The sequence continues at coordinate 1,313,816 of JARYGA010060550.1, forward strand.
AGCGAGGAGCGAGCTTTCCCTTCTTACCAAAACGAACTACTCCCTTCCAGGGAGATACCTTGAGAAGAACTCGGTCACCAACATCAAATTCCAGAGGCTTACGCCTATTATCAGCATAACTCTCCTGTCTGCTCCTAGCCTTGATCAAGTTATCACGGATTCTGAAGAATCTTATCCGTTGTCTCTTAAATGATTTCAGGGCCAGTAAACTGCTTGTCACCAATCTCATGCCAGCTGAGAGGAGATCGACACTTGCGGCCATACAAAGCTTCAAAAGGAGCCATCTGAATACTGGAATGATAGCTGTTGTTGTACGAGAACTCAATCAATGGTAAATGTACATCCTAGTTACCACCAAAGTCGATGACACAAGAACGGAGCATATCCTCTAGGGTCTGAATAGCACGCTCGGTCTGCCCATCCGTTTGAGGATGAAAGGCGGTGTTAAGATTCAAATGAGAGCCCATAGCGGATTGAAAGGTTTGCAAAAGACATGAAGTAAAACGACCATTACGGTTCGAGATTATGTCAAGAGGTATGCCATGACGACATATAATCTCATCAGTATAGATTCGAGCGAGTTTCTCCACTTTATAATCTTCACGAATGGGAAGAAAGTGGGCTGATTTGGTCAAACGAACAATTATCACCCAGATACTATCGTGACCGGAAGGTGTTCGAGGTAGCTTGGTAATAAAGTCCATAGCAATGCTATCCCATTTCCAAACTGGGATTTCGGGTTGTTCTAAGAGTCCTGAAGGACGTTGGTGTTCAGCCTTAACTTTTGTACAAGGCATTTAGAAACATATACAACAATATCCCTCTTCATGCCAGGCCACCAATAGGTTGCACGCAAATCATGGTACATCTTATCAGCCCCTGGATGAATAGAGTAACGGGATTTGTGAGCCTCATTCATAATGAGCTCACGGAGATTATCGCGATCCGGTACCCAGATGCGATTGAGGTAGTATTGGAGTCCATTAGGTTTTGTTTCGAGTTGTTCAATCTTAGCGCCTTGGATTTCCACTTCTAGACTTCCTTCATTAGCTGACGAATACTGGGCCTCACGAATACACGCATGGAGATCATTAGAAATACGAATAGCATTCACATGAGTTTTACGACTAAGAGCATCGGCCACTACATTCGCTTTGCCAGGATGATAGCGAATTTCACAGTCGTAGTCGTTAAGCAATTCCACCCAACGCCTCTGTCGCATGTTCGGTTCCTTTTGGTCAAAGATATGTTGAAGGCTCCTATGGTCAGTGAAAACCACACACTTAGTACCATACAGGTAGTGTCGCCATATCTTTAACGCAAACACAACTGCCCCAAGCTCCAGATCGTGAGTAGTATAGTTTTTCTCATGCACTTTGAGTTGACGAGAGGCATAAGCAATAACCTTGTCCTGCTGCATGAGCACACAGCCCAAACCACGGTTCAAGGCATCACAATATACCACGAAATCATCATTCCCATCAGGGAGAGTTAACACAGGAGCATTACACAAAAGAGTCTTAAGAGTCTGAAAAGATTCCTCTTGCTCGGGACCCCAAGCAAAAGGTCTCTCTTTCTGAGTCAATGAAGTAAGAGGAACAGCGATCTTAGAGAAGTCCGAGATGAATCGGCGGTAATAGCCCGCCAACCCAAGGAAGGAACGAATCTCCGATGCAGATTTAGGCATACTCCAATTCTTCACAGCTTCGATTTTAGACGGGTCAACATGAATACCTTTCTTACTAACGATGTGACCAAGAAATTGCACTTCATTAATCCAAAACTCACACTTAGAAAATTTAGCATACAGACGTTCACCTCGTAAGAGTTCAAGCATCAAGCGTAAATGTCGAGCATGTTCAGCTTTAGTTTTAGAATAAATGAGTATATCATCAATAAAGACTATCACAAAACGATCCAAATAGGGCTTACACACACGATTCATGAGATCATTGAACACAGCGGGTGCGTTGGTCAATCCAAAAGGCATGACCACGAACTCGTAGTGTCCATAACGAGTACGAACTGCGGTCTTGGGTACATCATCCTCGAGTACACGAAGCTGATGATAGCCAGAACGAAGATCTATTTTTGAGAAACAGGACGCGCCTTGTAGTTGGTCAAATAAGTCATCGATACGAGGAAGGGGATAACGATTCTTAATGGTAAGCTTGTTAAGTTCACGGTAGTCGATACACATACGGAACGAACCATCTTTCTTCTTGACGAATAACACCGGAGCACCCCACGGGGAGGTACTTGGACGAATAAATCCCTTGTCGAGTAGTTCTTGAAGCTGACTAGATAGCTCTTGCATCTCGGAAGGTGCAAAACGATACGGGGCCTTGGCGACAGGAGTCGCACCAGGTATGAGATCAATACGAAAATCGACGGTTCTAGGAGGTGGAAGACCAGGTAGATCTTCAGGAAAGACATCGGGGAAATCACACACCACTGGAACATCGCTTATGTTCTTCCCCTTGCTCTTTTATTCAACCACGTGGGCCAAGAAAGCAAGGTTCTGTTTACGTAAGCACCTGCTCGCTTGGGTGCATGACATCAGCCTTAGTCCTTTCGAAGGTCGGTCTCCATAGACATGCAAGACATCACCGGACGGAAGAGGTAAACGAACAAACTTTTCGTGACAAGCAATCTCGGCATGGTTCTTACGCAACCAATCCATACCGATAATGACATCAAAACTACCCAATTGCATGGGTATTAGATCAATAGTAAACACGTGGTCGTTAACAGTCAAGGAACAACCACAGAGTATAGAATCAACTAAAATAGACTTCCCATCGGCAATCTATACCGAAAACGACTTAGGTAACATAGAGCGTGTACAGTTTAGCAAAGATTCAAACTCTACGGACACAAAGCTTCTGTCGGCACCAGTATCAAATAGAATCGAAGAATAAATGTTATTCACAAGGAACGTACCATTAACGACGTCATTTTCGTTACGGGCCTGATTAGCATTGAGATTGAATGCTCGTCCACGAGCGGCTAGTTGTTGATCCTGGTTCAAATGAGGACACTGGTTACGAAGATGAGTAGTATCTCCACATTTGTAGCTTGCACGAACAACGTTGACTGGCTTTGGGTTCTGTGGAGGAGCTGGGAGAGCTGGTAGGGCTGCCTGAGTTAGGGCTTGCTGAGCCGGTTGAGCAGGGTTAGCTTGAAGACAATAGGGAGTCGTGTGACCATAGCGATTGCAGTTGGTGCACAGACGACATGCAGAAGCAACAGGATGATGAAAATTACAAGTAGCACACTTGGGGTAAGACCCAGAGTACAGCTTCTTGACTTCGGGTGCAGCAGGGTTCTGAACAGTAGCAGCAAGAGGAGCTGGCTTAGCAGCAGGGTTCACAGCAGGAACAATAGCATTGCATCCTGAACCTTGTGACTTCCGCCTCTTGTTCTTGCTGCCACTTGGCTGCTGGGTAACTTGATGTGCAAACTTGGAGGAAGCAGGGTTAGCAAACTGCTTATCACGAACGCGGTTGTTGTTGAGACTAGCTGCAAGACGGTAGACTTCCTCAATATTTTCGAGTTGGGCTGCTTTAATAGAATCACGCATAGCAGGAGGTAGACCATTGAGGTACTTGGTTATCATGCGTTTAGGGGTAGAAACCAAGTGAGGAATGATCAAGCTGAGTTGTTTGAAGCGGGTAGTATAAGCCAGATTATCATCACCAATCTGCTTCAAGTGCCAGAACTTTTCTTCAAGCTTCAGTTGTTCATGAGGAGGGCAGAATTCAAGCATAATCATTTCTCGCACCTCAGCCCATGGAAGAGCATAGGCTTCTTCATTCGATCGGATGTTTCTCTCATTTGTCCACCACTCTATCGCTCTGCCTTGAAACATTCCCGTTGCACTCCAAGTCTTTAAATGTTCAGGACACTCGCTGTTAATGAAGGTAACCTCGATGCTGTCAAAGCACTCGAGCATAGCAGTCATCCAACCACTACCGTGAAAGACTTAGGGTTGCAAGAGACAAAATGCTTATAGGTGAAATTGGTAGACTTTTCTTTCTCCGTCTTAGAGTCAACAGAAGAGGGCGGAGTGTTCGATCCTTGGATCTCAGAGACGATCTTTGGCACGACTCGAGCGATCTGGTCGGCCATGAAGGACATCATCTTTTTCTGAGACTTTTCACTGGATCTCTTGAGAGTGTCGGAGAGCTTTCGAGAAGACATCATATTGATCCAACAAGAGGATCGTATAAGTCTGGGTTCACAAAGTCTCACACTATAAATTCACACACGATAGATTAAAGACTCAAGATTCAACAAGATTCAATTAGTTCACAATAGTTTCAACACCACAACCCACGACCTTCGCATGGCACGTTGTACGAAGTTTGGCGACATCTCAAAAACGCTTATATATAGGAAGTACCAGCGGCGTATCCACCACGCTTCGGGCATAATCGCTTCGACCTCGTACTCGATGTCATGTTACGTGTCGCTAAACACACCCATTATCATCATCATAGATTCGCATAGATTACTCCAATAGTTTCACATAGATTCTAATAGATTCTACAGATTTCAATAGATTCAATAGATTCATAGACTCCAATATATTCAATAGTTTCCATTAGATTCAATAGATCCTCATAGATTCATGTTAACAATCCCACAACAACGAAATCCCGCATGGCACGTGCTACGAAAGTTCGGTAGCATGACGGAAGCACTTATATATAGGAAGTACCAGCGGCGTATCCACCATGCTTCATCATGCCACGTCCCCCTCGTCATCGGTGTCACGCTTCGTTAACCACAACATTAGATTCCACCACTTTTCGCAACGTAGATTAACCCAAATAGATTCAACATAGATTAAATAGATTCAACATAGATTAACCAAATAGATTTCACAACTTAAACCCGAGCCTACAAAACTACGAACTTCACTTAGCGCGTGGTACGAAGACTCGGTAACATGCCAGAAACACTTATATATAGGAAGTACCAGCGGCGTATCCACCATGCTTCGGACATGCCACAACCTCCTCGTCTTCGGTGCTAGGCTGCGTTTCGCATTTTGTTTCTCAAAACAACACATACTTAGATTACATGTAGATTATGCTAGAGTACACATAGATTACACATAGATTCCTCATAGATTACTCAAGTAGTTTCCATGGATTAGATTTCAACAAACTCATCACTGGTCTGCAAAACACTAAGTTTCGCATGGCACTTAGTACGAAAGTTGGTAACATGTCTGAAACACTTATATATAGGAAGTACCAGCGGCGTATCCACCATGCTTCAGACACGTCACTTCTGTCTCGCATTTCTATGCCTTGTTCTGTTTAGTGTTTTACAACCATATTAACGCATAGATTCACCAGGTAGTTTCACATAGTATCATAGTCGATCAAGATTCCACATATGCTATCATGATAGAACAAAGCTTCATAAATTTAGTTTGATTCTGAGATTAGAATTAGGGTTTTAGATTGCGGACGTACGTGTGATTTGTGTAAAAAGTCTCAAATAAACGAAGAATCAAGGTAGACAAAGAATCAAGTTTAGAACCACATGTAAAATCGAGATAACATAAAAGATAGGCTCGTAAAACATAGAGTGTTTCGGGTAGAGGAACGGCGACTAACCAGAGTGATTCAAACCCCTTTCGAATTGAGGTAACGTGTCTTGACTTACTTGGACAAATATGTCATCGATGTTAGGCCTACGATATTTGTCCTTTTAGTCATTTCACGTTCCTAATTGTTTGGGAATTCCGAGACTTTGGCGAGACATAAATAAAACATTAAGGAGTGGGACTAGTTATCAAGGTCTGAGTTTCACCTCTATCTTGACAACATCGTTCCCTAATAGCGTCGGTGCTCATCAGCAGATAAGACCTACTAGAATATAATCAGGAAATTTCCCATCAAGGTTCGGATGTCACTCCTGTCTTGAGGGCAAATCTCGTGTAAAATACAAACACTGATTAACAGTGTTTTTCGATGTATCAAGGGTATATTGTATCAGCCTTAGGAAAGGCATGTAAGTTTAGCAGGGATATGTGCTGCTAGGAAACAGATACGGTAGAATGCATATGTCTTAAACAACAAATAAGAGTCAAGATTCCTAGAACTATAGACTAGGGCAAGCATTCCTACTTATCCTAATTCCCTATCGTTATGGCTCTGATACCAATCTGTCACACCCCAACCGATGGCGGAAACATCGAGGTACGAGCACTAAGCGTTCAGATTGCTTATGAGATTCCATAACACTAGAAATTTCATAATAGATTAAATTGATTCAACATTGTCTAAAACGAATAACCATCACATCAAGTATCAAATTACACCAATTATCAAATATTGTTCAAAGTTTAATTAACTACGTGGGTTTATAAGCATCACCCTAGCTTAATTCACTTGTTTCCACAACATCCTATCAGCCTGCAACGTGTATTAAAATAGAGTCAGTACAAAAATGTACCGGCGAGTATACAAGTTTGAATAATAACATAATAGATTAAAAGCAACTCATATCCGTATGTAAGTGTAACAAAATAGTTTCAGCCATGCTAGTGTTCGCAGTCCAACAAGTGATAGCCCAAGTATCCCGATCCTTTGTTGTTTTCCCAAGTCTCAAGGAAAACTAGAATCCTCCTAACAATACCCCCGAGAATAATGGGGAGGTGCATCTCCTATAGCGCAACTATTGTTAAGGCGGAACTACACACCCTGGATTAAACGTCCACATAGCACAAATAGAATACACGAATCACAAGTTTCACATACACGTATGATAGAGTTTAGTTTGCAAAAGTCTCAAGTATCGTAGTTTAATAGAATACATATTACATCCCAAAGTTTAAAGCAAAAAGGGATCGAGTATACTCACAGTGATTGCTTAACAGATCAACTGTTATTGGATCAAAGGGAGCTCTTTAGGTTTAGCCTGATTAGATTATAACGGATAAGTGTCGGAAAAAACAACGAGATTGCACAAGTGTCGGATTAGTTACTGGATCGGATGGTTGTCCGATCGGATGGCTGTCCGATCGGATGGCCATCCGATCGGATTGCCAGTCGATTGAATGACAACTGTGTGAGGGAACGGATGGCTATCCGATCGGGTGGCTATCTGATCGGGTTGTCACTCGATTTTAAGTTGGCAAAAGTGTGATGGGAACAGATGGCTATCCGATCGGATTGCCACTTGGTCAATCCCATCCTTCCGTTCCACCGTCTTTGATTTGGTTTGCGAGTTAGATTAAGCGTTGCGTAGTATGGGGTAATAGTATAACTATATTATAGCAATATCACAAAAGATTTCAGAGTTTCGTAGTTTCCGCCAGTGACAAGACTCCAGTCCCTCGTTCAACCAAGTCTCAAGTTTCACGAGCCTCAAGAGTCAAGCACCAAAGTATCAAGAATTAGACATTCCAACCATCTAGTATTAGGCTTTCCAAGTATTTAGATTTAGACATTTCAAGTATTTAGAATTAGGCATTCCAAGTATTTAGATTTAGACATTCCAAGTATTTAGTATATAGCATAAACTTCACCAAGTACCAAAAATATTAATGACTACATAGTTCAGGGACTAAAATTGACAATATCCAAAAGTTTAGGGACGCAGGTATTACATTCTAGTGGGCGGGAAGGGCGGCCGACCCCCCGAACTTTTCGCTCAGAAGTGGAGAGTATGTATTTTTCGTATAGAAATTTTAGGGTATATACGTTTTCGATCCCCCGGTTTTATAATTTTTTTTGGGTATATACGTTTCAACCGCCCCCGGTCGGAAATCTCAAACTTCGCCACTGCCAGAAAGCTTCAATAACCTAAGCTCATCAACATAGTTCACTCAAGGGATCACTTGCATTGAAGTACTACTAAATAAAAAGCATAAATATTGTCATAGATTCAATCACTTGAATGCAGGGGCGGACCTAAGCCCAGCCCAAGGTGGGCGGGCGCACCCTTGGGAAAAAAAAATTTAGTGCTAAGTTCCATAAAAAATACCGTCCGCACCCCTTGGAATTTTTCGTCCGCACCCCTTAGGTAAAAAGTGTCATCAATTTATATTTTAAAAATATTCTTTAGTAAACTCTTATTTCATAGAAAATACTACCTAAATTATATTACTTTTAATACCTAAATAACTAAACCTAAATACCCAATACATTTAACTAGCCCACTACTAAGTCATAGCCCAATAAACAAACCCCAAATCAACAATATTTCAAACTAAAATAAAATAAACAAGCCCAAATCCCTTACATATTCTATCTTGCTCTCTTTATCGTCCTTGCACGCCAGCGATCAGAACATTAACAACGACAACAATGAACAGTCAGCAGCCGCATACCATCGTAATCAGTCACCATACCACCGCCGATCAAACACGGGTAAGTTTCTTTGTTATTTTTGATGATTTTTGGTTATTATAGCCTCATATTAACCATAGTAGACATATGCTTCGTTTTGTTTTCATTATGTTATGGTGGGTTATATTTTGTTAGTGATGACATTTTGCCTTTTTTTTATAGCCGCTTACCACAGTATGTTTGGCTTTTCTTTTTTTAGTGAAGAACGTTTGACTTTTTTTTTTATGGTGTATATGTCGTTTAGATGATTTTTAGGGTGATTTACATTATGGTATTTAGGGCTTGAATAGTTGATACATTATGTAATATGTTATGGAGCCATGAATTTATAGATCAATTTGTTTGTGATAGCCGATAGGAACAATGAGCAGGGACGTTACGGCGCGATTTCTCAAGAGGAAAGTTGATACGTCTTTCGGATTCGTTGATGTGGATACTTGTGTAATCGGATTGGCGATGAGAGTTTAAGTGAAGGTTGTATATGTTATATAGAGAAAGAGTTGCTTAAGAAAGTAGGTTTAGAGGATGTTTTGGATAGATTTCAAAAAATGAAAACCCGTAGGACGACGTTTTAATTATGTTTGTAACAAGGTTTGACGTGTTTTTGATGATTATATAAATTTAGTTCTTTTGTTTTACATGACCCGACTCGACCTGAATCGACCCGATACGAACCGATTTTTTATTTATACACTTTGGGGCCTAAAATTTTTAAAAATATTCTGCATTCCCATGGAAAAATTCCTGGGTCCGCCACTGCTTGAATGTGAGGTAAATTGTATTAACTAAAGTCTAAACATAGCACCTCATATCAGCATAGCAATATTACTGATGAGGATGATAACAAAGAATTTTAGAAACTTTAGCTTGATTAATGTACTTATAAATCGGTAGATTTGGGTATCATTTCATCTCCAATGGGTTAAAATAAAAACTTAGCTAAAAGCATTGTGGATTGAAAATCACATAAACTCTATTTTTAATGCATACAACCTCTTGCATCATTTAGACATTATTGTAATAATTTGTTTTTTAATTATAACTAACACATTAACTACTGATTAAAATTTTAGCATTTGTAAAAAAGCAGAGTACCTCATAATAACAAATCCAAGCAACAGAAACCAACACTGATCCATAAAGCTAAAGCATTAGTAAACTTTTTTGTATAGTTCAAGTTTGCCCCCTGCTTCTCCGTATAGAGTCAAAATTGGCAGAACTAAGTCAAACTTCATCAAAATTAAGCAGATGTGGTGTTGATGTGGCATATGTAAATGAGTTAACTCAGAAGGTTAATCTATATTATGTTAAAAAAAGTTTGAGCCTTTTTGTGGGTGCAAATAAAGTGTGTTGCCCAAAAAGAAATCAATGCAATACCATATGCTAATAAGAATTAAGAAAATAATGGGAACTAACTAGTAACTAAGATTGTTATGAAGCAAAAATAATTAAGAACGGATTTACCTGAAGCTTTTCCAAAGTTTTAGTTTACTGCGAAAAGATACAAAGAAAACAATGAAAGGCCTAATAATCACAGACCAAATCTGTTATGCCCACTTGGCTTAGTGTGTTTTCAGCTCAATCTACAAACTACATCCTCACGGCCTCGCAAAAGTTCAAACTCGTGCAAAAATTGAACTCAATGGTGCTGATCACACTACCCACAAGATTACAATTTAAAACGCTGGCATGTGAAGAAATGACATACACATTTAAAGCAAAAAAAAAGCAATGACCATAACCAGTCATTTAAAAACAACTAAAATAACTGAAGTAAGATTAATAAAGACAGTCAATTGAATTTAAAAACAAATCATATATTTAATATAATTACAAAAAAAAAGTGCAATTGATCGACTTCTCCCCTAACATCTGCAACATCAGAAATTTTTGGTGAAGCCAAGAACAATTAAACACATGCCTAATCAATTATCCAATTCACACAAATTGTCATTTAGAAGACTAAAAGGTAATAGAGATCGACCCATGAAACAAACAGACTAAAACTAAAACATAAATCAAGCATAAAATTAGGAAAAATAAGTACAATCAGCACATGAACTTGAACTTTGTATTTGAAGAGTGAATCAGAATTGGAAATTGTTTTGGAGTTGCAGACGATGGTCAGAAAGTGATAGAATTTTGTTAGAGTGGCTGATAGTCATAGTCAGAAAGCGATCGAATTTTGTTGATGGTTTTGGAGTTGCAGACGATATTGTAAACAAGAATAGTTTTGTGATATTCTCTAAAAATAATATATTTTAGAAAGATAATCAAATTCTTAACACGATTTGTTGTAATTCTTTACAAACATTTTAGGAAAAAATCAAATTCATACATCAAGTTTAAGTCTTTTTCTCCAACATTTACACCTTCTTTTCCTGCTATCAACCTGGATCCAACATTTCCCCAATTGAGCACCATTCTGGTTCAATCCTCATGTTAATTCATCACGGATCTACTCAAATGTCAATCTTTGGGTTGAAGTTTCCCAAATCACGTTGCTCTTCTTCAATGCTTCTAACTGATTCAATAACAGAGTTGCTGCAGAACCTGATTTTAATTAGCTCAAGTGTTGGTATGTCCCCAATTTCAAGGGGGATCCCTTCAAGATATTCACACCAGATAACTTCTAATTGTCTTAGACACGGGAAGCTTCTACTATAGGCTTTCCACTCTCTCATATATATGTGACTAAGTCTCAAGAATTTTAGCTGTGGAAACTCTTGTCCATCTGTGTTCCAACACCTCCCAAAGTTACTGTGTTCTAGTTTGAGAGCCTGGAGATTAGGTAACGACTGAATGACTGACATATCATTCGACACTAGTATGAAGGACTAATCCCGATCATCCATACTTAGCGGGTCATTAGCGTAAATAGTAAATACTTATAGTCTAAGTATCTTATGTATAAAGTAGAAGGGTTAAACTTGTATATCCTTATAACTTGATTTGGGATAATCCTATATATGTATCGATGTATGTATCAGACAAAAATCATAATTTGATCTTGCAATTCTTTTATTTTTCTCTCAATTGATTCTCTATATCATTCATATCGTTCATAATCTGGGCAACAATTGGTATCAGAGCATCAGGCTCTCTCGCTTTCAAGGATCAATTGATCTTGCTCGATCATTCAACAACCAAGCAAACAATCAAATCGATTTCTGTGGATAAAGATTTCTTCGCGTTTGAAACCCAGACACGAGTCGACGGTGTCGTATAGGGTTATCAAGTCTCACGAAGATCGTTCACGTGTGCTTTCGGTTTTGTTTGTTTCATCGATCAGGAAAGAACAAGGGCTGTTCTTTTGTGTCAACTGATCACATACTGTTTTCGTTTCCGAAGACGCCACTCACAAAAGTCCAGGTTCAATTGTTACGAATCTGTTTTGTGTTTATTTTTTTATCGATCAGGAAAGATTATTTTTCTGATTATTGACTTTTTAATTCTCATATTAATAGTTTTAAGTTGTCTAAAGATTAGTTGTTTTCAATCCGGATTAGGAACCTGTCTAAAAGTTCCTGTGATTGTTTTCAAGTCCTAATCTTATTGGAATCCCATTAGAATAAGTCACTGTTTGGAATTAGTTTAATTCCTTGTTAAAATTGTCATTACTTAACAAATTCTCATCCAAGTTTGTTAAGATTGTTTACTGGTCCCCATTAAGAACATGGGTGAAAATAGTGGCAATAAAGAAATAATTGTTATGCAAAAGGAAAGTGGTTCGTTAAACCATTTCAAATGTCCCACTTTGAAGTCCACAAATTATATAATTTGGGCTATCCGTATCAAGACTATACTTGAGGCAAACGGATTATGGGAAATGATTGAACCAAGTGAAGATACGCAACCAGATGTCAAGAAAGACAAAACTGCGATTGCATACTTGTTTCAAGCCTTACCCGAAGATCTCATATTGCAAGGTGCTAATTGCAAAAGTGCAAAAGAGGTATGGGAGGCATTAAAAACTAGACATGTTGGTATAGACATGGTGCAAAAGGCACGAATGCAAACACTCAAATCTGAATTTGATATGTTGCATATGAAAGAAGAAGAATCTATTGATTCGTTCACTGCCAAGTTAAACAGTATCGTTACTAAGGCAACCAGCCTAGGATCAACATTTGATCAGCCTACGTTGGTACGAAAGTTACTAAATTCCGTGCCTAAAAGGTTTATCCATATGGTTGCATCCTTGGAACAAAATAATGATCTAGACACGATCTCACTAGATGAGACCATCGGTAGACTTAAGACTTTTGAAGAAAGAATCAAGTCTAAAAAGGGAAGTCATACCGATAGCAATGATAAACTTTTGTTCACAAATCACGACAACAAATTTAGTCGTGAAAAACGGTTTGGTAACCATGGACAAAAGAAGTTTGAACCATCACGAAATAAATGGCGTGGTGGCAAGTCTAGACAATCTAGAAGAGAGGAAAAATCCTTTTGGAAATCCAATCATAGCAAAGAAGAAAATGCTATGAAGGATACAAGCAATGTAAAATGTTACAAATGCAAGAAGCTTGGGCATTATTCAAATTTCTGCCCTAAAAATGAACCTGCACAAGATCAGTCAAATCTAGTGCAAGAAGATAATGAGCCAACCCTCTTGATGGCAATTACCGATAATAATGAGATCCATCAAGAAGTTTTCCTAAACAAAAAGGAAACTGAGACTGAAAAGGTCATAACTACCCATGAGAGCATGTGGTACTTAGATAATGGTGCAAGTAGCCATATGACCGGTACACGAACACATTTCACTGATTTAGATGAAACGGCTAGCGGAAATGTCCGTTTTGGAGATGATTCACGTGTACAGATTAAAGGTAAAGGCTCCATCTTGTTGGAATGTAAAAATGGAGATCAAAAGATTATCTCGCAAGTTTACTACATTCCAAGTCTCAAGAGTAATATCCTAAGTTTGGGACAATTAACAGAAACTGGGTGTAAAGTGGTAATGGAAGATAACCTATTGATGGTATATGATCAAAATCAAAAACTCATAATGAAGGTTATACGTTCAACCAACAGATTATACAACATTAAGTTGAATATTGGTACACCCGTTTGCTTGTTGGCAAACTTAGAAGACCAAGCATGGTTATGGCATGCTCGGCTGGGTCACCTAAATTTTGATGCAATCAAAACCATGACCCAGAAACATTTGGTTCAGGGAATTCCTCGTATAAAACACGAAAGTCAAATTTGTGATGCATGTTTAGTAGGCAAGCATAACAGAACTCCATTTCCAAATCAGTCCAAGTTCAAGTCTTTGGAACCATTGGATCTAATCTATGGAGATCTATGCGGTCCTATATCACCATCAACTCACGCAGGAAAGAAATACATGTTTCTTCTGGTAGATGATTGTACTAGATACACGTGGGCCTATTTTCTTAACTCTAAGGATCAAACCTTTGAGATTTTCAAAGAGTTTAGATTGATGGTTGAAAACGAGGTTGGAACCAAGTTAAAAATGTTTAGAATTGATAGAGGTGGAGAATTCACATCAAATGAATTCTCACAATATTGCAAAATTAATGGCATCTCTAGGCAACTTACAGCACCATACTCCCCACAACAAAACGGAGTAGTAGAACGACGAAATAGAACTATAATGTCGACTACTAGGAGTATGCTGAAAGCATCAAATATGCCTCAAAATTTTTGGGGAGAAGCAGTTAGACATGCGATTTATGTTTTGAATCGGGTGCCCATTAAGGCACTAATAAACTGCACCCCATATAAAGCTTTGAAAGGAAGAAAACCAAAACTTGATCATCTTAGAATTTTTGGTTGCATAGCTTATGCAAAAGTTGCGTTGCCACATCTAAAGAAATTGGATGATAGAAGAACTAAAATGGTGTACTTAGGCAGCGAACCAGGATCAAAGGCGTATAGATTATTTGATCCTGTTTCAAAGAAAGTTTGCATCAGTCACGATGTCAAATTCATGGAAAATGAATCATGGGATTGGAGTAAATACTTAGAAGATTTCAACCATGAGGAACCTGAGTGGACAAACTTCACTATTGAAGATATTCAAGTTACTGATCCACCGGTTGTGCATGAAACTCAAGTTGAAAACAGTGAATTTGAAAACACAAATGGCAATGAAAATGAAGATGAAGACCCTCTATCGCTAAATTCACTTCACACTCCATCACCAAACAGATGATCCAAATTCACAAGGATCCATTGAATATACATCAGCTTTAGCAAATTCATCTAACCCATTTGATCACACACCTGTACGAGGCTTTCATCCTTTAACAGAAATATATGAAAGAGCACCGGAGGTTGAGACAAATGAGTTACTATTGGCCAAAGATGAACCTCAAAATTATAAAGAAGCATCGGAAGATGAACAATGTATTGAAGCTATGAAAGTGGAAATCGATTCAATCAACAAAAACAAAACGTGGAAGTTGACCATTTTACCTAACAATCAAAAGGCAATTGGCCTGAAATGGGTGTTTAAGACTAAACGAGATGCAAGTGGAAAGATCATCAAACACAAGGCACGTTTAGTTGCAAAAGGTTATGTGCAACAACATGGGATAGACTTTGATGAAGTCTTTGCTCCTGTAGCACGTATAGAGACAGTTCGTCTGATTTTGGCTTTGGCAGCCTATAATAATTGGGAAGTACATCACTTGGACGTAAAATCTGCTTTCCTACATGGCGAACTCAAAGAAGAAGTATATGTTTCGCAACCGGAAGGTTTTGTGAAACCAGAAAATGAAGGGAAGGTATATAAACTTTCAAAGGCACTATATGGACTAAGACAAGCTCCGCGTGCATGGAACGTTAAGTTAGATCATACCTTAAAGTCCCTTGGATTTCAAAAGTGTTCTTTGGAACAAGCAGTCTACACTAAAAGAAATGAGACTTCAACTTTACTAATCGGAGTCTATGTTAATGATCTAATAGTGACTGGATATCCAAAGAAAGAAATAGATCATTTTAAATCTCAAATGGAAGAGAAGTTTGAAATGAGTGATCTAGGGTTGTTGGCTTACTATCTTGGTATAGAAGTCACCCAAACAGGGGGTGAAATCTCTATTAAACAATCCGGCTATATAACCAAAATTCTCAAAGATGCAAGAATGTTGGATTGCAATGACACCAAGATACCAATGGACCCAGGAACTAAGTTAACAAAAACCGAAGGGGGAAATTCAGTTGATGCAACAGAATACAGAAGCTTAATCGGTTGTTTAAGATACTTGTTGCATACAAGGCCAGATCTCTGTTATTCTGTTGGTTTACTTAGTAGGTTCATGCAAGAACCTAAGGAACATCACCAAAAGGCTATTAAGCAAGTGCTACGTTATATCAAAGGAACACAAAACCTTGGTATAACATACTATAAAGTTGGTGGTTGTAAAATAACGGGCTATAGTGATAGCAGTTATGGAGTTAATACGGATGAAGGAAAGGGCACCACAGGAATAGTCTTCTATTTTGGAAACTCTCCAATAACTTGGTGCACTCAGAAACAACAAACTGTTGCTCTATCATCCTGTGAATCTGAATTCATGGCAGCAACTGCAGCAGCATGCCAAGCACTATGGCTAAAAAGATTACTCGCTGCAATGACTGGATGGAAAGAAGAAAAGATCACATTACTAGTGGACAATAGATCAGCTATTGCTCTAATGAAGAATCCAGTATTTCATGGAAGAAGCAAGCACATTGATACTCGTTATCACTTCATAAGGGAATGTGTGGAGAACAATCATATCAATGTGGAACACATTAGTGGAGAACTACAAAAGGCAGACATACTGACAAAAGCACTGGGAAGAGACAAATTCATCACAATGAGGAAGTTGCTCGGTGTTCAAGATCTGCAACAAATATGATCGTGATTAAGGGGGTGATTGAAGGACTAATCCCGATCATCCATACTTAGCGGGTCATTAGCGTAAATAGTAAATACTTATAGTTTAAGTATCTTATGTATAAAGTAGAAGGGTTAAACTTGTATATCCTTATAACTTGATTTGGGATAATCCTATATATGTATCGATGTATGTATCAGACAAAAATCATAATTTGATCTTGCAATTCTTTTATTTTTCTCTCAATTGATTCTCTATATCATTCATATCGTTCATAATCGTTCATAATCTGGGCAACATAGTAAACAAGCATCTAGTGCAAGTGATTTCAATGATGTTGGGAATGTAATGTCCTCCACTATTCTAAAGTCATTAGATAATATGAGCTTTTCAAGGTAGGTGAGAGATTTGAAGTCATTTTGCTTGTTTGAGAAAGTATGGCATGTAAGTTCCTTAATGTAGGGAAAACACTTTTGAAAATTATCTACCCCTTTTCCCAACTACACATCTGAGATAGTTTGCAAATTCATTGGCTTTTTGATGGAAGGAAGGAAAAAGGGCATCTTCATGCTCTTTATATAAGGATCATTACTCCACAAATGCCTAAGATTTGCCAAATCTGATATGTTTCTGGGTAAATCTATACTATGACCACCATCTGTAACATAAATGAGGGTTTGAAGGTTCCATAAATTGCATATTGCAGATGGGAAAACTGCCTTAGATGAATTCCAAATTGCAAGATACCTCAAGTTAACTAGCAATCCCATGCCATCCGGAAAATCCATTAGTTCACACTTTTGTAGATCTAACACCCTAAGTAGCACAAAGAGACAACAACACTGTGCAATGGCATTACTTGAACGAAAGCACAAAATAGTGCGGAGGTTTTGGGTGGACGGATAAATGCTACATGAATCAGTGCTTTCTTCATTAATGAACATACGAACTGGGTTATATGGTGGTGTTATATCATTAGAACATTGTGGGTCTCTTTGAAGGATGAATCTTTCTTCCTTGGCTTTTTCCAAGCATAACTCTCTAATAAAATCATGCACTTTACAAGCTTTGACACCTCCATCAAAGTTACTCGTGTCTGCTAAAATTACAAGATTTCTGTCAACTAGATCCATCAGGTAATCTTCTGCAATATCCTCCAAGCTTCTATTTCCATCTTCTTGTATGAATCCCTCAGTCACCCATAACCATATCAACCTTTGTACCTGAAACTCATAGTCTTCTGGGAAGCCACCAAGATACAAAAAGCACTCTCTTAAGTAAGGAGGAAGATGATTGTAACTTAAACTTAATGTTACCATACATCTATTGTGGTCACCAACAATGTACGAGCTTGTCCTGTCAGCAATTTTTACCCAAAACTCTTCACTTTGTGTTTCCTTTGCTAAAACTCCTGCAATGACAACCACTGCAAGTGGTAATCCTTGACAATTTTCTACTATTTGCATTCCAGGTTTAATCGACCATTCAGGGCACTCGTTGCCTTGGAACACCTTCTGACACAATAGCTCCCAACTTCTTTCTTTGTTCAGATATCCTAAGTGATGAATCAATCCATCTGAATTTGCATGCTTAGCAACTTCAGTTTGGCGACTAGTGAGCAGAATTCGACTACCAGTGTTATCATGGGGGAAAAATACTTTCAAGTTATCCCATGTTTCTATGTGCCAGATATCATCGATGACAATTAAGTATCTTCTACCCATTAGGTTTTTGTGCACCAATTCACGAAGTCGAGAGTCATTAGCCTTTTCGAGGTCTAGTTGACCACTGATGGATTCCAGAATTTGAGTCAACACACCCCTTTTATCATATGTTTGAGAAACAGTGATCCAAACACGGACATGGAAATGATGCTTAACATAACCATCATTGAATACTTTGGTGGCTAGGGTCGTCTTGCCAATCCCGCCCATACCAACAATAGAGACAACATCCAGCTTCCTTCGATCTCCCACAAGTTTGTCTCTTATGAGCTCAGCATCACCATCAATCCCCACCAAGATTTCATCCAATACTTTCTTTGATCCTAGTGAATTTCCGGAGTTGGAACTTTGAGCAGCAACAAATTGATTAAGCGTTCTCGGAGGTCTTGGAGATGAATCCTTCTTCATTATCATCAATTCTACCTGGAAAGACTTGAATGCTCTCCTAATATCATCAATATTTAGGGAGGAATTAAAGTCCTCCGATGTAGTGGAATGTTCATTATTCCTAATGTGAAAAATGGACAGAAACTGATTGACAACAGAGTTGAATGATCTCATAACATTATAAAGATTTAGGGATCGTAGAAAGTCCCCAGAGGTAGTAAGATGACTATAATTCCTGATGTGAACATCGGATAGAAACAGATCGACGTTATACTCTTCCTCTTGTGCATCGTATATGAGTCTTTTCTTCAGATAGTTGAGTTCTTCGAAGTATTGATGGTCGTGGATGAAAACGGTTTGAATAATGAAGCGCAGCTCTTGATAGAGAAATTGAAATTGAGGCCTTTGACGTTTAATTCTCCAATTGTTGATGGATGGAATGTCGTTGCGGTTGATAAGCTGGTTCAACTTCTCCATGAACATCTGAATACCTGCGGCTGTCATCTTGTCTCCGGAGTAACAAAATTACGTCTTGGAGAAGAAAGGAGGTCGTCGCGAGTGGGGGTTACGCCTTGAGGGAATTGAAAACGTATTTGCTGGCAAGAAAGCTTAAACTATTCAATACATTTTTTTTTTGTTATATGTTTCAACTGTTGACTTTAATTGATGCTTTCACAAAAAATTGGTGAGGATGACACTTGACAGGGGTGGGGTTGGGGTAGGTTAAGTAAATTATTTTGATTTCTTTTTAAATACGTAACTAGAATTACGACCCGCCGCAAAGCGGCAGGGATTCTTTAGTTATAACTAAGTCGATTTAGGACGTGCACGTTATGTTGAAACTGTCAAACGGGAAAAATTAGACGATGTAAAAACGTTCACGCACACACGCGCGTTGTGTCGTGTTAACTCGCATAATTTAGAACGAAACGTAAAAACGTTAAACCAAAGACGCACGTTGCGATGTGTTAAGTCACAAAATTTAGAACGAAGCACAAAGCGAAAAAATTGCAGAAAATGAAAACTATAAAGGACCAAAGTTGAAAGTAAAAAAGTTGTGATGATAGATTGCAAAAGGTAAAAAGTTTTGTGTTAAAAGTAAAAAAAACAAATAGTTTTGGGTTAAAAGTAATTTATGAAATACTTTGGGTGAAAAGTAAAAAATCAATTTAAAAAAAAAAACCCCAAAGTCAAGGTTACAACAACCATATGCATAACCATTTTTACTTTGAGAAACATCCAAAGCCAAGATTACAACCAGTGTTGTAAGAATCGTTAGGCGCTAGTCGGGCGGTGAGGTACCGACTAGCGATTAATCGGGATTAATCGGAATAAAGCGGATTGAGATTTTTATATGTAATTTTTAGTTACATATATACATACACATTTTTATATGTAGTTTTTTAAAGCAGACATGTTTTAACTCCTCATTAACCCATTTTTTAAGTAATTAAAAGGAATTTATATGGTTTGGTCAATATTGGCCGGTATCTAGCCAAAATTTGGCAAGAATAAGACCGCCATTGACTGCCTAGCTATTAATCGGCCATTAATCGGTGAACCTACGATTAGTGATTAATCGGCGACTAATCGGAGACTAGTCGGGATTTTTACAACCATGATTACAACACATGTGTTAAAAGTAAAAAAACAAACAGTTTTGGGTTAAAAGTAATTTATGAAATACTTTGGGTGAAAAGTAAAAAAATCAATTTAAAAAAAAAACCCCGAAGCCAAGGTTACAACAACCATATGTATAACAATTTTTTCTTTGAGAAACACCCAAAGCCAAGATTACAACACATAAGTAAAAAAAAAATCAAAGTGGTTAAATCGCAAAAAGATGGAAACTTTTGAATTAGATGTGAAAGATCAAACTAATCAAAGGGGTTGAATTGTATAAGATGGAAACTTTTGAATTAGAAGTGAGAAATCAAATTAATCAAAGGGGGTAAATTACCAAAGATTAAAACTTTAAACTTAAATTGTCAAAGATTAAAACTTTAGGGTTAAAAAGGAAACAAAGATTAAAACTTTAAAATTAAATTGTCAAAGATTAAAACTTTAGGGTAAATTGTCAAAGATTTAAACTTTAGGGTTAAAATGGAAACAAAGATTAAAACTTTAAACTTAAATTGTCAAAAATTAAAACTTTAGGGTAAAAAAGAAAAATTCTATTTTTTTTTTTTGAAAAGCTCCCAAAGCTAAATGTACAACTACCATATGCATAAAGTAGTTGCTAATTTATATACGGAATAATGGGCCTTCCATTTGAATATTTCTTTATAATTATTATTTAACTTGGTTATAACCCTATGTATCACACGAGTTAAATCAGGGGCGGACCTGGCTTATATCCAGGCGTAGACCGGACTACGGCTCAACTTTTTACTAGTAGTGTAAAAGAAAAAAATTTTGATTGCTATACAAAGGACACCCCTAAACAACTACGAGGACACCTCTCAAAAAAAATTTACAAACCAATAATAAGCCCAACTGGTGATGATGATACAAACCAATAATTAGCACAACTAGAAACTAAATAATAAGCCCAAATAACTAAATAATAGCCCAACCTTTGAAGATTGAATGGGTGGCACATTAGATTAGCAGCAAGGATATCAAACGTCGACGTCCAATTTGGCAGCAGGGGATATCAAAATTACCAGCAGGGGACGGTCCAAAGAGAGTCACAACAGACGAACAGAACAATTGCCTCAGCAGCACATCAAACAGAGTCACTCTCGCTGCTTGCTAATATCAAACATAGGTTTAATGTGTTCAACTGTTCATCAATGTTTAATTGTTTATACATACATGATCAGATCGTAGGTTTAATGTGTTCAATAATCTTTACCTTATGTTTTTTTTCGGTTAAAGAACAAGTCCAGCCGTCGGTGTCCAACAACAATCATCGAACAGGCTGATTATTGGCTGTGAGTATTCTTTATTTCTTTTCTTGTTTGATTAGTTGTATTCTTGGTAGTTGGTAATTTTGTATGTTTATACTTTTATTTTTTTCGTTGTTAAACTAGGGATTGCTGTTGAATCTTGAATTCTTTAAGTGATGACGAAACCACAATCCAAAAAACAATCTTTAATTGGGAACTTTTTTAAAAGAATATATGAAGAAATTAATGAAAATCGAGTTGGTGATTTCAAGCTATGAAAAAAGAAGAGGACAAATCTATTAGGTATTTGTTTTACATTATTTATTTATTGTCATTTTTTTTAATATTGTATAATTGCACGTTGATTTTTTTTTGGATACCCCTGAATTAATATTCTAGTTCCGCCACTGGGTTAAATAAATAAATAAATTTTATATACTAAATAATAAACCGTTATATTTTTAAAAGCCTCTTTTATTGCACGTGTTGAAAAATGTAATTTTATATCTTAAATAATAAAAAAGTTATTTTTATAAATATAAATTATACGGGTTGAATAAATGTAATATTATATATCAAATAATAAAAAAGTTATATCTTTAAAACCATATGTATTACACGAGTTAAATAAATATAATATTGTTTATCAAATAATAAAAAAGTTATATTTTTAAAAACTCCCGTGTATTACACGGGTTACGCCTTCAGCGAATTGAAAACGTATTTGCTGGCAAGAAGGTTTAAACTATTCAATACATCTTTTTGTTATATGTTTCAACTGTTGACTTTAATTGATGCTTTCACAAAAAAAATTGGTGAGGATGAAAGGGGTGGGGTTGGGGTAGGTTATATAAATTATTTTCATTTCTTTTTAAATACGTAATTAGGTTTAAATAAGTTCGTCGCGTTGCGGCGAATTTATTTTGTTATTTAATCTGTGTTTACATGTGTTTTGAAATCACTACGAGCGTGTTGCGAACGGAACTGCTGACAAGAATAAAAAGAAAATGTAGAAAAAAAACACTAAAAGATAACCCAAAGAAAATCAACCAAAAAAGTTGTATGGTAACGATGTTGTTCGTATGAAACCCGTGGTCAAAGATGAGCAAATTGTTCTGGGTACTGGTACCAAATTTGCCGAACTGAAAGATCTTAAATACAAATTCGGTACCGACTTTTGGCATTCCTGGTACCGGTTCACTACCGATTTTTACCTTCATATACCGGTACCGTAACCGTATTTTCGGTATTAGTACCGATTCTGTATCGGTTGGCACTGAGTTCATCCCTACCCCTGAAACTAAAAAAGAAAAAAAATTAAAAGTTGAAGAAAATCAACAAAAAAAAAGTTGTACGATATCGTTGTTCGTACGGTAACCGTGATCAGGGATGAACAAATGGCACCGGGTAGCAGCACTGAATTTCCCGAACCAAAAGATTTCTAATATCAATTCGGCACCAACTTTTGACGTTTTCTGTATTAGTGCCGGATTTTACCTTCATGTACTGATACCGAACAGGACCGTCCCAGTATTTTCGATACCAATACTGGTTTGATACCGGTTGACACCAAGCTTATCCCAACCCCTTATATGAAAAAAAAGATTAAAGTTAAAAAGTAAAGAAAATAACTATTATTAAAATATAAAAATAATAAAAGTATTAAAAAAACTATATATTTTTATAATATTAAAATCACTATTTATTTCATTTCTTTATTAATATATAGACACTGGTTTGATACCGGTTGACACCAAACTTATCCCAACCCCTAATATGAAAAAAAAAAATTAAAGTTAAAAAGTAAAGAAAATAATTATTATTATAATATAAAAATATAAAAAAAAACTATATATTTTTATAATATTAAAATCACTATTCATTTCATTTCCTTTTATAGGAATATATAGGAATGGGCCATCCATTTGAATATTTCTTTAATTTCTTTATAATTTCTATAATAAAAATTGACAACACATTGTTGTATTGTGTTGTTGTACTTCAAGTATGTTTTTTTGTGATTTTTCACTTTTAACGTAAAAGTTTTCATCTTTTGTATTTTAACACTTTTAATCTGTTTACTTTTAATCCAAAACTTTTTATTTTTTATAATTTAACCCAATTTTTTTTACAACTTTGGTCCCCCATACTTTTTATCTTTCGTAAGTTTTTCCTTTTACATTTTGTTCTAAATTTTGAGAGTTAATACGTCGCAACGTGCGTGTGTGGTTCAACGTTTTGGTCTATTTTCTCACATTTGACAGGTACGTCGCAACGTGTCTATTTTCTCCCTTTGGTAACTTCGCCGCAATGGGCAGATCCTACATTGATTTAGTTATTCTTTTCTACGTTATCTTGCGAGTTAACACGGCGCAACGTGCGTGTGTGGTTCAACGTTTTACGTCTATTTTTTCCATTTAACAACACAACGTTTTACGTCTATTTTTTCCAAATCGACATAGTTATTTTTTATATGTTATATGTTTCAGTCTTATTTCTTCACATTAACACGTCGCAACTTCAATGTTGGTGGTCGCTACCAGCGGTGAGGCATTGATATTATTTGGCATAGTTTTATTCCCCCGTCGCAACGCGGGGATGCTTAATTCTAGTTATTATTTAATAAGCAACAGGTAATTTGGTTATTTCACAATCAGTTTAAGGAACTGAATGTATGCGAGAATTTCAAATAAAAGACATACGGTTTAATTAACAAAGTCAAAAGACATAACTTGTAGTTAAAAAAGGCTGGATCTATTCACACATCCATCCTGCCTATTTAGACACCCTTGAAACCCTAGACGCCTCGTATAGTCCTGTACTGGGCGTCTAGGCGCTGAATTCAAGAGGGTCTGAGTGAGATGTCAGGCACAAAGTTTAAGAACCCTAGAGGCCGTATACGAGGCGTCTAGGAGTTAGGTGTTTTTTTGGTTGAAAGAATGAGTATTTTGGTGGGGTAATTTGATGGTTTTTGGAGGTGATGTTTTTTTGAGTGAAAATTTTTGTGTTTTAAAAAAAAGTTTTACTTTTTGTATAATAAAAACTTTTATCGTTTTCAAGATCACCTCTTTAAATATCTTCGATCGTTTAAATATTATATTGTTTTTAACATTTTATTTATTTAAATATTATCCTACCATTAAAATATTATCTCGTTTAAATATTATTTAACATTTTGAAAATTATATTGTTACCGTATTATATTCTCAACATATATTGTTTCCGTATTATATCAATTTAAGACAAACAATCATTAAGTAACCGAATAAGTGAAAACAAACTTAAATATGACGTATATAAGATAAGTTTGTACATCCATAACAAAAATAAAAGCTACAACTGAACATTAAATACCAAAATATATCCATGCAACTGGTCTATGCCTCCGGCAATGTCACACCCCAACCGATGGCGGAAACATCAGAGTTAGAGGAAAACGAGATTGCAAGAGACTTCATAACACTAATGTGACAAGTATTTAATAATAAATTTCATTTCATTGCTAAAAGTATCAAATACATTTCTTGAAATAGCATACAACAAGTTGAAACAAATGAATTACATTACAACAAGTATTTAAAGTTTAAAATACGTTTCTAGGCATCCTAATAAGTTCCGTGTATCACCAACATCGTTATAAACCTGCAACATGTTTTAAAGTATAGTTCAATACAAAAGTATTGGCGAGGATACATGTTTGGTGCACTAGCATATAAGTATAAAAATGGACAATGAACAATAAACAGTGAACCCCAACCAGGTAGCCAACATATCTCTATATAGACCGTAGAGATATGAATGGTGTAAATCTTTTACTTTATATAGACAGTAAAGTAATGCCAAGACACCACAGACAAATGATAAAGAAAATTCACCTTCAACATAAGAAACTAGTTATTAAAGTCATTAATACAAAACCAAATAAAAAGTGGCAAAAGATTAAAAATCAAAAGTAATACATAAAAGACTTGTCTTCACCAAGTGATGTAAGAAGCTTAGCCAAACATGACCTTTGATTGGCAAGAACTCTTAAGATCAACCTTGGATCCCGAGACTACTACACACACTCTAAGTTGGATGATGGATAATGGTGATGGATGTGGGTGTTGTAGTGGTGGTGGAGTGGTGGCAAAG
Source organism: Helianthus tuberosus (assembly GCA_030545235.1). Lineage (NCBI taxonomy): Eukaryota > Viridiplantae > Streptophyta > Magnoliopsida > Asterales > Asteraceae > Helianthus > Helianthus tuberosus. The sequence goes on from JARYGA010060550.1 coordinate 1,339,183, forward strand.
TGGGAGAGTAGTGGTTTGCCAACTGAGCCAAGCACCCTTATTTATAGCCTGAACAGAAGCCCGACCATGGCCCCATGTCCAGCGGACACGCCCCCGTGGCCATCCTTTTCTCTTCCTTCATTAAATACATTTGTCAGCATAGGGCTCCACACGACCCGTGTTCAGCGGGCACGGCCCCGTGGGCAGAAGCGTATCTGTACTACCAAGATTTTGCAAGATTCTGCGTATCTTAGCATTGACCACGCCCCGTGCTGAGCTGGGCACGCCCCGTGGTGGGCGTAGAAGCTTCCACAGCTTTGTCTTTTCTGCAGGCAGCTGACCACGCCCCTGTGTCCAGTGGGCACGACCCCGTGGTCAGTCTTCTGTTTCTTGTTTTTGCCTTTGGGGATGTTGCCGAGGGGTCGGACATGTCACGTTTATTTCTTTTCTTTGTATTTATGTTGGTTTTGGCTGTATATTTGTTCCTTTTGCTCATTTAAGCTCATTTTGTCCTGTAAATTCAAAAGGAAGACAAAAACACACTTTTTCCAACATTAGTACTAAAAAAGGGGTTAGTTTTATACCTCATTTGATGTAATTTATATGTTACATTTTGCACACATCAGTGAACAATGAACAATGAACAATGAACAGTGAACAATGAACAATGAACGATGAATAGTGAATAATGAACAATCCACATGGCAAACCTAGTTATCAAGATTAACGTATAGACCGGCATGTGAACCAACAAGTCAAACCAAAGTCTTACGCAAGTAAGAATGAATGCCTTAACATAACCCAACGTTCACAGGCGGTGCGTTACTCCTATAGCGCTATACATGTTAAGGGTAGGCTCGTACGAAGTTAATGACAAGTTTATCACAAAACGAACAAACCCAGATGTAACGCCTCGTATTTTCATAACTTTATCCATATTTGTACTCTATTTTTTGAGGCGTTAATCATAATAAATTATTGTATACATACTTGTATCTGTACAATCAATCATTTAAATATATGATTTCTTTTACGAAAACGAAAAGCTTTAAAGATTTTTAATAATTTTTAAGAATTTTTCTAGCTTAGGTCCCTTTTGTAAAAAGTACGTGTTTTAATTCATAGTATAAAAAAAATATGAATAGTGCCGTGAATAGTGCCATACGGAGATTTATACCCATTTTCCACCTCTTTTCTTCTCCAATCACCTTTTCCACCTCCTTCAATCACCCTTTCCACCTCCATTCTTCATTATAATTATTTTTTTATTTATCTTTTCCATTTATTTTTTTTATCTCCACCTACCACCTTCTTCACCTATAAATACCAACCTCCTCCTACCATTTTCTTCACACCATTCTTCTCTCAATCTTCTCAATCTTCTCTTAATCTCTCTAAATCAAGAATTCTAAGAATTCTAAAAGAACACTAAGTGTTCTAACCATTCTTCTCTCAACCACTCTAATTCTCTTAAAATCTTCCAAGCAAGGAAGAGAACTCGAAGAGTTCTAAATAAAACATTAAGTGTTCTAAGGAACCTTTGAAACTCCAACTCTTCATGGGATTACCAAAGGAACAACTTTGAGAAACCGTGAGTACACTTAACCATTTTCCTTTTATCACACTTTTGGTGCAACATGTTTTACTTGTTAAAATGCACAATTTACAAACATGCTTTTATTCATTCGATCCGTATACATGCTTTGTTATGCTTAAAGTTCATGCTAGAATACATACTACTTATTAACTCGGCTTAAACAATTATAGCGCTATAGGAGTAGCACACCACCCGACGGGGTTTTGTTAAGTTTTATACTATACGGTCTCGGTTACTTCGGTGTCGAGGGATGCTATTTATTATACATAACGGTCTCGTCACTTTTGTGGCGAGGGATGCTAAATACTAAATACTAGTGGACACTAGAGTTGACATAGTGTATTGCATGATAGTTTGACTTTGTATACCAAATGCTATGTTGGATTGAAAATACTTTTATACACACGACACGAGTCTAAAACTTGTGTACTCGCCAATACCTTTGTATTGAACTATGCTTTTTAAAACATGTTGCAGGTTTAGCGATGATGTTGGTAATGCATGGAATCTAGTAGGATGCTTAGATACACACTTTAATTTGTATTCTTATTGTATTGTATTTCATTATTCATGATGTTGTATTTACTTTAAATTCTTGAAATTTATTCTTTAGAAATGAAATGAAATTTACTATTTAACTACTTGTCACAATTATTAGTGTTATGAAGTCTCTTGAATCTATTTCGTCTCACTCCGATGTTTCCGCCATCGGTTGGGGTGTGACAGATTGGTATCAGAGCCATAACTATAGGGAATTAGGAAAAATTGCCATGCTTTTGACCTAGTCTATAGTCAAGTACCAAATTCGACAGTACTTTCTTCACATGCTACTTTTATGAGATATGTTTGCATGTTATTCTTGAAATGTCTCTTACGTGCTATTTGCTTGAAATGCTTTATGTGCTCATACTTGTTATTATTTCAAGCATATGTCTTTCATTCGTTTATACAAAAAATTCGAAAACACTCATATTACACAAACGAGACGAGTTTATTAAAATAGGCGTGAAACCCACAATTTGGTAAACGACTCTCATTCCGTTTGATTCTATTTTTTTGCACTAAATTCACCATTAAGTTAGGAGTGAAATCCACATCTTAATGGAAATTTCAAATTTAAATTCTAGTGGACCCTCGTCAACGTGTCGAAGTTTAATTTTGACACGACGAGTACCAACCACACTTAGGATACGAAATCGTCAAGTTAGGGGTGAAACCCGCACCTTGTCGACTAGTTCCACTGCTTGAATTTTTCATAAATCCCGCCAAGTCTCGAAATTTCGATTGAATTGGGACATGTAATAACCGGAAGGGTAAATACCGTTAACCGACTTGTCGGCGAGAGTATTCCACCTATTAGGCCAAATCATGCTCCTCAAATTCGAAAGACTTTTCGACCACTTTGGTTAGTCAAAGTTCCGTTTTGGAACCATCCCAAATTTTAATCAAACATGTGTTTCTATTATTTATTTTATGCGATGCAATCTTTCAAATTCGAATTTACTTTCGATATTTTCTTCTCACACACACATCATACTAAATCTTTTTCATACATTTATGCCTATGCATGATTTTAAAACGTCACTCAATTTTGTTTACATTCTTTATAACGCCAAAATGGAGACATATCATTGAGTTAGGAGTGATATCCTTACCTTGACGGAAATTTCCATTTCATATTCTTGTGGATTTTTACCAACAAGTCGGAATTTGCTCCTCACTTGATAAGTAACATCCACATGTTAGGAACGAAATTGTCAAGATAGGAGTGACATCCATACCTTGATAACTAGTTCCACTCCTCGATTTTCAATCTCGCCAAAGTTTCAAATTTTCGATCAAATGGAAACGTGTAGTAACTGGAAGGGTAAGTACCGGTAGTCGGGACGTCCTGTCTAGGCTGGTAGTTCGTACAAATCCAAATTAATGGACCAGTTTGCCTACCTGGGGACTATCGATGAGAGTACAAAATACCTATAGGCCAAAGCACGTTTCCCTAATTCGAAAGGACTCTTGATTTATTTCGGTTTAGTCAGAGTTCCATTTTGGAACAATCCAAGTTTTAATCAAACCTACGTTTTACTATTATCAATTTTATACGATACAATCCCCTCTTTTCAAATTCAAATTTTCAAAATTCAAATTATTTTCAAGATCATACATTCTCAAATTCAAATTTTCAAAATTCAAATTATTTTCGAGACCGTACATTTTCAAATTAAAACTAACTACAGTAAATTGTTTTAAAACATATCATGGAAGCCTTAACCGATCGTATGGTGTAAGCCGAAATTTCCTTATCTATATAAGAAACTCACTACTTGAGCTAATCTACACAAGAACTACAACTTCCGATATAATTCAACACATACCCAAAATAACCATACCCAAACTTTCTTAGTTCAACAAAACCCAATATTTAAATGGCAAATTTCCCAGTAGCATATGCTGAATTTTCAAATGCAGCAGAAATTCATCCATTCCTTCGGTTTACTGATTTTGCCACTCGTGAGAGATATCGAAAACTCAAGGATCTTGAAGTTTTTACTATTAGCGGTATTGATTGGCATCGAATGGAAATGTTTGATTCCAGTGGTTTACTGGCAGGATTACTACCACATAATACGCCCTGGCGCCGTTTCTTCGACATCCTAGAACCGTCATACGATGAACTGGTATATGAGTTCTTGTCCACTTTCTATTTCCAATATAATAAAAGTCTTACCGATGAATCCATTCATTTTCGACTTTGTGGACAACCTCATAATATGTCATTAACAGAATTCGCAGTTCATCTGGGCATATATACAGATGAAGAAGTTAAACAACCCATTTTTACGGAGGCATCAACCTCTTATTCCTCTGTGGAAATGAAAGAATATTGGCGATGCCATTCATCAAAAGAGTGGTGTGGCAACAATAATTCTATGAACTTCACAGACCCTCGTTATCGATATATGCACCGTGTTTTAGCCAACACTATCACGAGGCGCAAGATTAATAAACAAAGGGTTAGTTCAACCGAACTTTTCGATCTGCATAGTATTTTTGAGCAAGTTCCTTGTAATATTGCCCATGAGCTTGCTACATATTTTTTTAGTCAACAAACAAATCCTCTGAGAAGTCTCATGGGAGGGTCTTACATTACAAAAATAGCAAAATCATTAAGTGTCTTAAGTGATCAGATTATCCAAGGATTATCTCCACTAAAGGCACCTGGGATTGTAAATGTTAACACCATTAGGCTAACCCCTGTTCATATTTATACACCAACTCAACCATTCCAGTCGGAGGGAGCTCCAGTTATCTTAGAAAGTACCTCCACACAAAATTTACAACAATTATTGTTGCAGCTTCCTCAATCGTCTTTTTATCAATTTGATCTGCAACCACAGCTGCCACACATACAAGAACATGTTACAACTAATCTATCCCAACCATTAACACCAAACGTCTTACAAAGCTTCTCACCATTAGTTTTCGAGGAGGATTCAACGGTGTAAGAAACTTTGTTTGATGAAAACATGATGATCCAAGAACCGTTAGCATCGGAATCATTTTTGCAATCACCATTACAACCACAGTTTTTTCAGTCACTATTAAACGAAGTAGAACAACAACTGCCACCAACTGATGATATAGCAGGCCCAAGTACGGTGCCTCAAATGAATCTACCTCCAGATTCAATGGGAGTCGAAGTGACTAGGTTAAACGATCAGATTCGAAATTTGTCTCAACAAATAAAACGACTGACAGAAAGAAATAAATGGTTGGAAGACATGCTAAGACAATTAGCTGCTCATATGCAACTGACTGTACCACCTTCACCACCTTATAGTTCTGAGTCTGAATTTGATTCATCACATGATTTATTTCAAATGTAAATTTGTTCACATCATAATAGACTATCAATTTTTTTTCATTACAAATTTAGTATAACATAGTGATATGCAAAACAATTTCTATACACTCAATGATGCTCATAAATTCTTCAAAAAAACTATCAACATCACGCGATACTCTAGAAACTAACACTTTGCTCATCTATTCAATCCTTACAATTACATTCTATGGTCTCTTTCGAATAAATTTCGGGACGAAATTTCCTAAAGTAGGGGTGTAGGATCATTTTCAGACCCGAATGAGTCGATCAGAAGAGTTTATGCTCAGTACGAAAGGCGGAAACAGTCGTACTGAGGTCAATTAAGCAAGATACACACTTTAACTGTCGATTAGATTGATTTTACAACGATTTACAGCGAGATGACACTTCGACAGCAGTTCGACACTGAAACCGGAAAGATTACAAATGATTTCGCTCGAACGGTATTTATAGGGCTCTAATTCCGTTTGAAAGGGGTTCCAAGTGAAATTAGATTCCAAGCGGAATTTAATTTCGCGCGGAATTACCACAATGAACTTTCAAGCGGAATTACACTATTCAAGCGGAATTACCTCTATCTCGAACTACGTGCCTGATCTAACATTCTAAATATAAGACTTGATACAAGACGAAGTCGACAGACGCATGCACTAACAAACTTCCCCTCGAATGTTGACGAGTCTTCAGTGTCGAGTCTTCGCATCTTCAGTCTTTATCAGTCCTCTCGAACTCTTTTGAAATATCTGACATTGTAATGCATCCTCAAATCTCTCTCTTCTTCCCAGAATCGCAACCTGGCTCTTATAAATCTCTTGATCAGGTCTCTTGATTCCTTAAGTTCTTCAGCATTCTGCGTGAATACAATTTCCAATATTAACACTGACTTTAACTACTTTCTCTTTGCTGTCTTCAGACTCCCCCTCTCAATCTGCTGGGATCTTGGTCTGGAATCTCTTGAATTCACAGGATCTGAAACCTGGCTCTTATCACTCTCACAAGTTCTAAGATCGTAAACTGGCTCCTCTCAAACTTTGTACCTGCACGTTCTCTACCTCAAACATAAATTTCTCAAATTTAAAATTTGACACATTTATATTCTCTGTTTACCACTAGTAGAAATTAAACAATCAAGAAATAATTTTACAATGTTAATTTCTAATTACCCACTTGCAGGAAAACATTTTTTTAATAAAACTCCCAAACCTGTTCATCATATTTAGCACTTGAATTTTGAAAATCAGCTTTTCAATCATCAGTTGTTGAAAATCTTTTTGGATTTTTCAAAATATGTAACCTAAACATAAATGCAAGAACAGAATTTAAATGAAAAAAAATATATACAGACAATATTTTTTAGAGTTTGTGTAAGAGGATCATATCAGTTTTTAAGACAAATCACCAACACCGTTAAGCTTTAAACATTTTAATTTCTAAACAATTCACTTAGATTGTCAGTATACTGATCCACTTAAATTTTCACACAAATTTCAACTGTTTCGAGATACGAGATTAATGTTTTAAGCACTTAAACTTATTCGCTTGTCCCACCTCAGAATATACTCCCGTATCCAGATCCCAATATTCAGTCTTACAGGTGAGTATACCACAGATGATATCTGTAAAGGGTTAAATACGAAAACCGTGAGAGCTCAGGTCAGAATTTCCGTTCAGCAGAGAGATGACGGCTCGTCTTTTGGTGTGTCCCCTTTAGAGGATCTTTTGTTTCAACAGCACATGATTAGCATTTTTCAATGTTTCATTATTTTTATGCTGAGGGTGGTGTTATATTTCAAGCAAGCATAAAGTATTATACAGGGACTAGGCCATTGCTTCCGCAAAATCAGAAGTCCTGGGATAATACCCCAGATATCACTGAGTATAAAGACCTAGTAACTCAGAAAGAGGGACTTTTCAAACAAGATTTCGGGGGTTACCCATATATCCGAGAGATGTTCCCCACGATATAAGCAAGTTTGAAATTTAGGTTTATATCTCGTCACAATCTACTAAATGTGCAAAAACCTACTGACACATCATCAGTGAAACCGTTTATCACATTTTAACTTTTCATATCTTTAGCATGCTGTGATCGTCCACTGATGTACTATCATTTCCTCTTTTATACAACAAAACTCATTTTTTATTTAATCATGTTTTTGACTTTTTCAAATGTTTTTGGATTTTCTGAAATTCTTACTCCCCCTAAAATTCAAAATCATTTAAAGAGAATTTTGAAAACAAACTATACAAGGTAAAGTGACAACTGATATCAAATAGCTTCAATTCGCCATCCACTTGGCATAAACAATCAGAACTCTCCCTTTCAACAAACTATTTTCCCATTGTGATTTCAAAACACTTAAGTTTGTTTTAATCAAATGGTTTTTCCAGAAAATAAGTTTTGTTGATTTTATAAAACCACTCTTAGGTTAGGGGTTCAATTCATCACTTTGTTTTTATCAAACATTTGTAGAAAATCAAGTACAACTTAATGTCCCTGATTTACCACTTGTAAGTGAAAACCTTCTTCAACCACTTGTAGGTTCACTCACCAACCAAAACCACTTATAAATAAACATATAACAATTTAAAGATACCACCTGTAGATTTACCAACCAATCTATTCAAGAATGATGACGATTCCTGCTCCACGATTACCAACTTGGGAGCTCCGGCAAATCCTGCTTTTCATTCATCATAATATGTTCCATCCCAGTCACAAACCTGAGATGTCACAGTTTTACCTGGTTTATTTAATTTCTTCTCATAAAACTCTTTCACCCTTTTGACTTTCTTGTCAACCATTTTTTCAAAAATATGTTTCACTGTGGGGTTAAATGCTTTCTCAACATCAAATTCTTTCTTTTCTGAGAAAAATTGATTTGAAATTTCCACTTTACCAACTTTTTGTTTAAAATTTTCAGCCCTCAATGGTGGAAAATTGACATCATCCATTGGAGGTACTGATGTTTCCAATTTTAACTCAACCTGTGGTTCCTCTGACTTTATGGAATCAGATTCATCACCTGAAAATAGCTCCTCTGATTTTGATGAATCAGAATAATTGCTAGATCCATCATCAGATTTCTTAACAACCCATTTTTGGTTGTCAAGATTTGCACTTTTCTTGTAAAACCTCTTTGAACCTTAACCAATTTCAAATTTTGAATTTTTGAAAAGTTTAGTTCTCTCAATTGGTGGTTCAAACTCAACAATCTTTTTTTTCAGTTTAGAAACTCCCTGTTTGAGTTGAATTGCTTGTGAACATTTCACAGCTAGATGTCCAATTCTACCACATTTAAAACAGGTTCGAGTCTCCTTCTTCTTTTCTTCTTGCTTCTTGGCAAGGAACTCTTTGTTTGATTGTTTCCAGAATGGGCTCTTTTGTTCTTCCTCGGCACTTGTTCCTGTGATGCGTAGTCGAGTGTTATATATATTAGGTGTATATTTTAAGCCCCTTTAACACTTTTTAGTCAAGTTTTAAATTTATAAAACACGATATTTACTAACACTAGACACACATATGGGCAAGTGCACCCATCGTGAGCGTAGTATAGTGTTGGTAAGATACCGAGGTCGTCCAAGGACACAAGAGCTTTTAGTACCAGTTGATCCTCAACGTCTAATCAAAATAAAAAGTTTAGAAAAATGTTTTAAACTAAGAAAAATAAAAACTAACTAAAATGCTGAAAATAAAAATAAAAAGAAAAAACAGATAGACAAGATGAATCACTTGGTTCCGACTCGTATCTAGTGTAACCTTTGATTATTTCCGCACTTTTGCACTATTTTAAGAGATTATCTTAGTTATTGTAGTAGGCCCCTCTTTTGAAGGTGACGTTACCCTCACCCCAGTAGTTTGAATCAGCAAGGATACAATCCTAAAAGGGTGGATTATTGGAAGATAATTAATTAAGTTATTAATGCAAATTATGGTAGGCCCCTCTTTTGGAGGTGACGTTACCCTCGACTAAGTAGTCCGAGTCAGCAGGGATACAGTCCTAAATAGCCGGGTTATAGTATTAATAGTAGTTATCTTATGAGGGGAACAAAGAGTTTGGACCCCCGCCATCAAATACCGTTAAGTATTGAAGGAGGTCCTACTAAATTTGACCCAGGTCCATTGCAGGACCTCTAAACGCTGAACAATGGCAAGACCTTTACCAAACCGTTCCCTTAACCCCCGACCAGGTAGCCAACATACCTCCATATAGACCGTGGAGATATGAATGGTGAAAATCTTTTATTTTATATAGACAGTAAAATAATGCCAAGACACCACGGACAAACGATAAGGAAAGATCACCTTCAACATAAGCAACTAGTTATTAAAGTCATTAATACAAAACCAAGTAAAAAGTGCAAAAGATTAGAAATAAAAAGTATTACACTAGACACTTTGTCTTCACCAAGTGATGTAAGAGACTTAGGCAAACATGGCCTTGATTGTCAAGAACTCTTACGATCAATCTTGGATCTTGACACGACTCACACACTCTACGATGGACAATGGATGATGGTGGTGGATGATGGTGTTATGGTGGTGGTGGGTGGTGGGTGAAGTGTGAGAGAGGTGGTGTGCCAAGGGATGGTTTGAGCTTTAGCCAGGCACTTCTATTTATAGGCTGAACAGAAGCTCGGGCACGGCCCCGTGTCCAGTGGGCACGGCCCCGTGTCCACTTCCTTCTCTTTCTTCATTTAATGCAGTTTTGTCTTTTTAGTTGACCACGCCCCCGTGTCCGCTGAGCACGACCCCGTGGTGCAGAAGAATCTTTGTACTATGCAGATTTGCTAGATTGTGCGAATCTTATAGTTGACCACGGCCCCGTGTCCGCTGAGCACGGCCACGTGGTGGGCAATAGAAGCTTCTACCACTTTGTCTTTTCTGCTGACACTTGGGCACGCCTCCGTGCTGGCTGAGCACGGGGCGTGTTCAGGCTTCTGATCTCTTGTTTTGCTTGGGAAGACGCTGTCGTGGGGTCGGGCATGTCACGTCTTGTTCCTTTTCTTGTATTTATGTTAGATTTTGATGTCTTTTTTGCTTCTTTTGTTAATTTGAGCTCATTTAATCCTGAAAATACAAAAGGAAGACAAAAGCACACTTTTTCCAACATTAGTACTAAAAAAGGGTTAGTTTTATGACTCATTTGATGAAATTTATATGTTGCATTTTTAACACATCAAATACCCCCACACTTGAATCTTTGCTTGTCCTCAAGCAAAACTCTTTAATATGTGGCTAATATACTCCCAAATGGAATGGGTAGAGAAGAAGGGTTTTGGGCTTGTCGTAGAGTGTCGGGATTTCCAAGATTCTTTTTTTAGTTTTATTTATTTACAATCCTATTCGTCATGATTTATTTAAAACTTTTCATAAGATAAATTACTTATTAGGGCATAACATGCCTTTGTAAAATTCTGTTTATATACAAGTTCACATACCTCACGGGGATCACTCAACACTCGGCCGAAAATGTATTTTTGTGGATCACTCGAGAGCGGCATGGAACTTACTCCTACCATAGGCTTGCCAAGCAATCAATCCTCCTCCTTTTTAACTTATATACCTTTATAAATATCAAGAGGACTTTGTGGGTGAAGGGTTAGGCTTGGGTTAAAGGTAGGTGGTTGGGTTGGTGGTTAGTGGTTAGTAGAAAAAGGGCTAAAAGCGTAACAAGTTTCGGTTTTCGTAAGACTTTCTATTTTTGTAACTTTTATTTTGATGAAGCTATTATTCAAAGAAAGTTATTTTTGATGAACTTGTTTGTTTATTTTCTTTTGCTTCATCATCAACACAATTTTTTTTTTGAAAGTCATACGAAAAACTGAACTTGTTACTAAAACAAAGGGGTAAAAATGAAAAAGGTTTTGGTGGGTAAAAGGGTGTTTGGTTTGGGTTATGAAATGAAAAGGTTTAGGCTCAAAGGGGCTAACTAGGGGGATTTTGGGTAGGTGGTAAAAAAAAAGAAAAATAAAGGTGTAGAAATAAAAAGGGTTAGTCCTAATGCCTCCATCATTTACTTACTCGGGTTTAAGTTGGTAAGGACCGGGAATGTATCGTCATGGCAAGTTCTAGAGTCGTAAGAACCAAGCGGCTATTCACACAAGAAACGAAAAATGAGCATTTAGTCTAATGATATGTAATTGTATGCTCAATAAAGGCTCAAAACTCACTTTTGTGGGAATGGGTTTTTATGTGATCAAGTATATATAATCAAATTTTAACTAAGCTTGTCATGCCTTTTCATAATTTTCTTATGTTGGTTCTTTTTATCACGACGCTATCGGTTGTAAATTCGTAAAAATATAACCTTTTTAGAACTTGAAATTCCTGAGTTAAACCTAGACAAGTAAAAAAATGAAAGTTTTTGAAAAAAATTGGGGTGATTAGCGGTTCCATTAGAGTTTTGTGTAAGGCTTGTATTTAGGAATTGTAAGATTCAAGGTTTTAGCATCCCCCCATACTTAAATTACACATTGTCCTCAATGTGTCCCAAAAATAAGTTTTTAGGTTGATTGAATGTGTAAAAGGTGTGAAAAAGCAAAAATTTTGTGTTACTGGGCGCTGAACACGGCTCCGTGTTGTCCGGGCACGGCCCCGTGTTCAAGTGCCAGTAACAAAATTAAAACAAGAGAAACAGAAGCCTGGACACGGGGGCGTGTTGGGTGGACACGGCCCGTGTCCAGTTACCTGAACTGGGTCTTTTTCTGCAGACTGTGCAGCACGGGGCCGTGTTGGGTGGACACGGCCCGTGCCGAGCTTACTGTAAACGAAGAAATTTGTCGGACGGTTCTGTTTTCCTGCATGGAGTGCTGGTTCAAGTTTCCCTTGCATCCTTTGCCATCTCAAGTGTGTTTTATTCCTAAAAATTAAAACTAACTAGAAAACAAGAAAATTAATCTAAACTAAACTAAGGATAGTTCCGCGGAATGCCTCCGTGGTGTGCCACGTTTATAAGGGTCCTTGGCAAGACCCAAAGCCTGGTCACATGTTACTCAAGTGGAATGTATTGCATCCCATGTTACACCGTCGGAGAGCGTCATCCAAGCTTGAGTCTATGACCTTCATGTAGTTGACCGGGTCTTCTTCCTCTATTTTCTTTCCACATTCAAACTTCACTTCCTCGTCCCCAAACTTCAATGTTAACGTTCCGTCATTCATATCCACCACTGCTTGGGCGGTGGCTAGAAATGGCCTCCCGAGGATGAGAGGGACATCGGTGTCTTATTCCATGTCTAGGATGACAAAGTCGGTTGGAAAAACGAAGTTGTCAACCTTGACCAGTAGATTTTCAGCGACACCTTGTGGAAATTTGACGGACCTGTCGGCGAGTTGTATGCTCATCTTTGTAGGGCTTGTTGTTCCTAGGCCGAGTCGTTTGAACATTGACATTGGCATGAGGTTAATGCTAGCCCCAAGATCGGCTAATGCATTACGAACGGGGGACTTCCCAATCGAGCAAGGAATTGTGAAGCTCCCGGGATCGATTTTCTTTTGTGGAAGTTTGTTGAGTACTAAAGCGGAGCATTCTTCGCCTAAGTTAACTAATTGCAATGATTCAATTTTCCTTTTGTGAGTGAGGAAATCCCTCATGAATTTTGCATATTTAGGCATTTGGGTTAGGACCTCAATAAAAGGAATATTGACATGCAATTGTTTTAGTAAACTTTCGAACTTTGCGAATTGCTCATCGGTCTTTTGACGATTTAACCTACCGGGGTACGGAATTGGAGGAGTCTTGTTGGGCTCTTGATTTGGTGAAGAAGCCTTTTCTGGTTGAGGTGTAGGTGAAGTCGTGCTTTGGCGTTGACTTCCTTCAACTGGTGGTAATGGGGCATCTTTGGGACCCACGGTTTAGTCTCTCAATGTGATGAGGTGTACTTGCGCCTTTGGGTTGGTTTCGGTATTACTTGGTAACGCGCCTTGTGGTCTCTCAGAGAAGTTTTGAGCTAGTTGATTTAATTGTTTTTCAACGTTTTGAATGCTAGCTTGTTGATTTCTAAAATTCGATTCCAATTGTTGAAATCGATCTGAGTTTTTCTTTTCGGTGTCGGAGAAGAGGCGAGATATGGTATCTTCAAGCCTTTCTCTTCCACCTTGTTGTTGAGAGAAATTTTGTGGTTGTTGAAAATTAGTTCGTTGGTTTTGTTGGTTACTACTATTGCCGGGATCTCTCCAACCAAGATTTGGGTGGTTACGCCATCCTTGGTTGTAGGTACCCGTTGGAGGACCCGACGGCCTAGGTCTATTTTCAATGTAGTTTACCGTTTCTGCTTGTTCATCTAATTCTTTCATACAACTCCAATTTTCATGTGACCCACCACACCCTTCACAAGCCATAACCGAGGCCGTTTTTGTCATTTCTAACCTTTTGATTTTCGAAGAGAGGGCCTCGATTTGGGCTTGTAAAGAGGTGCTTTCATCAACCTTATGGGCGCCCGGGGCAATAGATTTATTACCTCGGGGAGTGTGCCATTGAAAATTGGTTTGAGCAATTTCCTCAATTTGATTATATATTTCATTTGGGCGACGATTACCTAAAAGCCCCCCCGGAGCTTGAATCAAGTGTTTGTCTTGTGTGTGGCAACAACCCATTGTAGAAAGTGGATACTTGTTGCCACACCGCTAGACCGTGATGAGGACACTTTCTTAGAAGCTCCTTGAACCTTTCCCAAGTTTCATATAAGGATTCCCCATCCTCTTGTGAGTATGTATTAATTTCAGTCATTAATTTAGCCGTTTTAGCAGGAGGGAAATACTTATATAGAAACTTTTGGGCTAGTTCATCCCAGGTGTTTACCGAGCCAACTGGGAGGGTGTTAAGCCAAGTCTTAGCTCGGTCTTTTAGTGAAAATGGAAACATCCTAAGGCGAATGGCGTCGTTTGATGCTCCATTGATCCGAAAAGTATCACATATTTCCAAGAAATTAGTAATATGTAGATGGGGATCCTCGTCCGCAAGCCCAAGGAAGGTTGCGGAGTTTTGGAGCATTTGTATCAAATGCGGCCGAAGTTCGAAGTTGTTGGCTTCGACATTCGGTGCATTGATAGCGGCACCGAGATTGCCTACGGTGGGCCGTAGGTAATCCATGAGGGTACGTTGGTCCGCCATTGGAAGTGGGTCCCCCGAAACTTTCTCTTGATTTTTAGCTTTAAGTCTTTTTCTGAGAAAGCGTTCGGGTTCTTCTAGAGGTTCTTTTATGTCTCTACTAGAACTGGAGCTCATGCACTACGTAGGAGGTTCAAATGTGGCTCCTGGGTTCCAAGTCCTGCAATAAAAACAGAAAAGAATGTTGGTCAGAATGTTCACCACGGCCCCGTGCTCGGTGCACACGGCCCGTGGTCAGAGATACAGTGATTGTTTTCTGGATCCCTGTTACTGGGAGTTTGACACGGCCCCGTGTTGCACCGACACGTCCCCGTGTTCAGCTCTCTGTAACTCAGAAAATAAAAACTGCCAGTTATGATGCTGGGCATGGCCCGTGTCCGACCAGGCACGACCCGTGCTGAGCTCTGCAGAAACAGAAAAACTAAAAAAAAATCCTAAAAAAAAGGAAAAATAAGAAAAACGATTAGGCCGTTGATTCCTAACTTTCTTAAAATCCTTGTGTCCCCGGCAACGGCGCCAAAAACTTGATGTGTAGTCGAGTGTTATATATATTAGGTGTATATTTTAAGCCCCTTTAACACTTTTTAGTCAAGTTTTAAATTTATAAAATACGATATTTACTAACACTAGACACACATATGGGCAAGTGCACCCATCGTGAGCGTAGTATAGTGTTGGTAAGATACCGAGGTCGTCCAAGGACACAAGAGCTTTTAGTACCGGTTTATCCTCAACGTCTAATCAAAATAAAATTTTAGAAAAATGTTTTAAACTAAGAAAAATAAAAACTAACTAAAATGCTGAAAATAAAAATAAAAAGAAAAAACAGATAGACAAGATGAATCACTTGGTTCTGACTCGTATCTAGTGTAACCTTTGATTATTTCCGCAATTTTGCACTATTTTAAGAGATTATCTTAGTTATTGTAGTAGGCCCCTCTTTTGAAGGTGACGTTACCCTCACCCCAGTAGTTTGAGTCAGCAAGGATACAATCCTAAAAGGGTGGATTATTGGAAGATAATTAATTAAGTTATTAATGCAAATTATGGTAGGCCCCTCTTTTGGAGGTGACGTTACCCTCGACTAAGTAGTCTGAGTCAACAGGGATACAGTCCTAAATAGCCAGGTTATAGTATTAATAGTAGTTAACTTATGAGGGGATCAAAGAGTTTGGACCCCCGCCATCCAATACCGTTAAGTATTGAAGGAGGTCCTACTAAAATTGACACAGGTCCATTGCAGGACCTCTAAACGCTGAACAATGGCAAGACCTTTACCAAACTGTTCCCTTAACCCCTGACCAGGTAGCCAACATACCTCCATATAGACCGTGGAGATATGAATGGTGAAAATCTTTTATTTTATATAGACAGTAAAATAATGCCAAGACACCACGAACAAACGATAAGGAAAGATCACCTTCAACATAAGCAACTAGTTATTAAAGTCATTAATACAAAACCAAGTAAAAAGTGCAAAAGATTAGAAATAAAAAGTATTACACTAGACACTTTGTCTTCACCAAGTGATGTAAGAGACTTAGGCAAACATGGCCTTGATCGTCAAGAACTCTTACGATCAATCTTGGATCCCGTGATGACTCACACACTCTACGATGGACAATGGATGATGGTGGTGGATGATGGTGTTATGTTGGTGGTGGGTGGTGGGTGAAGTGTGAGAGAGGTGGTGTGCCAAGGGATGGTTTGAGCTTTAGCCAAGCACTTCTATTTATAGGCTGAACAGAAGCTCGGGCACGGCCCCGTGTCCAGTGGGCACGGCCTCGTGTCCAGTGGGCACGGCCCGTGTCCACATCCTTCTCTTTCTTCATTTAATGCAGTTTTGTCTTTTTAGTTGACCACGCCCCTGTGTCCGCTGAGCACAATCCCGTGGTGCAGAGGAATCTTTGTACTATGCAGATTTGCTAGATTGTGCAAATCTTATAGTTGACCACGGCCCCGTGTCCGCTGAGCACGACCCCGTGGTGGGCAATAGAAGCTTCTACCACTTTGTCTTTTCTGCTGACACTTGGGCACGCCCCCGTGCTGGCTGAGCACGGGGCGTGTTCAGGTTTCTGATCTCTTCTTTTGCTTGGGAAGATGCTGTCGTGGGGTCGGGCATGTCACGTCTTGTTCCTTTTCTTGTATTTATGTTAGATTTTGATGTCTTTTTTGCTTCTTTTGTTAATTTGAGATCATTTAATCCTGAAAATACAAAAGGAAGACAAAAGCACACTTTTTCCAACATTAGTACTAAAAAAGGGTTAGTTTTATGCCTCATTTGATGAAATTTATATGTTGCATTTTTAACACATCATCCTGAAACAAATATCATTTTTGATTTAAAATCTCAAACATATTTTTCATTTTTATAATTTTCTGGTGGAATAAATCCTAATCCTTTCTTTTTAAAATCACCGTTATGGTTTGGTTTCTTTCGATAACCTGAACCAGAACTGTAACCCTTTTTCTTGTTTTCTCTTTGTTGAACTCTTGAGGTGTATTTTTTAGGTTTTTCAGAAAGATTTACATCTTTTATTTCAGAAATATTAATTTCTGTTAGTTTGAAAACCTTTTTGATCATGTCAGGTTTGACACCTCTTATTGGAAATTCCTCATCAAAATATAATTTGTCAGAATCATTCAATGTATATGCAACTTTGAATGTTTCGTCATTAGATTTTGATAGAAGAATTTTTTTTATTTTAAACCCGTTTCTCCCTTTTGACTGAAGGACTTGACATGTCAGACTTAGACTTTGACTCTGATTTAAACTCCGACTTTGACTCCTCCATTTCATCGTTATCTAACACATGATCCACCACTTTCTTCATCAATTGAGATTGTTGATCAGTGTCAGACGATGTAAAAGTAACATCAATATTTCCTGGCAAGTTAACTGAAGACTCCGACTCCCACTGTAAATTTGTTGCCTTTTCGACTCTTTCTGAATTTGAATTTCTCGGAGAATATCCATTTTCAAACGGGGGTGGACACTTGTTGTAACTGACACCTTGTTTCTTACCAGATGCCTTTACTTCAGTATCTTTCTTCTTTTCTTTTTTCTTTTTAGAAGTCTTTTCTTCAGATACTTTATGTTCTTCAGTTACTTCATCATTCTCAAATACCTTCATGCCTTCTACAGTTGGATAAATCATGTCAATGACATAAGAAGTACATGAGTAACTTTTTAACAAACGATTTACTCTTTCTGTTTCAATTCGCTGAGTTTCCAGTTTTTGTTCTAGCACAACACATTTTTCAATGTAACTGTTAACACTTTTCTGCTTTATCATGAAAGCTCCTTGAAGTGTCTTCATTGCTGTTGCTTGTTCACTGCTGGATTGATTGTATTGATTCATGGCTTTGTTTAGAACATCATAGGATTCCTTCAACCTGTTCATGTTGTTAATTAATTCGCTGTTTTTCTTTTTCATGATCTCACAGGTTTCACAATTCACATGAATCTTTCTTGCATCAACTTCTTCATCAACTTTAAACTTTGGTACTTCTATTACCTTTCTTTTAACCACGGGAGTTTCTTCATCATCACTGCTGACCGGTGTTTTTACCTTTTTCTTTTTCTTTTTAGCTTTTTCATCTTCACTGTCACTTTCTTCCATCATTTTCAAATGAGCTGCCATTCTTCTTGCATAATACTCATTATCATCATCACTATCTTCTTCAATACGAGCAACAAAAGCTTTGGATTTTAAAATTTCTTTATCTGGACAATAATCATCCCAACTAAAACCTTCCCAGTTAAACCCTTCAGGCAACTTTTCATCATCTTGGTTTATCAGACATGCTTTACTATCAGCTGAAACATATTTATCCCAACTGAAACCATTAGATGATTTTTTATCATTTTCATTCACCAAACATGCTCTCTTTGAAGACTCCTCTATTGTTTTTCTACCATGTGCCACTTGTGGTTGTTGAGCAACTTTGTGACAACCCGCACTAAACCAGGTATCCGTACGACTTAACTAATGATTAATTACTGCTTAATTACTGTGCTTGTTTGAACTAGCTGATGAACTGCTACTTGAATACTGATACATGTACTTACCTGCATCATACTTTACTTATCGTCACTACATTATTTACATGTTGAACCTTAGTGACAAACATGATGCACAAAAGCACAGTAGCACATGAACGGATAACCTATTGAACATGCTGATAAAGCCAGCATCAGGCAAACACTACCTCTAAGGCCTGTACGCGCCAGAAACGTTTTGCTACACTAGTAGTGAGTGTAGGGATATAAGGGTTGTGGAACTGCGTCTCTAGGAATAAGTCACTATGACTGGATGTGCCTAAAACGTACTCTAAGTATAAAACTCAGCACTTTACAAAATAATTCAGCTTTTAGCTAACTAATAAAGTGCCAAAACATGAGAAAAATAACACTAGACACTTTCCAAAGTGTCAGGAATGAGTAGTGTCACTCAAAAGAGTAATAACGACACTTTAAAGCTTTAGTAACACTTTAACGGATTACTATCCAACCAAACAACCGGACTATACCCGGAACATGAAAATATTGTTATTTTCACTATTTATCTTTTTCTGAGCCAGTTAGGGTCCCCGTATGCCCTAACACCCATTGTAACACACTATACACAAGTAACTGGGTTAAACACTTAACTAACTTGGTTTAACCTAACTAATACTTACCTATCTAGTTGGAATCGGACCAAGACCCCCCCTCCTAACCGTCCCCAACTAAGGGGGGACACACTTGTCCTTGCAAGATTATTAAAATCTTGTTTGCTTAATATCTTCTAGACACACTAACCATTGGGTAATGCACACTTAATTTGCCTATAAGATCTTGGTTTAACACAACATAACTTACATTATAACAACACCACTCAAAAGCTCTCTCTCCCTCTCTACCACTCTCGGCCGAACCCCCCTACAAGCATCCATCCATTTTCGAGTTCCATCTTGCAAGTTCTAATCACATACAAGTGTCGAGGGACGTATACAAGGAGTCTTGGAGCAAACGGAACGCGAAGGACCTCTCTACTTAGCTTTTATCCACCTCTTTTGCGCATAGATTCTTCCCTAGCCTCGAGCTAGAGGTATAATGCTTAAAACACCTTCTTGAACTAATCTAAAGTGGTTAAAAGGATTTGTATCGGTTAAAACTCGTTAACATGCAAGTTGATGCTTTAAAGTCTACTTAAAACACTAAAAATGGTGGTTAATAACTTATATGTTGTGTAAATGATGTAGTATTCGAAATACATGGTTATTTAGGCCTGATCTATGATGTGGTAGCTCGGATCATCGTTTAACCCGGTTTGGTAAGATCATGGATCTTAACATAAGCTTGTTTTGAATGATACAAGGGTTAAAAGGTGAAACTCTACCACACATGAAACATGAACTTGTGTAAAAGAGTTTTACTTGTAAAATTGTGTTTAAAACTAGCAGATCTACGTATCTGCAAGTGGTATTTTCAAAGAACCACGTATCAAAGAAATCATGTATTTTAAAAGATGGATCTTACACTAACAAGCATGATTTTTATAAACCACAAGTGTGTAAACACTTGTGAAATGAAAAGATCCGACAAAATAACAGTTTTTGTAAAAGGAGACTAGAAGTTGTAAAGATGGATTTTCTCTAAAAACGAGGTTTTTACAAGATCAAATTACCTTATATGAAGGTCTACTAAATTTAAGGGGATTTACACCACAGTTTTGGGAAAACTGCAAGTTCATGTAATTTTTGGCAATTTACACATATGTTGATTAGTTGTTGTGATGAAAGTTGTTCTGATCAAATAAAGAAAATTGTTGAGTTGATTTGTTAAAGAAAATGATACGCTTGAAAGCGTGGCCACCTCCAGTTATAGAGGAAACTCTGGCGAAATTTTTCTAAAAACCTAACACTTAGAACTATTTACACTACAAGTGTTAGAATTATTTTTGACATGTTTTCGAAATATGAATTTCGCCATGACTTTATTTACTAAATATTCGGAGGTGGGATTTTCACAAAATTTAACGTGATAAATATATATTTTCACACACTGTTTATGACTATTTTGTGAAAATACATAGATATTATTTTTAGAGTAAAAATAATATTTACGAACGTTAACGATTCCAAAATAATACGAACGCTTTCACCATAAATATATAAGTTACACCGGTGATTATATTACCACTCGATTGTTAAACGTAACTTACGCACTTACGGAAATATTTATGAACGCGTATTTTAACAACGTATTATTGGAGAAAAATTATGTGAAATTGGAAATATATACATATTAAGTGAGACTTAATGATATAATTTGAACGCACATGTATTGAATCCCCCATCCTTGGGAAGGAGATTAACTACCAAGTATATACAGAATGTAAACACGAAATAGTTGTCTAACTATTTCCCAAAAACATAAACCATGAAGCTAAGGCACGGCCGTCCGTCTAATAGAATTAGTACGTGTAGGTCGTCACACAGCTGCGTGAGCAGGAGATACTTGGTAGAGACGCTTCACTGTGAGTTCATGTCCCCCTTTTCTCTAACTGTTTTCAGTTTTCTTAACTGCGGGGGTGAAATACATGTTACTTTGATTACAAGTACTTTATACATGGTATGGTTAGCGTAAGGAGGTTTACTACTTAGATCATGTGAGTGGGTAGGAGCAATATGAGGCCATTAGTCCTCATAACGGGACCGAGGGACAGGAGCGGTAGATCTATCTGGGTGTAGCGAGCCCAGCCCCAGGCCAAACTAGAAACGGACCTTGGGGTGACTTTGTCCACATACTAATGCCGTGGCGAAATCTGCTAGGTTTGAGTCTCCCTATTTGCACTTCACATATATCAGTGGCCTTGCAAACCATTGGTGATCTCAATTCCCTTATTTGCTACATACCAAGACTATTTTTATACTCACAAAGGTTTACTTACTCACTTACACATGAACTCGCTCAACATTATTGTTGATTTTTCAACTTACATGTATTTCAGGAAATTAACGGATCTGGCACGGTATGGCACGTTTTCCCGCTGCACCAGTTACGAGATCATCCGGGTTTGGGGAATGTGACTCTTTCCTGGACAAGTCACAGTCCTTAAACTGGGTTTACGTCATGTTGATGTTTATGTTTGTTGAACAATGTCATTAGGAGGTGATTCCGTTAAGACAATGTTGTTGTAATTGGTTTTCAAAACTTAATCAAATGGATGATCTTGCATGATTTTATTTCATATAGCTTTGTTATGGTTAAGCTATGGTATTAAGAAGTCACACCAAAATTAACCACGCTTCCGCAAAGCCAGGGTGTGACAGCTTGGTATCAGAGCTCTGATCATAGTGAACTAGGATTCTTTCTCGAGTCTAGACTATGATCACTAGGGCTCTCACGAAAACATTTTACTGCATACCACTTAAGTCCAGATCCAAAACTTTTTACAAACAAATGTTGAGCACATTTTATTATTTATAGGCTCAGCCTGGAGGGCTGAGGCTCGGTCTGGAGGATCGAGGCTCGGTCTAGGTGACCGAGGTAGTTGAGCACGTTGATTCATTATAGGCTCAGCCTGGAGGGCTGAGGCTCGGTCTGGAGGATCGAGGCTCGGTCTAGGTGACCGAGGTAGTTGGCTAGTGAGGCTAGGAAGAGTAGGCTCAGTCATGAAGGCTGAGGCTCGGTCAAGGGGACCGAGGCTCGATCTAAGAGGTCGAAGTGGAGGATAGAGCAGTCTTAGAGACTGGGAGGAATTGGCTAGTGAGACTAGGAGAATGATTTGAATGCTTACTTGGTGACTTATGTGATTACATGATTATATGATTGATTATTATACGTATATGCGTTTGTGTTACAAACATCATGCTTTCATCATATACTAGAAAGATGGACACTACGAATCCCATGGCCATAGTGTCAGACGACATAGTTTCATCGAAGCACGAGGTGTACATTCCGATACTACCGGCACAGACAATGACGACTTTCAGCCCTTTTGCGCCGCCTGAAGTCGTAGCAGAGCCTACTGATGACCATCTTGTTGGGAGTTTGCCACTCGCGGTGATCCCTGCTCCTGTGCCCCCTTGCCGCTTATCCTGTTGATGATATGCCCTCCCAACGTGGCCTCTAACGACGATAACGATCTACTGGAGGGTGGCGAATCGCTTTTGAAAGGCTTACTTTGAAGGTATGTAACTTAACTCGTTACATTTGGGTAAATTTGATATTTAGCATATATGTAGTTGAATTGTGGAATAAAAGTTGAGTTGGATTAAAGCAATAATGATTGCTATGTCTAATAGTTGGCCAAGAAGTTGGTTAGACCGTGTTGGTAATCATCAAAATGGAGGATCCCTTAGATGAGCCAAACGGGTCAAATAACCAAATAAGGCATGATAATGCATTGTAGTATGGTTACTCGACCTTTGTTATTGTTCATAAAAGACATACTGGAATATGAAAATCAGAGCATTGGTTGGCTAAAATGAGAAATCCAAGAATTTGGTTTGGGCGAAATAACTAAATCAATCAAAATATAAAGTTACAGTGGCTACCGTAAATTACGGTATCCACCGTAATTTACGGTAGAGTCCAAAAGTTTACGGTGGTTATCTCCTGAGTTACGGTGGACCAGAAACATAAAATGACTACCGTAACTTACGGTAGATACCGTTAGTTACGGTAGAACCTGGAAATTTGGCTAAGTTTTTGTATATCGTAGTTAATTGAATCCGTTTCTAAACGTAGTTTCGATTAAGCTATATTTCTAAGAAATCTAACACTAAGATTTATTATAAATCTCTAGTTTTCAGGTTTTGCAAGTATGTGGACGATGATCAAGCATGTTTTGAAGAACCGAACACGAACTTTTGAAGCTTCCGTGTAGTTTAACTCTGTTTAGACAATGTTATGATGTAAATAATTTATAAATCATGTTTTGAATACTTTAGCTAGTTAGTAGTTAACTAGCATGTGATCACTTTAAAAACTTTGATTTTGTACTAAATTTGAAATAAGGTACTGTTTTATATAATTTCTCGCATATTTACATTAAATCCTTATAAAATTAAGACGGGCGTTACACACTCCCTCTTGAAGTGTCCTTTTTCCCTGCAACGAAAACAAGTAACTTTAGATTTATCAAAACCTAAATTAGAAACACATGCATCACAAAAATCATCTCTTCCTGTGATCTGTTTGAACTTCTCAGCTCTTCTCAACACACTTGCCAAACACCACTTAATGTCCATCAATTCCATTTCTTCAGCATCAATCTGATCATAATCCTCTTTTGTAAGCATTGGATTCCCGATCCGACCTGCAACTAAACTACCATATGACTCTAAAATAGTTCCCAACAACGACATGTGACTTTTTGCAATTTCTTCATAATAATCTTGATCATTCTTAAGATTCAATACAATATTGCATTGTAACTTTCTGCCATTCTTGGTTGCTGACACATTTGGATCAAATGACGGATATGATGAAAAGCTTGTTTTGCTGTTTGATCCTTTAGAAGAACCTCCAGATGAACTCTTAGCATTGAAAGCTGTTTCAACCTTTGGTGACATGTTGGTAGTTTATCATTCATCCCTGCTTTGTAATAAAGCCCAATGTCATGTTCACCGTCGAAATCTTTCATTCTTGAAATCTTTCTCTGTTCCATTTCTTGAACCTCAATCTTTTCAATGAATTTACTTAGTGTCAGACTGCTAAAACCTTTCTTGTTCCTTAGCATCATGAGATATGTGCCCCAAGTCTCGTGTGGCAACGCATCAGCTAGCTTTTCAATCAGCTCCTCATTATCTTTAGTCATGCTCAATCTCTTCATGTTCATTAACAAATTGCAATATCTTTCTATAATTTGTTTTGTGCTCTCATTTTTCAACCCACGAAACAGATCAAACTCTTTCTTTAAAAGCGACTTTTTGTTTTTAACCATCTCTTGACTACCGACAAACTTTGATTTTAAAGCTTTCCAAATTGAGTAGGCACTTTCATTATTTTGCAATAAAACCAAGATATCTTCTTTCACAGCTTGTTGTAGAAGACTTAACATCATTTTTTCATTTTTGTATTTCCTTTTATCATCAGCACTTATATCTTTAATTGCAATTTCCTCTTCGTTGTCATTCGTCGGTCTAACATATTTCGTCTCTACGCATTCCCAAGCATCCAAATAATTTGCTTGAACCCAGTTTTCAAACCTTCCTTCCCAACCTTTATACTCCTCAATGTTCATGAGCTTAGGCGGTTTTTGCATCGTCCCCGTTTCATTTTCCAACATTGTCTGCTGAGTAACTGTAATCGGGGTAGCAAAGGCGTTAAAAAATTCCTCTTCCATGTTTCGGATTTTCAAAGTTCACAAAACTGTCCTGTTCAAACGAGATTAACTTCCAAACGAAATTCCTTTCAAACAAGATTACACAGTTCAAACGGAATTAATCTTTTGAACGAAATTACCCTAATTTCGTTTGAATTTACACTCTTTCAAACGGAATTATAATTCCATGCGGAATTATCAAACGAAATCAAAATTTTGATGCGGAATTACTATTTCCGTGTGAATCTCCCAAACGAAATTACTCTCTAGAAACGAAATTACTAATTCTGTGTGAAACGGTTCAAACGGAATCACAATCTGGTGCGGAATTAGCTAATTCCGTGTGAATTTTCAAACGGAATTAACTTCTGAAACGAGATTACCCCCTATTTTCGTGTGGAATTACGCTGATGTCATCATCTCGAAGCGAAATATGTCAAATTGATCAATTTTTAAGCCGTTTTTAGTTCTGAAACTTTCTAGGGTTTGTTAAAACACAAATGCGCACTTGATGTGAAAAATTCAAGACATTTTGACCGTGAAATCAAGTTTAATTTGAAAAAGAAGGTGTAGAAATCAGAATTTGCAGCTGAATTGGTATGAACTCTTCCTCCTGAGCTCTGATACCACCTGTAGGATCGTTTTCAGACCCGAACGAGTCAATCAGAAGAGTTTATGCTCAATACGAAAGGCGGAAACAGTCGTATTAAGATCAATTCAGAAAGATATACACTTTAACTGTCGATTAGATTGATTTTACAACGATTTACAGCGAGACGACACTTCGGCAGCAGTTCGACACTGAAACCGGAAAGATTACAAATGATTTCTCTCGAACAGTATTTATAGGGCTCTAATTCCGTTTGAAAGGGGTTCCAAGTGAAATTAGATTCCAAGCGGAATCTAATTCCGCGCGGAATTACCACAATGAACTTTCAAGCGGAATTACACTATTCAAGCAGAATTATCTCTATCTTGAACTACGTGCCCTGATCTAACATTCTAAATATAAGACTCGATACAAGACGAAGTCGACAGACGCATGCACTAACAAGGGGAGACTGTAACGCCTCGTATTTTCGTATCTTTATCCATATTTGTACTCTATTTTTCGAGGCGTTAATCATAATAAATTATTGTATACATACTTGTATTTGTACAATCAATCATTTAAATATATGATTTCTTTTACGAAAATGAAAAGCTTTAAAGATTTTTAATAATTTTTAAGAATTTTTCTAGCTTAGGTCCCTTTTGTAAAAATTACGTGTTTTAATTCAAAGTATAAAAAAAATATGATTAGTGCCGTGAATAGTGCCATACGGAGATTTATACCCATTTTCCACCTCTTTTCTTCTCCAATCACCTTTTCCACCTCCTTCAATCACCTTTCCACCTCCATTCTCCATTATAATTATTTTTTTATTTATCTTTTTAGTTATCTTTTCCATTTATTTTTTTTTATCTCCACCTACCACCTTCTTCACCTATAAATACCAACCTCCTCCTACCATTTTCTTCTCACCATTCTTCTCTCAATCTTCTCTTAATCTCTCTAAATCAAGAATTCTAAAAGAACACTAAGTGTTCTAACTATTCTTCTCTCAACCCCTCTAATTCTCTTAAAATCTTCCAAGCAAGGAAGAGAACTCGAAGAGTTCTAAATAAAACATTAAGTGTTCTAAGGAAGCTTTGAGCCTCCAACTCTTCACGGGATTACCAAAGGAACAACTTTGAGAAACTGTGAGTACACTTGACCCATTTTCCTTTTATCACACTTTGGGTGCAACATGTTTTACTTGTTAAAATGCACAATTTACAAACATGCTTTTATTCATTCGATCCGTATACATGCTTTGTTATGCTTAAAGTTCATGCTAGAATACATACTACTCGTTAACTCGGCTTAAACAATTATAGCGCTATAGGAGTAGCACACCACCCGACGGGGTTTTGTTAAGTTTTATACTATACGGTCTCGGTTACTTCGGTATCGAGGGATGCTATTTATTATACATAACGGTCTCGTCACTTTTGTGGCGAGGGATGCTAAATACTAAATACTAGTGGACACTAGAGTTGACATAGTGTATTGCATGATAGTTTGACTTTGTATACCAAATGCTATGTTGGATTGAAAATACTTTTATACACACGACACGAGTCTAAAACTTGTGTACTCGCCAATACCTTTGTATTGAACTATGCTTTTTAAAACATGTTGCAGGTTTAGCGATGATGTTGGTAATGCATGGAATCTAGTAGGATGCTTAGATACACACTTTAATTTGTATTCTTATTGTATTGTATTTCATTATTCATGATGTTGTATTTACTTTAAATTCTTGAAATTTATTCTTTAGAAATGAAATGAAATTTACTATTTAACTACTTGTCACAATTATTAGTGTTATGAAGTCTTTTGCAATCTATTTCGTCTCACTCCGATGTTTCCGCCATCGGTTGGGGTGTGACACCAGAAAATACGAATCAAGCATAACATAATAGTAAGCATGTATTGGATTGTTTGTATGTATGATTGCATAAAAGTATGTATGTTGATTGTGTTTTCGTATATGTAAACATGTTGCACCCAAAAAGTGTAAAAACGGTAAAAAGGGCGTCGAGTATACTCATAATATTGCAAGGCTTTCCAATTATCCGTAACTGACTAGTTGTTTATGTATGAGGAGTAAATGGTAAGGTTGCATTACGTTTGAGGAGTGGTAAGATTCGGGATTTAGAATTTAAAGTACAAAAAGTATGTATTCACAAAAGTATTATGTAGTTCTAAGTACTCGTTTATGACACTATGTTATGTGTGGTTTCATGGGTCCCAATGTCACACCCCAACCGGTGGCGGAATCATCGGGGCGCGAAACAGATTGTCCAGGAGAATCCATAACAGCTATTAGTTATAATATATTAAAGGTTCATGTCCCATACCACAAACATATAAAATAAAAACAGTTATTACAGACGATGCTCTCAAAGACAAATATCCATTCTGACAACTCAGATTTTATTTAGTTTGTTTCTAGACTCTCCTAGCTTGATTCCATAGCAGCTAACAAGCAAAAGCATCCTAAACACCTGTCACATACGTTAAAATAAAAGTCAATACACATAGTGTAAAGGTGAGCATACAAGTTTTGCAGTATAATAGATAGCGAGATCGGTTTACGCATAACCAGCATGTAACACGTAATAATGCGAAGCAAGTAGCTTATCGACAATGAAATATGCACAGACGTGACTGCGAGTTGTAGAGTGAGCAACTGATGTGCGTGTGGTGTGTATATATTTTAATGTATATTTTAACCCCTTTTTACACGTTAGCCAAGTTTTAAATTTATAAAACACGATATTTTACTAACACCAAACACACATATGGGCAAGTGCACCCATCGTGAGCGTAGTATAGTGTTGGTAAGATACCGAGGTCGTCCAAGGACACAAGAGCTTTTAGTACCGGTTTATCCTCAACGTCTAATCAAATCAAAAGTTAGAAAAAGGTTTTTAAATAAGAAAAATAAAACTAACTAAAATACTAAAAAATAAAATAAAAATAAAAACATATAGACAAGATGAATCACTTGGATCCGACTCGTGTTTAGTGTAACCTTTGATTATTTCCGCACTTTTGCACTTTTTAAGAGATTATATTAGTTATTGTAGTAGGACCCTCTTTTGAAGGTGACGTTACCCTCAACCCAGTAGTTTGAGTCAGCAAGGATACAATCTTAAAGGGTCGAATTATTGAAAGATAATTAATTAAGTTATTAATGCATATTATGGTAAGCCCCTCTTTTGAAGGTGACGTTACCCTCGGCTAAGTAGTCTGAGTCAGCAGGGATACAATCCTAAGTAGCCGGGTTAAAGTATTAATAGTAGCTTACATATGAGGGGATCAAAGAGTTTGGACCCCCGCCATCCAATACCGGTGGGTATTGAAGGAGATCCTACTAAATTTGACCCAGGTCCTTGCAGGATCTATACACTGAACAAGGCAAGACTCTTACCAAACCGTTCCCTTAACCCCCGACCAGGTAGCCAACATATCTCCATATAGACCGTGGGGATATGAATGGTGAAAATCTTTTATTTTATATAGACAGTAAAATAATGCCAAGACACCATGGACAAACGATAAGGAAGAATCACCTTCAACATAAGAAACTAGTTATTAAAGTCATTAATACATAACCAAATAAAAAGTGCGAAAAGATTAAAAATAAAAAATATTACACTAGACACTTGTCTTCACCAAGTGATGTAAGAGACTTAGGCAAACATGGCCTTTGATTGTCAAGAACTCTTACGATCAATCTCGGATCCCGAGACAACTCACACACTCTATGATGGACAATGGATGGTGGTGGTGTATGATGGTGGTGGGTGGTGGGTGAAGTGTGAGAGAGGTGGTGTGCCAAGGGATGGTTTTGCAAATGAGCCAAGCACCCCTATTTATAGCCTGAACAACAGCTCGGGCACGGCCCCGTGTCCATTGGGCACGGCCCCGTGTCCACCTTCTTCTCTGTCTTCATTAATTGCAGTTTGTCTGCATTAGTTGACCACGCCCCGTGTCCGCTGGGCACTCCCTCGTGTGCAGAAGCGTATCTGTACTATCAAGATTTCCTCAGATTCTGCGAATTTTAGAGTTGACCAAGGCCCCGTGTCCGCTGAGCACGACCCCGTGGTGGTTGATAGAAGCTTCTACAGCTTTGTCTTTTCTGCTGACCCTTGGGCACGCCCCCGTGCTCATTGAGCACGGGGCGTGTTCAGCCTTCTGTTCTCTTGTTTTGCTTTGCTTGGGAAGATGCTGTCGGGGAGGCCGGGCATGCCACGTTTGTTCCTTTGCTTGTATTTATGTTAGATTTAGCTGTCTTTTTGCTTCTTTTGTTCATTTGAGCTCATTTAATCATGAAAATACAAAAGGAAGACAAAAACACACTTTTTCCAACATTAGTACTAAAAAAGGGTTAGTTTTATGCCACAATTGATGTAATTTGTATGTTGCATTTTATGCACATCAGCAACACATATCACCACTGTGACATGTGAGAAATACCTTTAGCAACCCCCGTCCACGACAGGTGCTGAGTCCAAACTATAGTACTATCGTTGCTAAGGTGTCAGACAACAATCACTGTGTAAACATAATATACAAGCATTCATCGAATAACACGTATAACATGCGAGAGCAGTTAGCGTATAAAAGTGTTTGCGTTGTGTGATTGATGTGATTTAGTATAGATAACGTATGTAACACCCAAAAGTGCGTAAAGCAAAAAGGGATCGACTATACTTACAGATTGTGTTTAGTAAATAAACACTCTCTTGGATTAAAGGGAGCGCTGAGGGATTAGCCTGAACAGTTAACGATAGCAAAAGCGAAGAACGGCGCGTTAAACGATGCAAGTGAACAATGACAGATTGTCATCCGATTGGATGACCTTCCGGACGGATGGTCATCCGGACGGATGGCCATTCGCTCGGAAGTGATCCGTTTGAGATGGATGTGTTTGTGTATGATGGATTTGAAGTTTTCGTTGCAGCATTTTAAAAACAGAGAAGCACCTCTACCTTTCAGGTCATCCAGTCGAACGGTCGGATGGCGATTCGTTCCAAGTGAAACATTTCATAGAGAACAAGTTCACAGTAGGATGGTCATTCGTTCGGATGGTCATCCGATCGGATGACCATTCGTTTGGTTATTGAAATTCATTGAAAACTTGTAAAAATGTTAAGTGTTTGGGACCATGAGTCATCCGATTGGATTGTCGTTCGATCGGATGGCAATCCGATCGGACGGCAGTCCGTTCAGTGACTTGATCGTTTGAAACTTGAATTATTTTTCTACGTTTGAAAAGTTTGCGGTTTGACCGAGACGGTACGGGAACCCATCCAGTCCGAGTCATCCAATCGAGGTGGGAATCACCCCAGTCCGATCAGTTAACTGTTCTTGACGGTTGTTCATGTTCAACCCGTGAATCAGTTGTCTCTTTGATGGAAATCAGTTCCAAGACCGACACTTCACTAAAGAACGAGTAGGAGGCCTGAATGGGCTCCGATTCTATCGGTTTTGAGTGCAAGAGTGTAAAAGAGTTGAAAGAAAGTTTATGAAAACATCCTTCAATCCTTTTAATCTTGAAAATGTTTAGATTTAGGTGAAATCAGTGTTTAAACATGTTGAAATCCTTCAGATCTGAGTTGTTCTTGGTGGAATGAGGCCAAATCTTGAAGTTCATAAGAACCCCTTGATGACATCACCCTAAAACACCACAAACCAGCCGATTTCATAGTGGAAAGTGAAGATTTGTTGGTGAAAATGATGAAGAAGTGTGTGTAGATCATAGAAGTACACGATTTGAGGTAGAAACTTACAAGAATCTGGAGAAATCGAGAGAAATAAGGGTTGGAACGTGCTAGTCGGGCGAGAGAGCTGTCACATCATGAACAGTGATGTGACAGGTGGTATTTATAGGTGAAAGGAGAGTGAGACGATCCGGACGGATGACCATTCGATCGGATGGTGGGTGCGAGTTGGTTTTCGACTTTTTGTTTCGTGCGTTGAGCGTTGCGACGCGTTGCGAATAAGCGATTCGATAGTATTAAACAATAGTTACACAAATAACCTAACTAATATACAACAACATAAGTAACCTTGCATCTCGAGTTTGCGATGAGGTTGCGTTGTGATAGAGTTGCGATTGCATTTTTGAATAATCACCACAAACAACTATAAACATGCACAAGTAACACATAAGTGGCACACACACGTAAAACAATATCCAGAACATGCGATTCGTGTTGCGATGCGACAACGATGCGATTAGCGATAAACGGCAATTATTAGCATTTACTCCACATAATACAACTAAAACAACATAAAATAGAGTATCGATTATAAGTCAAAGAGTACAATCAATAATTAAGCAAGGAATGACAGATCGCATTTAGCAATCTTCTTCCTTTGACTTTGACTTTCACTTGTACTTTGACTTAAAAAACGCGGGGTGTTACAGCCTCCCCTACTTTAGGGAATTTCGTCCTGAAATTATTCACGCTCAAGCTTTTAATAAACCACCTTTCTAACTTTGGAAATTCATAAACTTTTTTTTTAACGGCAAATTTCTTTACTCCTATCGTCTGTGGGGCCTGAACCCAAGACCTCTCCTTCCTAAGGTGTTTAAAGGCATTGCATTTGTCAATGGACCACCACCCCATTGGTCATACAACTTTTAGATGCCTGATATATTTCTAATTTGAAATTAAACATTTGAATCTATTAAACATCTGTTAAATGCAAATATGCAGCTTGTTATCAGGTTAAGCATTATAAGACTAAAGGGTGTGGGGGTCATGGTTGAGACATGATTCGTCACGTAGGAATATGAATGGAAGGCTATACCACTCCATTTCCTAATCCACCATGGTTTGCATGGATTAAACCATGGCAGCCATGGTTCTCCTTTCCATTTCTGAAGTAATCATTTCCTTTTTCTTTAGATAAAGATGAAATAAAATAAATAAGGGTATAGTGGTTTCGGTCATGACCACACCCTTAGGGTAGTGGTTTTGGATTGTGGATTAAAGGTGGGTGGCATGACACTGACGGGGAGGGTCATGGTGGTCATGAGGGTCATGACCACACCTTAGGCTAAAGGGAGGGTCATTGATGAGACATGATTCGCCATGTAGGAACATGAATAGAAGGCTACACCCAAGGGCGCAACATGTGAGGGGCGGGGGGGGGGGGGGGACGTCCGCCCCCCGGGATTTTTCGCTCAGTAGTGTTATATATGTAGTTTTCGTATAGAAATTTGTGGGTATATACGTTTTCACCTCCCCTGTTCTATAGAAATTTTTGGGTATTCTATAGAAATTTTTGGGTATATATGTTTTCACCCCCCGGCCGAAAAATCCAAGCTACGCCACTGGCTACACCACCCCCTTTGCCTAATCCACCATGGTTCCCATAGATTAGACCATGGCAACCATGGTCTTAGTTTCCATTTTCAAGATTTCATTTTCTTTTTCTTTAGACAAAAATAAATTAAAATAAATAAGGGGATATTGGTTTGGGTCATGATCACACTTTTAAGGTAGTGGTTTTAGATGGTGGATTAGATGTGAGTGACATGACACTGACATGGAGGGTCATGGTGGTCATAAAGATCATGACCACACCCTATAGTCTTATAGCTTACGTGAAAAGTCAACGTCGAACAGGAGAACGACCAAGAAATTCGCATATTTTATTTTGATTGTTATTTTCTATGCCTAATCGTCAGCCTGTGTACCCAGATTAACTATACATCGTGTAATCATATCACATGCGTATCATTAAATAATAGCACTTAAAATATTTGCATTAGTCTATTTTTGACTCAGATCCACACAACTAGTTACATGGAAACTTGCAATCTAAAAAAAACCAATATAACCTGGCTAACACCTTTATTTTTACTTTTTATACATCTCTTTTCAAAAATATTATTATTATAATTTTTCAAATTTCGCCCCTTTAAAAATATTTATATAATTGATCCCATATTAATGATTTTCGTTACCTACTGCAATTGGACTGCTATCTTTCACACATGTATTTTGTCTTATTACATACATTATATTCTTAGTAACACATTAACATTTATGAAGTGAAATAAAAAAAAAAAAACAATCTTATTTCTTTGCGAAGAAACTGGAATCGACAGCAAATGAGTTTAGAGAGTGATAACATAGAATAGTGAATTTGCTTAAATGAAGTGATAATCGATGCCTAATAAGTGAAGAGAATCATGAATTGAGCATTCTATTTTTCTTAAAACAACTATATTATGGAAGAAGATGAATACCTACCAAGAATACTCAACCAATTAGAACTATCATGAAAATCAAAGTTGAAACAAAGTGTTTCTTCAAGCTCTCTTTTAATCTCCTTTCAATGAGTATATATATATATATTTTTTTGATAGAATCGTTATGTATTGGCACATATATCTGAATATTCAAATTAGATAAACCCCTATAAAAATAGGGATATTTCCTAATACAATTTTTCAAAAAAAAAAATACAAGTGTCGATTGTATTTATTTACAAACTTCAGAGGGGGGGGGGGGGGAGTGCAATCAGTAAATTTAGAAAAAATGGGAGTGTAATGAAAAGAAACTAAGAAATGTCTTAGTTCTAAAACGCACTGACAAGAAAACACAAAGAAATTCAATCGACCCTTGCATCAAGTGAAGTCCAGACCATAACTTTTTTCTAAAACGCAATGCACAAAAAACACGAAGAAATGTCTTATTTCTAAAACGTACTGTCTAGAAAACACAAAGAAATGTCTTATTTCTAAAACACAATAGACTAAAAACACAAAAGAAAGTGTTTTTTCTAAAACGCAATGGACTGAAAACACATAAAAATGTGTTTTACCTAAAACACAATGGACTAAAAACACTACAAAATGTGTTTTTCTAAAATGCAATGGACCAAAAAACACTTAAAAATGTTTTTTTTTTTTTCTAAAACGCAATAGCTTAAAAACACAAAAGAAAGTGTTCTTTCTAAAACGCAATGGACTGAAAAAACACATAAAAATGTGTTTTTACCTAAAACGCAATGGACTAAAAACACTTCAAAAATGTGTTTTTCTAAAACGCAATTGCCAAAAAACACATAAAAATGGCTTATTTCTAAAATGCAATAGACTAAAAACACAAAAGAAAATGTTCTTTCTAAAACGCAATAGATTGTAAACACATAAAAATGTGTTTTACCTAAAACACAATGAACTAAAAACACTTCAAAATGTGTTTTTCTAAAACGCAATGGACCAAAAAACACATAAAAATGTGTTTTACCTAAAACGTAATAGACTAAAAACACTTCAAAATGTGTTTTTCTAAAACGCATTGAACCAATATATGTTTTATCTGTGAATTGTCTGAACCAGGAAGTAGGAGATCAAAAACTGTCTACGAATTTTGGTCTACGAAATGAGGCAATTTTCAGGAAATTAAATTTTCTGAACCAGCTCGACCCCAGCCAGGGGCTCTGCCCCTTGGACCTCGCCAGGGGCTACCGCCCCTTGGACCCTGCTCCCAGGGGCGCTGCCCCCGGACCCCAGCCAAGATTACTTTGTAAAATGCAATTTCAAAAACCTAGATCGTAAAAATGCAATTCAAAAATTTCTTACATAGATTCGAAGCCGCTTTTTTCAGATTTGTTCACCGATTGACAAAATTTGAATGTTAGAAACACTTATCAGCGATCGAATCAAACGATTCAATTGATTCGCTTCAAAATCACACGAAAAAATGAGATATTGTATGAAATTAAACTGGGTTTCTTCAAAAAAGTTGAAGAACACGTTGATTGGGTGTTTAAATAATTGACTGATGACGAAAATCGCACTATAATGTAGTGATTATTGAGATAGAAAGTGAAGAAAAGGTTGAAGATGGTGGGTTTTGAAGTTACAGAGAGAACAAGAAGGGAGAAGATTGGATAAAACTGACTAAAATA
Organism: Helianthus tuberosus; assembly: GCA_030545235.1. Lineage (NCBI taxonomy): Eukaryota > Viridiplantae > Streptophyta > Magnoliopsida > Asterales > Asteraceae > Helianthus > Helianthus tuberosus. The sequence goes on from JARYGA010060550.1 coordinate 1,374,605, forward strand.
CCCATCCTCTTTATTTTAAATTTTGCCACATGTCATAATTCTATTGTTTCCTATCATTCCTAGCCAAAATAATCTTCCTATTTGATCCTCTCCCTACAAAACAAAATCAATACCCCAAAACGACCAATATCCAAAACATAAAAACATCAAACACCCAAATCATCCAACATAACAGATATCCTAATTTAAGTATACAGAATAAGGTGACTCCGCCAATGATCTCTAGATCAAGTGGTGGAGGGCTTGCATTTCTCTTGAGAGATGCAGGTTCAACTCTCACTTGGTGTAGAGTGAGGCACTGGTGGGAAATAATAGGAGGCCTAGGGAAACCTGGGTTAGATCCTTGAGCCAAACGGATTTTACCGGTAATTTCACTGTCGTGCCTACGGGCGGGTGTGTTATCGGGTTTTCCCCGAAATTGATGGTGGACTCGGGTTACTCTCGGAGTACTCCATTTGTTCAGTGAATGCCCCAAGAGTGCTCGAGATTAATTCTGTTGGCCGTTAAAAAAAAAGAATAAGATGACTCCTCGAAATCAAGGACTATATAGATTTAGATTGGATACAGACTGCAGAAGTGTATAGTGTCAGCTAGCTATTGGTGTTATCTGACAAAGTAGTTGCCATATGATGAACCCTCGCCTACAACAAATTTAAGAAACGGAAAATCTCCAAAATAGCTATTAACTGGTCAAAATATCACAAATAGCCAAATGTAGCGGTCAACGAGCCTTTTCAATCTCGTGTAACGGCTTAAAAAAAATTCTTTCAAGTCAACCAACCCATGATTGCCACGTGTCCGACAGCCGTCATTCGGTTGAAGGTTCTTAGCTGAGCCGTTTCAATTGGCTTGTCTCTTGGAGCCGGTTGAAGGATCTTAGCCGAGTACTTTCAACACGGCTCAAGTCTTTTCAGATTAATTTTTCCTTGGCTTAAGGTCTTTCAGTGTAGCGGCTTGGTTTGGCTTAAAATCTTTCCTTGGCTTGGCTTAAAGATCTTAGATTTATGATATAACTTTTTTAAGATATAACTTCCTTTTATAATTTGATGTATAAAATTAAATTTATTCAAACCGTGTAATACACATTGTTTTTTAAATATATAACTTTTTATTATTACGATACAAAATTACATTTATTCAACCCGTGTAATACATTGGGTTATTAAAGATATAATTTTTTTAGTATTTGGTACATAAAATTAGATTTATTCAAGCCGTACAATACACGAGTTTTTTTAAAGATATTACTTTTTTATTATTTAGTATACAAAATTACATTTATTTAACCATTGTAATACACAGAGTTTTTAAATGTATAACTTTTTTTAATTATTTGGTATATATAATTACATTTATTCAACTCGTACAATACACGAGATTCTTAAATATTTAACCTTTTTATTACTTAATATATAAAATTATATTTATTCAACTCGTGTAATAAATGAGGTTTTTAACGTTATATTGTTTTATTATTTAGTATAAAAATTACATTTATTTAACTCGTGTAATACACGCGGTTCTAACCTAGTAATAATAACATTGTCCCTTTTCAGAACGGTGGAAATTATAAGTGAATTATTATTATTATTATTATTATTATTATTATTATTATATAAAATATTAAAATGATACATAAATAATGTTATTATACCTTATTCTAATTATAAGTGAATTATTATTATTATACTTAGCCAAAGAAAGATGTTAAGCCAAACCAAGGAAAGATCTTAAGTCAAGCCAAGCCGCTACACTGAAAGATCTTAAGCCAAGCCAAAGAAAGATTAATTTGAAAAGGCTTGAGCCATGTTGAAAGTACTTGGCTAAGATCCTTCAACCGGCTCCAAGGGACAAGCCAATTGAAACGGCTCGGCTAAGAACCTTCAACCGAATGACGGCTGTCAGACACGTGGCAATCATGGGTTGGTTGACTTGAAAGGGTTTTCCAAGCCGTTACACGAGATTGAAAAGGCTCATTAAACCTTACATTTGGCTATTTATGATATTTTGACTAGTCAATGGCTATTTTGGAGATTTCCCCTTTAAGAAATCGCTACACAAAAAGAAAACCATGGCCTTAAATACTGTCGGCCCTTAAAGGGGTGTAATAATCACCTCTACCATATACACCATACCCATACCATTCCCAATCTCCACATTAGCTACCAGAAATGAAAAATACTCTAATATTGTTCCAAGTTATAAGAAATGATAACTCTCACTATATTGAACAAATTACAATGGGTACATATATAAGAACAATGAAATAATGAAGAATTAATAACAACATAAATGATAGTAAATGAAATAATTATAAAGAGTTATGAAGACTCTTGAGATGATGACTCTTGAGATGTTGTAGAAGTTGTGAGGGAGGGGGGTGGATTCGGAAGAAGAGGCAGCCATAGCAGCGATGATGAAGAATGAGGGAGGGAGGGGGGATCGGTTTTGGCTCTATACCATATAAGAAATGATAGCTCTCACTATATTGAACAAATTAGAATGGGTACATATATAAGAACAATGAAATAATGAAGAATTAATAACAACATAAATGATAGTAAATGAAATAATTATAAAGAGTTATGAAGACTCTTGAGATGATGACTCTTGAGATGTTGTAGAAGTTGATAGGTTGTTACAAGTAACACACATAAATAATGAAAATACAATAATGCAACTAACATGTGTTACAGCCCCCTTAAGATTCATAATTAAATAGATTACACAGAAAACTTTATGTTCATCTCTACTGCCCCTATTCCTCCTATTATTCCGTTTGGAGATTATCCAACATTATTTGAATGCTCTTGTCTAAAACGACTCATTTCATCCAAAGTTCATTAGGTTAGGAACCCTTTTCTACCTGAACCAAATTGATATCTTTTTTTCCCAATGACCAATTTAACCGTTTCAACAGTTCACTTGAATTCGCCTGGTTTGACAACCATAAGACTCCTACCAAAAAACAATAGCATTAAAGGAGTATGGTTCTAAATCCTGTCTCGGCATGCGCAACAACATGCATGGATCGCCTGCAGGAGGCCATACCCAAAACAAATGAATTTTGTACTTAGTCGCTTTCACCAGAATCGCGCAAGCCTCAGCGGCACGAGCCTGGGCATGCAAGTGAGGCATAGTACAACTAATACAAGTGACAGAGCATGTGACCAATAGGCGCAATCCAGGCTGCATCCTATAAAGCCTCATGATGAATAATCATGCAGGAGACAAGAAGTACAATAGGACAGTGACGTGTCACCAATCACCTTGCATCATTCACTGCTCCATGATCTTCATTAACTGTTGATGACAAACCCGACAACTAAGACAACTACTAAGCCACATGGATCCAATCATCGTGCGTCATCTTCCCATTTGCCTGCAAGCACTAATGGTTGTGTCTAGGAAGACAAATGAGATATTCCTTGATGTCGATGTCGAGCCCAAGGCCCATCAGCCCAACTCCTCTGTTATTCTATTCGGCTATAAATAGAGGACTTCACCTACAGGTTTAAGCATCGCTCTCTTACTCTCTCACTTAATACACACACTTATTATCCTCAAAACAAATGCTTATTCTCACGCTGGATGGTGGTTAAAAGGGGAACCCACTAATCCTCCTCCTTGTAACAAGCTTCACGGTGTCATGTTGTTTTGCAGGATCAAGCAGTCGTTATGCGAGGAAGAAAGAAGATTAACCACTTTTGAACGAGACTAATCCAACAAATTAACCCTCGGATTAACTTGGTGTTTCTTCTTTGGTGCCCACCGATTTTACTACTACTTTTATCTTCTTTCTTTTTGGGTTCTTTCAATCTCATGGCAGATCAAATAGGCCCTTTCCTTCACTTCGGTTCAACCTCTCAGTCGAGAGCGGTAGCGGACAACACACATATCCAAAACCACCCGATTGACGAGCACGCCGAAGGAGAATACACTGAAGTTGGGGCCATGCATGCCAGTGGTACTCGTACTAACCAGAACGTAACCCCAACAAGCCATGGTGTTGGACCATCGATGCAACTTTCGTCCTTGTTACCAGAGGGGGAATCTCCCGCCTCGTGGTTCATTAAAAGTCAAGGAACTCTTAATGCCATTTACGTGCAAATGTGTACGTAGCAAGCTTAGTCTCCGAATCAAATTCAAGTGCAACTGTGCAACAAACTCCTGTGGTGACTCCAGCACCCAAGTAACTGGATTAAAACTCGCCTCGTAGGAAACGTGCACCCTCGTACGTACCATCATAACGAATAGACAGAAATCAGCATCACCAGTCACCCTCACCATGGAGAGGTCCACAACAAAGTGTCAGCAGCACGCGTGATACTCGCGCTTACACAGGAAGACGTTATGACAATCATTACACTCATTCAGATAGGCGAACACCAGTGAGCAGCCAGATGGGCTATAGAGTTGGGAGGTCACAACTACCATATTTGTCATGTAATCAATGTTCTCACAAATTACCATATCGACAACATCTTGAGGAAACCCGAGATCTCGAGACGACTAGCCAAACAGGCTATAGAGTTGGGAGCTTATAACATCGTCTACAAGCCTAGACTAGCGATCAAAGGGCAAATTTTAGCAGACTTTGCCATAGAGGTTCTAGCCAACAAAATCAAAGAGTGCGAACCAATACAAACCCTACCTATCTCAATATGAAGAACTTTGGTCTCTTTACACTAATGGAGCATCAAATGACGACGGCGCAGGCCTACGGTTGGTGAGCCCAGGAAAACATGAATTTACTTACGCCACCCACCTCGATTTAAAAATACCAACAATGAGGCCGAATATGAGGTATTCTTAGCTGGATTGCGCCTGGCAATCAAAATGGGCGTTAAAAATTTGGAAGCGCACGTTGATACTTTGCTGGTCGCGGGCCAGATCAACGGTTTATACGAAGCTAAAGGAGAAATCATGGCTCTGTATCTTGAGTAAGCCAAAGAGCCGATCCAAAAGTTCCAGTCATTCAAAGTTGTGCACATCAATCGAAGCGAAAATAAACCTACAGATGCACTCAGCAAGTTACCACAAGCTTCCAGCATTTGGCAAAGGATGTACGTATCGAAGTACTCAAAAACCATTTAGTTCCTTTGTGATAAGTGAATGTCACTGAAATGGGGTCACCATCCTGGATGACTCCCATTATTCAATACCTCCAAGCGGGAATCCTACTAGCCAACAAGGCGGAGTCTCGAAAGGTACAACATAAGGCACTACATAACTAGGTGGATGATGGGATCTTGTACTGGAAGTCTTACATGGGTCCACTTTTGCGCTGTGTGGACCCACAAGATGCTAATAACCTAATTCGAGAAGTTCATGAAGGGGTATGTGGGATCTACGCAGGCCTACGCATAGTAGTTGCAAAGGTCATGAACGCTATGTACTAGTTGTAACGCTCTGCATTTTCATACTTTCTATAATTAGAAACCGTCGCTTGTAATTCTATTTTTGGAAGTCTTGTGTTCTTGTAATCGTTCTTCCGTTGTAATCAATGTAAAATCTGAGATTTGGATCATAATGAAATTCGTATTTTCGTTACATTTATGTTATATACACTTCATGCATGTTCATACGTTCAAAATATGATACTTTGTTCACAAATTGTGCGAAATATGTTAAACTTGCAAACTTGTAATCTATATGCTCAATTTATACAAATACGACGCTTATTCTCGAAAATTACACATGTTTATACTCGTTTTATGTTTGGTTTATGATATAATTACATTCCATACCCTTAACTATGATTATTGGGCATAAAACACCCTAATTATACATTAAAACAACATGATATGCAAGTCTAGGGACTTAGTTGGAAAAAAAATCAAACTTTTTCTCAATCCCTACTCTCTCACCGAGCGCAACTAGGCCTGGCTACCCCTTACGCGGGCTGCAAGCCCGTCAGCTCGTAGAAAACATGAACATACTTGTTCCTTTGGCGGGTTTTGGAGTTTGTTTGAGTTTTAAACTTGTATTCTTGCATTTATTACTCACCAAACCCTATACTAATCCTTCCCTATAAAAAAACAACTATCCTCCACACATTTTCCACTTTTCAACACTCTCAATTCACTCTCAAATCACCCTCATTCAGCTGGAAATCAAGAACTTGGACAGATTCATATCAAGTTGTTCAAGTATGCATAACTCACTCATTTCTTATTCTTTTTCATCGATTCTTCTTCTCAATCACTTGGAACAACCTAAGGAATGATTCCACAGGTTTTCGATGGAAAACCAAGGCCTGGAACATGACCAAAACAGGCTCCAAAGTGAACAAACTTTCTGTTTTGAGTAAAACTAGCTTGAACTTGAGGTTTCTCATACACATTCCTATGTCCTAATGCTCGTAATCAATTGAATGGTTAGATGGGCTTAAAAAAAGGTTGTGACACCTAATGTAACAACCCTCAAGAAAACCGACACTCTCGAATATTTTCCGACACCCCATTATATTTTAAAATACCCTTTTATGTCTTATATTATACCCAGTATGTGAAAACCGAGCCCGAAATATGTTATAGTATTAGAAATAAAATATAAAATCTGAATTCTGAGTTGAGGCGGGCCGCGTAGGATCCCATCTCAATCTCACGCGGGCCGTATGAGAGGGTTGGCCAGACTCCGCTGAATTCTTTAGTTCAAGCGGGCCGCGTAAGTTTAAGTTTAAGTTAACGCGGGCCGCGCGTGTTTCGAATGGTGGCAGATCCATGAGCCGACACGTGTCGACATCGTGTCGAACCTAGTTGATGACCGGACTAAGCTACTGAGTTGACTGGAGTCAACGCGGGCCGCGAAGGTCTTATGCTTACCTTACGCGGGCCGCGACAGGACGAGATTACATCACTATAAATAGCCGGCATCGGATTTCACTTTCAAATCGCTCATTCTTTCTTTCAATCTTGAAATTCTGAAGTAGTAGAGATTATAGTTGGGTATTATACCCCTAATTAGCGAGGTTCTGCTCCGTTGTAAGTATTATAACCCCGGTTTTGTAATAGTTACGCTGCCTGATTGATTTAGGGTTCCGTAACAACTGTCGTGGTTCTGCCCGACGTAGTTGTTGGAATGCCGTCTCGGGGAGAGTATTATTAATATTTTTCAAAGGGTTATTTATGATACTAATCAATGTAAATTTGTCTAAATTATAGATTATATCCCGGAAACCCTCACGCGAAGTCTAAGATAGCAATGTGAGTAATCCTTATTTTGTGTAAACCTTTTTGTTAACTATTTTTACAAAACCTCATACAATTAATTTGTTACCACCTGGTCAAGGAGTAACATTAAACAGTGATTGAGTATTTGTAAGAATACAATTATAGTGGGTATGTTGGGGTTTTGTATACAAAATTTGTTACCACCTGGTCAAGGAGTAACATTACCACAAGTTGAGTATGACAGTACCACTGATGTTAATTGGTATATCTTGGAAACAAATGTAATTGTGGATGTGCCCTCAATACTGTACACTGTGAAATGAATTTTTATGTAAACTTGATTAAACTGGGATTCACTCACCAGTATTTCTTGCTGATAAAATGTTTTAAACACGTGTTTCAGGTAACTTAGTGTGAAGCCTATAAAAGCCAGCTGGAGAGCACTGAAGGCTTGGAAAAGTGGCAATAAAGTTACCTAAAATAAAATAGATGTTTTTATTAAATAAAATAGGATTTATTCCTATGAAAAACGAGTGTACTATGAACTTGGGTTTCATCCCATTTGTTTAATATTATAAAATATGGTGGTTTTACTCTGATAAACATTTCCTAACTACGATCCTGATGTAAATTCCGCTGCAAGACTAAATAAAAACTGATACCACCAAACTCTGTGATCACGTCCGCCCGTTCCCATGGATAAGGGATCGGGGGTTGTGACAGAAGGTGGTATCAGAGCCTAGCCACTGGCTCAAGCCAAAGAAGTGTTCTGCTGACACTTAAAGTTATATTTTGTGTTAGGAAATAAATTATGAAAATACATGCCTAATTGTAATTATTATGAGGTGTTAATTGACTATTTGTTAGTTTACAGTATGAATAAGAGAAGAATTTTGGACATCTATCATAAACTAGATAGTTCACCAAAAGAAAAAGGAAGTTCATCTCAAACAAATTCCTCAAGATACTCAGCAGATACTGAGGAAGGGATATTTGTCCGTAAAGCTCAGTATGAAAATCCACTTACCCCTAGTAAAAGAAGTCGGATTCTTAGAAAAAGTCAAGAGAATATGAAAAAGTCTCAGGAAAACCAGAAAATAGGCAGTAACCCACCTTGGGAAGATAAATTAGACGAAAAATGGGCAAATCTCTACATGTTAGCCACTACAGCAGTAGATGTAACTTATAGTTGAATTGCCAAACCAGTATCAGCACCCATGCCATCTACGAACTAGAAACTTTAAAATAACTTCGTTCATTTGATAACAACCTAGTAAGAAGAAAGAGATAGAATAAACGTTACCTAAAATGCATATTGAGCATAATACTCCTATAACCTAGTTAGACTAAAATAAGTTACGGATGTATAACCAATAATATATTTCGAATTTCAGTTCTAGTTTGTAATAAATATATAAATCGCAATATTTTATTTTAATCAATCTGTTCGTATAATTGTACTAGATATTCGTTTATGATAAATAAACATTCGGATCAACAACAAAAGTGAACCAAGAAAACTAGAATAAGATCTGGAAGTACAAGAGAATTTTTAATGCTATGCCTTAATATGAAGCTTTGAGATAAACCAATTGCTTGCATAAATAAATAAAGTGTGATGGTTATTGGTATCCTGTGAGGATGATGACTAGAACAGTGCCTGTATGATAAATAAGCGATAATAACTGGCCACTGTTATTTCTTGTTTATTGATACTACTCAGTTCTAGAATATGATCCCTCATGAGAATACTAATTTCATTGTTTCTTGATGTAAATGATGTTTTTCTTTAAAATCATGATTTGAAATAAGTTTATGGGTGGAAAATACTATGATAATGACCTCTTCGGTAAAACTGGGCATGGTGTGGTAGACTCTCCAGCTTGTTCGGGTGAGATAAGGTTACCTCTCCGGCGAGACCGGGTGAGATAGGGTTACCTCTCCGGCGAGACCGGGTGAGATGGGGTTACCTTTCCGGCAAGACCGGGTGAGATGGGGTATATGTTATGATAATAGAATTATCTAAATAGTACTATGACCTGATGTTTGACTTGTGAGTCTGTTTACATTATGGATAATAAGCATACTACAGTATATGCAATATTGTATAGACATGTATGTCTATGAGGAAATCCAAAAGATCCTAATAATTGATAATGAGGAATAAATTACGGACAAAGATGTCAAGTATGAATTTAGATTTGTCAGAAATCTCTAGTATATATATATATATATATAAATTCTGATGATAAACATTATTTGATTATCAATCTATGCGATAAAATGAAACGATAATAATAATATAATAAAATAAAATATGTGTGTACAGATGTATACTATTTTATTTCTGTTGGCATTGTAATTTTTATTTCAGTACTAGTATGCAATAGACGCATAGTATATGAAAAGAGTATAGTAGTAATGATCGACGCTTTTGGCAAAAATGCATATCATGTGATTTACTATAGTAAGATATTAATTGTGATATTAATATGGGATAAATGTTTAAAATTCAGATGGCCGACGAAGAAAATCAAGGAAATCTGAATAACGATAAACAGAGTAACATTAACATGGTTAATGATAATCCGAGTATCAATAATAATGGAAACCAAATGGATAATAGTGCTATTCAACACATAGTGGCACAGGGAATTATAGATGCTATGCCATTTATTATTCAAAATGTTAAGAATGATGATAATAAAAGTAAACATAGCAGTAAGCGACCCGTTGAACCAGAAAACATTGTAAACAATGGACCGGTATTTCAAATGCCTATTCCCAAAAGAAGAAGAACCATGCCTTATGGTTGTTCTTATAAAGAATTCTGGTCTTGTAAACCAATGGAATTCTCGGGCAATGAAGGGGCCATTGCAACCTTACGCTGGATAGAGAAGACTGAGGCAGTCTTAAGGATAAGTAAGTGTGCTGAAGAAGACAAGATATTGTTTGCTTCTAATCTGTTTAAGAATGCAGCATTAGAATGGTGGAGCACTATCCTCCAGACAAGAGGAAGTGATAAAACCTATAATATGGAATGGGAAGAACTTAAAGAAAAGGTAGAAAGGAAATTCTGCCCACCCAATGAAAAGGAACAGATAGCAAACAAGTTCCTCAACCTTAGAATGACTGGTGTAGATAGTAAAGGGTACACTACTACATTCTTTGAATATGCTAGGATAGTGCCAACCCTTGCATCACCAGAACCGGTATTAATCTCCCGTTACATCTGGGGATTAATTGGAGAAATTAGACATGTAGTCAAGGCAACTAGACCCCAAACCATAGAAGAAGCCGTAGAACTAGCCAATACCTTGACTGATGAACTAGTTCGTACTAGAGAAGAAGATCAGAGGAGAATCTTAACCCAAAGGATTACTCAATAATTTCGTTCTGGAAATTTCAATCATAAGAACATAGATTCTACCTTTGCACCATATTGCGGGATCTGCAAAAAGAAGCATTCTGGAAAATGCTCCACCCACTGCAATTTCTGCAAAGCACCAGGACACAATGAAGAGAACTGCAGGAGAAAATCCAGTAATGGATTGTGTTTTAACTGTGGAGAAAAAGGTCATATTAAGCCAAACTGTCCAAAACTGGCTCCAGCTACGAACAACAAGAATACTACAAATACTAGAGCATTTGTTCTAACTGCAGATGAAGCCAAGATGATTCCAGATGTCATCACTGGTACGTTTTTAGTTAATGATGTCTTTTGCTAAAGTATTATTTGACTCTGGTGCAAACCAAAGTTTTATTAATACATCGTTTTGCAAATTTCTAAAGCAGTCATTAACTAAACTACCACCCGAATGCTTAGTAGAGACAGTTAATGGAGAAACCATTAGGATTTCTGACATCTTGCAGGGAGCAAGAATAGAAATTTTAAACCAAACATTTAAGGCAAACCTTTATCCAATGAATATAGCCGGGTTTGATATTGTTTTAAGAATGGATTAGTTAATAGCCAATAAAGTCATTATTTTATGTGATCAAAAGTCAATTCAAGTAAATTCATCTAAAGGTAAAACGAACACAATTAAAGGAAATAAACCATCTAGATCCACCAAATTCATCTCTGTGATGAAAAGTGCAAGTTCTATAAGAAAAGGTTCTATAGTGTATTTGATTTCTATAATCACTAACACTAAAGGAAAAGAACTAAAAGATATTCCAGTAGTATCTCAGTTTTCAGATGTTTTCCAGAAGAATTACCAGGACTACCTCCAGACAGAGAAGTTAAATTCAGAATTCACCTGCTACCAGGAACATCGCCAATTGCCAAAACACTTTACCGTTTGGCAACCGCCGAAATGCAGGAATTAAAGAAACAATTAGATGAATTGTTGGAGAAAAGATTTATATAACCGAGTTCGTCGCCATGGGGAGCGCCGATACTATTCGTTAAAAAGAAGGACTGATCAATGCGTATGTACATTGATTACCGTGAATTAAACAAAGTCACGATTAAGAATCGGTACCCATTACCGAGAATCGATGATTTGTTTGATCAACTACAAGGAGCTCGATTTTTCTCTAAAAATCGATTTAAGGTCAGGATATCATCAATTAAATGTACAGGAAGAGGACATTCCTAAAGACCGCATTTAGAACAAGATATGGTCATTATGAATTTACTGTCATGCCATTTGGTTTAACCAATGCCCCAGCTGCAATTATGGACATGATAAACCGAATATGTAAGCCATATTTGGATAAATTCATAATTGTATTCATAGATGATATTCTAATTTACTCTAAGAGTAAAGAAGATCATGCAAAGACATTTGCACGCACTTTTAAGTTTATTAAGAAAGAAAATAATACAATCTGGGTGATTGTAGATAGGCTAACCAAGTCAGCTCATTTTCTACAAATGACAAGAAAATATCCTCACTTATTTCAGTAGATCTCGAGGACGAGCTCTAAATTAAGGTGGGGAGAATGTAACAACCCTCAAGAAAACCGACACTCTCGAATATTTTCTGACACCCCATTATATTTTAAAATACCCTTATATGTCTTATATTATACCCAGTATGTGAAAACCGAGCCCGAAATATGTTATAGTATTAGAAATAAAATATAAAATCTGAATTCTGAGTTGAGGCAGGCCGCGTAGGATCCCACCTCAATCTCACACGGGCCGTATGAGAGGGTTGACCAGACTCCGCTGAATTCTTTAGTTCAAGCGGGCCGCGTAAGTTTAAGTTTAAGTTGACGCTGGCCGCGCGTGTTCCGAATGGTGGCAGATCCATGAGCCGACACATGTCGACATCGTGTCGAACCTAGTTGATGACCGGACTAAGCTACTGAGTTGACTGGAGTCAACGCGGGCCGCGAAGGTCTTATGCTTACCTTACGCGGGCCGCGACAGGACGAGATTACATCACTATAAATAGCCGGCATCGGATTTCACTTTCAAATCGCTCATTCTTTCTTTCAATCTCGAAATTCTGAAGTAGTAGAGATTGTAGTTGGGTATTATACCCCTAATTAGCGAGGTTCTGCTCCGTTGTAAGTATTATAACCCCGGTTTTGTAATAGTTACGCTGCCCGATTGATTTAGGGTTCCGTAACAACTGTCGTGGTTCTGCCCGACGTAGTTGTTGGAATGCCGTCTCGGGGAGAGTATTAATTTTTCAAAGGGTTATGATACTAATCAATGTACATTTGTATAAATTATAGATTATATCCCGGAAACCCTCACGCGAAGTCTAAGATAGCAATGTGAGTAATCCTTATTTTGTGTAAACCTTTTTGTTAACTGTTTTTACAAAACCTGATACAATTAATTTGTTACCACCTGGTCAAGGAGTAACATTAAACAGTGATTGAGTATTTGTAAGAATACAATTATAGTGGGTATGTTGGGGTTTTGTATACAAAATTTGTTACCACCTGGTCAAGGAGTAACATTACCACAAGTTGAGTATGACAGTACCACTGATGTTAATTGGTATATCTTGGAAACAAATGTAATTGCGGATGTGCCCTCAATACTGTACACTGTGAAATGAATTTTTATGTAAACTTGATTAAACTGGGATTCACTCACTAGTATTTCTTGCTGATAAAATGTTTTAAACACGTGTTTCAGGTAACTTAGTGTGAAGCCTATAAAAGCCAGCTGGAGAGCACTGAAGGCTTGGAAAAGTGGCAATAAAGTTACCTAAAATAAAATAGATGTTTTTATTAAATAAAATAGGATTTATTCCTATGAAAAACGTGTGTACTATGAACTTGGGTTTCATCCCATTTGTTTAATATTATAAAATATGGTGGTTTTACTCTGATAAACATTTCCTAACTACGATCCTGATGTAAATTCCGCTGCAAGACTAAATAAAAACTGATACCACCAAACTCTATGATCACGTCCGCCCGTTCCCAGGGATAAGGGATCGGGGGTTGTGACACCTAAAATCAGAGGTTAAAACCTCATAAACTTTCTATTTTGTTTAGGGTTTAACCTACAAGTAACAAACAAGCTTGAATCTTGATGTTTGTGTGATTATTGGACTAGCTTGGGCTATCCTACTTGAAAATCCACACATTACTTGATGTTTTCCTTAGATTAGTTGTACTTATTCATCCTTTATTTGTATGTTCATGACCCTCCTTGATTGTGTATGACATCAAGTGTGGTGGTGAACACACAAGAGGTACCTAAATGGGAGACTAGTTCTTCCTACCTCATGCATGACTTGTATGAATTACACAAGAGGTTCCTAAATGGAGGATTCATCCTTCTACCTCATGCTTGACCTATATGATATTATAATATCTATATATAACTTATATACCATTCAAATAACCAAACTCTTAACGATGAACTAGTGGTCATTTGTCAAAGATAGTAGGTTACATCATCTTAGACTTTGATAACTTGTCATGATTCTAATGGGATTTTGTCCCCTGAAAACATTTAAACTCTTCCGAGTTTCATAGTGTCAAGAACAAGTACCATGTGTACTAGATGATTATTTTCCCATACGTTATTTTCTTGTGATTTGAACTCCGAATCTTTAACCTTCCATTAAACTCTCCATACTCACACACCTATGTTTCTTCGTGTAGAAGGACAAGATGCTCCAATCTAATCAGCCAAAAACTCGCGGGATATCATGTAGGAAGCTTGCAAAACCGTGAGTATACTCGATCCTGTTTTCCTTTTTATCACTTTTGGGTGTAACATGTATGTTATACAAAATTACACTTTACATGAAACTATTTTAATCACACTCTATTCATGCTATAACCTGAAACTATATGATGCTTGTTAGACTTGTATGCTATGTAAACTTTCTTATGTTGATATATATTTCATTAACTTTGCTAGCCTACCTTAACAATTATAGCGCTATAGGATTAACGCACCGCCCATAAAACTTGAGGTATTGTTAAGTTAAACATGTTAACCTCCCGTTATTCTTTGGGATAAGCTATATTAACACGTTGGATTCTGGGGTTTGAACATATAGTACACCGTTTCAGCATGCTAGTAAACTTGCATATTATAATTCATGTTGGATATGAGACTTTAAACAATTTTATTCCATATTATGCTATGTAACAAAACTTGTATACTCGCCAAATTTTTGTTGATATATTTTAATACATGTTGCAGGTTGATTGATAAGATGACGTTGAGAAGAAATGCAATTTAGGTGGACTTAGATACACATCTAGATTAACCTATCATTTTGATGCTATGTTTGTTTTGAAACAATTGTTGTCTTTTTATTTGAATCTTGTATGACGATTTAGTATTGAAATGAAACTTAGATTTAATTTATATTGTCACATAGTGTTATGAAGTTTTGAGCAATTTGTTCGTCTCATCCCGATGTTTCAGCTATCGGTTGGGGTGTGACAGATTAGTATCAGAGCCATAACTATAGGGAATTAGGAAAAGTAGGAATGTTTTGCCCTAGTCTATAGTTTTAGGAACTTGATTCTTATTTGTCGTTTAAAACTTCATGCATTCTACCTTATTTGCTTCGTATTTCTTCTTCTTTGGTCTATTAAACTTACATGCCTTTCCTAAGGCTAACACAATACAATTTTGAAGACTTGAAGACACTCGTAACCCGTGTCTTTCAACCTCCTCCATCGATCCAAAGGTTGAAGTGTGTAAACCCGTGTCTTTCAACCTCAAGTACTTCTCGTCTTGCAACCCTAAGCCATTCACTGGCAACGATGGGGTGACTGCTATGCTCGAGTGGTTTGATAGCATAGAGGTCACGTTTATCAATAGTGAATGTCCTAAAGAGCTCAAGATGCAAAGCGCTACTGGGGTCTTCTAAGGCCGAGCTTTGGAATGGAGGACCAATGAACGAAACCTCCGCTCTAACGAAGTTTCTTACGCTTTACCTTGGGAAGAAGTCAAAACACTCATGATGGATGAATTTTGCCCTCCTCATGAGCAACAAAAGTTAGAAGAAGAATTTTGGGCTCTAAAGCAAGTTGGCGATGATAACCTAGCCTATACTACTCGTTTCAAACAGCTTAGCTTCATTGTTCCCCATCTTGTTTTGACCACCGACCGCATGATTCACAAGTACATCAATGGTCTACCTCCCGCAATGCGTGATACTATAGAGGCAACCAAACTTGATAATATCGAAGCTGTTTACCGTTTGGCCGCTTCCCTCAATAACAATCGCATTTGCGATAAACTAGCTGCAACTCCCGTTTCTTCCAAGCCAGCCAACCAAATCACCCAACAATCGAATAGCAACAAGGGGAAAAGCGAAATCAATCAAACCCTGGTTGCAACGCGATTGTACCAGCTGTCAATCAGAACCCTGTTACGCCTGTAAACAATCGAAATCCACACACTGGGATTCATCACAAGTGTACTACTTTCAACTTTCACCATCCTGCCAATGTCAACTGTCGTCATTGTCCCATTTGCAACCGTTTTGGCGATAACACCGCCTATTGTAAAAACAACCCTGCATCACAAGCTCAACCAGCTCTTCAAAATGCAAAACCAGCTAGAGCCTGCTACAAATGTGGTGACACGACTTATCTTCGTCCTCAATGCCCTCAACTGAATCATGAGCAACAACAACCTCCACGAGGACGAGCTTTCAACCTTAACACAAATCAAGCACGAAACGACAATGACGTCGTTAATGGTACGTTTGTCGTTAATAATATTTATGCTTCGATACTATTTGATACTGGTGCGGACAAAAGATTTGTGTCCATAGAATTTGAATCTTTGTTAAACTGTACACGCTCTAAGCTACCTAAGTCTTTTTCCATCGAAGTTTCCAATGGCAAATCTATTCTCGTCGATTCCGTTCTTCTTGACTGTCTTCTTACTCTTAACGAGCACGTTTTTACTATCAACCTTATACCCATGCAACTGGGTAGTTTCGACATCATCGTAGGCAAAGATTGGCTTCGAAAGAACCATGCTGAAGTCGCTTGCCATGAGAAGTACGCCCGTTTGCCTCTTCCATCTGGCGACACTCTACACGTTTATGGAGAGCGACCTTCAAAAGGACTGAAGTTGATGTCCTGCACACAAGCGAACAAATACTTACGCAAACAGTACTTTGCCTTTTTAGCCCACATTATGGAAGAAAAGGGCAAGGGAAAGAATGTAAGTGATGTTCTAGTGGTGCGTGACTTCCCCGATGTCTTTCCTGAAGATTTACCTGGTCCTCCTCCACCTCGATCTGTTGACTTTCGTATTGACCTTGTACCTTGATCGACTCCTGTTTCCAAAGCTCCTTATCGTCTTGCACCTTTTGAGATGCAAGAGTTATCCACGCAACTTTAAGAACTCCTCGATAAGGGCTTCATTCGTCCAAGTACCTCACCTTGGGGTGCTCCCGTGCTTTTCGTCAAAAAGAAGGATGGCTCGCTCCGCATGTGCATCGACTATCGTGAGCTTAACAAACTCTCCATCAAGAATCGTTATCCTCTCACGTGCATCGATGGTCTCTTTGACCAACTTTAAGGTGCAACCTGGTTCTCCAAGATTGATCTTCGATCTGGTTATCACCAACTTCGTGTTGTCGAAGAGGACATTCCCACAATCGCATTTCGCACTCGCTATGGGCACTACGAGTTCGTGGTTATGCCTTTTGGTTTGATCAACGCACCCGCTGTATTCATGGATCGTATGAATCGCGTTTGTAAACCTTACTTGGATCATTTCGTAATCATCTTTGTTGATGATATCCTCATTTATTCTAAATCTTAAACCGATCGCGAACGTCATCTATGTCTTATACTCGAGCTCTTACGTGTTGAACGCTTATACGCGAAGTTTTCTAAATGCGAATTCTGGATCAAAGAAGTCCAATTCCTTGGACACGTTGTTAATGAAAAAGGAATTCATGTCGATCCTTCCAAAATCGAAGCAGTGAAGAATTGGACCGCGCCTAAAACTCCTTCTGAAATTCGTTCCTTCTTAGGGTTGGCGGGTTATTACCGCCAATTCATCTCGAACTTACTCAAAAAGAGAATCCTTTTGCTTGTGGTCCTGAGTAAGAGGAATCTTTTCAAACCCACAAGAATCTGCTTTGTAACGCTCCTATTCTTTCTCTTCCCGAAGGGAATGATGACTTCGTGGTATATTGCGATGCCTTGAACCATGGTCTTGGTTGTGTTCTCATGCAACGAGACAAGGTCATTACTTATGCCTCTCGTCAACTCAAAATACATGAGAAAAACTATACTACCCACTACCTCAAGCTTG
The DNA here is from genome assembly GCA_030545235.1 of Helianthus tuberosus. Taxonomy (NCBI): domain Eukaryota; kingdom Viridiplantae; phylum Streptophyta; class Magnoliopsida; order Asterales; family Asteraceae; genus Helianthus; species Helianthus tuberosus. Next base: position 1,392,509 of record JARYGA010060550.1, read on the forward strand.
GCGCAGTTGTTTTTGCGTTAAAGATTTGGCGACACTACCTATATGGTACGAAGTGTGTGGTTTTCACTGATCATAAAAACCTACAACACATCTTTAACCAAAAAGAGCTTAATATGCGTCAGCGACGTTGGGTGAAATTTCTTAACGACTACGACTGCGAGATTCACTACCATCCTGGTAAAGCGAATGTTGTGGCTGGTGTACTTAGTCGTAAGACTCATGTTAGTAGCATTCGTTGTTTTCAAGTTTCTAGCGACCTTCACACTTGCATTCGTGAAGCTCAATATTTGTCAGCTAACGAAGGTAGTCTAATCGTCGAAATTCGTGGTGCTTCTATCGATCAACTTGAGACCAAATCTGATGGACTTCAATACTATCTCGATCGCATCTGGGTGCCAGATCGTGACAATCTTCGTGAACTCATCTTGAACGAGGCACACAAATCTAAGTACTCGATTCATCCTGGTGCTGACAAGATGTACCATAATCTACGTACATCCTATTGGTGGCCTGGTATGAAGAGAGACATTGCCACGTATGTTTCTAAGTGCCTCACCTGTTCGAAAGTCAAAGCCGAGCATCAACGACCTTCTGGTCTTCTCGAACAATCTGAAATTCCATTTGGAAATGGGATAGCATTGCTATGGACTTCATAATCAAACTTCCTTGTACGCCTTTTGGTCACGATAGCATATGGGTGATTATCGATCCCCTGACCAAGTCCGCTCACTTCCTTCCTATTCGAGAAGATTTCAAGGTTGAACGACTTGCTCGACTCTACACTAACGAAATCATATGCCGTCATGGTATTCCTCTTGACATCATTTCTGACCGCGATGGTCGTTTCACTTCGCGTCTTTGGAAAACTTTCCAATCCGCTATGGGTTCTCACTTGAATCTTAGTACAACCTTTCATCCTCAAACGGGTGGACAGACTGAACGTACTCTCCAAACCCTAGAGGACATGCTCCGTTCTTGTGTCATCAACTTTAGTGGTAGTTGGGATGTGCATTTACCATTGATCGAGTTCTCATACAACAATAGCTACCACTCAAGTATTCAAATGGCTCCTTTCGAGGCATTGTATGGTCGCAAATGTCGATCTCCTATTAGCTGGCATGAGATTGGTGACAAACAATTTACTGGCCCTGAGCTCATACAAGAAACAACGGATAAGATTCTTCAAATCCGTGATAATCTACTCAAGGCTAGAAGTCGATAAAAGAGCTTTGCTGACAAGAGACGCAAGCCCTTGGAGTTTAACGTTGGTGATCCTACTCAATGTATCTCCTTCGAAAGGAGTAGTTCATTTTGGTAAAAAGGGAAAACTTGCCCCTCGCTATGTTGGTGCTTTCAAGATACTCGAGAGGATTGGCAAGGTGGCTTATCGACTCGATTTACCTCAAGAACTCAACAACGGTCACCCAACGTTTCATGTCCGAACCTCAAGAAGTGTCTCGCTGAAGAAGGACTTCAAGTTCCACTCGAAGACCTTCAAATCAACGAAACTATGCACTTTGTGGAGAAACCTATTGAAATCATGGACCGAGGAGTTAAGAAATTAAGGCGCAGTAAAATTTCTATCGTTAAGGTGCAATGGGAAGGAAAACGTGGCTCTGAATTTACTTGGGAGCTCGAGAGTGATATGAAGACCAAGTATCCACAAATTTTCGTTACTCCATGCTAAATTTCAGGACGAAATTTCCTAAAGGAGAGGAGACTGTAACGCTCCGCATTTTCAGACTTTCTATAATTAGAAACTGTCGCTTGTAATTCTATTTTTGGAAGTCTTGTGTTCTTGTAATCGTTCTTTTGTTGTAATCAATGTAAAATCCGAGACTTGGATCATAATGAAATTCGTGTTTTCGTTACATTTATGTTATATACACTTCATGCATGTCCATACGTTCAAAATATGATACTTTGTTCACAAATTGAGCGAAATATGTTAAAATTGCAAACTTGTAATCTATATGCTCAATTTATACAAATATGATGCTTATTCTCGACAATTACACATGTTTATACTCTTTTTATGTTTGGTTTATGATATAATTACATTCCATACCCTTAACTATGATTATTGGGCATAAAACACCCTAATTATACATTAAAACAACAAGATATGCAAGTCTAGGGACTAAATTGGAAAAAAAAATCAAACTTTTTCTCAATGCCGACACTCTCACCGGCCGCGACCCGACCTGGCTACCTCTTACGCGGGCTGCGAGCACATCAGCTCGCAGAAAACATGAACAGACTTGTTTCCTTGGCGGGTTTTGGAGTTTGTTTGAGTTTTAAACTTGTATTCATGCATTTATTACTCACCAAACCCTATACTAATCCTTCCCTGTAAAAACCAACTATCCTCCACACATTTTCCACTTTACAACACTCTCAATTCACTTTCAAATCACTCTCATTCTGTTGGAAATCAAGAACTTGGACAGATTCATATCAAGTTGTTCAAGTATGCATAACTTACTCATTTCTTATTCTTTTTTATTGATTCTTTTTCTCAATCACTTGGAACAACCTAAGGGATGGTTCCACAGGTTTTCCATGGAAAACCAAGGCCTGGAACATCACCAAAACAGGCTCCAAAGTGAACAAACTTTCTGTTTTAAGTTAGACTTTGTTAAACTAGCTTGAACTTGAGGTTTCTCATACACATTCCTATGTCCTTATGCTCATAATCAATTGAATGGTTAGTTGGGCTTAAAAACAAGGTTGTGACACTTAAAATCAGAGGTTAAAACCTCATAAACTTTCTGTTTTGTTTAGGGTTTAACCCACAAGTAATGAACAAGCTTGAAGCTTGATGTTTGTGTGATTATAGGACTAGCTTGGGCTATCCAACTTGAAAATCCACACATTACTTGATGTTTTCCTTATATTAGTTGTACTTACTTATTCTTTATTTCTATGTTCATGACCCTCCTTGATTGTGTATGACATCAAGTGTAGTGGTGAACACCCAAAAGGTACTTAAATGGGAGACTAGTTCTTCCTACCTCATGCATGACTTGTATGAATTACACAAGAGGTTCCTAAATGGAGGATTCATCCTTCTACCTCATGCTTGACCTATATGATATTATAATATTTATATGTAACTTATATACCATTCAAATAACCAAACTCTTGACGATGAACTAGTGGTCCTTTGTCAAAGATAGTAGGTTACATCATCTTAGACTTTGATAACTTATCACGATTATAATCGGCTTTTGTCCCATGAAAACATTTAAACTCTTTCAAGTTTCGTAGTGTCAAGAACAAGTACCATGTGTAATAGATGATTATTTTCCCATATGTTATTTTCATGTGATTTGAACTCCGAACCTTTAACCTTCCGTTAAACTCTCCATACTCACACACCTATGTTTCTTCGTGTAGAAGGACAAGGTGCTCCAATCTAATCAACCAAACACTCGCGGGATATCAAGTAGGAAGCTTGCAAAACCGTGAGTATACTCGATCCCGTTTTCCTTTTTATCACTTTTGGGTGCAACACATATGTTATACAAAATTACACTTCACATGAAACTATTTTAATCACACTCTATCCATGTTATAACATGAAACTCTATGATGCTTGTTAGACTTGTATGTTATGTAAACTTTCTTGTGTCGATATATGTTTCATAAACTTTGCTAGCCTACCATAACAATTATAGCGCTATAGGATTAACGCACCGCCCATGAAACTTGGGGTATTGTTAAGTTAAACATGTTAACCTCCCGTTATTCTTTGGGATTGACTATATTAAAGCGTTAGATTCTTGGGTTTGAACATATAGTACACCGTTTCAGCATGCTAGTAAACTTGCATATTATAATTCATGTTGGATATGAGACTTTAAACAAACTTATTCTATATTATGCTATATAACAAAACTTGTACACTCGCCAACTTTTTGTTGATATATTTTAATACATGCTGCAGGTTGATTGATGAGATAACATTGAGAAGAAATGCAATTTAGGTGGACTTAGATACACATCTAGATTAATCTATCATTTTGATGTTATGTTTGTTTTGAAACAATTGTTGTCTTTTTATTTGAATCTTGTATGACGATTTAGTATTGAAATGAAACTTGGATTTAATTTATATTGTTACATAGTGTTATGAAGTTTTGAGCAATTTGTTCGTCTCATCCCGATGTTTCCGCCGTCGGTTGGGGTGTGACACTACTGGCCAGGTATGCACTTGGATGCAGTAGAAGTTTTGAGCAAATGTGATTCGTGCCAACGCCACGCGCCAAGGACTATGCGCCCGAAGAACACTTTGATTCCCGTCACAACTACAGGGCCATTCTAGCAGTGGGGGATTGGTATGGTAGGGCAATTTCCTGACGCACCAGGCGTAGTTAAGGTTATCGTAGTCACAGTTGACTACTTCACGAAATGGGTAGAAGCAAAAGCCCTAGCTTCAACTACTGCCATGGTGGTGCACAAGTTCATATGGGAACATATCACTTTTCGGTTTAGGCTATCATTGCGCGTTGTCACTGATAATGGAACAAACTTTGCCTCGGAAGACCTCCAAGTTTGGATGAAAGAGCTAAATATCAAACACATTTTCTCTTCCGTGGCACATCCCTAGGGAAACGGTCAGGTAGAAAGCATAAATAAAAGCACCATCGAGGGAATCAAAGCGCGACTCGACAGAAAAAGAAAAGGGTGGGTCTATGAACTCCCTAGTATACTATGGGCTCGTCGCACTATACCCAAGACAAATAATGGTGAGACCCCCTTTAGCCTGGTCTATGGTTCAGAGGCAGTTATCCCAGCTGAAATCAACCACCCCTCGCCACACATGTTGGAAATCCATTCCACAAATAACGAGGTGGAGCGTCGTCTCAACTTAGACTTACTGGAAGAATGAGTGAATACACGGCCATCAATGAAGCAAAGTATAAGTTAGATGAGTACTAAAATGCGCGAGTCCGCGTATGTACCTTCGATCTGGATGACTATGTCTTCCATGATAATGAGGCCTCTAACGCTGAATGATGTATTGCAAAATACATACATTTATCATGTATAGTTTGTTCTTATTTTGTTTCATTTATGTCGGTTTTTAGTTTAAATTAGCTGCTATTGATAGTTTTGTATACTGTAGGTCTCGGTGGCTAAAAGATGGAAAAAAACGCAGGAAATATGCTGAAAAGGAATAAGCAATGAGAGTCGGGTGAAACGCAGCTGAACGGTGATCGAAAGAACGAAATTTATGGAAAAACACCTCGTGGCATCACACCACCATAACCTTGAAGCTCCGTTACATAACGCGAAGGATTTAAATAATGAAAATTAGTTTTTACACACCGCGCTACGCTACGATGTTTAGGAATCCCCTTTGCGTGACCCGAAGAGGTTGTATTCGCGGGCAAATTTGTTCTGGGAGCAGGATTGTTACATGCAAACATATATAAACATCTCATTAAACAAGTCCAACCCTAATCACGAACTTGCATCATCTTGGGTGATTTCTCAGACGAATTTGGTGTTTTTTTGGAGTCTTTGGAGCAGTGATTGAAGGTTGGAAGCTCATGGGAACATCTGGATCGCTTATTAATCATTCGGTTCACTTGTTCTTTACTTCCGCTTATTAACCATGTTTCGTTTCTTTAAAATTACTCTTGTTTTGTATTTGACTTTCATTATGTTAGGCTAAATACTTTGTATTACCTAGATTGGATGAATGGATTTGTTAAAGTTTTGATTTTTATGGATGTTTAATTATTCTATGGATTGTTTGTGAAAGCAGTTCACTTGATTATCGATTTGATGTATATTCATATATACTTAGTTTTGTTTAATTGTCATTTATTGCTTCGTGTGAGTCTTGGTGGATGTCTTTCACATAATAGGTTCATGCTTGATTATAATATTGCTTTTTAATCTTTTAGGTTAATTGGCCAATACACCTTAGAAGCGATAATTGATAGTTAGATAAATCTAAGTGTTGTACTAATCTTAATAGTTGTGAGGTGCGAGATTATTGGTCTAAGTCAGTAAATTACTAGGTAGGGTCTTCGTGATAAGTCTGAACTTGTTTCCCTATTGACCGTTGTCTAACAAATTAAATTGAGAACCCAAGTTTATCCTAGGTTTATTGCGTGTGAGGGAGTAGATCGAATTAGGATACTTTTGTAAACCACTTAGATAGCCTGTGAGGGAATCTAGACCAACCGGTGTCCATAATAGCCTTTAGAGCTCCATAAGTGTCTTTCTGAGAAGGGTCGGGGGTCTTGTTCAATGTCTCGACAGGTTTAGCATTAGAAGATCCTGGTTCCATAATAATTAACATCTTAATAAATCATTACTAGAACAATCCAGGATTCCAGTCTAGGTCGTCTTTTTCATCATCTGAGTAAACCCAAGTTAGTTCGTGTTTAGTTAATCTAGTTAATTATTTTTTAATTAAATTGCACTTTTAGGATATTTAGAAACCCCCCTCCCATCAAATATAAAGATAGTTAGTGTCATGTCCGTGTCAGTCTAGTCTAGATAGATAATTTAACGTAGTTAAATTGAGTCATGTGGGTTCGATTTACGAACTTACTTAGCTTTACTAGAGTCGATCGGTTCACTTGCCGGTTAGTAGTTTAGAGAATCTAGAGTATTACTTAGTGTCTAGATTAGGTTAATTTAGGTCATTTTAATTAAACTACTTTTAGCACATCACTGAACGCCCAAGAAAACTTGTGCCTAAATGGGAAGGACCCTATGTGATTCACGAAGTCCTGGGCAAGGGCGCGTACAAGTTACGCACATGTCACATTTTTCCTCGAGCTTAGAATTCACAACAATTACAAAAATCCTATATGTAACACACAACCTTTGTGTCACACCCACTCATAGCGGAAGCACGATGTGTGATCTGATTGAGTCTCATTGCATACAATATAAGTGAACATACTAAATGAATAAAACAAGCTTCAATACTGTTATGGGTGGTTTTCCACTCATATATCCTGGAATATATTCTGACTCTGTTACTTTAAATTGTGATCAGGATACCGGATCAGGATTTTGGTAACATCCTAATGCAGTATCCTGGTAATGACTTATTGTGCACGTGCAGATTAGCAAGGAATGCTAGTAACGGTCGAGAAGACTGCTTCTCCTGAAGACTCGGACTTGGTGGTTGAGAAGAGAACGTTGAAGCCGCAAAGAAGGGGTCTCCAACGTTCCTAAGGGAATATTCGGGGCATCCCCCATTCTTAGGGTAGTTAGTTATTTCCTTTTTGCTATATATAGGAATGATCGGATCAGATAGAACACACATAATTTTTACACACTCTTGCTTTCTACTAGCTGCAATCACTCACAAAACACTTACAATTGTACTCGAATCGAATTGTAACACTTAGTTGATCAGTATCATATCCTGCACTGTATCCTGACATTTGAAGTAATAAGAAGAACTAGGCAGCTGCGATTGTCAGCTCCCGAGGTTTTGTGCCGGTGATCTAGATTGATTAAGGGCTTTCCTCGTACTTCTCGTGTCCCCCCTTTACTTTTTTGCTCATTGTTTGATTGTAGATATAGCTCGATATCCTGAGCTATATCCTGAAAACTGTTTTTGTTAACAACTTGATCAGCATATTTTCCACGAATACTTCTAGCACACTACCTCACTTAACTAATTTGATCACTTAATTGCTTTGGTAATTTTTGACCAAAACAATTTGGCGCCCACCGTGGGGCAAGTGGTGCTATTTCTACTAAAAGCTTTCGTAAAATCACTACTTGGTTTTCTATTTTCAAAACTTTTTGCTACACTATTTTCAATGGCCTCAAAATCAAACATGAGCTCTTCTACCATGTCTGCTACAACCTCTACAACAGTTGGTTCGGTGCTTCCACAACCTCCAAGGACACAAACCTCTTCACAGCCTCAGGAACTTCCAAGAAGAACTGAAACTCATGTGGCTCGGGATATTATCCCCACTCAGAATGTTCAAGGATCTGCTGCCTCAGGGAGAACTCCTATTATGGCTTCTAATGATGAAATTGTAACTTTGTTTGGTAGCATACAGGATCAGATGAAACAACAGTAGGAGACCAACCAAATGCTGATAAGAGAGATACAACTCTTGAAATCCAGCTCAAGCAGACCTGCTGAGGATACCGTCACTCCCTTGCAGCCCAGGGCTTTGAACTTCAGTTCGGCAGTATATACTGAGGACCACAGGGGCAACATTGTTCCTAGCCATTCCCAGAGTCATACTCCTGAGATACCCTCTTCGGTTAGGGTGTCAACTGTGAGAAGTTACGGATATGCTCCAGGATATGGCCAGAATCCTCAGGCTGGATGAATTCATCCTCAACCTACGAATCAACCAACAGGAAGTCAGAATCCTCATACAAACCATATCACTCTAAGCCATATGGCAGGAATGACAGCAAGAAAGTGAATGCTGTTGAAGACGAGGATCCTGAGGAGTATCCTGAATTATGAGAACATTGTTTTTCTGTTAATATACCTGAACTAATGTACGATATGCAGGGTTTGGGAGACAAGCAAGGTGGTCTAGGAAAAACCAAAAAAAAGATGATTGGAAGGATAAATCCCAGTGGTGTGCCTTCCATGAGGATTTTAGACATGTTACGGAAGATTGCATTGCCCCTAGGAAAGAAATAAGCTATCTGCTGAGCAAAGGATATCTGAAGGATCTTTTGGGAAGAAAGAAGAATAAGGGTTAGGATACTGAGAAGGATCCTGAACGAGCAGTATCACCTCCAGCCGACGCCAAGATAATTAACTTTATTTCAAGAGGATCCGATATTTGTGGCACTTCTTACTTTACGGCAAAAAGACATGTAAAGGAGGCTAAGGCAGAAAGAGGAGATAAGCCGACCAGGATGACAACCCTCACAACCGATAAAGTGATAATGTTTGATAGAGATGGCAGGGATACTGTCCAGGATCCTCATCACGATGGTTTGGTAATAACTATATATGTTGCTAATAATTTTGTGTGCAGGATACTGGTGGATAATGGCAGCTCCGTTAAAATTATTCAACTAGAAACATTGAAGAGGATGAATGTATCCCCGATGGATATCACTTCAAAATCCACTGTACTTGTTGGGTTCAGTGGAGAGGCCAAGAATACTGTGGGAGAAATAAAGCTACCAGTATATGTTGAAGGAGTCAACTCAATGCAACGCTTCTGTTTCTTGGACTCCTTATCCTGCTACAATATTATATTGGGTAGGCCATGGATCCATGATATGAAAGTTGTACCATCGACCTACCATCAGTGTATTAAGATCCCTGCCCCTTGGGGGGTTGTCAAGGTGGAAAGTGATGAACAGGAGGCAAATGAATGTTATTCTTCCTCAATGAAATCCTCAACAAAGCCTAAGGCAGGATAGCAATTAAGGAGGCGAGCCCAGGATATCGCGGAGGCTTCAGAGCAGGATGTTAAGAAAATTATCCTGGACCAGGATAATCCGGATATCTCGGTGCTCGTAGGAACCAATATCCCTCAGGATATTGAGGATCAGTTAACTAACTTTTTGAAATGCAGGATGTCAACATTTTCATGGAAGCATGAGGATATGACATGTATTTCTAAAGATATTATCACTCACAAGCTTGGAATTGACAGGTCTTTCAAGCTTGTTCAACAAACGAGAAGGAAGTTTGCTCCTGAATGAAATACAATTATTCAAGAGGAAGTTGAAAGATTATTGAAGTCCAAGATGATCAGGGAAGTTAAATTTCCAAAGTGGCTAGCAAATGTGGTCGTGGTCCAAAAGAAGAATGGGAAATAGAGAGTTTATGTAGATTACACAGACTTGAACAAAGCATGTCATGTTATGGGACATTTTCTGAGTATTTATATCCTGACTAATATCCTGCTTTTGGTTGTTTACTTGTGATCAGGATACTGGATTAGGATATTGCTAATATACTGGGCGGTATCCTGGTGTTGATTAAATTGACCACGTGCAGGTTAGAGGCTGTGGGTTACTAACGGTCAGATGGACTTCTTCTCCTCAAGACTCGGGCGTATCTGTTATGTGAGAGACGTTGAACCTGAAAGACCAGGTCTACAACGTTCGAATGGGGAATATTCGCTGGATCCCGCTTTATTAGGATAGTTTGTTGCATTTCTTTTACTATAAATAGATGGGGGCAGATCAGATTAAGGCACGGAACTTACACACACACTTTCAAACACTTTTGCTCTCTAGCTCACTGCAAACACTCTACACAAACACTTGTATTCAAATTACATTGTAACACCTAGTTGATCCGCACCACATCCTGCACTGTATCCTGATATTTGAAGCAATAGAAGAACAAGGCAGCTGCGATTGTCAGCTCCCGAGGTTTTGTGCCGGCGATCTAGATTGATCAAGGGCTTTCCTCGTACATCACGTGTCAACCTTTAATTTTTCGCTCATTGTTTGATCGTAGATACAGCTCTATATCCTGAACCGTATCCTGAAACTGTTTTTACAATTAACTTGACTAACATATTTTTGACACTCATTTCTAGCACACTACCTCACTTAACTAATTTGATCACTTAATTTCTTCGGTAATTTTTGACCAAAACAATTTGGCGCCCACCGTGGGGCAAGTGGTGCTATTTTTGCTAAAAAGTCTAGTCAAATCACTACTCGGTTTTTTATTGTCAAAACTTTTTGCTACATTGTTTTCAATGGCCTTGAGATCAAACATGAACTCTTCCACCATGTCTGCTACAACCTCTACAACAATTGGTTCGGTGCTTCCACCTCCTCCTCCAAGAATGCAAGCTTCTTCACACGGAACTGAAAGTCATATGGCTCGGGATGTTATCCCCGCTCCCACTACTCAGGGATCTGGTCCTGTTTTAGCTTCTAATGATGAAATTCTGAATTTGTTTGGTAGTGTACAGGAACAGATGAGGCAGCAGCAGGAAACTAATCGGATGCTGATGAGAGAGATACAACTCTTGAAATCCGGCCCAAGTAGACCTGCTGAAGAAACTGTCACTCCTTTGCAGCCTAGAGCTTTGAACTTCAGTTCTGCAGTTTACATTGAGGATAACCAGGGAAACATCGTGCTAAGCCATTCTCAGAATCATACTCCTGAGATACCCACCTCAGTCAGGATGTCAACTGTGAGGAGCTCAGGATATGCTTCAGGATATGGATAGAATCCTCAGACCGGTAACATGTCTAATAATAATACTCTTGCTACTAACAATAATGGGTCTTTGCAGGATGCAGGTATGATGTTAACATTTACTAGGGAACTTCAGAAATTGAAGGACATGATATCCAGTGTGCCTGGAGTGGTCCAGCCAATTCCAGAAGTATCCCAAGATAGTCACAGGATATCCCACTTTGCATATCCTATCTGTGATGCTGAAAATCCCAAAAAGATTTCAGACCCCCAACATGAAACTGTATGATGGGACTACAGATCCTGAAGAGCATATCGCCCAGTATAGAGAAAGAATGGAGATTAACCCTATCCCTCCGGAGCTCAAGGAAGCATGCTTGTGCAAGGGTTTCGGTTCTACCTTGACAGGATCAGCCTTAAAATGGCTGTTAAATGTTCCTCCCCACTCAATTACTTCGTTTGCTCATTTGGTTAATTTATTTAATAGTCAGTTTTCTTGCAGCCGGAATTTTGAGAAACTAACCAGTGATCTTTACAGGATAACTCAAGGACCTCAGGAATCCTTGAGGGATTATGTGAACAAGTTTAGTCGGGAATCCTTGGATATCCCACATCTTGATGTTGCAATAGCTGTGCAGGCTTTTAAGATGGGGCTACAAAAGGATTCTCAGTTTTATCAGGATCTTGTAATGAATCCCTGCAAGAATCTAGACGAAGCTCGTAACAGGGCTTTGAGATATATCCGCTTGGAAGATGACAAAAAGATGCAAGAGAGGATGAATTCTACCTCAACCTACGAATCGACCAACAGGAAATCAGAATCCTCGTATAAACCATATCGCTCCAAGCCATATGGCAGAAATGACAACAAGAAAATGAATGCTGTTGAAGACGAGGATCCTGAAGAATATCCTGAATTATCTGAATATTGCTTTTCTGTTAATATACCCGAGTTAATGTATGCTATGCAGGGTTTAGGAGACAAAGCTAGGTGGCCCCAAAAGAATCAGCAGAAAGCTGATTAGAAGGACAAATCCAAATGGTGTGCCTTCCATGAAGATTTCGGACATGTGACCGAGGATTGCATTGCTTTAAGGAAAGAAATAAGCTACCTATTAAGTAAGGGGTATCTGAAGGATTTGCTGGGAAGAAAGAAGAATAAAGGGCAGAATCATGAGAAGGATCCTGAACGAGCAGCATCGCCCCCAGCAGATGCCAAAATAATTAACTTTATTTCAGGAGGATCCGACATTTGTGGGACTTCGTATTCTGCGGCCAAGAGACATGCAAAGGAAGCAAAGACTGAAAGGGGAGACAAACCGGCCAGGATGACTACCCTTACAACCGATAAAGTGATCACTTTCGATAGTGATGACAGGGATACTGTTCAGGATCCTCACCATGATGCTCTCGTAATAACATTATATGTTGCTAACCATTTTGTACGCAGGATATTAGTGGACAATGGTAGCTCCGTCAACATAATTCAGCTAGAAACATTGAAGAGGATGAATGTATCTCCGATGGACATTACTTCAAAGTCCACTGTGCTCGTTGGTTTTAGTGGAGAAGCTAGGAATATCGTAGGGGAGATAAAGTTACCAGTATATGTTGAAGGGGTCAACTCGATACAACGTTTCTGTGTGACGGACTCCCTATCCTGCTATAACATCATACTAGGCAGGCCATGGATCCATGATATGAAGGCTGTACCATCGACTTATCACCAGTGCATCAAGATCCCTACTGTTAGGGGAGGATTTTCTAACAATTAGTGATCCTTATTCGTTATCCTAATTAGTGATCCTTACTTCTGTGACAGGTGGTGATCCTCAGAAGGGCTTTAGGATCAGGATCATGGATCACTTCAAGGATCCTCATACTGACGATTGTTTACTTATGTTTTATAACATTTCGCAGGTATAACAAGCTTGACCAAGTCTTAGCGACATTCTTGGAGAATATTCCCGAAGTATTCTGCACGTGCTAGATCAAAACTAGACGTTATGGAGAACGTGGAGGCTTGGCCCGAAAGTCGGAGAGTTTGTTAGCTAGATATTTTTCTTATTTTAAAGGGAGTAACGAGCTAAGTTAGAAAGTTAGTGACACTTAGTCATTTTTGCAGTTACACACACTCATACAAGCGCTCATACAAGCTCTCGTTCAAACACTTAGCGATTTCATACACTTTTAGCACATTCCACTGTAGTGATCCTTGTACCTAGCTCGTTACTATCCGAAGTTGTAAACATTCATTCATTTATTTGAGCTTGGTGATCGGTAGTTTCCATCACCCGGGGTTTTTTGTGCCGGAGATCAACTTTTGATCAAGGGCTTTTTCCCCGTATAAACCCTTGTGTTGTTTGTGCAATTTTACATCAAAGTGATCCTCATCATTGTTACACATTTCAAGCATCATACCCCGTAATCTAGAGTTTGGTTGCAATATCCTCAACAGATTTTTTGACCAAAACAGTTTGGCGCCCACCGTGGGGCCATTGGTGCTTTGCCTTAGAAGAATTCGCATTTCTGTGCTCATTCCGGTTCACTACAACCAAGCAAATGGCTTCCTCGGCGAAGAATACTTCAAACTTGATGCCTTCATTCACTTCTTCACAAGGCGTCCCTCCTTTGCCTCCACCACCTTCTGGATCCCAGAAGAACACTGAGAATGCTGCGAAGAAACCGACTCCCATTTTCTCAAAACCACCTACTTCTTCTGTTTCAACTAATCCTACTACTACTGATCTCTATGCCTTGATTTTGCAGATGAGGGATCGTGCACAAGAGCAGGATAAGACCAACGAAAGGATCCTCCGGGAAATTGACGAAATTAAGAAACAGAAGAAAACGGCAGAGGATCGTTCCCCACTGATGCCCAGGTCTTTGAATTTTGATACTCCGGTGATTACTTCTCAGCCATCAGTGGTTCCAGACATTCAATATGTGGGTGGACCAAAAGGAGTGCACTACGGAACAACAGCTGTGACCCAGGCATTAGGTTCATACTTCCAGCAAGCGGGATCCTATCCTCAGCATATGGGATCCCTCACGAGTACAGGAGGATATTCAGGAATGCAGCAGTATCAAGGATCTTCCTTCGTTCCAGGATCATCCCAAGTTCAAGGATCCTCCTTCGTTCCAGGATCATCCCAGGTTCAAGGATCCTCCTTCGTCCCAGGATCATCCCAGGTTCAAGGATCCTCCTTCTTTCCAGGATCATCCCAGGTTCAAGGATCCTCCTTCTTTCCAGGATCATCCCAGGTTCAAGGATCCTCCTTCTTTCCAGGATCATCCCAGGTTCAAGGATCCTCCTTTGTTCCAGGATCGTCCCAGTTTCAGGGATCCTTCCAGATGCCAGGATCCTTGAGGAGTTTGCAAACAGGAAGTGCAGATGTCCATCAAGGAGATTTTATTCCAATGCAGACCAATGCCTCTACTGGTCCCTCAATCATTCCAGAGTCTCAGCAATATGGATTAACATCCATTTTTCCTAACTTGAATCCAATGGGAGGTAACACTTTTAATAATTCTCATACTACTAACCATGGTCTTATGTAGGATCCAGGTATCAATCATGCCATGGCCAGAGAATTGCAAAAGCTAAAGGATATGATATCAAGTGTTCCGGGAGTGGTCAAACCTATCCCCGAGATTGCAGATGGGAGCCACAAGATATATCGTTTTGCACCACCAATCTGTGATGCTGAGATACCCAAGAGATTCCATGTGCCTACAATGAAACTGTATGATGGTTCGACGGATCCTGAAGAACACATAGCACAATATAGGGAGAGGATGGAGATCAATCCAATCCCAGAAAGGTTAAAGGAAGCATGCTTGTGCAAAGGATTCGGATCCACTCTTACTGGATCAGCTCTCAAATGGCTGCTAAGTCTTCCTCCCTATTCTATTACCTCATTTGCTAACCTAGTTAACTTGTTTAATAATCAGTTTTCTTGTAGTAGAAAATTTGAGCGATTAACTAGTGATTTATATAGGATAACCCAGGGTCATAATGAATCATTAAGGGATTACATTACCAAATTCAGTAAAGAATCCTTAGACATTCCCAACTTAGATATAGCTACGGCTGTTGAGGCCTTCAAAATGGGATTACTTAGGGATTCCTTATTTTATGATGATCTTGTTATGACACCGTGCAGGAACCTAGATGAGGTAAGAACCCGGGCCCTCAGGTTCATCCGGCTAGAGGATGATAAGAGGATCCAGGACAGGTTGACAGGATCCTCAAAGCAAGATAAGCAAGGATCCTCATTCAGGAATAACAAGTTCAGATCCTACAACAGATCTGACAATCAGAACGTTCATTCTATTGACCAAGAAGAGGATGATGAGGACTATCCTCCAATTTCTGAATATTGCTTTAGTGTTGATAGCAATGAACTAATCCTTGCCATGCAGAACCTAGGTGATAAAGCTAGATGGCCAAGAAAGAATGATAGGCCGGCTGCAACTAAGGATAAATCAAAGTGGTGTGCATATCATGAAGATTTTGGGCACCTCACAGAAGAATGCATTGCCTTAAGGAAGGAAATTGGATACTTGTTGAGCAAAGGGCATCTAAAAGAGTTGTTGGGAAGAAAAAAGTCAAGGACTCAGGATCCTGAAAGGATCCCTGAGAAGGCTCCAGCTCCTCCAGCGGATGCACAAGTGATAAACTTTATTTCTGGAGGATCCGACATTTGTGGCACATCCTTCTCAGCAGCTAAAAGGCATGCAAAGGAAACTAAAATGGATAATGGAGAAAGACCAGTTCGAACATCAAGTGTCTCCGAAGGAAAAGTCATAACCTTCGACGAAGAGGATCGTGTTGATATCCAGGATCCTCATCACGATGGTTTAGTTATTACTCTTTTCATATCTAACCATTTTGTCCGCAGGATCCTTATAGACGGAGGAAGCTCAGTGAACATTATCCAGCTTGACGTTCTAAAGAAGATGGGTATTCCTGAATCAGAGATCATACCAAGATCCTCTGTGCTCGTGGGATTTAGTGGCGAAACTAAGAACACCCTGGGGGACATTAAACTCCCAATATATATTGAAGGCTTACACTCTTATCAAAAATTTTGTGTTATTGACTGTTTATCTTGTTGTAATGTTATCCTTGGCAGGCCCTGGATACACGATATGAAAGCAGTCCCGTCTACTTACCATCAATGTGTGAAGCTCCCTAGTCCTTGGGGAATAGTGAAGATTGATAGTGATCAGCAGGAGGCTAAGAATTGCTACACTTCATCGATGAAACCAGCCTCGAAGTCCAGGGAGCAATAGCAATCAAGGTATCCTCCAAGGAATGTCTTGGAGGCCAGAGAACAGGATGTGGTAGAAATCCTCATGGATCCCGATGATCCTGAATCCAAAATCTATATCGGATCAGGGATCCTTGGCGAAATGAAAGAAGACCTCGTATCCTTCCTCAAAAGGAGAAAGACTACCTTTGCATGGAAACACGAAGATATGACTGGTATATCCAAAGATGTTATCACCCATAAACTCGGCATCGATAGATCCTTCAAACCAATCCATCAAAGAAGAAGGAAGTTTGCACCAGAAAGGAATGCCATTATCCAGGAAGAGGTAGAAAAATTACTCCGGGCAGGTATGATTAGAGAGGTCCAGTATCCAAGATGGTTGGCCAATGTGGTTGTTGTTCAAAAGAAAAACGGAAAGTGGAGGGTATGTGTCGATTTTACCGATTTAAATAAGGCATGTCCCAAGGATCCTTTCCCTTTACCCCACATTGACTCCATGGTGGATGCAACTGCGGGTCATGAACTGTTAACTTTTATGGATGATTCATCTGGATTCCAACAAATCCAAATGGAACCATCCGACCAAGAGGATACAGCCTTCATGACTCCAACTGGTATATATTGCTATATTGCTATGCCGTTCGGATTGAGAAATGCAGGTGCAACGTACCAAAGGCTGGTGAATATGATGTTCAAGGATCAGATCGGACAAACTATGGAGGTTTACATAGATGATATGGTGGTAAAATCCTTAAAGGCTGAGGATCACCTAAGAGACTTGGAGGAAGCATTCGATATCCTTGATAAATATAACATGAAACTTAATCCTTCAAAATGTCATTTTGGTGTTAAAGCAGGTAAATTCTTAGGATACATGGTGACTAAGAGAGGCATTGAAGCTAGCCCGGAACAAATCAAAGCAATAGTGAACATCAAGTCTCCGGCAAATGCTAAGGATGTTCAAAGGCTAACAGGAAGGATAGCAGCCTTGAACAGATTTATATCCAAGTCCTCCGAGAAGTGTAAAGAATTTTACGATATCCTAAGGAAGAACAAGAAATTTGAGTGGACGGAGAAGCATGAAAATGCTTTAAAAGCCCTCAAAGATTACCTATCCTCGGCCCCGGCTTTAATGAAACCAGAAAAAGAGATGTCAGGAAGGATGGCTAAGTGGGCAGTGAAGCTGAGTGCATATGATATAAGATATGAGCCTAGGACAGCCATCAAATCCCAAGCATTAGCTGACTTTGTGGCTGATTTCAGTAGTGATTTACAAGAAGAAGCTGAGTTAGAAGTCCAGCAGCTAGAGGAGACCAAGGATCCTTGGATACTCCACACTGATGGATCCTCAAATGTCAAAGGCACAGGGCTTGGAATACTACTAAAATCGCCACAGGGGGACATAATACCCCATTCTATAGCTTGTGAGTTCCAAACCACTAATAATGAGGCTGAATATGAAGCCTTAATTGTTGGTTTGCAAATTGCAAAGCATATGGGGATCAGGTATCTTGAGGTACACGTAGATTCTTTGTTAATTACAAATCACTTTAATGGATCATATGCTGTTAAAGGTGAAAAGCTAACCAAATATTTGGAGATAGTCAAAAGTTTGGCACTCTCTTTTGTTTCCTTTAGTTTGTCACAGGTACCAAGGGAAGAAAATACAGAAGCTGATGCATTGGCTAACTTAGGATCATCTTTGAAGATCCCAGAGGATATCAAGATCCCTATTATCCATATCCTGGCCCCAGCTATTGAGGATCATGTGGCTATGGAGATAGGGAATAATTCTGCAATGATCCCTAGTGAGGATACTCGATCCCATCCAGGATCAGGGATCTCACCAATTATGAGATACTTACAACATGGAGAGATTCCTACAGGAGAAAACCCTAGGGCTTTCAAATCTAAGGTATCTCAATTCACAATTTTGAATAATATGTTGTATAGACGATCTCTTGCAGGACCATACTTGAGATGCATTGAGGATCCTGAAGTTCAGGAAGTTTTAAAAGACTTCCATGAAGGAGATTGTGGAAACCACACTGGGGGCAGGGCTTTATTCTCAAGGATCCTGAGGACAGGATACTACTGGCCAACCATGAAGAAAGATGCTGTGGAGTATGCCAGAAGATGTGATCCTTGCCAGAGACACAGCAATATCCTTCATCAACCAGCTGAATTATTGCATCCTATATCCTCCTCTTGGCCATTTATGAGGTGGGGTATGGATATAGTTGGCAAGCTCCCTAAGGCACCTGGTGGGAAAATATTCATGTTAGCTATGACTGATTACTTCTCCAAGTGGATAGAGGCTGAAGCCTTTGCCCAAGTCAGAGAAAAGGAAGTTATATCCTTCATTAAAAGAAATATTATAACTAGATTTGGTATCCCTTCTGAGATTATATGTGATAATGGTTCCCAATTTATTGGGGGCAGAACCACTAACTTTTGTGACAGCTGGGGGATTAAGATGATAACTTCAACACCAGTCCACCCACAAGCTAATGGCCAAGCAGAATCATCCAACAAGATCATCATCAACAATTTGAAGAAAAAGCTTGGATCCAAGAAAGGGAAATGGGCAGAAGAACTACCCTATGTGCTTTGGGCTGATAGGACAACCCCCAAGAATGCTACTGGTCAAACACCATTCTCTTTGGTGTTTGGAGCAGAATCAGTGATCCCAACAGAAATGGTGGTTCCTACTGCTAGAACAAGTACCCGTGATCCTGAGGAAAATGATGAAAACTTGGCTCAAGACCTGGATACTATTGAAGAAATCAGGGATATGGCTAGGATAAGGATGGCCAGTTATCAACAAAGAATGGCTGGTGCTTACAACAAAAATGTCAGGATCAGGAGGTTTCAAGTTGGAGATATGGTGTTAAGGAAAGCATTTCAAAATACCACCAGTCCTGCTGATGGAAAATTGGCTCCAAAATAGGAAGGCCCTTATTTGATTGAAGCTGAAGCAGGAAAGGGGGCATATAGATTGCTAACAATGGAAGGTGATTTGCTACCAAGAGCTTGGAATGCTGTCCACTTGAAGAAATATTTCATGTAAGCAGGATCCTTATGGTATAGGTGATCCTCACGATAGGTGATCCTCAAAGTATCGGTGATCCTTATTCAGGTAATATCCTAATCTTGAACTATTTCATTTCTTTATTTTCTCATATTAGGATAAGGATCATGTATCCTTTATCCATTTCTCACGTGAGTTCAAGTTTTGAAAGTTCAGGTATCTTTAGCACAACGTTGGTTATCCACAGAAGCAATCCGTCTTTGGGTTTAACCCCAGTTATTTGGGCTTGTCCCCATATTCCGCCTGTAGCGCACGATGATCCTGGTGTAGTTCAAGGCTTTGGGACCAGTACTCGTTCTAGGGGCTGATAATTCCATTGTTCTGGCTATGCTTAGGATCCTACGTATAATGGTAGACGTACCATACATCCGTTCATAAGGTTTCTAACGTTTTCACGTTAGCTAAGGTTTCTAACGTTTTCACGTTAGCTAAGGTTTTGGCATTTTCATGTCACTAAGTTTGGATAGTCGCCAGTTAGGGCCATACTCCAGTTTACATACGATCCTTGGGCTTGTCCCCAGTTATCCTTGGGCTTGTCCCCAGTTATCCTTGGGCTTGTCCCCAGTTGCTAACTCTTTTCTTATATTGGCTTAGTCCCAAGTTATGCTCTATTTCAGGTCCTTGAAGATAGGCAGCTAAGGATCCTTGATCCTTATTTCACTCTAAGGTTTATCTTATAGTTATCCTTATTATGGTTAGGATTCTAACTTGGATCCTCAGGTATGATCCTTAACTCTTTTGGTTTTATTCATTATTCATTTGAACAACCCCTGTACTTGACAACTGAATTTGTGTTTCTTAAACTATACCACTTTTTAGAACTTATCGGTTATGGGATATGTGATCCTTGTTCATATCCTAAACTTTTTGGATATCTTTTCTAATTTTTCAAGGCTTGTTAAATATAAACAGAATGAATATTACAACAGTTGGAAAATAACATACTAAAAAGGATAACAACACAAGATAAGCGACAAAAGGTTAAGTTTTTATTTATTAACATAAGTCTAACCCTTTAAAGGTTGTCAAAATTACCTACCCGAGCTTCTACCAGCAAAACGTGGCCCGTCCGCTGGGGTAGGTAAAGGGTGTCCATGATAATAAGTTCAAAGATAGTGCAGGAATATATAGGCGGCAGGATCACAATGGCTTCATCCCCCAAACAGAGGATCCCTCCACCAATTGCAATCCTGCCTATTGTCCAAAGGATCATACATGATCCTTAATCCTAAAAACCTATTGTTCAGTACAGACCATCATTGTTCAACAAAAAACACCATAACCAAAACAAACCATCAAACTAAAAAATGGGCTCCGGCTACGTCTAGAAATGTCCTTCATCGCCCATTCATGCAGCTCACACCTTGGCTGCATCACCACCAGCATCATCATCACCAGCCTGATCCTTCCCACTACCACTTGCTTCAATTGCCAAGACATCAGCTGCTTCCTCCTCATCATCTTCAAGATCAGCCAACCTTGCCTTCCAGCCTTCAACATCCCAGCTGCTTTTGTCAAAAGTAGGATCTTGAGCTTCCTGGGCCATCTTCAACTTAGTCTGATACATCGTGATGGCGGCAGAGAGCTTGGCATTTTCGATGAGGTCATGCTTTTCATAGTCAAAGTTAACCAGCACCTTGGCCATTTCCTGCTTGGTATCCTGGAGTTCCTTCCGAGCATCAGCAAGTGCAAGATCTTTGAGCACTGCAACCTGTTGGAGATCAGCTATTTTCTTGTCTAGCTCCTCAACATTCCCCACGTAATCCTCGATCTCAGCAAATTTCTGCAAAAAGAAGATAAGGCAGTTCAAGATCAAGTGATCCTCATACAAGCAGGATACCTGAGCAAAGTTAAGGATCCTTACATCATTGAAGTATTCAAGGAATTGGTGGCGGATCAGTGGCAGGCCTTGGAGATCCTCAGCATCAGAGGTTTTCCTCTTCTTTACACCCTTTCCTTTAGTGGGTGCCCTTGGAATGGAGATGCTAGGACTAGTGGTGGACCTCTTCTTCCTGGGTCGTACGAGATCAAGGTCAGCTGTGTTGAATTGGGAAACAGGCTTGACAGATTTTCCAGCGCCTACACATTCAAAACAAGATGAGTATCCTTATCCTATTTCAATTTTTCTATTTATTTTAATATTTAAACTATGCAAAAGACAGGATACTTACTCGACATGGTAATGGAACCTGAGGATACTTCTTGTGAGTCTTGGGTGTCTATTTTGAATGTCCTTGTTTCAGGATCAAGCTTCCAAAAAGCAGCGAGCCTATCCTTGGTTTCAGGTGAAGTAAGGATATATGAGACAGAGATAGCTGCATGACATAAAACAGAAAGGGGTCAGTAATCCTTACAAGAAAACAAGACTACCTGGTGATCCTTCTCATGATCCTCCAGCCTACCATGGGTGGACCATGCCTTAGGGAGATCTTTTCCGTTTAGAATGGAATCCCTCCGTACAAAGAAAAAGCGACGTTTCCAGTCTTTGTCATTCTTGGTAACTTTTAGAAGAGGATGATCTGCACCGGGCTTACGCTTAAGCAAATAACGATGGGAACCGAAAGTAGTAAGATCGTACAGTTCCGCCAACTCCGACATGCCCAAATTGATGCCTTCCTGCTCGATGATCCTCTCCAGGGTATACAAGACCCTCCAAATCATCGGCATGGCTTGGATATAAGAGATGCCGGTAAGGGAGAAGAAGGATTGTGTAAACTCTGGGAAAGGATAGGTGTATCCTATGGTGAATGGAGTGGCTGGAAATGCAACCCATGTTTCTGAAACATAGTCGCTCAGGGTAGTAGGATCAAAGGGTCTGAAAAAGGCATTCGCCGGGAAACAGTAACGGATTTTATCTATCTGCGCGTCGTTAAAACAACACCTTTCATTCGCTGAGTCCTTGATGATTTTCTGACTTTTCAAAGGGCTATCCTTCTTGTGATCTTTGCCCGGAGAACTTCGGAGCAACATCTTTGATGGAAAGATAAAAACAGAGCAAGAGAGGGAAGAGGATAGAGAGAGAGAATACCTGAACGTCTTCGGAATGTGGATTATAAAGGGAGTTTCTCTGAAAATTTGAATGCATTTGATCCTATCTATATCTCTATTTATAATCATGATCTTGCAGGTTGTCACTTCCGTGACATCATCATCACAACGGCTAGTTCAAAATTAACGGCTATATATCCGTTAGTTTGTTACGGATAAGATCAAGAAAACATAACTCGCTAATTTTACAATTTCACTCCTTATATTTTGGGGGCAATTGTTAGGGGAGGATTTTCTAACAATTAGTGATCCTTATTCGTTATCCTAATTAGTGATCCTTACTTCTGTGACAGGTGGTGATCCTCAGAAGGGCTTTAGGATCAGGATCATGGATCACTTCAAGGATCCTCATACTGACGATTGTTTACTTATGTTTTATAACATTTCGCAGGTATAACAAGCTTGACCAAGTCTTAGCGACATTCTTGGAGAATATTCCCGAAGTATTCTGCACGTGCTAGATCAAAACTAGACGTTATGGAGAACGTGGAGGCTTGGCCCGAAAGTCGGAGAGTTTGTTAGCTAGATATTTTTCTTATTTTAAAGGGAGTAACGAGCTAAGTTAGAAAGTTAGTGACACTTAGTCATTTTTGCAGTTATACACACTCATACAAGCTCTCGTTCAAACACTTAGCGATTTCATACACTTTTAGCACATTCCACTGTAGTGATCCTTGTACCTAGCTCGTTACTATCCGAAGTTGTAAACATTCATTCATTTATTTGAGCTTGGTGATCGGTAGTTTCCATCACCCGGGGTTTTTTGTGCCGGAGATCAACTTTTGATCAAGGGCTTTTTCCCCGTATAAACCCTTGTGTTGTTTGTGCAATTTTACATTAAAGTGATCCTCATCATTGTTACACATTTCAAGCATCATACCCCGTAATCTAGAGTTTGGTTGCAATATCCTCAACAGATTTTTTGACCAAAACACCTACCCCTTGGGGGGTCGTTAAAGTTGATAGTGAGCGACAGGAGGCAAAGGAATGCTACTCATCCTCAACCATGCCTAATCCAGCATAGCAATTAAAGATGCAGGCCCATGATATCGTGGAGGCTTCGGAGCAAGATATGAAGAAAGTTATCCTGGATCAGGATAATCCTGATATCTCGGTGCTCGTAGGAACCAATATCCCTCAGGATATTGAAGAACAATTAACTAACTTTTTGAAGTGCAGAATGTCAACATTTGCATGGAAGCATGAGGATATGACAAGTTTATCCAAAGACATTATCACTCACAAGCTTGGAATTGACAGCTCGTTCAAGCATGTTCAGCAAAAAAGAAGGAAGTTTGCTCCTGAGCGAAATACAATTATACAAGAGGAAGTTGAAAGATTGTTGAAGTCCAAAATGATCAGAGAAGTCAAATTCCCAAGATGGCTGGCAAATGTAGTTGTGGTACAGAAGAAAAATGGGAAATGGAGAGTCTGTGTAGACTACACAGACTTGAATAAGGCTTGTCCTAAAGACCCATTTCCTCTTCCTCATATTGATGCAATGGTGGACGCTACTGCCGGGCATGAGATGTTAACCTTCATGGATGCATCCTCAGGATTTCAGCAAATTCAAATGGAGCCTTCGGACCAGGAGGATACTGCCTTCATGACACCAACATGTATTTATTGTTATACTGCTATGCCCTTTGGTTTGAAAAATACAGGTGCAACATATCAGAGATTGGTGAATATGATGTTCAAAGATAAGCTGGGGAACACAGTGGAGGTATACATCGATGATATGGTGGTGAAATCTAAAAAGGCTGAGGATCACCTCCAGGATATTAAGGGAGCATTTGATATCCTGGATCAGTATAATATGAAACTGAATCCTGCTAAGTGTCATTTCGGAGTGGGGGCAGGAAAGTTTCTAGGATATATGGTGACCAAAAGAGACATAGAGGCGAGCCCGGAGCAGATTAGAGCTATCCTGGATATAAAATCACCTTCGAATATGAAAGATGTTCAACGGTTAACAGGCCGAGTAGCAGCATTGAACATATTTATTTCAAGATCCTCGGAAAAATGCAAGGAATTTTATGATATCCTCTAGAAGAATAAGAAGTTCGAATGGGGAGCAAAGCATGAAGCAGCCTTACAGGATTTGAAGCGATATCTCTCAACTACACCTCTATTGATGAAGCCTGAAAAGGGTGAACCACTATCCCTATACCTCGCTGTATCAGGGAATGCTGTAAGTGCCGTTCTTATAAAGGACCATGAAGGTCAGCAATATCGTGTCTATTATGTTAGTAAGAGTTTACTAGATGCTGAAACTAGATATTCTCATCTAGAGAAGTTAATACTAGCATTAGTTATGGCATCAACGAAGCTTAGACATTACTTTGAGACACATAGGATTCATGTTAAAACTAATTATCCTGTTAAAAATGTGCTTAGGAAACCAGAGATGTCGGGTAGGATGGCTAAGTGGTCGGTAAAACTGAGTGCTTATGATTTAGTATATGAACCTAGAAATGCCATAAAGTCTCAAGCTTTAGCTGACTTTGTGGCTGATTTCAGTAGTGACATTCAAAATGAAGTAGATTTAGAAGTACAACAGCTAGGAGAAAACTTAGAATGCTGGACATTGTATACTGATGGTGCATCTAACATAAGGGTGTAGGTTTAGGTATACTACTAAAATCGCCACAGGGGGACATATTACCCCTGGCTATTAGGTGTGAATTTCCTGCTACTAATAATGAGGCAGAGTATGAGGCTTTAATTGCAGGATTAGAGTTGGCTAAAAATATGAATATCAAGAATTTGCAAGTATATGTTGACTCCTTGTTAATCACTAATCATTTTAATGGATCCTATGCAGTTAAGGGAGAGAAGTTAATAGAGTATCTCAAAATTCTCAAAAAATTAGCAGGGTATTTCGATATTTTTACACTTGAACAGGTACCAAGAGAAGATAATGCTGAAGCTGATGCCTTGGCAAATCTGGGATCATCGGTCAGGATACCAGAAGGAACCCGAATACCAATATTACATATCCTATATCCTGCGATGAATCCTCAGGATAAGGAAGTAATAAATATTCAGGATCCTGATGATGAGTATCCTGAGGAGGATCCTAAGTCCTGGACGGTTCCAATCATGAGATATCTTAAGAAAGGACACATCCCAAAGAATGAGAATCCTAAAGCCTTTAGAATGAAGGTATCACGATTCACTATTATAAAGATGTTTTGTATAAGAAATCTCTTGCAGGACCATACCTAAGGTGCTTGGAGGATCCCGAAACCAAAGAAGTGCTTCAGGATATACATGAAGGGGATTGTGGTAACCATACTGGGGGCAAGTCCTTATTCTCAAAAGTATTAAGGACAGGATATTATTGGCCGACGATGAAGAAAGATGCCACGGAATATGCTCGAAGATGTGACGCATGTCAAAGACATAGTAACATATTACACCAGCCTGTTGAACCGTTGTATCCTATCATTTCCCCTTGGCCGTTCTTGAAATGGGGTATGTATATAGTGGGAAAGCTTCCAAAGGCTCCAGGAGGAAAGGTTTTCATGTTGGCAATGACGGATTACTTCTCCAAGTGGGTTGAAGCAGAAGCATTTGTTCAAGTTAGAGATCAAGAAGTGGTATCCTTCATAAAGAGGAATATCCTGACCAGGTTTGGAGTACCAGCTGAAATCATTTGTGACAATGGATCCCAGTTTATAAGCAAGAGGACTACATACTTTTGCAAGAGTTGGGGAATTAAAATGATCACGTCTACTCCGGTACATCCTCAAGCAAATGGACAAGCAGAATCATCGAACAAGATAATTGTCAACAACTTGAAAAAGAGACTAGGGGCTAAGAAAGGAAGATGGGCAGAAGAATTACCCTTTGTTTTGTGGGCTGATCGGACAACGGTGAAGAATGCAACTGGCCAAACCCCGTTTTCCTTGGTGTTCGGAGCAGAAGCGGTGATCCCGACAGAAATAGTGATACCTACAGCGATATCCAACCTACGGGATCCTGAGCAGAATCCTGAAGTCCTATGCCATGAACTGGATACTATTGATGAGACAAGAGATGCAGCAAGGCTAAGGATGTCAGCTGTTATGGGTGAAATTCTGAGCCCATATCTTGAGAAATATCTTGGGTTATATCTTGGTTATATGATATCTGTTCACATCCGGGATGCTGATTCAGGATATTGGTAACATCCTGAATGGTATCCTCAGGATCACTAACGGATTATGTGTAGGTACGCGGGTTAGAAGCTAGCAACGTTCACAACGACTCATTCCGCGGAAGACTCGGTCCAAGTCGTTCAAATAAAGGCGTTGAAGCCGCATTACTCGGTCTACAACGTTAACAATGGAATATTCGGAGCATCCCATATTTGTAGGAATTTTCGTTTATAATTCGTTACTATAAATAGGTGGGTATATCAGATAGAATAGGACATCACATCAACACTCACTACACTCTTACACTTGTTCTCTAGCAATTTTCACTTTCGCACAAAAGCGTTGTAACACTTAGCGATCTGGTCAATATCCTGCACTGTATCCTGACGTTTAAAGCAATAAGAAGAACAAGGCAGCTGCGATTGTCAGCTCCTGAGGTTTTATGCCGGCGATCTAGATTGATCAAGGGCTGTCCTCGTATATCTTGTGTCACCCCCTTTACTTTTTGCTCATTGTTTGATCGTAGATACAGCTCAATATCCTGAGCTGTATCCTGAATACTGTTTTTCCAAACAACTTAACCAGCATATTTTCAATACACTTTTTAGCACACTACCTCACTTAACTAATTTGATCACTTAATTGCTTCGGTAATTTTTGACCAAAACAATTTGGCGCCCACCGTGGGGCAAGTGGTGCTCTCTTTACTAAAAATCTTTGTGAAATCGTTAATCGGTTTTCTGTTTTCAAAACTTTTTGCCACATTATTTACAATGGCCTCAAGATCAAACATGAGCTCCTCCACTGTGTCTGCTACAACTTCTGCTACTACTGGTCTGGTGCTTCCACCACCTCCTCCAAGGATGCAATCTTCTTCACAACCTCAGGACATTATCCCTACTCGGAGTATTCAGGGATCTGCTCCCAATTTAGCTTCTAATGATGAAATTCTAACCTTATTTGGAAGTGTGCAGGAACAAATGAGGCAGCAACAGGAAACAAACCAAATGCTGTTAAGGGAAATACAACTCCTAAAGTCTGGCTCGAGCAGATCTGCTGAGGATATCGTCACTCCATTACAACCCAGAACTTTGAACTTCAGTTCGGCTGTGTACACTGAGGATAATAGGGGGAATATTGTGCCCAGCCTTCCTCAGAATCATACTCCTGAAATACCCTCCTCGGTCAGGATGTCAACCATGAGGAGCTCAGGATATGCTTCAGGATATGGGCAGAATCCTCAGACGGGTAACTTGTCAAATAATAATAATACTCATGCTGCTAACAATAGTGGAACTTTGCAGGATACAGGTGTAACATCAGCATTTACTAGGGAGCTTCAGAAGTTGAAGGACATGATATCCAGTGTACCTGGAGTGGTCCAGCCAATCCCGGAAGTGTCCCAAGACAGCCACAGGATATCTCGCTTTGCATATCCTATCTGTGATGCTGAGGTTCCAAAGAGATTTCAAACCCCCAACATGAAGCTTTATGATGGAACTACGGATCCTGAAGAGCATATTGCCCAGTATAGGGAAAGAATGGAGATTAACCCTATCCCTCCGGAGCTCAAGGAAGCATGCTTGTGCAAGGGTTTTGGTTCTACCTTAATAGGATCAGCCTTGAAATGGCTCCTAAATGTTCCTTCTCATTCGATTACATCATTTGCTCACCTAGTGAATTTATTTAATAGTCAGTTTTCTTGTAGTAGAAGCTTTGAAAAACTAACAAGTGACCTGTACAGGATAACACAGGGGCCTCAAGAATCCCTAAGGGATTATGTGAACAAGTTCAGCCGGGAATCCTTAGACATTTCGCATCTTGATGTTGCAACAGCTGTGCAAGCTTTCAAGATGGGGCTGCAAAAAGATTCTCAATTTTACCAAGACCTTGTAATGAACCCATGCAGGAACTTGGATGAAGCTCGAAATAAGGCCCTAAGATATATTCAATTGGAGGATGACAGGAAGATGCAAGAGAGGATGAACTCATCCAACACCTATGAGTCAACTAACAGGAAGTCAGAATCCTCATTTAAGCCATATCGCTCTAAGCCATATGGTAGAAATGAAAACAAGAAAGTGAATGCTATCGAAGACGAGGATCCTGAAGAATATCCTGAATTATTTGAATATTGCTTTTTTGTTAACATTCCTGAATTGATGTATGCCATGCAGGGTTTAGGAGACAAGGCTAGGTGGCCTCGAAAGAATCAACAAAAAGCCGATTGGAAAGATAAGTCAAAATGGTGTGCCTTCCACGAAGATTTCAGACATGTAACTGAGGATTGCATTGCTCTAAGAAAAGAAATAAGCTATCTTCTAAGCAAGGGATATCTGAAAGATCTCTTAGGAAGAAAGAAGAATAAGGGTCAGTATACTGAGAAGGATCCTGAGCGAGCAGCGTCACCTCCCGCGGATGCCAAGATAATCAACTTTATTTCGGGAGGATCCGACATTTGTGGGACTTCGTATTCGGCGGCGAAGAGACATGCAAAAGAAGCTAAGGCCGAAAGGGGAGACAAACCTGTCAGGATGACTACCCTCACAACTGATAAAGTGATCACATTTGATGGTGATGAAAAGGATACTGTCCAGGATCCTCATCATGATGCTCTGGTAATAACATTATATGTGGCTAACCATTTTGTACGCAGGATATTGGTTGATAATGGCAGCTCCGTCAACATAAACCAACTAGAGACTCTGAAGAGAATGAATGTATCTCCGATGGATATCACTTCGAAGTCCACCGTGCTTGTTGGGTTCAGTGGAGAGGCTAGGAACACAGTGGGAGAGATAAAGTTACCAGTATATGTTGAAAGAGTCAACTCGATACAACGTTTCTGTGTGATGGATTCTCTATCCTGCTACAACATCATACTGGGAAGACCATGGATTCACGATATGAAGGCTGTGCCATCAACATATCACCAATGCATCAAGATCCCTACCCCTTGGGGAGTTGTCAAGGTTGATAGTGATCAGCAGGAGGCGAAAGAATGCTACTCATCCTCAATGAAATCCTCAACCAAGCCTAGTACAGCATAGCAATTAAAGATGCGGGCCCAGGATATCGTTGAGGAATCGAAGCAGGATGTGAAGAAAATTATCCTGGATCAGGATAATCCTGATATCTCGGTGCTCGTAGGAACCAATATCCCTCAGGATATTGAAGAGCAGTTAACTAACTTTTTGAAATGCAGGATGTCAACGTTTGCATGGAAGCATGAGGATATGACAGGTATATCCAAAGACATTATCACTCACAAGCTTGGAATTGACATATCATTCAAGCCTGTTCAGCAAAAAAGAAGGAAATTTGCTCCTGAGCGGAATACGATTATCCAAGAGGAAGTTGAAAGATTGTTGAAGTCCAGGATGATCAGAGAAGTCAAGTTTCCAAGATGGCTAGCAAACGTAGTCATGGTACAGAAGAAAAATGGGAAATGGAGTGTCTGTGTAGACTACACAGACTTGAACAAGGCTTGTCCTAATGACCCATTTCCTCTTCCTCACATTGATGCAATGGTGGATGCTACTGCCGGGCATGAAATGTTGACCTTCATGGATGCATCCTCAGGATTTCCGCAGATTCAAATGGAGCCTTCTGACCAGGAGGATACTGCCTTCATGACACCAACAGGTATTTATTGTTATACGGCTATGCCTTTTGGTTTGAAAAATGCAGGTGCAACATACCAGAGACTGATAAACATGATGTTCAAAGACAAGCTGGGGGACACCATGGAGGTATACATTGACGATATGGTGGTAAAATAAAGGAAAGCTCAGGATCACCTTTGGGATATTAAACGAGCATTTGATATCCTGGATCAATATAACATGAAGCTAAATCCTGCTAAGTGTCATTTCGGAGTGGGGGCAGGAAAATTTCTAGGATATATGATGACCAAAAGAGGAATAGAGGTGAGCCCGGAGCAGATTAAAGCCATCTTGGATATTAAATCACCCTCAAATATGAAGGATGTTCAACGATTAACAGGGCGAGTGGCAGCATTAAACAGATTTATTTCAAGATCCTCAGAGAAATGCAAAGAGTTTTATGATATCCTAAAGAAGAACAAGAAATTCGAATGGGGTGAGAAGCATGAAGCAGCCCTGTAGGATTTGAAGCAATATCTTTCAACTGCACCTCTACTGATGAAGCCTAAGAATGGTGAACCACTATCCCTATACCTCGCAGTATCAGGGAATGCTGTAAGTGCCGTCCTTATAAAGGATCATGAAGGTCAGCAATATCCTGTTTATTATGTTAGTAAAATTTTGTTAAATGCTGAAACTAGGTATTCTCATTTAGAAAAATTGATACTAGCATTAGTTATGGCATCAACGAAGCTTAGACATTACTTTGAGACACATAGGATTCATGTTAAAACAAATTATCCTGTCAAAAATGTGCTTAGGAAACCAGAGATGTTAGGCAGGATGGCCAAGTGGTCAGTAAAGTTGAGTGCTTATGATTTAGTATATGAACCTAGAAATGCCATAAAGTCTCAGGCTTTAGCTGACTTTGTGGCTGATTTCAGTAGTGACATTCAGGATGAGGTAGACCTAGAAGTCCAACAGTTAGGAGAATCCTCAGGATCCTGGACGTTATATACAGATGGTGCATCTAATGTAAGAGGAGTAGGATTGGGAATACTACTAAAATCGCCACAAGGGGACATATTACCCCAGGCTATTAGGTGTGAATTCCCTGCTACTAATAATGAAGCAGAGTATGAGGCTTTAATTGCAGGATTAGAGTTGGCTAAGAATATGAGTATCAAGAATTTGCAAGTATATGTTGACTCCTTGTTAATTACTAACCATTTTAATGGATCCTATGCAGTTAAGGGTGAGAAATTAATCGAATACCTCGATATTCTCAAAAAATTAGCAGGATATTTCGATGTTTTTACACTTGAACAGGTACCAAGGGAGGATAATGCTGAAGCAGATGCCTTAGCAAATCTGAGATCATCAATCAGGATACCAGAAGGGACCCAAATACCAATATTACATATCTTGTATCCTGCAACGAATCCTCAGGATAAAGAAGTAGCGGGTATTCAGGATCCTGGAGCAGAGTATCCTGAAAAGGATCCTAAATCCTGGACGGCTCCAATCATGAGATATCTCAAGGAAGGACACATCCCCAGAGATGAAAATCCTAAGGCATTTAGGATGAAGGTATCACGATTCACTATTGTAAATAATGTTTTATACAAGAAATCTCTTGCAGGACCGTATTTGAGGTGCTTAGAGGATCCTGAAGCCAAAGAAGTACTTCAGGATATACATGAAGGGGATTGTGGTAACCACACTGGGGGCAGATCATTGTTCTCGAAAGTATTAAGGACAAGATATTATTGGCCAACGATGAGGAAAGATGCAGCAGAATATGCTCGAAGGTGTGATGCATGTCAAAGGCATAGTAACATACTACATCAACCAGCTGAACCACTATATCCTGTAGCTTCCCCTTGGCCATTCATGAAATGGGGGATGGATATAGTAGAGAAGTTACCAAAAGCTCCAGGAGGAAAAGTCTTTATGCTAGCAATGACGGATTATTTCTCTAAGTGGGTTGAAGCTGAAGCATTTGTTCAAGTTAGAGACCAAGAAGTAGTATCCTTCATAAAGAGGAATATCCTGACCAGGTTTGGGGTACCAGCTGAAATCATTTGTGATAATGGGTCCCAGTTTATAAGCAAGAGGACTACTGGCTTTTGCAAGAGTTGGGGAATCAAAATGATCACGTCTACTCCGGTACATCCTCAAGCGAATGGACAAGCTGAATCCTCAAACAAGATAATTGTCAATAAATTAAAGAAGAGACTTGGAGCCAAAAAAGGAAGATGGGCAGAAGAATTACCCTTTGTTTTGTGGGCTGATAGGACAACAGTAAAGAATGCAACCGGCCAAACCCCATTTTCCTTGGTATTTGGAGCAGAAGCAGTGATTCCAACGGAAATGGCGATACCTACTGTAAGATCTATCCTACAGGATCCTGAACAGAATCCTGAAGCCTTATGTCGAGATTTGGATACAATAGATGAAAAAAGAGATGCAGTAAGGCTAAGGATGGCAGCATATCAACAAAGAATATCCAGAGCATATAACAAGAATATAAGGACTAGGAGATTTCGAGTTGGTGATTGGGTGCTAAGAAAGGCTTTTCAAAATACCACTAATCCTGCCGATGGCAAGCTAGCTCCAAAATGTGAAGGACCATATGAAGTTGAGTCAGAAGCAGGGAAAGGAGCATATCGACTCAAGAATATGGAAGGGGATATGCTACCGAGATCCTGGAATGCAATACACTTAAAGCTCTATTTCAAGTAAGAATATAATTTAATTTCTATCTCAGAATGGTATGTATTCTATCTCTTTTAAATATATTTGTTTATTATCTTGAACCCAATACTGACTTAAGCATTGGAGGGGTGTTAGCCTTAGTTTACAGTTGTTTTGCAGCATATGTTTCAGGATATAGCTCCAGGATACGCACTCAGGATAACTCGAAAGATTAGAGGATTGGCCCCCTCTCTCACGTTTAAGGGATCCTGATCCCTTCAAAGGTTTAAAGGTATTCACCTTTCTTTCGAATTGGGTTTAAACACCTCGCCTGGAGCGCAAGTTATCTAGGTATAGTTCAAGGTAGCGGGACCAGTTCATGTAAAAGTGACTGACAATTTCGTTATTGTTGGCTATATCCTGGATCCTGAAGGTATATGAGGATTGATCACCCTCTCTCACGAAAGGGTATTTTCATACTCTCTAAGGTTTAAAGGTTTTCACCTTTCTAAGATTTGGAGTTTATACACTCTCGCCTGTAGCGCATGAAACTCAGGGTTTATCCCCAGGATATCAGGGTTTATCCCCAGGATATCAGGGTTTATCCCCAGGATATTAAGGGTTTATCCCCAGTATGCTAAGGATTCATTTCAGGATATCAAGGGTTTTACCTCGGGGTGTTCAGAATTTATTCAAGCCAAAGTGTGAATACATTTGCATTTCTGTGTCGAACACATGGGACATACATTATACTATTCAAAGGATGGATCCAAGTTTGTAAGTCTGCACTGGGGACATACTTATGATGGAAGATTGAAATTGATTCTTTAAGAATCTCTGGTATGATCTCTCCTTTTTATTTGGATAATTTATAGATTGTATTTCAGTATCCTAAGTAGGATATCTTTCAGGATACACTTACAATGGGTTCCCAAATATGATCAAACAAAACTATCTTTATAAGTAAAATTCATGTAATAAAGGTGTAATAACAAGAATAAAACTAAAGGAAAGTTATATTAACATATCAAAAGATGTGCTCTTGGTTTCACCTTAAACCAAGGTCCATCCACCAAGAGCACAAATAGTTTGTTACCCTATGTACTTAACAGTTGAAGGTTTTGTCTCAAACTGAGACCCATCCACCTCCAACTATTATATTGTTCAAAAGCAAAACGTACTAACGATGATGGCCAAGGGCTTCGTCCTGAAACTCAGGATCCCTCCACCAATGGCCATCACATTGTTTAAGTGCAGAAAAGTAAAATGCAGGAAAAGTAAATTGTTTGAGGTTACAAGCCAACAATCAAATTTAAAAAGGTCGGCTCCGGCCTTGGCACATATATCCATCATTGCCCACCTGAATGCCCTCACACAGCGGCATCTTCTCCAACCTTCTCTGCCTTTTCAGCTTCAGCATCCTGAGCAGCATCCTCACCAGCATCTGTCCCAGCATCCTCTCCAGCATCCTTCTTATCTCCAGCCTTGTCTACCACCTCTGCTGACATAGAGGATTCTCCGGCTTCAGCAGGAAGTGGCACAGCTTTGCCTCCAAGCTCCTTCAGCTTGGCCACCCAGGATTCAACCAGCCAGGATGGGCATACAAGGGGTAACAACTCTCATCAAATGTCATATTTATTAAATTAATTTGACTAATAGGAAACCATAATTGAGAAACCCAAGTGATTCTGCATAATCCCTAAAATTTTCAGAATAGTTGGAATCAGGATTAGGGCGCCTAAAACTCAGGGGGGTAAAACCCTAGTTACGAGTATCTTTATAAAACGCTGTCAAATTGGAAAATTCACGCAACGTCGACTCATCAGGGCTAGATAGGTGACGAAGCAGACCTAGCCTACTTTGACACTCCAGGCGATACGCGGCAAGTGTCGAGGATTCTTCCGCGACTAGCGGGAGGTGCCAATTTTGGGTATAAATAGAGGGCCTTGGGACTTGAATTCAGGAGTTAAAATGACGTAAATTCTCGCTACAGGCACCGAGTTACGTTCTGTTTACCACAATTAACACACACGGATCACTAATTGCTGCCGCAAAACAGGGTAATAACTCGATCGCTATTATGATTCATTTTTCGATCGATCAATGTACTCAATGGAAGTTTAAGTGCTGCCCACATTAGGGTGATGCTTTGTCATTAATCGTTAATTCGATGGATGTTTAAGCATAGCACTTTGTCATTCGTTGTGAGGGTTAATCTCGTGAGTTATCGTAAATGTTGTATTGATTACTAACCCAGTTTTGTGTGCACTGTTATTAAATTTAGGTTAAAAAGGCTAAATCAGTAGGCTATACTCTGCTCAAATTAAAACTGCAATGTGAGTCATTCTCTTTTTCTCAACTATTTTACAATACCTCAAATTATTTTAAAAGTTATAATTACAGGGACTAAGTCGTGGATATCTTGAATCATTGGCTAGTGGGGTATTGTGCACATTACTAATTTTCTCCCAGTTAGGTTCATTGACCTACTAGGGATAATCATCACTATTTAGGTTCATTGATCTAATAGTGGTATGACCATCGTCACCATTGTGACATGTCACCATTGTGACACGGTGCCAGATAAAAATAAGATAGAAGCCATTGTAATCGCTCTTATGCTGTAATTAATAACTATGCATTATTTTATGTAAATAGAATGATTCACTCAGTATTTCCCGCTGACAAAACCTTTTTCAAACATGTTTCAGGTGATCTGTTATGATCCAGGAAAAGTGCCGTGAAGCACTACAAGCTTGAGAAAGTGGCTCAGGATAAAATAAAGAAACATGTTTTGTAAAATAAAAGATTTCTTCGTGAAATCAAATGATTGT
The DNA here is from genome assembly GCA_030545235.1 of Helianthus tuberosus. NCBI lineage: Eukaryota > Viridiplantae > Streptophyta > Magnoliopsida > Asterales > Asteraceae > Helianthus > Helianthus tuberosus. The sequence goes on from JARYGA010060550.1 coordinate 1,428,351, forward strand.
AAATTACCGGGGTTTTATCCCGAGTTGTGAAATAAAATAATCGGGAAATATTTCAATTTTAAAAAGATCCTGATGATAAACTTCCGCTGTTAAACTCAATTAATTAAATACCACGGGATTTCTGTCCCGCGGCTCCTGAAATGGGTCAAACCGGTTCGGGGGCCGTGACAGAAAAAGGTGGTATCAGAGCCACTGATCAAGCCACTGATTTAAGCCAATTAAGTATTTAGAAAATACTTAATTTTTATTAATTACTATTTTGTGATTATGTGTTTTATTATCTGACTAATTTTGTACAGTATGGGCAGATCTTTCTATACTAGCCAATGTAGCAATAAATACAAATCTTTAAAATGTTTTGATTCAAAGTTTTAGCACCCTTATTTAATATAAGCCAGAAACCTGATTCAGTAAATAAATAAATTAACAAATAAAACTTAGTGTATTTTAATTTTCAGTTGTTTTGATAGTTATCCAGTAGAAAATAATATTTAAAATTTTTTCTATAAAATTTTGTTATGATATTTAACTTAGTAATTGTGTGTATTTTGCTAAACAGCATGAGTGACTTGTCTGACGTCCTTCAGAATTTAAATCTCTATCCAGTAAGAATAGAGGTTTCCAGAGATTTTAATAGGTATATACCAAACATAGAAGAATCTATAGAATTTAACGTTTTACCTCTCGAGAAACCCAAGCCTAAGAAAATGGAAATTGGGGAAAGCTCTAGACAAATTGAGGGGTTACCATCTCAGGAAGAGCTAGATTTTATAATGGCAAGCTATAATACTATTAAGCCTGTTAATGAAAATGTTTTTATTCATTCTATTGAAACACAACTACCAATGAACTTAGAACCAGCTATTCCAAACCCTTCAATCCACTCGCAAATAGACGAATGGTTGACTAATGAAATACAGTTACAAAACCATCCCTATAAGCTTTTTCCTCAGTTCAATCCAGAACCTTTACCAAATCCACCAATGAGTAACGAGAATATGGCTGAACTTCGATTTGGTGAAGAACTAATGGATACTGGGAATAGGATCCAAGAGATTGGGGGACAAATCTCCTGGAAATACGATGAGAGGGAACACCGTTACTAGAATATCATCTGACAAAGGATAGGGGATTTATGGAACTGTGGTTGTGTAATAGTAATAATAAAATCAGTATGTGTAAAATAAATAATAAAACGGTTGTATAAAGAAGCATGATATAATCAATAAAACAAATAGAAAATTTACAATTTTGTTTATATATTCTTTTACGTGATTATGTTCAATTAATTGTGACATTGGATTATTTTTTTTATACTAATTATTTATCTATAAATTAGTTATCAGATGGAAAACGCTAATAATGAACCAGTAAATGAGGTTAATCAATCTGAGCAACAACAGGGGGATCAATATATGACTAGGCAGGATATAGAAAATATCGTTGCTCAAGAGATAGCCAACGCTATTCCAGCAATAGTTGCTCAAGGGATAGCCAACACTATTCCAGCAATCGTTGCTGCTGTTAAAAGTCCAATCGAACCACAACAAATCGTTCCTAGCAAACGTATTTCTGAAGATAACTTCAGTAATAGCGTAAACGGAGGCAATGATCATGTTAATCATGATAATGAACCACGGCAAGATCCTCCTCCTAAGAAAATGAAAGCTGCAACGCCTGGTTGCACTTACAAAGAATTTCTTGCTTGTAAACCATCTGAGTTTGCAGGCAATGAAGGAGCAACTGCGACACTGCGTTGGTTAGAGAAAACCGAGGCAGTAATTGCCATAAGTAAATGTGCTCAGGATGATCAGGTCATGTACGCGTCAAACCTTTTCAAAGAAGGGGCGCTAGAATGGTGGAATACGGTATTACAAGCAAAAGGAAGAAGGATGGCGTATGTTATGAACTGGGAATAATTTAAGAGCTTTGTAGAAAGAAAATTCTGTCCCGAGTATGAAAAGGAACAAATGACAAATAAGTTTCTAAACCACCGGATGGTGGATGTAGATTGTCGAGGGTATACTTCGACATTCTTCGAGTATGCTCGAGTGGTACCAACCCTGGCTTCGCCAGAGCCGGTACTTATCTCTCGTTATATTTGGGGATTGATTGCTGAAATCCGTAATATCATCAAGGCTGCGAAACCTCGCACGATTGATGATGCGGTGGAATTAGCCAATACTCTGACTGACGAACTAGTACGGACAAGAGAAGAAAATAGAAGGAAGGAAGTAGCCCAAAAGATTACCCAAGGATTCCGTCCGGGTAACCATAACAATTTCAAGAAAGGAGGGAATGGGCAATCTTCTACTAGCCCATTTTGCAATTCTTGCAAAAGGAAGCATTTTGGAAAATGCAAAGGATATTGCAATTTTTACAAAATTCCGGGGCATCAAGAAGAAGACTGCAGGAGGAAGAAATTTTCAGTCTGCTACAACTGTGGAGAAGCTGGACATCTTAGGCCAGATTGTCCAAAACTAAACAAATCATCTGACAATAAAGCCAAACCTGCAGAATGAGCAAAAAGGAATGTAAGAGCCTTCCAACTGACTGCTCAGGAAGCAGAACTCATTCCAGATGTGATAGCCGGTACGTTCTTAGTTCACAACGTCTACACAAAAATATTATTTAACTATGGTGCAAACCCAAAGTTTTATTAATACTTCATTCTGCCAAACTCTTAACTTACCTTTAACCAGCATTAGGCAAATTTATACAGTAGAAACGGCAGATGGAAATTCAGTTAAAATAAATAAGGTTCTGCAAAACGTAGAAATAGAACTTTTAAGTCATAAATTTTCTGCAACCCCATTATCTATGAAATTAGTTAAATTCGATGTTGTGTTAGGAATGGATTGGTTAGTAAACAACCATGCTCAAAGTATCTGTGATAAGAATTCCATAGAAAATTTTGCAACCACTGGAGAAGTAATAATGATTACAGGAGATAAGCCATGTAAACCCATAAAGTTCATATCAGTAATGAAAGTTGCTAATTATGAACGAGAGCAAGGAATAGTATATATATGATTTCAGTAATCATTAATACTAAAGATAAAGAACTTAAGGAAATTTTTTTAATTTCAGAATACCCAGATGTATACCAGAAGAATTACCAGGATTACCACCAGATAGGGATGTAGAATTTAGGATTCATCTAATTCCAGGAACTATACCGATAGCCAAGGCACTTTATCGGTTAACACCCATAGAAATATTAACATTGAAAAAGCAATTAGATGAATTATTAAGTAAAGGTTTCATACAACCTAGTTTATCCCCGTGAGGAGCACCAGTGTTGTTTGTTAAGAAAAAGGATGGTTCGATGAGAATGTGTATTGATTATAGAGAATTGAATAAAGTTACAATTAAGAATCAATACCCATTACCTAGAATTGATCTATTTGATCAATTCCAGGGAGCTAGATATTTCTCTAAGATTGATTTACGCTCCGGATATCATCAACTAAAAGTACATGGGGAAGACATACCTAAAACTGCTTTCAGGACTAGGTATGGTCATTACGAGTTTACAGTCATGCCCTTCGGATTAACGAATGCACCTGCAGCATTCATGGACATGATGAATAGGATCTGTAAACCATATTTGGATAAATTTGTAATTGTCTTCATCGACGATATACTTATTTATTCCAAAAGTCAGACAGAACATTGTGAGCACTTGCATGCACTCTTAACTTTGTTAAGAAAAGAAAAGCTGTACGCCAAATTCTCGAATTGTGAATTTTGGCTGTCGGAAGTGTAATTTCTAGGTCATATGATGAATCATGAAGGTATTCACAAAGATCCTGATAAGATAGCAGCAATTACCAAATAGAAGGTTCCACAATCCGCAATGGAATTAGGAGTTTTGTAGGATTAGCAGGATACTATAGACGGTTTATTAAGGATTTTTCCAAGATAGCTGTACCATTAACTAAGCTAACTTGTAAAGCCATTAAGTTTGAATGGGGAACTAAGCAAGAAGAAGCCTTTAGAATCTTGAAGCAGAAATTAACAAATGCTCCAATCCTAGCCTTACCAGAAGGAACAGAAGATTTTAAAATATACGGTAATGCTTCAAAACTAGGATTTGGATATGTGCTAATGCAACGTAAGAAGGTAATTGTGTATGCTTCAAAACAGTTGAAAAAGCACGAAGAGAACTATACAACTCATGACTTAGAATTAGGAGCTGTAATTTTTGCCCTGAAAATCTGGAGACTTATCTGTATGGAAGTAAATTTGCTGTCTATACGGATCATAAGAATTTAAGATATATATTTTGGGCAAAAAGAACTAAACATGAGGCAAAGGAGATGGATGAAAATCCTAAGTGACTACGACTGTGATATTTAGTATCACGAAGGAAAGGCTGAAGACGGCTAGAGATCGCCAGAAGAGTTATACAGATATTAGACGAAAGCCGTTGGAGTTCAAGTTGGAGACAAAATGCTATTGAAAGTATCTCCTTGGAAAGGAGTTGTTAAATTCGGTAAGAAAGGAAAGCTAAGTCCAAGGTACGTAGGACCATTTCCAGTAATCCAACGTATAGGACCAGTTGCTTATCATTTACAACTACCAGGAGAGTTAGCTGGAGTACATGATGTATTTCATGTATCCAATCTCAAGAAATGTCTATCAGACGAATCTTTGGTAGTATCTCTCCAAGATGTAAAGGTAAACGAAAAATTAAAATTTGTAGAGAAACCTCTTCAGATAGAAGATAGAAAGATCAAATTTCTCAAAACACAAACGATTAGTGTTAGTTCAAGTAAAGTGGGATTCAAAGATAGGACCCTAATACACTTGGGAACTAGAACTAGAAAAGAAGCGAAAGTATCCTCAATTATTCCAGTAAATCTCGAGGATGAGATTTTTATTAAAGTGGGGAGAATGTAACAACTCTCATCAAATGTTATATTTATTAAATTAATTTGACTAACAGGAAACCATAATTGAGAAACCCAAGCGATTCTGCATAATCCCTAAAATTTTCAGAATAGTTGGAATCAGGATTAGGGCCCCTAAAACTCAGGGGGGTAAAACCCTAGTTACGATTATCTTTATAAAACGCTGTCAAATTGGAAAATTCACGCAACGTCGACTCATTAGGGCTAGATAGGTGACGAAGCAGACCTAGCCTACTTTGACACTCCAGGCGATACTCGGCAAGTGTCGAGGATTCTTCCGCGACTAGCGGGAGGTGCCAATTTTGGGTATAAATAGAGGGCCTTGGGACTTGAATTCAGGAGTTAAAACGACGTAAATTCTCGCTACAGGCACCGAGTTACGTTCTGTTTACCATAATTAACACACACGGATCACTAATTGCTGCCGCAAAACAGGGTAATAACTCGATCGCTATTACGATTCATTTTCCGATCGATCAATGTACTCAATGGATGTTTAAGTGCTGCCCACATTAGGTGATGCTTTGTCATTAATCGTTAATTCGATGGATGTTTAAGCATAGCACTTTGTCATTCGTTGTGAGGATTGATCTCGTGAGTTATCGTAAATGCTGTATTTATTACTAACCCAGTTTTGTGTGCACTGTTATTAAATTTAGGTTAAAAAGGCTAAATCAGTAGGCTATACTCTGCTCAAATTAAAACTGCAATGTGAGTCATTCTCTTTTTATCAACTATTTTACAATACCTCAAATTATTTTAAAAGTTATAATTACAGGGATTAAGTCATGGATATCTTGAATCACTGGCTAGTGGGGTATTGTGCACATTACTAATTTTCTCCCAATTAGGTTCATTGACCTACTAGGGATAATCATCACTATTTAGGTTCATTGATCTAATAGTGGTATGACCATCGTCACCATTGTGACATGTCACCATTGTGACACGGCGCCAGATAAAAATAAGATAGAAGCCATTGTAATCGTTCTTATGCTGTAATTAATAACTATGCATTATTTTATGTAAATAGAATGATTCACTCAGTATTTCCCGCTGACAAAACCTTTTTCAAACATATTTCAGGTGATCTGTTATGATCCAGGAAAAGTGCCGTGAAGCACTACAAGCTTGAGAAAGTGGCTCAGGATAAAATAAAGAAATATGTTTTGTAAAATAAAAGATTTCTTCGTGAAATCAAATGATTGTAAATTACCAGGGTTTTATCCCGAGTTGTGAAATAAAATAATCGGGAAATATTTCAGTTTTAAAAAGATCCTGATGATAAACTTCCGCTGTTAAACTCAATTAATTAAATACCACGGGATTTCTGTCCCGCGGCTCCTGAAACGGGTCAAACTGGGTCGGGGGCCGTGACACAAAGCCTGTCTCCTTGGCCTCGTAGGCCATCTTGATGCGAGCTTGTAGCAGGGAGACGATAGCAGAGGCTTTGATTCCTTCCTGGAAAGAAACCATGGCCTGTTCGTGATCCATTTGGACAGTGGCAAGTTTGAGCTCAGCATCTTAGGTGACCTTCTTCAGCATGCCCTCGTAGTGCCGGGTCTTTGCGTCAGCAATGGCACCTTGGTCGGCAACGGTACTTTCGAGCTGTTTAATCCTGGCTTCATGGAGTACAGCAATACCACAGGCATCGTTGTACAGGTGGAGCAAATGCTGGAGGCCCTGCACATCAAATTCAGGTATGAGTCAGAATATATTAACCAGGATATCCTGTCAGGATATTCTATCAGGATATATGTGCAGGATATGTAGCAGGATATTACCTTGTTGAGGAAGGATGCCATTGGCTCTAAGGAGTCAGAAAAGCTGAGTTCATCGTAGGAGAACCCTTCTTGACTTGGAGCACTGACTTCAGGACCTTTCCTCTTTTTTGCTGTGGAAGCACGAGTCCTCGGATTAGCCTTAGGAGCCGGGAGCGGCTTGGAGCTGGTGGCAGCAGGGGTCTCTTTCTTGACCGTGACTGGAGTAGGGTAGCTGTCAAGTTCGTCAAGGTCTAGGTAGACTGGAACCTTGCTGGAGTCTGCATACATGGAGTAAAATTTCTCCTAAGTATATCAAATAAAGACATGTATGTACAGGATATTTTGCAGGATCCTTACCAGACATGTTTGCACTAGAAAGAGGACTTGGAGATGGTGGAGACGGGTTGAAACTTCTTTCAGCCTCTGGAAGGAGTCTGATGGCGTCAATCCTTTTTTGTGAATCAACAAGGGGAGGTGCAATCTTCCTAAAATCAGCTGCGTGCACAACAGAAAAAAGAAAGTTGATCAGTTCAGATATGGAACAAGATAAGAGGCAGGATCATCCTTAAACCCTAAATCCTACCCTTTTTCAACCATTTCACCGGATATTCCGTTCCACCAGGGAGTGAGTCTCTTTTTACATACAAAGAAGAACTTAGATTGCCAATTATCCTCGTTCCTGGTGGCACGAAGTATCAGCGGGTCGCCGGAGGTGGAATAAAACAAAAATATACATGATCCGTGGCATCTAAGCCGGTAAGCTAGGGGGAGGTCATGAACAGAAAGATCAGGGATGTGGTTTTTCTTGATCTGGTCAAGAACGGACAGAACACGCCAAAGCATCGGCATTGTTTGGCTGAAAGAGATTTTTGTAATGTTGAAGAATTCGGTGATAAAGTCTGGAAAGGGGAACTGTAAACCTAAGGTGAAGGGAAAGGCACTAAAGCACAACCACTCAATGGAGACCATATCCGACCGGATTTCCTGGTCGAACGGCCGGAATACCGTTCCTTCCGGAAAGATACCGGAGGATTTGAGAGCCGACAGGTGGGCAGTATCAAAAGAGCATATCTCTTTCTCCGGTTCTTGGAGAAGATTCTGCTGGATAAATGTGGGAGCCGAATCACCAGAAATGGATCTTGTCTGTCTCGGCATTTGATCGCCTGATTTTTTGACCGGAAAAGGAGGATGAAGATGAAGATTAGAGAGAGAATGTTTACCTTTTTTCCTTATCGGTAGTGATTAAAAAAGAGATGTGGATGAGAAGATATAGGGTGCAATGAGTAAATATAGGCTGAGTAGTTGCAAACGGTCACATCATGGGTCTTATCTCTTAATTGCCTCGATCTCCGTGAAAAATGTAACCGTTAGTGGCAGGATACTAAACGGTAACATTTTTGGGGACAATTGTTATGGGTGAAATTCTGAGCCCATATCTTGAGAAATATCTTGGGTTATATCTTGGTTATATGATATCTGTTCACACCCGGGATGCTGATTCAGGATATTGGTAACATCCTGAATGGTATCCTCAGGATCACTAACGGATTATGTGCAGGAACGCGGGTTAGAAGCTAGCAACGTTCACAAGGACTCATTCCGCGGAAGACTCGGTCCAAGTCGTTCAAATAAAAACGTTGAAGCCGCATTACTCGGTCTACAACGTTAACAATGGAATATTCGGAGCATCCCATATTTGTAGGAATTTTTGTTTGTAATTCGTTACTATAAATAGGTGGGTATATCAGATCGAATAGGACATCACATCAACACTCACTACACTCTTACACTTGTTCTCTAGCAATTTTCACTTTCGCACAAAAGCGTTGTAACACTTAGCGATCTGGTCAATATCCTGCACTGTATCCTGACGTTTAAAGCAATAAGAAGAACAAGGCAGCTACGATTGTCAGCTCCCGAGGTTTTATGCCGGCGATCTAGATTGATCAAGGGATTTCCTCGTATATCTTGTGTCACCCCCTTTACTTTTTGCTCATTGTTTGATCGTAGATTCAGCTCAATATCCTGAGCTGTATCCTGAATACTGTTTTTCCAAACAACTTAACCAACATATTTTCAACCCACTTTTTAGCACACTACCTCACTTAACTAATTTGATCACTTAATTGCTTCGGTAATTTTTGACCAAAACAGCAGCATATCAACAAAGGATATCCAGAGCATACAACAAGAATATAAGGACTAGAAGATTCAAAGTTGGAGATTGGGTGTTAAGAAAAGCTTTTCAGAATACTACTAATCCCGCTGATGGAAAGTTGGCTCCGAAATGGGAAGGACCCTACGAGGTTGAGTCAGAAGCAGGAAAAGGAGCATACCGAGTTAAGAATATAGAGGGGGATATGCTACCGAGATCTTGGAATACTATACATTTGAAACTCTATTTCAAGTGAGTTTGGTACTTAAATTCCAACTCAGGATGGTATGAATTCTGTATCTCTTATTAACTTTTGATATTATTTGCTATTTTGAATCTATTACTGACTTAAGCATCGGAGGGGTGTTAGCCAGGCTAACACCCACCTTAGCTTTTAATGGTTTTGCAGAATATACCTCGGGATATAGCACCAGGATACACACTCAGGATACTTCGGAAGATTAGAGGATTGGCCCCCTGTCTCACGTATAAGGGATCCTGATCCCTTCATAGGTTTAAAGGTATTCACCTTTCTTCCGAATTGGGTTTAAACACCCCGCCTGGAGCACCAGTTATTCGGGAATAGTTCAAGGTGGCGGGACCAGTCCATGTAAAAGTGGCTGACAATTTTGTTACTATTGGCTTTATCCTGAATCCTAAAGGTATATGAGGATTGATCACCCTCTCTCACGAAAGGGTATTTTCATACTCTCTAAGGTTTAAAGGTTTTCACCTTTCTAAGTCTTGGAGTTTATACACTCCCGCCTGTAGCGCACGAAAATTTGGGATTTCCCCCAGGATACGAAGGATTTATCTCCAGTATATGTTGGGTTTTACCCCTATAACACAAAGAATTGTCTATACAATTGGAACTATTGGTCAAAAATTTTCTAAGTGTTTGAGGACTTCATGTACAGGGGACATTCCATCTAAAGTAATTGTATGATGAACAAAGAATCAAAGTTGAGCTAAGTGGATCGAACTGGGGACATCTTGGTAGGAGAAGCTACAAAAGGGGTTGGAGTTTAATACTAAGACTACACTCGATTCCTGGTATAATCTTTCCTTAGTAAACCTTAAATAAATTTTTATAACTCAGGTTAAGGTTTATGTATCCTGATAAGGATATATCTTCGGGATATGTCTTCGGAATGTGTTTTTGGGATGCGTTTCGGGATATTTGATTTGGAAGTGATACTAGTTGAAATTAAAACCTTGATCAAATGAGTATTGTCAAAACATTTTTAGAAAGTGGACTATCTTTTATTCTTTAGAAGTTTTCTCTAAAGTTTTGAGTTTTTAGAAATTCTATAAAAGTTTTCACAATATATCACTGAGTATATTGATCAGGATATCTTCAAAAGATAGTTGTACAAAATTTTGCAAAGCTAAAATCTACATTAAGAAATGCATAACAGAAGTTAAAAGGCAGCAACAAATAAGTCAAGAAGTAGTTATATTATTAACAAGTCAAAAGTTGTGCTTTTGGTTTCACCTCAAACCGAGGCCCATCCACCAAAAGCACAATTAGTCTTTACCATGCTTACGTAACAGTTGAAGGTTCTATCTCAAAACAGGAACTGTCCACCCTCAACCGTTACGACATTCAAAACAGGTTATATTAAGCGATGACCAAGGGCTTCATCCTGAAACCCAGGACCCATCCACCTTTGGTCATCGTATTGTTCTAGTGCAGGAAATATAAATTGTTCAACGACAGGAAAAGTAAATTGTTTGTACAAACCACAACCATGAAATTTTAAAAAGTGGGCTCCGGCCTTGGCACGTATATCCATCATTGCCCACTTCGCCGCCTAAGGAGCGACACCTTCTCGATCAGCAACCTCTTTCCTAGCATTTGCACCAGCATCAGCCTCAGGATTCTTCTCGGCATCATCATCAGCATTGGCCACTCCCTCTGCCTCCTTAGATGGCTCTTCCCCAGCATGCTTTGAAGGATGAGCAATAGGATGACCTCCAAGATCCTGTAACTTCGCTTCCCAAGCCTTTACATTCCAGGAGGGGCATTCGAAGCCCAAATTCTTGGTCTCATAAGCCATCCTTAACCTGGCTTGGAGAAGGGAGATAACAACGGATGCTTTGAGACTGTCCCGATATGAACTCATATCCTGCTGGTATTGAAGAAGGGCGGCATCTAGCTTGGCTTGAGCATCCTCATTGGCTTTGTGGAGGGCAGCTTGGTGTTCCTGGGTTATTGCCTTGTATTTGTCTTCATAATGTTGGGACTTGGCAGCTGCAATTGTTCCTTGATCAGCTATGGTGGCTTCAGCTTTTTCGAGCTTAATCTCCAGCATCTTATTAAGCCCACAGGCGTCTTCATACAAGTGCATGAGACACTCCAAGCCCTGCAGTTAAGGACACAGGTATCAGTGTAAAATGAGCAGGATAATGATTAATATGCATGTTCAGGATATTGGAAGGGAATTTTTACCTGCTTGAGGAATGAAGTGGCTTCATTAAATCCATGATTCTCGAGAGAGAATGTCTCAGAGGCGGCTGGAGAATCCATTTCCTTCCTCTTCCGGGAGCTAGAGGCCCGGGTCCTGGATGCCGGAGGAGCCTTAGGAGCGGTAGTAGTCTTTGAAGTGGTAGGCTTCGGTGTGGCAGATGACTTCGGCTTAGATTCTTGTTTGACAGGTACAAGGCTGGAGTAACTATCCAACTCGTCAAGTTGGAAGCCTTCAAGGTTGACAACTGGTACTGCACAGGGGAAGATGTTTTTAAAACTCATAATACCTCTGAAAAATAATCGGTTTGATAAATATAATTGCTGAGAATGTGCTTACTAGACATCTCTGAACTTGATTTCTGGCTTGAATCTGTAAGAGACAGGGAGAAAGTTCTTTCACTAGCAGGAAGTTGGTAGATTTCTTTGATCCTGGACTTGGACTCCGCACTGGGGGGGGGGTGCTAAATCTCTGAAGTTCGCTGCATAAAAACATCAGGATATAAGTTTGGGATATAGTTTAAGGATACACTTGGGGATGTTCCTAAAACCCTAGATCCTACCCTTGGTTAACCATTTAACCGGCATATCGAAACCCTTGTCAATAGAGTCTCTTTTCACGAAAAAGAACTTTCGTCGCCATCGGTCTTCGTTCTTAGTGGCCTTAAGGACTAAAGGGCTTTTGGAGGTGGAATACAAAAGGAAACGGCTATCGCCATGGGAACTCAACCGGTATGCAATAGAGAGGTCTTCAATACACCGGTCAGTGCAATGGCGAGATCTGATTTGATCTAGCACCATCAAAACTCGCCAGACCATTGGCATAGTTTGAGCATAACTAAGGCCGGTGAGGTCAAAGAAACGAGAGATAAAGGGTGGAAATGGATACCGGAGTCCCAAAGAAAAGGGGTAGGCGAAAAAACAGACCCACTCGTCTGATGACATGTCTGATCGGATCTTCCGATCAAAAGGGCAAATGACTGTTCCAGCTGGAAAGGCGCCGGAATTCTTGAGGGCAGCAATATCGGCATTGTTGAAGCAGCAGATTTCTTTTTCCAGTTCTTGTATGAGGTTTTGATTCACGAGGGTTGGGACTGGTTCATCCGAACGAGATCTTGTCTGTGATGCCATGAAGGGTATCAAGCAAACTAAAAGAAACTCTGAAAAAAGAACAGAGGATGAAGGAGAGAATGGTTACCTGAAATTCGCTTGAAGAGTAATGATAATAAGAAGAAATGTTTCAGCTAATTATAGGCTGAATATAGGGGGGTAAAGAGTAAATATTGCATTGAAAATGGCACAATGTCACCTCAACCATCGTTTCGTTTTAATTGCCTCGATTTACGAGATAGAATTTTTAAAATATATCCGTTGGATTGGTATACCAACAGATATATTTGGGGACAACTATTATGGGCCATTTTATGAGTATTTGTCCCCAAAATCTTTATATGGTGACTAAAAGAGGGATAGAAGCAAGCACATAACAGATCAAAGCCATCTTGGATATCAAGTCACCTTCCAACATGAAAGATGTACAAAAATTGACGGGACGAGTAGCAGCATTAAACAGATTCATATCAAGATCCTCGGAAAAATGCAAGGAATTCTATGATATCCTGAAGAAGAATAAGAAATTCGAATGGGGAGAGAAGCACGAAGAAGCCTTGCAGGAATTGAAGCAGTATCTTTCAACTGTACCTCTATTGATAAAGCCAGAGGATGGTGAACCATTATCCCTGTATCTTGCAGTATCAGGGAATACAGTAAGTGCTGTCCTGGTAAAGGATCATGAAGGTCAGCAGTATCCTGTCTATTATATTAGCAAAAGTTTATTAGATGCTGAAACTAGATATTCTCATTTAGAAAAATTGATATTGGCCCTAGTTATGGCATCAACAAAGCTTAGACATTATTTTGAGACACACAGGATTCATGTTAAAACTAATTATCCTGTTAAAAATGTGCTTAGGAAACCCGAGATGTCAGGTAGGATGGCTAAGTGGTCAGTAAAATTAAGTGCCCATGATCAAATATATGAACCTAGAAATGCCATAAAGTCTCAAGCTGTAGCTGACTTTGTGGCTGATTTCGGTGGTGATATTCAAAACAAAGTAGACCTAGAAGTACAACAGCTAGGAGAAAACTTAGAATCCTGGACATTATATACTGATGGTGCATCTAATGTGAGAGGTGTAGGATTGGGTATACTACTAAAATCGCCACAGGGGGACATATTACCCCAGGCTATTAGGTCTGAATTCCCTGCCACTAATAATGAAGTAGAATATGAAGCTTTAGTTGCAGGATTAGAGTTGGCAAAGAAAATCAATATTAGAAGTTTGCAAGTGTATGTTGATTCATTGTTAATTACTAACCATTTTAATGGGTCCTATGCAGTCAAAGGTGAAAGATTAATCGAATATCTTGAAATTGTCAAAAAATTAGCAGGATATTTTGAAGTTTTTGCACTTGAACAGGTACCAAGAGAGGATAATGCTGAAGCAGATGCCTTGGTGAACTTAGGATCATCAGTTAGAATACCAAAAGGAATTCAGATACCAATACTACATATCCTATATCCTGCAATGGATCTTTTCAAGTCTCAGGATAAGGAAGTAGCAACTATCCAGGATCCTGATGGTGAGCATCTTGAGGAGGATCCTAAGTCCTGGACGACCCCAATCATGAAATTCCTCATAAAAGGACACATCCCAGAGGATGAGAATCCTAAGGCTTTTAGGATGAAGGTATCCCGGTTCACTATTATAAATAATGTTTTATATAAGAAATCTCTTGCAGGACCATACTTGAGGTGCTTGGAGGATCCCGAAACTAGAGAAGTACTTTAGGATATACACGAAGGGGATTGTGGCAACCATACTGGGGGCAGATTTTTATTCTCAAAGGTGTTAAGAACATGATACTATTGGCCGACAATGAGGAAAGATGCTGTAGAATATGCTCGAAGATGTGATGCATGTCAAAGGCACAGCAATATACTGCATCAACCTGCTGAACCACTATATCCTATTGTTTCCCCTTGGCCATTCATGAAGTGGGGTATGGAAATAGTGGGAAAATTGCCAAAAGCTCCAGAAGGAAAAGTTTTTATGCTGGAAATGACGGATTATTTCTCTAAATGGGTTGAAGCTTAGGCGTTTGTTCAAGTCAGAGATCAAGAAGTAGTATCCTTCATAAAAAGGAATATCCTGACTAGGTTTGGGGTGCCAGCTAAAATAATTTGTGACAATGACTCTCAGTTTATAAGTAAGAGGACTACTGACTTTTGCAAGAGTTGGGGAATCAAAATGATCACATCCACACCAGTACATCCTCAAGCAAATGGACAAGCAGAATCCTCGAACAAGATAATTGTCAACAATTTGAAGAAAAGACTAGGAGCTAAGAAAGGAAGATGGGCAGAAGAGTTACCCTTTGTTTTGTGGGCTGATAGAACAACAGTAAAGAGTGCAACTGGTCAAACTACATTTTCTTTAGTATTTAGAGCAGAAGCAGTAATCCCGACGGAGATGGTGATACCTACAGCAAGATCTAGCCTCCGGGATCCTGAGAAGAATCCTGAAGCTCTATGTCAAGAATTAGATACTATTGATAAGACAAGGGATGCAGCAAAATTGAGAATGGCAGCATACCAACAGAGGATATCCAAAGCATATAACAAGAACCTAAGGACAAGAAGGTTTCAAGTTGGAGATTGGGTATTAAGGAAGGCTTTTCAGAATACTACTAATCCTGCCGATGGAAAATTAGCTCCAAAGTGGGAAGGACCTTATGAGATTGAATCGGAATATGGGAAAGGAGCATACCGGCTTAGGAATGTGGAGGGGGGTATACTACCAAGATCCTGGAATGCTATACACCTTAAAGCTTATTTCAAGTGAGTTTAGAATTTAATTTCTAACTCAGGATGGTACGAACTCTATCTCTTTTAAATATAATTCTATTTTATTCCTATTGAACCCAATACTGACTTAAGCATTGGAGGGTTGTTAGCCAAGCTAACACTCACCTTCGTTAAAGGTTGTTTTGCAGGATACGCTTCGGGATATAACTCCAGGATATACACTCAGGATGAATCGAAAGATAGAGGATTGGCCCCCTCTCACGTTTAAGGGATTTTGATCCCTTCACAGGTTTAAAGGTATTCACCTTTCTCTCGAATTGGGTTTAAACACCCCGCCTGGAGCGCAAGTTATCCAGGGATAGTTCAAGATGGCGGGACCAGTCCTTGTAAAAGTGGCTGACAATTTCGTAATTATTGGCTATATCCTGGATCCTAAATGTATATGAGGATTGATCACCCTCTCTCACGAAAGGGTATTTTCATACTCTCTATGGTTTAAAGGTTTTCACCTTTCTAAGTCTTGGAGTTTACACACTCCCGCCTGTAGCGCACGAAAATTTGGGATTTTCCCCAAAATACTTAAGGGTTTATCCCCATAATATTAAGGATCTATCTCTAGGATATTTTAGGGTTTATCCCCTGTAACGCGAAAGTTATACACAAGTGTACAATTAGTTGCAATTGATGCCGAAAAAATTCCTAAGTATTTAAAGACACTATGCACAGGGGACATTCCTACTAAGGCATTGTGAAAAGACTCAAAGGATCAAGCTTGGGTCTAGTTCACTAAGTATCCCAGACTGGGGACATCTTCGGTGGAAAGGTTGCAAAAGGATTGAAGTTTAAGGATAGAGGTGTACTCTATTTCTGGTATGATCTTTCCTTTTTGTTCTTTTAGAAGCCTTATCTAAATTGTCAAATTTTTTGAAACTATGTTCGACAAAAATCTGGTTAAAACATTTATGAGTATCCTGATCAGGATATGTTATCAGGATATATTTTCAGGATATTTGGATAGAATAGTTGAAATATTACACTAAGATTGGAAAGTTGAAATTGCAAGCAATACATAACAAGATTTTCAAAAATGGAAAATAATGGGTAAGGCAAAAAGAAGTTATTTTATTAACATAGCAAAAGATTGTACTTTTGGTTTAATCTCAAACCGAGACCCATCCACCAAAAGCACAATTAGTTTTTAACCAATTTACTTAACATTTGAAGGCTTTATCTTGAAACCCAAGATACCTCCACCTTCAATTGTTAAACTGTTCAAAATAAAGCATACTAATTGATGACCAAGGGCTTCGTCCTGAAACTTAGGATCCCTCCACCTTTGGCCATCACATTGTCTAAGTGCAGGAAAGTAAATTGTTTAACAGACAAGGAAAAAGAAATTGTTCAACAACCACAACCATCAGAAATTAAAAAGTGGGCTCCGGCCTAGGCATGATTATCCATCATCGCCCACTTCGCTGCTTTCAAGGAGCAGCACCATCTTCACCAGCAGCATCTCCTCCAGCACCCGCACCAGCATCACCGTCAGGATTCTTTTCAGCATTACCACCAGCATTAGCCACTTCTCCGCTGCCTTGGAAGGATCCTCACCCGCAGGCTTAGCAGGATACGCGACAGGACTACCCCCGAGATCTTTTAATTTCGCCTCCCAAGCTCTGAAATTCCAGGAGGGGTATTCAAAGCCCAAGGCTTTGGCTTTATAAGCCATCTTTAGCCTGGCTTTAAGAAGTGAAATTACAACGGACCCTTTAAGGCCCTTGTCACACCCCGACCACGTATAACATACAAGACGTGGCGGAAAACGTCGGGGAGTGTTGTAACAGAATTAATTGTTTCAAATCCATGGCAAACAAAGTTGTATTTTATTTATCAACACAAGAGTTACATTGTTTCAAACAGAAATTTAAGAGTTTAGAACATAATTAAACATAGTCTAGCTTCATTTTATGTTTCTAAGGCACAGGTCCGCCCTAGTGTCATGATCGTCATCCTACGGAAAAGCACCTGAAAACACATGTGAAAGTAGGTACGTCAGCATAAAAATGCCTGTGAGATACATAGGTTTCTGTGAAAATAGGATTCATGACTTAAGTTTAAGAAAATGTTTAGTCATGAACCTTGTAATTTGATTTGTTTTGTAAATCGCTTGAAAAACAATAAGTCCAGATGATATGTATAGATAAGTGAATAATGTATGGTTAAATGAATAACCATGCAAAATGAGTTGTATAAAATAAACTGTATTGAAAACCAAAGTCTTGTAAAAACATGTCACTTATGTAAAATGTATAAGTCCAAAATGAATGATTTAAATAACGCTATGATATGTAATATAATACAAACACTTATGTATAGGAAGTACCAGCGGCGTATCTACCATGATTGTATCATATTACTCACATCTTGTTACTTAAGTCACTTAAACCAACCAACAAAGTATAATGTCTATGTTTAAACCAATAGTCGAAAGTCCTTGTATAAACCATGTCAAATGTTGATAGTCCAAAAGTAGTCAAGTAATGTGTAACAAATGTTATGTATGGTAAGTAAAATAAGACTACTTAAACCATAAGTAAAAATGTACAAAACAAAGTATTTTGAATATATCAAAAAGTTATGTTTTGCAAAATGATGCATGATACATTGATACAAACATTTATGTGGTAAGTTAACGCATACATTCAAGCCTTGAGACAGTCGGATAACCCTTTCAGTCAAGGTTATCAAAAGAAATGTTTTCGGATTCAGTCATTCCTTACATCCAAACAAACCCGGGATGTCAGGAATGGGATTTGTCAAGTCCTATGGTACCACTACTTACAACCGAGCGGCGTAGGAAATGTTAATGAATGTAATAAAGACCCGTTTGTGCAAACCAAATGATATAGCAGTTGTATACATGTCATATGAAAACAATGTACTAAGTATGCTAAGTTAACATACAAAGCAGAAAAGTCATGTAAATCAATGTGCTAGCATGTTATCAGTCAACATACATGGCAGAAATGTAAAGTAAAACAATGTACTAAGTATGCACACAATGGACATACATAGCATGAAATGTAATGAAATCAGGTACTATAATGTACTAACAAACATAGCATGTATACGATGTGAAAACAGGAAAGCATGAAAGTAACAAGTAGGCACATGTGTTTCACCCCAAAATAGTTTGAAAACAGTTAAAGAGGGGGTTCTATGTACTCACTTGAGATTGCTTAGATGTCTTAAGATAACCACCAAGTAATGCTAGAGATCTCGGAATCAAACGGCACCTAATATAGGTAACTATGTTAATAAACCGGACCTAAATCGGAAGATCGGATAGAATGAGGGCTCGTAAACCAAATGAGTATGGGAACTCATGTAGTATGGTTTAACAAAGCCTACATACTAAATGAAACCTAACCTAAGTGCTTGTGACCCATTACGACCCGTTTAGGTAGCTTATGCTACTTTAACGCGTCGTTCGCGTGAAACGCGTTCGGACCGCCTAACTAGCCCTATGACAAGTAATATATGCCTTAACATGCCTAACATGGTTGTCAAATCAGTTTAGATGTCAAAAGTTATGTTACATATGTTTAAAATGAATTTTGGCATCAAAGGGGTATTTTGGTAATTTACCTAAGGCATATAAACTACCTATCATACAACTACTTAAACGAAGCGACCATAAGGTATAACCGCGTAAGGTTATTCCCTATATACTATGGTCACCTAATGTGCTTGGTCGGATCCTAAAGATCGACCAAATGGGTCGGGTTCGAAAGTATAAGCGATTGTTTAGATCGCTTACCTTACGACCCTATATAAGCACTAAACTAAAAGTGACGAGCTAAGCATGCTAAAACATGCTAAACTAAGTTTAGAAAACAGGTTTGGTATCAAAACAAACGGTTTTGATACCCATAAGTAGTTTGGTTACAAAATACGCAAGAATACATATTCTGACCGAAACTACGGCTCGTCACTGAGCCTAGATAACGTGGTAATCAGTAGGTATAGTCACTAGGGACTATAACCATCGTGATCACGCTCACGTTATGAAGTTCAAACGAACTTCGCATCGACCATAAACTGGTCAATGCAGAAAGTCAAACAAAGTTTGACTTTCGGACTCGAAAAGCGATAAAAGAACGAAGGAACACTTACAAAGGGTCCCCGAAAGCTAATCTCGATCCAAATAACTCAGGTATGAAACAATGGTTTCAACTTAGAGTCTTTTAGATCAGATTTGTGAGGAATGAGTGAAGTGGGTGTTGGGTATTTATAGATTTCGGGTAACCGTTAGGATCATTTCTTGGAGAAGAGGGAATGATCACATCCCTACACTTGTTGAAATGTTGTGGTTACTGATTTTGGACACCATAAGAGTTTAACATGTGGCACTTGACCTTTGGGGGATGCTAGGGGATGTTAATCTTGTGTTTAAATGACCTTTCCTGATCAGAAGGGGCCTAGCGTGACGCTAGGGGGGCTAGGCGTCGCGCTAGGGGTCCCCTGATAAGCAAACAATTTCAAATGTCCACCTTTCAGTCCCCGTTGCGTATTAAGGCCATTTCCAACGTGTTTAAGGTTCGTTAAATCATTTTCAAGGCTCCAAAAGGTTTCCTAAACATTTTGGGCATGAAACATGTTCAAAAATATGCCGGATGTCAGTTCGTTTGGTCGTACGAACGCGATGTTCGCTTAATTACGACGGAATGCGCATAAGCGCGAAAAACGATCCAAATGACGCGACGAATGGATTTTTCTTATGGCGAACACTAAAATATAATGTAGTCATGCTTTCATAAAATTTTGGATGTCCTGATGTATTCAGAACGTAAGTTATGCGCGAAAATGCAAACTTGTGCACTTTTTGACACTTTTAGTCCCTAAATGACCCAAAAGTTTATTTTAGCACACCGAACCCCTCAAAGCCTATTTCTAAGCTATGTAAAGGATATTTAAGGTGTGTTTAACTTATGGTCATGTTCCGGAATGTTCGTTAGAGTTCAGATTAGCATACTTTCGCAGTTTGTCAAGTTTAGACCCTGTAAGCGAATTAACTTGTTTTTGCCATACCAAAGCCTTCAAAACTTATTTCTAAGTTATGTAAGGGTTATTTAAGGTATGTTAAGTATATGTTGAGGTTCCGGAGTTTTTTTCGCGTTAAACTGAGTACGTTTATGCACCAGTTTGCGTATAACTCTCTAGAAAGTGATATAGAGTTCGAAATTACATAAAAGTCAAAACATGAAAAATGTAAAACACAACCAAACAATCATTGGGATCAAATAATATTGTTTTATTGATAATAGAACTGTTCACGAAGGTTACAAGCACAGTTGTTACAGTCTCCCCTACTTGTGGAAATTTCGTCCCGAAATTTATTTAGAGGAAACTCGTGGGAAAAGATGTGGATATTTCGCCTTCATTTGATCTTCGCGTTCCCAAGTAAACTCAAGTCCATGTTTAGCTTCCCAGCGAACTTTGACCAAAGGAATGTGCTTGTGTTTAAGCCACTTGACTTCACGTTCCATGATTTCCACAGGTTTCTCAACAAATTTCAGTGTTTTACCAACACGAATTTCGTCAAGTGGTATGTGGAGGTTCTCATCAGCTAAACACCTCTTGAGATTGGACACGTGAAAAGTTGGATGAACATTTCCAAGTTCAGGAGGTAACTCAAGTCTGTAGGCTACCTTTCCGATTCTTTCGACGATCTTGAATGGTCCAACGTATCTAGGTGCAAGTTTTCCTTTCTTTCCAAATCTGATCACACCTTTCCAAGGTGAGACCTTAAGTAATACTCGATCACCGACTTGAAATTCCAAGGCCTTGCGTTTTGGGTCCGCGTAACTCTTTTGACGGCTTCTAGCTGTCTGAAGGTTATCACGAACTTTCTTGATCTTGTCAGTTGTCTCTAAAATGAGAGCAGGTCCAGTAAGTTGAGCCTCGCCGATCTCATTCCAGCAGATTGGTGAACGACATTTTCGACCATAGAGAGCCTCGAAAGGAGCCATTTTGATGCTGGTATGGTAACTGTTGTTGTAGGAGAATTCAATCAACTTAAGATGTGAATCCCAGCTACCACCAAAATCGATCACACAAGCTCTAAGCATATCCTCCAGAGTCTGGATTGTTCTCTTAGATTGACCATCCGTTTGCGGATGATAAGCTGTGCTCAAATTAAGTTGGGTCCCCATAGCTGATTGCATGGTTCTCCAAAAATGAGAAGTGAAACGAGCATCTCTGTCAGAAATGATGTTCAACGGAACACCATGTCGAGCTACAATTTCATCCACATAGATTTGAGCAAGTCTGTCAGCAGGAAAATCCTCACGGATTGGCAAGAAATGTGCTGACTTTGTAAGACGATCAACGACTACCCAGATGGCATCATGACCTTTCTTTGTGCGTGGAAGTTTGGTAACAAGATCCATAGTAATGTTTTCCCATTTCCAAACTGGGATCTCTGGTTGCACCAATAAACCCGAAGGACGTTGATGTTCAGCCTTAACCTTAAGACAAGTAAGGCATTTTGATACGTATAAGGCAATGTCTTTCTTCATACCAGGCCACCAATAGTGAATACGAAGATCCTTATACATCTTATCTGAGCCCGGATGAATAGAATAACGAGACTTATGGGCTTCATCCATAAGCAAGGTACGAAGGTTATCTAGGCTTGGGACCCACAAACGGTCCATGAAGTAATACGATCCATTGTCCTTCAGTTCCAGAGCAGGTGTTATGTGATAGGGAAATTCCTTATCCATCAAACCTTGTGCAATACAAGATTGTTGAGCTAGAGAAATGCGGGCTTGGATATCGGATCGAGCTTGAATAACAGATTGAACACGTACACAATGAAGCTTAGTACGTTCCTTACGACTCAATGCATCAGCTACGACATTCGCCTTACCAGGACGGTAGCGAATTTCGCAGTCATAGTCGTTTAAAAGCTCAACCCAACGTCGTTGTCTCATGTTGAGTTCTTTCTGATTGAAGATATGCTGAAGACTTTTGTGGTCCGTGAAAACCACACATTTTGTACCATACAAATAGTGTCTCCAGATTTTAAGAGCGAAAACAACTGCACCCAACTCAAGATCATGAGTGGTGTAGTTCTTCTCATGTATCTTCAACTGCCTCGATGCATATGCTATGACTTTGTTCCTTTGCATTAGAACACATCCAAGACCCAATTTAGATGCATCGCAATAAACGACGAAATCATCATTGCCCTCAGGTAAGGTCAGAACAGGCGCGTCACAAAGTTTCTGCTTCAAGTGTTGAAAAGCTTCCTCTTGTTTGAATCCCCAATCAAAGGGTTTGTTCTTCTGAGTTAGAGCAGTTAGAGGAACTGCAATCTTCGAGAAGTTCTCAATGAAGCGGCGATAATAACCCGCTAGACCAAGAAAAGAACGAACTTCAGTAGGAGTAGTAGGTGTATCCCAATCCTTAATCGCACTGATCTTGGAGGGATCTACATGAATACCTCGTTCGTTGATAATATGTCCTAAGAATTGAACTTCTTTAAGCCAGAATTCACACTTGGAGAATTTGGCGAAAAGTTGCTCTTTCTTCAGGAGTTCCAGAGTAAGACGAAGATGTTGCTCGTGATCAGCTCGCGTCTTAGAATAAATCAAGATGTCATCAATAAAAAGAATGACAAACTGATCCAAATAAGGTTTGCAGACCCTATTCATTAAGTCCATGAAAACAGCCGGAGCATTAGTTAAGCCGAATGGCATGACTGTGAACTCATAATGCCCATAACGAGTGCGGAAAGCGGTCTTGGGAATATCTTCTTCATGCACACGAAGTTGATGATACCCGGAACGCAGATTAATCTTCGAAAAATAAGAAGCACCTTGTAACTGATCAAAGAGATCATCGATGCGCGGTAGGGGATATCGATTCTTGATGGTAAGCTTGTTAAGCTCACGATAATCGATACACATCCTAAAAGATCCATCCTTCTTCTTGACAAAAAGAACCGGAGCACCCCAAGGTGAAAAGCTAGGACGGATATAACCTTTGTCAGAGAGCTCCTGAAGCTGATTAGACAACTCTTGCATCTCAGACGGTGCAAGACGATATGGAGCTCGGGCAATGGGATTTGCACTAGGTACGAGATCAATGCGGAACTCGACTTGGCATGCTGGAGGTAGACCAGGTAACTCTTCAGGGAAAACTTCAGAATAATCCCGAACGACAGGAATATCTGAAATAGACTTACCCTTGCCTTTATCTGCTGTAACATGTGCTAAGAAAGCCACATTGTTCTTCCGTAGATACTTCCGAGCTTTAAAACAAGACATAAGCTTGAGACCACCAGACGGTTTCTCACCTTTAACCTGTAGGATCTCGCCTGTCGAAAGCGGCACACGAACAATCTTCTCAGAACAAACTATCTCTGCGCGATGCTTGGATAACCAATACATCCCCACAATGACGTCGAAGCTTCCAAGTTGCATAGGCGTAAGATCGATAGGAAAAAGATGGTCGTTAAGGTTCAACTGGCAGTTGCGTAGAACGGAATCAAGAACAATGGGTTCACCACTAGCAACTTCTACTGTCAAAGGTTTACCTAGTTTCGTTCTAGACACGCGAAGCATTGGCTCAAAAGACAAAGACACAAAACTCTTATCGGCACCCGAATCAAAAAGAACAGATGCAGGCTGATTATTAATAAAGAACGTACCGTTCACCACATTATCGCCCGCCTGTGCCTCTTGGGCATTCATGTTAAAGGCTCGGCCTCGAGCCGGAGCCTGAGCCTGATTTGGATTTGCATTCTGATTCTGGTTGGCTAGTCTTGGGCACCGGTTTCTGTAGTGGGTCAGATCCCCACAATTGTAGCATGAACCAGGAGGAAAATGAGGTCGTGCTGCTTGACCTTGTTGCTGAGCAAGAGGCTGAGCAACTTGTTGTGCCGGGTTCTGAACTGCCCGATTCTGATTGGTAGGGATGCGGCAGGTGTCAGCAAGATGACCAGATCTTCCGCAATTGGTGCACTGACGACATTGGAGGTGTGGTTGATGATGGCCATTACACCTGTTTCACAAAGGTGCATTGCCAAAATAAGGCTTCTTGGCGGTTGGTTGCGTAGGCTGATTAGGTGCAGCTTGAGCCTGTGCAGTAACGGTATAGTTTTAGGAAGCCTTTCGCTTCCTAGAATTCTTTGAGGAACCAGAATTCTTCCCATTCTTGTTTACACCTTTCTTACCATCCCCTTTGTCAGATGCCTGCTTCTTACCCTTGTCACCCTTCTTATGTAGCTTTCCCTTACGAATCTGCGACTCAGTCAATGTCCCTGATAACTCAATCGCCTGACGGAGTGTGGCAGGGTCACTACCAGTAAGGATGTCTTGTACTGAGTCAGGTAGGCCATCGATGTATCTTTCGATAGCCTTATCGAGTGGGGTAACCATAGTCGGGCAAAGCAGACTCAACTCTTCAAACCTGTTAGTATACGCCCGATGCTCACCACTATATTGTTTCAAGTCATCAAACTCCTTCTCCAACGCTCGCTGCTCATGACGAGGACAGAATTCCCTCATCATAAGGGCTCTAAGTTCAGCCCAGGTTTGTGCGAGAGCAACTTCTGCACCTTGGTCTCTCATAACCCCGTTCCACCATGTGAGAGCCCTCTTCTGAAATACGCTCGAAGAAAACTCAACCTTGCGATTATCCGGACACTGAACATGGCGGAAAGTATTCTCAATGCTCTCGAACCACTGAAGAAGCCCAGTTGCTCCCTCAGAACCACTAAACTTGAGTGGTTTAGCCTGGTTAAAATCCTTGTATTTGCATGGAACATTGTTGTTGTTGTTGGCTTGTTGCCATTGAGCAAAGAGATTTGGGAATTGAGCAGCCATCTGCTGCGCAATAATTTCTGCCAGTTCGGCAGTTGCTATCTGGTTCTCGCGTCGAGGAGGCATTCTAAAAGAGGAAAACATGAAAGGAAACGAGTGAGATGATTGGATGAAGAGAATGAGATGAAACAAAATCAACAAAAGCAAAGATGGTGGTCATTCGTCCGTATCACAAAGCAAACAAACGACACACAGTGACTGATCAAAGTAAATGGATCAAAAATAATGTATTGCGAAGACATGCTCGCCTATAAGTGAACACTCACTCCAAGAATTCCCAGGTAAGCACAACTGGTCTCGCGTCTGATGAGATGTATACAAAGTGCTTGCCTAGACAGAAAACCCAGAATACAGGCATTCACCCTTCCAGTTTGCACATGTTCACATTATTTAAAACCCAAAACTTTGATGAGATTTTGAAAATCTGAAGGCACAAGGCCAAAAATCCAAACTAAAAGGGTTCAAAACCATATAACAGAGGGTTCAAAACCTTACAATAGAGGGTTCAAAACCATGTAATAAATCATTCAAAAATAGAAGATTGTTTTTCAAAAATCGTTTCGGAAAAATTTTGGTTCCTTGTTTTGATAATCACCTAAGGATAGGTGATGTAGATGTTTTAAGATCTAAACACAAGATAACTTGTGTTAGGGTCCTAGAAAAGTTATAGTCTAGGTCAAAGAATTACTAATAACCTAATTCCCTATAACCATTGGCTCTGATACCAACTCTTCTGTCACACCCCGACCACGTATAACATACAAGACGTGGCGGAAAACGTCGGGGAGTGTTGTAACAGAATTAATTGTTTCAAATCCATGGCAAACAAAGTTGTATTTTATTTATCAACACAAGAGTTACATTGTTTCAAACAGAAATTTAAGAGTTTAGAACATAATTAAACATAGTCTAGCTTCATTTTATGTTTCTAAGGCACAGGTCCTCCCTAGTGTCATGATCGTCATCCTACGGAAAAGCACCTGAAAACACATGTGAAAGTAGGTACGTCAGCATAAAAATGCCTGTGAGAAACATAGGTTTCTGTGAAAATAGGATTCATGACTTAAGTTTAAGAAAATGTTTAGTCATGAACCTTGTAATTTGATTTGTTTTGTAAATCACTTGAAAAACAATAAGTCCAGATGATATGTATAGATAAGTGAATAATGTATGGTTAAATGAATAACCATGCAAAATGAGTTGTATAAAATAAACTGTATTGTAAACCAAAGTCTTGTAAAAACATGTCACTTGTGTAAAATGTATATGTCCAAAATGAATGATTTAAATAACGCTATGATATGTAATATAATACAAACACTTATGTATAGGAAGTACCAGCGGCGTATCCACCATGATTGTATCATATTACTCACATCTCGTTACTTAAGTCACTTAAACCAACCAACAAAGTATAATGTCTATGTTTAAACCAATAGTCGAAAGTCCTTGTATAAACCATGTCAAATGTTGATAGTCCAAAAGTAGTCAAGTAATGTGTAACAAATGTTATGTATGGTAAGTAAAATAAGACTACTTAAACCATAAGTAAAAATGTACAAAACAAAGTATTTTGAATATATCAAAAAGTTATGTTTTGCAAAATGATGCATGATACATTGATACAAACATTTATGTGGTAAGTTAACGCATACATTCAAGCCTTGAGACAGTCGGATAACCCTTTCAGTCAAGGTTATCAAAAGAAATGTTTTCGGATTCAGTCATTCCTTACATCCAAACAAACCCGGGATGTCAGGAATGGGATTTGTCAAGTCCTATGGTACCACTACTTACAACCGAGCGACGTAGGAAATGTTAATGAATGTAATAAAGACCCGTTTGTGCAAACCAAATGATATAGCAGTTGTATACATGTCATATGAAAACAATGTACTAAGTATGCTAAGTTAACATACAAAGCAGAAAAGTCATGTAAATCAATGTGCTAGCATGTTATCAGTCAACATACATGGCAGAAATGTAAAGTAAAACAATGTACTAAGTATGCACACAATGGACATACATAGCATGAAATGTAATGAAATCAGGTACTATAATGTACTAACAAACATAGCATGTATACGATGTGAAAACAGGAAAGCATGAAAGTAACAAGTAGGCACATGTGTTTCACCCCAAAACAGTTTGAAAACAGTTAAAGAGGGGGTTCTATGTACTCACTTGAGATTGCTTAGATGTCTTAAGATAACCACCAAGTAATGCTAGAGATCTCGGAATCAAACGGCACCTAATATAGGTAACTATGTTAATAAACCGGACCTAAATCGGAAGATCGGATAGAATGAGGGCTCGTAAACCAAATGAGTATGGGAACTCATGTAGTATGGTTTAACAAAGCCTACATACTAAATGAAACCTAACCTAAGTGCTTGTGACCCATTACGACCCGTTTAGGTAGCTTATGCTACTTTAACGCGTCGTTCGCGTGAAACGCGTTCGGACCGCCTAACTAGCCCTATGACAAGTAATATATGCCTTAACATGCCTAACATGGTTGTCAAATCAGTTTAGATGTCAAAAGTTATGTTACATATGTTTAAAATGAATTTTGGCATCAAAGGGGTATTTTGGTAATTTACCTAAGGCATATAAACTACCTATCATACAACTACTTAAACGAAGCGACCATAAGGTATAACCGCGTAAGGTTATTCCCTATATACTATGGTCACCTAATGTGCTTGGTCGGATCCTAAAGATCGACCAAATGGGTCGGGTTCGAAAGTATAAGCGATTGTTTAGATCGCTTACCTTACGACCCTATATAAGCACTAAACTAAAAGTGACGAGCTAAGCATGCTAAAACATGCTTAACTAAGTTTAGAAAACAGGTTTGGTATCAAAACAAACGGTTTTGATACCCATAAGTAGTTTGGTTACAAAATACGCAAGAATACATATTCTGACCGAAACTACGGCTCGTCACTGAGCCTAGATAACGTGGTAATCAGTAGGTATAGTCACTAGGGACTATAACCATCGTGATCACGCTCACGTTATGAAGTTCAAACGAACTTCGCATCGACCATAAACTGGTCAATGCAGAAAGTCAAACAAAGTTTGACTTTCGGACTCGAAAAGCGATAAAAGAACGAAGGAACACTTACAAAGGGTCCCCGAAAGCTAATCTCGATCCAAATAACTCAGGTATGAAACAATGGTTTCAACTTAGAGTCTTTTAGATCAGATTTGTGAGGAATGAGTGAAGTGGGTGTTGGGTATTTATAGATTTCGGGTAACCGTTAGGATCATTTCTTGGAGAAGAGGGAATGATCACATCCCTACACTTGTTGAAATGTTGTGGTTACTGATTTTGGACACCATATGAGCTTAACATGTGGCACTTGACCTTTGGGGGATGCTAGGGGATGTTAATCTTGTGTTTAAATGACCTTTCCTGATCAGAAGGGGCCTAGCGTGACGCTAGGGGGGCTAGGCGTCGCGCTAGGGGTCCCCGGATCAGCAAACAATTTCAAATGTCCACCTTTCAGTCCCCGTTGCGTATTAAGGCCATTTCCGACGTGTTTAAGGTTCGTTAAATCATTTTCAAGGCTCCACAAGGTTGCCTAAACATTTTGGGCATGAAACATGTTCAAAAATATGCCGGATGTCAGTTCGTTTGGTCGTACGAACGCGATGTTCGCTTAATTACGACGGAATGCGCATAAGCGCGAAAAACGATCCAAACTGGCTAGGAGGTGGAAGAAGGTTTGCTAGGTTCCTTCTTCACCTGGGCAGGAATAGGGTAGCTGTCCAACTCGTCAAGATCAAAGACTTCTGGAACTTTGGCTGGTGCTGCAAAACAGGGAAAAAATCTAAATCTCTACTCTTATCTCTTATTTTGTTAATTAAATATATGAAAAAATTGTGTAATTCTTACCAGACATATC
Organism: Helianthus tuberosus; assembly: GCA_030545235.1. Classification (NCBI taxonomy): domain Eukaryota; kingdom Viridiplantae; phylum Streptophyta; class Magnoliopsida; order Asterales; family Asteraceae; genus Helianthus; species Helianthus tuberosus. The sequence continues at coordinate 1,457,324 of JARYGA010060550.1, forward strand.
TGATGAAGAATATTGGCTTGAACTTGGAAGGTGCAGTGTAAAGGTTTTGTCACAATCAAGCAACTGATAGACCCTGTTGATTCTTTCTTGGGATTCTTCAGTTGGAGGAGCCAACTCTTTGAAGTTTGATGCATAAAAACATCAGGATGTTAGTGCAGGATACATCATCAGGATATGTTTGGGGATATCTTAAAGCCCTAAACCCTACCGGAGGTCAACCATTTCACCGGGAGGCTATTGCCTTCGGGAATGGAATCCCGTCTAACAAAGAAAAATTTTCGTTGCCACCCATCCTCATTCTTTGATGCTTTCAGGATGAGGGGGTTGCTAGAAGTCAAGAAAAGCAAGAAACGACTATTGCCATGTGATCAGAGACGGTAAGCAATCGGAAGGTCTTCGATACAGAGATCAGGGACATGAAGGGTTTTGATCTGGTTAAGCATGATGAGTACTCTCCAGACCATAGGCATTGTTTGAGCAAAACAGAGACCGGTGATTAGAAAAAATTGCATGATAAATTCTGGAAAGGGATATCGAAAGCCAAGGGAGAAGGGGTAGGATGAAAAACAAATCCACTCTTCGGAAAAACGTCTGAACGGATGCTCCGGTCAAACGGGCAGATAACCGCCCTGTCGGAGAAAGCACCGGAGGTTCTCAATGCGGTGATATCGGCGTTGTCGAAGGAGCACACTTCCTTCTCGGGGTGTTTGAGCAGGTTTTGGTTAACAAATGACGAGGTGGACTCGCCGGAATGTGATCGTGTTCTGGTGGCCATCGGTGGATTTGAGCAGAGAAAATTTTAAAAGATAAGAGAGAGAGAAGTACCAGAGAATTCTGAGGAAGATGATTGTTTATCAACAAGAAAAAGAGAAGATATAGGGGCGAAGTAGATGGCCATCGAGTGATAAGCGCGTTGGAAGTTGCACAATGTCACTTCAATCGTCACTTCAATTTAATTGGCTCGATCTAAGAGATAAGATTTAAAATATATCCGTTGGAAATTGGTATCCCAACAGATATATTTTGGGGACAATTGTTATGGGTGGTTTTCTGCTCATATATCCTGGAATATATTCTGACTCTGTTACTTTAAATTGTGATCAGGATACCGGATCAGGATATTGGTAACATCCTGATACAGTGTCCTGGTAATGACTTATTGTGCACGTGCAGATTAGCAAGGAATGCTAGTAACAGTCGAGAAGGCTGCTTCTCCTGAAGACTCGGACTTGATGGTTGAGAAGAGAACGTTGAAGCCGCAAAGAAGGGGTCACTAACGTTCCTAAGGGAATATTCGGGGCATCCCCCATTCTTAGGGTAGTTAGTTATTTCCTTTTTGCTATATATCGGAATGATCGGATCAGATAGAACTCACATAATTTTTACACACTCTTGCTTTCTACTAGCTGCAATCACTCACAAAACACTTACACTTGTACTCGAATCGCATTGTAACACTTAGTTGATCCTTATCATATCCTGCACTGTATCCTGACATTTGAAATAATAAGAAGAACAAGGCAGCTGTGATTGTTAGCTCCCGAGGTTTTGTGCCGGCGATCTAGATTGATCAAGGGCTTTCCTCGTACATCTCGTGTCCCCCCTTTACTTTTTTGCTCATTGTTTGATTGTAGATATAGCTCGATATCCTGAGCTATATCCTGAAAACTGTTTTTGTTAACAACTTGATCAGCATATTTTTCACGAATACTTCTAGCACACTACCTCACTTAACTAATTTGATCAGTTAATTGCTTCGGTAATTTTTGACCAAAACAAATACCATTGCCATAATCGTTTCAAAACGCAACATAAGTTAAGTGTATTGTTTACAATCTATCAAATGAAAACAAGTTGTCATAGTGTCGTACATCAAAATGCAAGTTTTAAAATTTTAAGGCTTTGACCACTATATCACCGCAAGGAGGCGGTATATAATGGGCAAACCCTTCAAAATGTGGCATGGAGTCTTGACACTTGCTTTCTTGACTGAAATCCCCGCATGGTCCACTAATCCCCTGAAATACATGTTAAGTTGAAAAAGTCAAAAGTTGGCGAGTTTATGCGTTTTATTTGTATGAGATGAATCTGTAAAATGTGAGATGTATTTGTATGAAAACGGGTATGTAAAGTGTCAATGAAATCGTTGATCATTAATGTTTTGCAAAGACATTAATATGTGTGAAGACATAGGAAGCAATCCAAACCTAGATGATTTTGCATCGATTACCGTCGATTGAAACACAAATGCTCTCTTCCGTGTGGGTCCTTGACCAAGAGTGGGGCTCGACAAAATCCGATAGATCTAACCCTTTGTTCCTCGGTCTAAACAAGATTAATGATGCTTAAGTACAACACTATTCACACATGATCTAAGTTGTTTCATTCCCTAGCTTATCATACCATTGTACATGTATTTCCCCCGATGGTTGTAAAACTGAAAAGCGTTTAAAATGAAAAGGGGATATGAACTCACTGAATTGTGTTTCCTAAAATGCATGTAAACTCATGTGCGGTTTCCTTGATTTGTATCACGACCTACAACCGTTCTAGATTCGTTAGATACTTCGGTCTTTGTAATGACTTATGTACAAGTCTTCCCTCTCGAATATTTATTAAGACTTGTATGGAATTGTTATTTATTGAATTGTGTTTTAGATGAATTAATTGGTAAACTTTTATTGTATATATTTTACCAAATATATATATATATATATATATATATATATTCTTGTATCTTGTGAGTTGTATCAACGGGCCTAGCCCTCTTGACTTCATGCCTCGCACGAGTAAGATTTATGTGTCCACGACACATGTAGGAACGTGCCCCTCTAATAGTCGGGTCTCACCCGTTTGAATCGATGGATGTTAAAAATAATATATTTTTAACTTATTATTGTATATGTATACTTATACTTTTCCATGTGTTCTTGTCTTTAATGTCTTTGACCGAGTCAAAGTAGATGTATAATTGTATTTATTTTCCCATAATAAATAGAGTTAAATGCTTGGTTGGTCCCTGTGGTTTTCAAAAATTGCAGACTTGGTCCCAGTGGTTTACTAATTACACGCGTGGTCCCTGTGGTTTTCAAAAATGCACTCAGTTGGTCCCTAGCCCTAACATCAGTTAAATTTCTCAGTTAAGTCCATGTTAAATGACCCAAATACCCTTGCTTATTAACAAAACCCACCAGATCTTCTTCAACCTCCATACCCTGTTCTTCTCCCTCTCTTTAAAACCCACCAGCCACCTCCATCGACACCTTCAACCCACCGCCTCCATCTCCACCATAAACCCACCACCACCGCCGTCACCTTCAACCACCACCTCCGCCGTCACCTTCAACCGTCTAACCGTCGATTCACGGCATCTTCCCCAAACAAACCTGCAATTTAGGGTTTCATCTTCATCCACACATCCTGCAACCCACCGCCTCCACCTTCCCTTCGACCCACCACCACCGCCGTCACCTTCAACCCACCACCTCCGCCGTCACCTTCAACCCACCGCCTCCACCTTCACCGTAAAAGGATTTACTTCAAGCCACTCAAGATAAACACCCTTCAGAAGTGGACAAATGCGATGATATCACTGGATCTACTTCTATGATATTAGAAGAGAAGGCTGACAAAGCAAATGATAGAACCAGTCACAGCGTTACACTTGCAAAATTGAGTAGTTCGTATGAAAAAACAAGATTAGAGAACGATCTTACTAAAAAAGGGTCATCTTTTGATAAAGATAAATTAGATGGTGGTATCATTATTCAGCCAACAGGTGATTCATTGCAACAGAATGGTCATCGGGACAGTCTTCCTAATTTCTGTTTGGGAAGTTACGCTAGTAAAAAATATAGAACCGGGAAGACACAGTGTACACAAAGCCAAAACAAACCTTATTGTGGTAGAATTACAAGGTCTAGAAGTTCAAGCCAACAGATTAGTCGAATAAACAAGTCTGTAAATATGGGCACATCTGTTTCCTGCAATCTAGTAGCAATTTCTTTGAGCAGCAACTACCAAAGGCAAATGTTTTGTCAAGCAGCCCGAATGCTGCTAAGATAGAGTCTTCTAACAACACTAATGCGTGCTCAAAAGACTCCAATTGCAGTTGCATTCCCTCGTCTCCGGTGCTCTTTCTTCTTGCGACTAATACCATTTGATTTGATTGATTCAAGACTCCAAGATCACAACTGATGGTGATTGTTGAATATAAAGGTGGGTGGTGGGTTTTTACTGATGGTGATTGTTCAGGGGTAATATAGTCATTTCACACATAGTTAACTGAGAAATTTAACTGATGTTAGGGCTAGGGACCAACCGAGTGCATTTTTGAAAACCACAGGGACCACGCGTGTAATTAGTAAACCACTGGGACCAAGTCTGCAATTTTTGAAAACCACAGGGACCAACCAAGCATTTAACTCTAATAAATATGAATACTTTGCCAAATAATATCTTTAATATTATTTTAAGTATAAGTATATTGGTCGGGATCAGGAGAAAACGCCCTAAAGTGTGAGAACGGTGAGAACGAATCCTGGCCTAACACGTGGCCTAACAAGAGTAGGGACGCCTAAGCATTTGATCCTCACATCTTCGGTTTTTTTCCAATGGTTATGGATGTCATCGATCATGTTGTGAGTAACCCCACCCTTTCCTAACACATCACATGTTTCAGTAATCACATGTTATTAGATAATCAAAAGTTAAGATATAATCAAATGTTCCCTTCTTTAGCTTCAACAAACAAACCCTAATGTTCACTTATCTCAAGAGCCAAGAATCAATATCTCTTAAGAGTAATGGTGCAACCCAAACAAGACCCAACATGGTAAATAAAGTGATTATCACAATCTGAAGTACCCTAGATAACTTCATAGCGTTCGGCAAAAGTCATAATGACTATGATCAATTGATTATTATTTCTTACGGTAAAAACTGTTAATGACTAGATTTTCACATGGTTTTAGAAAGCGCACCTCACATGTAGGCACGAGGCAACACCTCAGGGTCGGCATTTCTTGCACACGTGGGTCAAAATTGTCCAAAACTAGGGTATGTAACAGGAGGCTTTTATCTAAGAACAACCAAGTGATGAAGAGATTATGAATGGTTTACTGGCTGATATACGTAAAAAAGGTGATAGAGATGAAGCTTTTGGTAGTACATAAGTCTTATTTGGTTGGACCTTAACCAACACCTCGCATAAGTGAAGCTCATGCCTCGGCTTCAAGACCTAAACACCTCTATGCTCTTAATTTGTTTACGGATCTAAGCTCTTAATAGGATTACAAACCTAGGTAGTACTTTATCATCATCTGCTTACACCTATGGTCATAGTTCGTGTCAATGTTCATGTTTGTTAATATTTTAATTAATTGCTTTAGGTCGTTAGAAAACCCCCTCAAAATATAAGACCAATTAAAATCAGTAGTGTAGATAAGTAAATCGAATATAGTTCATGTTTTCAATAGGAATCTCATGGGTTCGATATCTGTTGATACATGATTGTGGATGCGACTCAGTTTGGTTCGACTCGGTTAGGTTCGGCTCAAGCCCGACATCGCGACATTCCTCCGTCGTGCGTCCCAGAGGTCGATACGCGAAGCACGAAGAGCCGCAAACCGTTTCCCGTCGACACATCACCATGACATCACCATGATGATGTCATGATGATGTCATAGGATGGACTATCATTCTATGTAACATGGTGGCCACGTGAATTCATGTGATTCAACTAATTGAATTGTTTGTTATTTGTTTTTGTGCTGCTGATGACAAAACTCCAGCATCTTATGCTGTCGACGAAACTCTGATGGCTACATGACGAAACTCCAAGTTTCGTGGGACATAGGAGTATGACGAAACTCTCCTGGTTTCGTCGCATTGATCTTTGGCCAAAGGGCTTTCGTCTCCTGATCATGTTTCTTCGTCCTGTTTAGGTTTCGTTGTCCTTGTCCCTATATATATGCAGCACTGAGAACAGAAAACAAAGAGACCATAGAGAAACACAAGATAGAACGCAGTGAGACACGAGAGAACCAGAGAGAGTTTACAGAGTGTATTTGTATTGTAACCGTTTCAAGTATTAATACATTGTGTGTTAATCGTTGAGTCTCGTGTTTGTCGTTTACGTGTTCGAACTTGGTTTAACTTACCCGTTAGGATTTCGCACTCTTGGGTTTGTCGGAAAACAGGGAATAGAGGTTTAACTCGATCCTCCGGGTGGACCTACAATTGGTATCAGAGCATTGGTTCGATTCCTTGTTAAAACCAAGTTGTGTTCTTGAGTTTTCAAAGATTTTTCATAAGTTTTTCAGAACTGTTATTGAAGTGTGATACAAAAAGTTAGTGTTTTCTGGAAAATGTTCTTAAATCTATGAAAATCTTGATGTTTTGCTTTTAGTTTTTACAAAACCTTTGATAAATTACATGTATACATGTTGAGATTTGGTTTTTACTAAATTTTAGTGCAAAATTTGTTGTTCGGAAGTCTTTCAGGTTGCCAGAGAACTCATCGAGTTCTTCAGGATCTTCAACGAGTTCATAGTATTGTTGATAAATATCTACTTTGATCTTGAATTGTTAAAATATTGAACTGTTGGTAATTATGTTGGGATTGAACCCTACCAGAGGAACAGATAATGTAAAGCCAAAACCGGTTCACAACAGTGGATTCATAATAAGCAGACGTTTACACTAAGCTCTCCCCTTGACAGTGGTTACCTATCTACTGATACACTCTAAAGTACTGCTCAGAAAAACAACTGATGAACCAAACACTGATGGAACAACTAAAGACTGCTAAAAGGCAAACACTGAGCTCTATCTACTGCTATCTCTTATGTACTGCTGAAGACCCAAGCACTGCAAATTCAAAGACTGATCACCTTTTGAAGAAAGCACTGACGTTCAAGTAATCAGTGCTTAGGCTACAACAGTGGAACGTGAACAGTGTCAGACTTGTTTTGTATTTTATTATCAATCAGTTGTTAGACATCAGTAGTTTTGTATAGACCAGTGTTTATAGGTTGTTAGGCTGTTAGATGTCACTATCATGGTGACGTCAGCTGAGGTACATCAGTTGTTTGGTTTGCCTATAAATATGACAGTACTCTGTACTGTTATATTTGATTCGTTTTGAGTGAGTTCTTCTCCTCAATTCAATCCTTTCATCTTGTGTAACCAATCCTGGAGTATCAGGCTGAGGGGGAGTTTAGTCTGTAAGCTTGCATTGTAACCTTTTGCTTTTGATGTAATCTTTCGACTCTATGAAAAAGCAATTGTTTATCAAACTATATTCTCCTTTGATTGTGTTTACAAAGTTTGTTATCCATTTCCGCTGCACTTAACCTCTGTTCGTCTCTATAGATTATACAATTTACACAAACGAGCATAATCATGTGAGCCTCCGATCCTAACAAATTATAATATTGTTGTTTGAAATTTGTGTACAAAAGCATGATGATGGGTTACTGAACAGTATGGCCGAAAGCATGCTTGTTTGACAAAGGAAGCTTATGTGTCAGAAGAGATAAGATTTACTTTTTACAAATCTCACCAACTCCCTGTTCCTATCTCTTTGTTGGGAAAGTCCCATTTCGACAAAACCCCCCAAAAGTTTCGTCAAAAAGAATTCATTTGAAACATTAGAGGTTTCGTCGTTATCAGGTTTCGTCGATCAGAAGATTCGTCGAATAGAGTTTCGCCGATATCAAGTTTCGTATATTATCAGAGGTTTCGTTGATAAGTAGTTCTTAACGGTGTTTCGTCGAAAGTTGTTAACGTTTTTTTAAACAGAGGCTTTGCAAAACTAATTTAATAGTGTGTTTTCAAGTGATTTAATTAGGTATCCATTTTTATTCATTCAAAAATGAATCCAGACTGGTGGGGTATTCCGTCAAATATGGAAAGAAAATATAGAAGCACGGGTTTATCGCCATCATGGGCCGAATCTCCCGCACCCGCATCTAATACGGAGAACAAGTATAGAAGCATGGGTTTGTCGCCATCATGGGCCGAGTCTCCCGCACCCGCATCTTCGCAAGCAAATCCAATTTCGGCAGGTCAATGTGCATTTATTTCAAATCAAACTCAAAGTATTCAAAGTATACTTCTAAGCGAAAGCGAGCTAAGGACTTCATGGAAAGGACTGGTAGAACCAGCTTGGAAAGCAAGAAAGACACCAAGTACGGGTTCGACAAACAATCAGTCAAGTGCTTTAATTATGGTGAACGAGGTCCCTTCAAGCGGGAATGTACCAAACTAGCTCAGCATGGGAACCAGAATCCGTTCAGAAATCAAGGCAACCAGCAGAATCAGAATCAAAATAGGAATAACGAGTGTACGTTGATGCCTGTGAATAACCCAAATCAAGCAGGAGCATCAAATGCCAACCAGGCTCTTGTAGTACAAGTCGATAAAGGTTGTGACTGGTCGATTCAGTTGGGAAATGATGTTTAGGATGGAACAGCTTATTTCGCTGAGGTTGTAAAGGATCTGAAACACACCAGTGGTGGTGAATCTTCTGAAGATGAAGACAGTTCTGGGTACAGTAGAAGCTCAGATGAAGAATCCTCAACTTCAGGCGATGATCATTTGGATGACACGTCAAGTGTGTCAGTCGATGCAGATGTTGATGAGCTATTGGGAGAAGCTGCAGCAGGAAATCATAGAAGATCTATATTGGTGGATCAAGCTGTTTATTCTTCTTTTTCTAATCATTCAGCCTTTATGGCTAATGTCGGCGGTTCATTAAGTCAGGTATGCGTCGATAAACCAACTTCTGATAAATGTGATAAATGTGTTAGTTTAGGTGATAAATTGTCGGACTTGCAAGGCAAATATGATGATTTGCAAAGCAAGTATGACGTGACATATATCCACAATCAAAAGTTGATAGTGGATTTTTCGAAATGCAAAGAGGCTAACATGTTTTATGAAAACCATGAAAAAGAGTTTAAAAAGGTGGTTGAAAATTTTAGAAAAGATAAAACCGAGCTAACAAAAATGGTTTCAAGAAAACAAACTGACATAAACTGTTATATCAATCCTCTCGAAATCATGCAAAAAGAGTTAGCCTGTGTTAAGTGTGAAAGTGAGGCGATCCGGCTTAAGCTAGACATTTATTCAAACTCTTGGTATGTGCTGGATCACATCATTGACATACAAAAAGAGAAAAAGGATGTCACGTGCATTGGATACAAGAAATGTCCACCACCTGTTAGACAAAATTATGATGCAATGCCTGATGAGGAGAATAGAACTTATTATGAGGAATCTGTTCCTTTAGACATTGAGGAATTTGCAACCGGACTTGGATACAAAAATGAAGTATCATCAGATTCGGATGTTTCAACAGTTACAAGTGTGTCAACTGCTGAACAGAATCAGGATCCTCCAGTCATTGTTGAGGATGCTGATTCTTCAGATGAAGAATCCGATGATACCGACTCAGCACAATCTGATGCGGTAATCAAAGAAGAGGACATACCTATCGAGAATCATATTCTATGTGATCCTACCGTAAAACCTGCTAAGACTGTTCTGGTCGAGTCCACGCCTGCAAAAGAGTCAGAGAGTGTGAATTTGCTGTACACTCTTGTTGGTGATAATAAAATTTATTATGACAAAGATTTTCCGATTAAGAATGTAAATCAATCTTTAATCAGTAAAGTTTTTGAAGATTCGACAAGTAGGTTTTTGGGAAAGTCGGGTTCACACGTTGTGGTAACACAGTGCACTCCGATTCCAAAGGCCGAAGTTCGAAAACAATATGGCAATCAGAAATTACCAACAATGAAAAAGCAGCAAAATCATACCAAACCAAAAGGTAAATCAACGACTCAAGGTCGAAAGGAACCGAACCAAAAGAAGAACAAGAAAGTGAACTTTGTGAAATCAACGGGAACGGATAAATTGGAAACTTTTGCAAATAAATCTAACTTAGATCATGTCAATCAAGTTAAATTTTTGAAAAGAAATGAACAAAATAGTTCAAAACCAAGTACCTCGGGATCACAAAGTTCATCGACAAGACAATCACATGTTACTTTGGGGTTTGTTGAACGAAGATCATGTTTTGAATGTGGTGAAATTGGACATATCATTCGAAATTGTCTGTATCTTCATAAGTTAAAAGCCAAAGTTGATGATCCCCGTGAACAAAATTACCGAAAGCGACCTGTTTCTACAAAACAAGATCCCCGCCTTATAAAAGAAAGGGAAAAGAAACGGAAATGCCAACAAGTCAAGGTAATTGAGAAAGCACTTAAAACTGACGTGGTTCAAAAACAACATGTCTCTGTCAAACCAGAAATTTCTAAAACTTCAAACAAACAAGAAGTTAAAATTTCAAACAATCAAACTCGTAAAAATCAACAGACATGGAAACCCAAATTGACCACTAATTCAGGGGGAACATCACAATTTCCAAACCATCGAGAAATTGAAATAACTTTTATCGATGAAAATGGAAGACCCAAGACCATATAGGCTTGGGTCCCCATCTCCAACTAATCATATGAGTACATGTACAGGGTGTTCCAGGAGGAACTTTCAGCAGTCATTGGATTGTTGATAGTGGGGCATCCAGGCACATGACCGGCGACATGAAGCTTCTCTACGACGTTAAATCTATTAGAGGAGGTTATGTTGCCTTTGCTAGAGATAAGGGTGGTTATATAACAGGAGAAGGAATGGTATCCAACGGGGTTGTAAGCTTTGATAAGATCAACTTTGTGCAACAACTTGATCATAATCTTCTCAGCGTTTCACAAATCTGTGATAAGCAGTTTTCAGTACACTTTGATGCAAATGGATGTTATGTGCTGAAACCCGGATTCAAGATTCCGAAAGAATGGATTCTCTTACCTGCTCCAAGGATTAATGATCTGTATGTCCTTGATATGAGCCAAGCAATTACTACGTCTGCACAAGCAACTTGTTTCGTTTCCAAAGCCACAGAAAAAGACTCAATCTCTTGGCATAGACGGATGAATCACATTCACTTAAGCAAAATGAATCATTTGGTGTTAAATGAATTAGTGAATGGTGTTCCTCTTAAAAACTTCCATCTTCAAGACGTCTGTGTTTCATGCCAAAAAGGAAAGCAAAGCAAGAAGCGACACCCGACTAAGAAGATCAACACGGTGGCCGTTCCGCTTGAACGTTTGCACATGGATTTGTTCGGTGATGTTAAGCATAAAAGAATTCGGAATGATCAGTACTGCCTCGTGATAACAGATGACTATTCAAGATTTTCTTGGGTGGCGTTCATGGCTCACAAGAGTGATACATTCGGTATTATCAAAAACTTGATCATTCAGATTGAGAATTTGTATACTTTGAAGGTTAAACGGATTCACAGCGACAATGGAACAGAATTTAAAAATCAGGCCATGAAGGAGTTCTGTACTTCAAAAGGTATTCTTCACGAATTTAGTGCAGCTTACACTCCTCAACAGAACGGCGTCGCTGAACGTAAAAACCGTACATTGATCGAGACTGCTAGGACGATGTTGGTAGAGTCACAATCGCCGATTCCCTTCTGGACTGAAGCTATGTCCTCTGCTTGTTATACATTGAACCGAGTCCTTACAGTCAAAAGACACAACAAGACCTGCTTCGAGCATCTTCACAAACGGAAACCAGATTTTTCATATCTTGAACCGTTTGGAGCTCTTTGCACAATGATCGATCCTAATGGAAAGTTTGGGGCAAAAGCTATTGAAGGTTACTTTCTTGGTTATGCCACCCGGAACTTAAGAGTTTGGAACCTAGAGACTAAAAGGGTCGAGGAATGGTCTGAGGTCAGAGTACAACGGCACACATTGCTAGTCAAATGTCCTGGTCAGCCTTGGATGTTTGAGTAAGATGACTTTTTCAATTAAATCAATATTCAAGAAGTCGAAGAAAGTGCTGCGGCAAGGATGTTTTTTGAGAGTGACAATGCAACAGATTCACCGTTGGTTCGTCCAATTATTATTAACAATTCATAATCAACTTCAGTGAACAATAATGCTCTCGACAATGAGGATTTTCATGATGCTACCGAACTGAACGAATCTTCAGAGGATGATGAATTTCTCGATGCAGACCAAGAAGCTATTCATGGTACTTCAGAGGCTACACCTCCAGTGGACGCCCCTAAAACAACTGAAGCTACTGCATCATCCTCTTCGCCAGTTCAGGGTATTGATTTGGTTGTTGATCTCAATCTCAACAATCTGGGTACGAACACTCCAGTTCCAGAAAATCCTGAAACAAGAATTCATAATACCCATCCTCAACAAAACATCATCGGAAATGTACAAATTGGCGTTCAAACGAGAAACATGTTACGAAATGACAACAACGCAGACTTGTATGCGGCGATTCGAGAATCTGGTCAACAAAACGATTGGTCTTTCGCGTGTTATGTCTCACAAGAAGAACCAAAATCTATTAAAGAAGCTTTGAAAGATAATTCTTGGGTTGAAGCTATGCAGGAGGAACTACAGCAATTCCAGAAGCTAGGTGTCTGGAAACTCGTTGATAAACCTGAAGATTACAAGAAGACTGGTACCCGTTAGGTTTATAAGTGCAAAAAGGATGACCGTGGAGTAGTTATTCGAAACAAAGCAAGATTAGTCGTTCAAGGTTTTCGTCAGATTGAAGGGATCAACTACAACGAAGTGTATGCACCTGTTGCACGTCTGGAAGCAATTCGGATCTTTTTGGCTTATGCGTCCTTCAAAGGATTCAAGGTCTACCAGATGGACGTGAAAAGTGCATTCTTACATGGTATAGTTGAAGAAGAGGTGTATGTCGAACAGCCTCCAGGTTTTGAAGATCCTATTCATCCTGATCGGGTTTGGTTGCTGAACAAAGCTCTCTATGGTCTACATCAAGCACCGTGAGCATGGTATGCAACCTTATCTAATTATTTGCTGGAGAATGGATTTCGCAGAGGTCTTATCGATTGCACTCTTTTCATCAAAGAACAGGATGGAGATCTTCTATTGGTACAGGTATACGTGGATGATATTATATTTGGTTCTGCTAACGATGTTTTGTGTAGGAATTTAGAGTGTGTTATGCAGGACAAATTTGAAATGAGCGCTATGGGGGAGATGACTTTCTTTTTGGGCTTACAAGTGCAACAAACGAAGTCTGGGATATTCATCCATCAGACTAAGTATGTCAATGACATCTTGAACCGATTTCAGATGTCCGATACATCGCCCATTGGTACTCCACTGCAGCAAAATCATGGAATTCATCCTGACCTGAAGGGTGAAGTTGTTAGCTCCTCATACTACCGCGCTATGATCGGATCCCTTATGTACCTCACAGCATCAAGACCAGACATAATGTATCCAACGTGCCTGCTAGCCAGATATCAAGTGAACCCGAAGGCCTCACATCTTGCAGCTGTAAAAACAATTTTTCGTTATTTGAAGGGTTGCCCAGACACCGGTCTATGGTACCCTAAGGATGATAACTTTGACTTGATCGCTTTCAGTGATTCTGATTTTGGCGGATGCAAAATCGACGGCAAATCCACAACAGCTGGATGTCAATTTTTAGGAAATCGCCTAGTCACATGGCAGTGCAAGAAGCAGACTTGTGTCGCTACATCAACATGCGAAGCTGAATACATTGCTGTCTCAAGTTGTTGCTCCCAAGTCCTGTGGATCCAACAACAAATGCGCGACTACGGTTTTGAATTCCTAACTACTCCTATTTTTGTTGATAATTCTGCTGCCTTACAGATCACTAGAAATCCTGTGCAGCACTCAAAGACCAAACACATTAAAATTAAATATCACTTCATACGTGATTGCTTTGATAAAAGGCTTATCGATGTTGTTAAGGTCCACACCGATGACCAACGTGCCGACCTTTTTACCAAAGCTTTTGATAAATCAAGATTTGACTTTTTACTATTGGTAAACGGCATTAAGGTCAAGCAAGACTAAAACTGACATCGAAAAATCGTTTTTGTAAATATCCTTGTGTTTTTTAATTTATCATAGTTTTTACATTTTAGGGGGAGTAAATCCAAATTTAACAAATTCAAAAACATCGAAAAATTTCAAAAACAATAGAAAAACACAAATGAGTTTCCTAGTCATCAAAAGAGAAAATGATAGTACATCAGTGGTCTGTCCAAGCCTCTTTAAACCTTAAATGAAATGCGATAAGAAGCTCTATATAAGATGTATCGGTAGGCTCACAATCATTTTAAAGTGTGCAGGGTGATATAAACCTAAATCGACTGAAGACTGTGTGGGAACCACTCATTGGCATATGGTCTTGGTACCGAAATTTCGTTTGAGAGATTGTCGAGGTTCTGAGATATGTGGTCTTTATACTGTTTATCATCTGGGTATCATGGTTGTCTCTTTTACCGAGACGAAGTCTAGATCTTCCATGATACCATACATACGTGTACATACTGCATACGACCTCAATAAGTGATCAACAATCACCTGTCCAAACAAAATAAGTGATAATCTATCACATTTATCCGGGAGTCAAGTTCGTCTCTTTGCTGTACGTTAGTACTGACCTGTTAACGGACTTTCTCCTGTGCCCTCATGCATCGGAAAATCAAGTTCCTCATCAATAAGTGACTCGATCACATAGGGCTTGTTTTCAATTCAAAATAAGTGAGTATCTCACATTTTCATACACGTCAAAACAGATGATAAATGGTATACTCACCAGTAAGATGAACCCTCGTGCATACCTTGATACGGGAATGTGTCGTGTGTGGATGAACACCGGTCGGTAAGTATAAATCATACACTAATCGTTTCCCCTCGCCATGATTACATCTGATAAGTTGAGCTTATGTGGACAACAATACCGATAATCGTTATAGGATGCTTATGTTAATGCTAACTAATTGAACAACAAGAGCGTTTTGGCGTGACCGTACACTGATATGATTCTCTTACCCTCGAAACTCGCAAAAAGAATGTCTGTAAATATTTATTTAATGCTTTCAGTTTCTGCATCTTTGTATATATTTATTTACCGCTATCAGTCTTTACGTTTGAAATATTCAAAAAAATACCAAAAAGATTTTAGGTGTGTTTTAATATAAACTTTATAAAAACCAAAAAGATTTTATTTCTATCTTATTTTTGATTAACCGATGTTGGAACTCGAGTCTTCGACACCTGAAATCTGATTGAAAACCAAAACAACTGCATCTTCATAAACGGTCGAAATTTGCAAGTTTTGAAAGTTAAAATCCAAAATTGAACAATTTGTTAAACTTTCAAACTGCCGGACGGTAGTTGAACAATGGTCACATGTTTGTCATTTGTTTATGTTAATTATATTCCAAGCAGTTGTTCTCATTACGCGTTTAGATTTCTTGCATGTGCAGATGCTAAAAGCGAAGAGAACATGTTCGATGACTAGCTTCGGAATGAAGACACGACGTGGAGGCACTCAAAAGATAAAGATGATCGAGTTGCCACTGACCTATCATCAACACCTCAAGGATCTAAGTGCTGAAAATAGAGCTTATGTTAAGGGGGAGTTTGTTAACACACTTCCTAAATGAATGTGGAGTTTGTTGATACACTTTCTACTTACGACACGTGAAGACTTTGAAGATCCTCCGACATGATAGACATGGAAGATGAACCTCACGAGCAGCATCCAAGGGGGAGTTTGTTGATACATGATTGTGGATGCGACTCAGTTCGGTTCGACTCGGTTAGGTTCGGCTCAAGCCCTACGTCACGACTTTCCTCCGTCGTGCGTCCCAGAGATCGATACGCGAAGCACGAAGAGCCGCGGATCATTTCCTGCCGACACATCACCATGACATCACCATGATGATGTCATGATTATGTCATAGGATGGACTATCATTCCATGCAACATGGTGGCCACGTGAATTCATGTGATTCAACCAATTGAATTGTTTTTTATTTGTTCTTGTGCTACTGACGACGAATCTCCAGCATCTTATGCTGTCGACGAAACTCTGATGGCTACATGACGAAACTCCAAGTTTCTTCGGACATAGGAGTGTGACGAAACTCTCCTGGTTTCGTCGCATTGATCTTTGGCCAAAGGGCTTTCGTCGCCTGATCAAGTTTCGTCGTCCTGTTTAGGTTTCGTCATCCTTGTCCCTATATATATGCAGCACTGAGAACAGAAAACAGAGAGACCACAGAGAAACACAAGATAGAACACAGTGAGATACGAGAGAACCAGAGAGAGTTTACAGAGTGTATTTGTAAACATTGTATTGTAACCGTTTCAAGTATTAATACATTGTGTGTTAATCGTTGAGTCTCGTGTTTGTCGTTTACGTGCTCGAACTTGGTTTAACTCCGTTAGGATTCTGCACTCTCGGGTTTGTCGGAAAACAGGGAATAGAGGTTTAAATCGATCCTCCGGTTGGACCTACAATATCCGGACTTACTTTAGCTTTATTAGAGTTGATAGGTTCACTTGCATGTTAGTGAGTCTAGAGTATAACTTTGTGTCCAGTTAGGGTTAAATTAGTTAATATTAGTTACACTACTCTGAGCACATTAGAAAGCTTATCCCTGTAGAACAAACCGACTTTCTTTGTGGAAGTAGTATTATGAACGGGCCTCTTATGCTTAATGAGCATCTTGCGTGGATGAAAAGAACTAAGAAGCAAGGTATGTTCTTTGAAATTGATATTCACAAATCCTATGACTCGCTTAATTGTGACTTTTATGAGTCCATTATGGCTCCAATGAATTTTCCGTTAAGGTGGAGGAAGTGGGTCATGGCTATTGTGACTACTGCTCGGGCATCGATTCTTGTTAATGGCTCTCCCACGCATTAGTTTGATTGTCACCAGAGCCTTCGACAAGGTGACCCTTTGTCTCCTTTACTTTTTCTTATTGCCATGGAGGCTCTTACGGGGATTATGAAGAAAGTGTGTTCTGTGGGTATTTTTCATGGCATTAAAGTTTCCTCGAGTGGCCAGGTTTTGTCTCACTTAATGTATGTGGATGATGTGTTTTTTCTTGGTGAGTGGACCTGGTTAAATGCCTTTAATTTATATAGGATCCTAAGGTGCTTTTACTTGGTGTCCAGCCTCAAAGTTAATCTCGCAAAATGTAGTCTCTATGGTGTGGGTGTGGATGAATCCGTGCTTAACTTATTGGCAAATATTTTTCATTGAAAGGTGGGAACTTTCCCTTTTAAGAACTTGGGTTTATATGTGGGTGCAAACATGAATCTTTTTAAACATTGGAAGCTGGTGGTCGATATTATTAGGAATCGCCTCTCGCTTTGGAAAGCTACGCACCTTTCTTTTGGTGTGCGTGTCACACTTATTAAGTCCATTCTAAATGCCATCCCAACTTACTTCTTTTCTTTGTATAAGGCGCCTGTGCATGTTATTTTGGAGCTAGAGAGACTTAGACGAACATTTTATGGGCGGGTCGGAGGAAAAATCAAAGCTTAGTTGAGGAAGCTTGTGATAAGGTCATTGCCCCTTTGGAATATGGTGGGTTAGGTTTCGACTCTTTGCTGGATGCCAATTTGGCCATGCTTGTTAAACGGTGGTGGCGTTTTAAGGTGGATATGGATGGACTTTGGAAGGAGGTGATATGGACGATTCATCATAACTCGCGGGCATGGCGCGTGATTCCAGACATAGTTTCAAATCCCGATCCATGGAAACAAATATATAATCATTCAGATTTTTGTCAAGCCAGGATCATCCTAAATTTCGTGGTATTGTGGGTTGTGGGGATTATATTAAGTTTTGGCTTGATACCTGGTTAGGTTTGGGTCCCTTGGCAGACTCTTTTCCATTGCGGATTGAGAGGATTTGGTTTCTGGATAAAACACGGTGTCGTGGCAATGGGTGAGACCGATAAACCACGGGCCAGAATTGTTGGAGCTGGGTAATTAAGTGGGCATGCTTAATCAGTTTGGGCCTGTTTTGGGTGGTGCTGAGGATAGGTGGACTTGGTGTAAAGATGATTTTGGGTGTTTTTTCGGTTCAGAATTTGAAAAAGTGCCTTCGTATTTATCATACTACTCAGCCATCTCACTTGTTTGTTTGGAAAAATTGGGTTCCAAAAAAGGTGGAAATCTTCGCTTGGAGGGCGAACAAGGATCGGATCCCAACTTTGGTCGGGTTGGCGCGAAAAACATTCCAGTTCAAAATCAGCTTTGTATCTTTTTGTGGAGACCACGATGAGACATCCGAACACTTACTGTATTTTTTGGACTATAGTTGCTCAGTGGTGTGGTTTGACTTCCTTCTTTGTTTTTGACTTGAAGGACCTGCTGAGTTTTAAAAATTACTATCATGGTTCCAAAAAGAAAAAAAAGGCTTTCTGTGCTGTAATTCTCATTGGTTTGTGGTGCATTTGGAATATGAGAAATGATTGTCTTTTTAATCATAAACAAGCTTCTTTGGCGAAGGTGGTTGAAGACACTAAAGCTATGGGTATTTTTGGGTTTAAAGTAGATCTAAGGAGGCGGCTATCAATTGGGAGAACTGGAGTCGTTTTAATGTATTCAGGGGCGGATTTAGAGGGGTTTACCGGGTTCCCAGGAACCTAGTAGATTTAGAAAAAAAAAAAAAATTGTAGTGTAAACCTTGTATAATTTGGAAAAGAACGTTTTTTTTTAGTCTAAACCTTGTATAATTTGGAAAAAGGAACCCAGTGAAAAAACTGGCTGGATCCGCCACTGAATGTGTTTGTCGGTTTTTGTTTTCCTTGTTTTGGTGGATTTTGTCGGTTGTATCTTGCTAGCCACTCGCTGGTTTGGTTTTTTTAGTTTTTGTTAGCCGTTCAAAAAAAAGTAGGGTTTGGGGAGCATGGGATGGAGGGTAAACCTTATCCTTATCCAGAGTGATAGAGAGGTTGCTCTCGTTAAGCATTTTCATACGTACAATATGGTAGTCCAAATAAAACCAGATGTGACTAAGAGAATCAAATCAACAACCATACATAAGGACCAATAATGATAGTAGAAACTAGCACTAGCATACAATGGTGAGTAAACACCAGATGTGGCTAAGAGAATCTAATCAACAGCCATACATAAGGACTAATAATGATAGTAGAAACTAGCACTAGCATACAATGGTGAGTACACATAGTAGCAACAGGCAAAAGAGTAGTAATCTTTAAGGCAGGCGTCAAAATTTGCATCAAACAGTACAATGTTTATATATCACATATGCAATTCGAAACTGCTATATTTTAACCTTGAAAGTTCACTGGAAGAACTCACATACCATTATCGGACAAGTTGACTACTATCAGATGTTGATCCAATGAGTGTGTCAACAAACCATGGATGAAACAATCTATACACCAAAATAGTGAAAACTCTTTATAACAGATTACCCAAACCAAAATGTAAAACCCAAACCTCACAAGACCAATACAATCTCTAACAAATGTTAGACATGGGTTGATCAAAATGATCAACTTATACAAACTCAATAAGAATCACAAACGAAAGACTCAATGAAGACAAAAACTGGAAAATATCTTCGACGAATTCTCGAAGACGAAAGTAAGATACAAAACATAAACTTTATATGTTGCTATTGAATTGCAACATGAGTAATTTTAACATCCCACCTCAATTCAAATAGCATACATATCAAACAAACCTAGGCTTTCACAAAACATTGCATGTTGAAAAACAAAAACTAACACTTTCTTGTAATCAACCCAAAATGAAACATTGATCTCACACTTTCAACTGATATATCTTACTGATCAAGCAGAATTATAGATGCTGTGTACGAGCTTACAACTAATGAATCGCATCGTCCTTTAATCCCAAGATCATTGATGTGTTCTGACAAGGGTCCATAAACACAAGATCTTCAGAATCATCAATGTCATCTGATATTGCCATCATAAGTTCACCATTCCTCCTAAACTCCAGTGGCAAACTTGTCGTGTGTACAAATTCATTTGGCATGTTAACAGTGAAAAGCTTCTTAAACGATTTTGAAACACCATTCTCGGGTATCCACACTTCATATTGCTCTCTTATTATACTCTCTTTAAGAACCGCTAGGGAATCACTTCGCTTAGACAAAAACAACCTCATTGGATCATGCAATGCTAACTCATCCGGGAGGTATATTTCTCCAAATTCTTCACTTGACAAATCAAATGAAACAATAAGACGAAATTAAGTACCACAGGCAAGATTTTCAACACCAAACCAGTAAATAAACCTATCTACGGAAACCTGAGAGTGAGGCCAATCAAACTCAACCAAGCTACAAGGAAAACTACTTAATGAACTTCTCCAAACCCTCGAACTTAAACTAAAAACCTCAACCTGCCAACGGCTGCTGCACGTCTCGTTAATCTTAACAATCTTAGGGTCACTCGTTGCAGGACATACTCCAAAACCAAAAGCAGGTCCCCCAGGCCAATCTACATCAGGCACATGAATAGCAACTGATTTTCTGATCAACGGATTCCAAAGAACGGTCATCGCTGTACCGGTTCTACATTTAAAATCACCTGGATTTCGATAATAACCAAACAGGCAAACCAATCCATGAGAGGTACCGACGACAATGGAATTTCTAAGTAGGTTAACGGACGCAGGAACATCAGTAGAGGAAACCATGTTTTGGGGAAACATGTCATCATCGACAACGGAAACATATATGTTCTCCGATGACGGATTTTCGTACCTTATAAGCAGAAGATGTTGCAGTTGAGAACTCGAGCATGTGTAATCCGCAATGAAATCAGACGAATCGATCGTAGACTTCCATGGTTTTGAAACGGATCTGAACTGTATCAGTGATTTTATAGGAAGCTTTTTGATGATTTCGAGTTGAATTTCCAAAGGTATGTGATCTGACATTTTGATATTGGCTGTGAATTTCTAGGGTTTTTCAACAAGGTCTTTAATAGATATGTTTCCCGCCAAAAAATGTGAAAGACACAACCAAATGGCTATGTTTTTTTTTTTAACGGCGATATTTCTACAACAGGCGATAGAGATCGCACCTACCCTATAACTCGGGTAGGCCCCTCCGCCCCACTCCGGCATCCAAGGCTATGTTGTCTTAACCGGGCCCACGCTTGGTGCATCAGAGTTTGGCTAAGGCGTTCCCCGAGAAAATTTCCAGCCCACTGCCCACCCGATTAACCGGGAGCGTGTAGTTGCACCCTCCACAAGAGTCGGGGAGTCTCTGGAGTAAATGCACTGTAATAGAAAACTCGGGGTGGCTCCCGGGTTTCGAACCAACTGGCCCTCCACCCGTTCATTGCCATTCCCCCAAATGTGATGGGTGTGGGGATCAAACTTGGCCATCCTAGGAAAACCAAATCCTTTCCACCACTCCACCACAAGTGGAGGATAACCAAATGGCTATGTAATGAACCGAATCCTAAATCCAAATTGATAAATTTAAAAATATTATAAATATACTTACCATAAAAAAGTTATATTAAAATATTTTAAATCTACTTACCATAAAAAAGTGGTTTCTAGATTGGAATTTTTTTAAGTAGTGTTTGGTATGCAGGAATGAAAGACCGAGTGGAGTGCACTATTGCGAGGAAATGAAAAAAAATGTGTTTGTTTAGTAAAGATAACGAAATCACCCATTACATAAAGCAATTCATTCCATCAAATTCATTTCGTCTACCACTCTTGTTTTTTCAATCCATTCCCTCTCTCACCCACTGCTGCCGCCTCCGCCACCAACACCACAGTCCACCACCCACATATGTTGCCACCACCCACCGCTGTTGCCACCACTCACCGCCGCCACCACACCCACCGCCGACCACCACCCACCCACCGTTGTTGCCACCACCTGGCGCTGCCACCCCCACCGCCGACGCCCGACCACCACCACCCGCAACCACCACCCCCACCATTGTCACCACCATCGCCACCGTCGCCGACCACCCTCCACCATCAACCACCGATGCCACCACCAACCACCGATGCCACCACCAACCACCGCCACCCTCCGCCATCAACCACTGACGCCACCCCCGACCACCGCTATCCCCGATCATCGTCGTTATTGCCCGCCACTAGCACCCACCACTGTCGCCACCCTCCACCATCGACCACCAAAGCCCATGCTAACCACCGCCACCATCGACCACCGCCACCAGGGGCGGAACCAATGAGTAACTAGACGTAGCATGGGCTACGGCTCAACCCCGTATTCGCAGTGTTTTTTTTCGGTTTTATACATAGGATACCCCTAAACATATACGAGGATACCCTTAAGAGAAAAATATGAAACTTGATATTATTCCTTTAGCCCAATATACTTGTTTAACAATTAAGCCCCAATAATAAGTTACATGATAATTAAGCCCAAATAAATAAAATAATCTATTGATTGTGGGCATGGGCGGCAAATTGCAATTAAGCCCCAATAATAAGTTACTGATCTTACTCGTCTTATAGTGGAAACCAGAACACATAGCACTTGTCCTTTGGTTTATCGGGTATTGAAGCTAGCTTTGGTTTTACAACCGCAACCGTTGAAAGTTGTTTTTTTCTAAATTGAAGCTTGTCAAGACAAATTTACGTAATCGAATGTGCCCAGAATATTTGAACAATATATGGATTGTGCCGTCGAAAAAGAAACTTTTGATAAAGTAAAAGACGGCGATGTGATGGAACGATTTCAAGCTATAAAAAAAAGAAGAAAACAAATCTATTAGGTATTTGTATTACTGAAAAATATTTTCCCTTTTTATTATTGTATTTATTGTTGTTATTTATTATTGTATGATTGCACGGTAAAAAAATAATTTGGGATACCTCTTAATTATAGGGCTAGCTCCGCCACTGACCGCCACCACCCGCCACCACCACCGACCACCGCCACCAACCGTCGCCTTCGCCACCCACCGCCACCAACTATCGCCGATTTTATTCTTTTGTCTTTTCCTACAAACCAAACAACACAAGGTAATCATTCTTTCCATTTCCACATGGTTACCAAACAAGATGATGGAATGGTAATGATCCATTTCATTCGTTTATCCATTCTATTACCTCAGATTGTCTATTTCGGTATTTGGTAAATTTCATTTACACCCCTATCTTAATCAGTAAAATTATCCTACATGTTGGGGGAATTTGTCTGTATGAGTTAAATTAAACCATAACGAAATCAATAAGTGGTAAGTCTACTACCCTTATAATATCAGCCATAGCAAAATCAAATATTAGTAGCTCTCTCTCATGCTCGGATAGTCCTTGTGGTTTGCCCTTTTTTTCACCTTTAGTCCCTAACTTTCTAAAATTACATCTATAGTCCCCAACTTTTTAATTTTTGTTTCCGGATAGTCCCTGGCCTAAAATCAGTTAGTTTTCTCAGTTAAGAGGGTGTGAAATGACATAAATACCCTTTTCTTAAGTAATTAAAAGAAATATACTATTTATTTATTTAATCAAGTGGGCCCACCATCCTTATCTTCATCAACCAAACCCACGCCACCCACTTCATCTTCCACACTCCTCACCATCTCCACCTTTCACCACTTGTTACTAACTATCATTCTGGTTACTTACAAAGACCAATTAGTCAGTATACAATTTGCCTATAAGGGAAAATGGAATTATATAACATCGAAATGAGAGAAGCCAAAAGTTTCCTCACACACAAGAAAAGGAAAGAAAGACATGATGAGTGTTACAGGATGTATATTTTACACACCCTCTTTTTCACTCCGATTCCTCCATTAATGACAATCTATCTTTCCTCCTCAATATAACAGTTGCATGCACCCATTTTGGGTCCCTATATTCATAACTACATCGTCACATATCAATCTCCCTCCACCAATACATACATGACCAATAACAATCACTACTAGAATTCCACCACCACCTCCTCCACCACTTTCACCGTCGATGGACTTTCAAAGCAAGTCAACAACCCCAGATTCTCCGGTCTGGTGACTCGTCGTGCTCAGTCCTTCAAACGCAACAACAACAACAACACTACTACTACTACTACTACTACTACTACTACTAATAATAATAATAATAATAATAATAATAATAATAATAATAATAATAATAATACCAATCATGAGATTGATGTTCTCAACTCACCTAGATCTGAACATACGAAGGCCTTTGACTCCATATCTGAAAGAAGCTGACCTGTTTGACCCAACGGCTTCAGCCTAAGAGAAGTGTTGGATTCGGTAATTGTAAATATATTATTTATTTATTTAATCAAGTGGTAGTGGTATGGTGGCGAAAGGTGGATGGTGGTGGTGAAACGTGGAGATGGTGGTGGTGATGGTTGTCACACCCCAACCGATGGCGGAAACATCGGAGCGAGACGAAAAAGATTGCTCATCACACATAACACTATTTACGACAATAATTAATTCAAAACCGATTTCATTGCATATCATAAATTGTAAAGTACATTACAAGAAATTCAAATTACAACATCGAGAAGACAAATACCACAAAGTTTAATAATCATAAGATAACAAAATTCTAGTAATTTGATATGAGTTTCTAGTGTCGTCCCTACTAGATTTCGTCATAATCAACATCATCAACTTGCAATATGATAAAAGTATAGTTCAACACAAAAAGCATTGGCGAGTACACAAGTTTTAAGTACATAGCATAAGTATAAAAAGGTTTTTAAACGAATCCACATGGCAAACTAAGTTATTCAAGATTAGCGAAAATCTAGCATGTGATAAACAAGTCAAACCAAAGTTCACGCAAGTCATAACCCAACGTTCACAGGCGGTGCGTTACTCCTATTGCACTATACATGTTTAGGTAAGCTTGATCGAAGTTAATGACAAGTTCAATCACAAAACGAACAAACCTAGATAGACGAATCAAGTATAACGTATGCATGCATGTATTGGATTGTTTGTGCATAAAGATAAAGTTTAAGTGTTGTGATTTTAATAAACTAACACGTTGCACCCAAAATTGTGTAAAATAAAAATGGGTCAAGTGTACTCACGGTTTTGCAAGCTTCAAACTTGATAATCCCGTGAAGAGTTGTTTGTTGGAGGTTGAAATCACCAAGTCAACCTACATGGGGAAACAAGGTGTGTAAGTTTATGGAATTGGAATGGAATATTGGGACTTGGAATTTAAAGTATTAAAAGTATGTATACGAAAATAATATCTAGTTCTAATAGCTCGTTTATGACACCATATTAAGTGGTTTCATGGGTCCCAAATTGCCCATTGGAATCATAACAAGTATCTTAGAATTTTAGATATGTTAGCCTAGGTTTATGACGAATAATCATAAC
Organism: Helianthus tuberosus; assembly: GCA_030545235.1. Taxonomy (NCBI): domain Eukaryota; kingdom Viridiplantae; phylum Streptophyta; class Magnoliopsida; order Asterales; family Asteraceae; genus Helianthus; species Helianthus tuberosus. The sequence continues at coordinate 1,482,609 of JARYGA010060550.1, forward strand.
TTGATTATCATCACAAATTCAGCCATGTTTTATATTTTATATACTTATATGGTCATAATAATGATAGCCTAAACTAATTCCAACCAAGAATATCATGTAGTATCATGTATGTCAAGCATGGAGGTTAAAACCTCATTATATGATTCACCACTACACAAGCCATCTTGAAGATGGTTCGGAGGGTCATGAATAACAAGAAATAAATCTATTCTAACAAAGCTCAAGTGACCAAGTACACTACAACCCGGAGGCTAGACGGGGCTAAGGTACTTTGATTCTAGTAAGTCACAAGAGTCTTCATACACAAGGTTAAGAATGAAGGAGTGGAACTTAGTTTGGAAAGCCCAAGCTTCCATTTGTTCACACTTCACAAGTTCATCATATGGAAGATGATGACTTGTTCTTGTTTTCTTCATCCAATTAACATGTATGAACAGAAATAAAATGAGTATTTGAACTCATAACTTTGATGGTAATCACCTCAACTCAAACCCACAACTGTAGACTCGATTGTAAGCTTGGCAGGCATGAGATTCCACCAAGTTATTATCCTAAAAATGAACATTCAAGAACATGTAACGAAACAGAAAGTTTTATGCACTTTGGACCTCAATGTGGTGAGGTTTCACCTTAGATTACCCAAGTAATCTTGTGAAAACTTTCCTAGAGGTTATCCAAGTGCTAAGAAAGAAGAAATGAGTAGAAAATAGTAGTAGAAGTGAGTTTGAACTCACTTAGAAACACTTGAACTTTCTGCCCAAATTCTTGAAATTTAGATGTGTTTGAGTGATTTTGAGAGGATTTGAGTATTTGTAAAGTGGTAAAAGAGTGTGGAAGGTGTTGGTTTTATAGTTGAGGTTTAGGGTTTTGAGTTAGGTGAGTTATAAATGTAATTAGGTGGTAGTTACAACCAAAACAAACACACAAGTGACCAATACATGAGCTGAAAGTTACTTTCTGCGGATTATGGGCCCTGGCGGGCCGCGATGGAGAAACAGGGTGGGGTCGCGGGGCGCAACGGCCTCTGACCATGAGTTTTGTTTAGTTCTTTACGATTTTGGTCCTTGTTGTTTTATGTTTGTTATATTTAAGGTATTAAAGCGCATTATAAGATGATTTCATGTAATCTAAGCACATAAACAAGTATATTTATCATAATTAAGTATTTGTAAGTGTCAAATGTTGTGTAAGCATGGGTTAAAATGTACAAGTTATGTATATACGATATGTATTTGCAAGTTTATCACACGTTTACGAGAATCTTGAATAAAGTATTAATTGCATAACGAATTAAATGTTTAAGCATGCACGAATAAGTAAAGTATAATTTGTAAAATTAGTGAATATTATTATGATCCAAGTCTCGGATTTTCCATGATACAACGAAATACGATTACAAGAGGAATAAGTTTCCAAAAATAGAAATACAAGACAAGCTTTCTAATTAAGGAAAGTTACGAAAAAGCAGAGCATTACAGTCTCCCCTCCTTTAGGAAATTTCGTCCCAAAATTTAGGTCCCGAAATTTAGGAAGATGCAATGAACAGATGCGGATACTTAGCCTTCATATCACTATCGAGTTCCTAAGTAAACTCAGCACCACGTTTTCCTTCCCATCGAACCTTAACGATAGGAATTCGACTGTGCCTTAATTGCTTGACTCCTCGATCCATGATCTCGACACATTTTTCCACGAAGTGGAAGGTCTCGTTGATTTGAAGGTCTTCGAGTAGAACTTGAAGTCCTTATTCGGCTAGACATTTCTTCAAGTTTCAGACGTGAAATGTAGGGTGAACATTGTTGAGTTCTTGAGGTAGGTCCGGTCGATACGCTCCCTTTCCAATCCTTTCAAGAATTTTGAAAGGACCTACATAGCGAGGTGCGAGTTTTCCTTTCTTACCAAAACGAACTACGCCCTTCCAAGGGGATACCTTGAGAAGTACAAAGTCACCTACTTTGAATTCCAAAGGTTTGCGACGCTTGTCAACGTAACTGTTTTGTCGGCTTCTGGCTTTCAGCAAGTTATCTCAAACCTATAAAATCTTGTCCGTCATCTCTTGTATAAGCTCAGGACCGGTGATTTGAGCTTCTCCGATCTCGTACCAACAAATAGGCTAACGGAACTTATGATCGTACAATCCCTTGAAAGGTGCCATTTGAATACTCGCGTGATAATTATTGTTGTACGAGAATTTGATCAAAGGCAGGTGCATGTCCAAGTTGCCAGCAAAATTGATTACGCATGAATGAAGCATATCTTCTAGAGTTTGGATCGTACGCTCAGTTTGATCGTCAGAATCAGGATGAAAACCGGTGCTAAGGTTAAGAAGAGTACCCATAGCGGATTGAAATGTTTGCCAAAGACGAGACGTAAAGCCACCATCACGATCAGAGATGATGTCAATGGGGATACCATGATGACAAATGATTTCATCCGTGTAGATTCGAGCCAATTTCTCAACTTTGAAAACTTCACGAAAGGGGAGAAAGTGAGCGGATTTGGTCAATCGATCAATGATCACCCAAATACCATCATGACCAGATGAAGTACGAGGAAGTTTAGTAATAAAGTCCAACGCAATGCTCTCCTATTTCCAGACAGAATTTCTGGTTGTTCGAGCAAGCCAGAGGGACGTTGATGTTCGGTTTTAACCTTTAAACAAGTGAGACATTTAGAAACAAAGGTGGCGATATCTTTCTTCATTACAGACCACCAATAGGACATACGCATGCCGTGGTACATCTTATCAGCGCCATGATAAATAGAATACCCCTATTTGTGTGCCTCCTTCATTAGAAAAGCTCAAAGGTTATCACGATTAGGAATCAATGTACGATCAAGATTATATAGAATACCATCGGATTTAGTTACAAGACTCTCTTCAGCACCACATTGCATCTCATTATAGAGGTTACCCTCGTTAATAGATGCGTAATTGGGGTTCACGAATGCGGTTTTGAAGATCGTTAACGAGCTGGAAACAACGAATACCCTTGAGATGAGTTTTACGACTAAGAGCGTCGGCCACTACATTCGCCTTTCCTGGATGGTAGCGAATTTCGCAGTCGTAGTCGTTTAACAACTGTACCCAATGACGTTGACGCATGTTTAGTTCCTTTTGGTTGAAGATGTGCTGAAGGCTCTTATGATCGGTGAAGATCACACACTTAGTACCATAAAGGTAGTGTCGCAATATCTTCAAGGCAAAAACAACTGTACCAAGTTCAAGGTTGTGTGTAGTGTAGTTTTTCTCATGTATTTTGAGTTTCCTCGACGAGTAAGCGATAACCTTGTCTCGTTGCATAACTACATAACCAAGGCCAAGGTTTGAAGCATCGCAATATACGACAAAGTCATCGTTACCATCGGGAAGAGCGAGGATAGGATCATTGCAAAGCAAGTCCTTGAGCATTTGAAAAGACTCCTCTTGTTAAGGACCCCAAACAAAAGGTTTATCTTTTTAAGTCAAGGAGGTAAGAGGAACGGAGATTTTTGAAAAGTTGGAAATGAAATGACGATAATAACCAACTAGACCAAGAAACGAACGAATATCAGACGGAGACTTAGGAGCAATCTAGTTCTTCACAGCTTCAATCTTTGCAGGGTCAATGTGGATACCAAGTTCGTTGACAGTATGACCAAGGAATTGAACCTCTTTTAACCAAAATTCGTACTTGGAGAATTTGGCGTAAAGACGTTCAGCATGTAGAAGTTGAAGGATCATTGTCGCTTATGATCTTCTTGAGTCTTGGAGTAGGTGAGGATATCGTCGATGAAGACGATCACGAAACGGTCTAAATAAGCTTTGCACACACGGTTCATCAAATCCATGAAAACTGCAGGTGCGTTGGTCAAATCAATGGGCATGATCACGAACTCATAATGACCATAACGCGTACGAAAGCGGTTTTGGGTATATCTTCTTCGAGAACTCGAAGTTGATGATAACCAGAATGAAGATCAATCTTGGAAAAACAAATTGCGCCTTGTAATTGATCGATGAGATCGTCAACACGAGGAAGAGGATACTGGTTTTTGAGTGTAAGCTTGTTGAGCTCACGATAGTCAATACACATTCGAAAATATCCATCTTTCTTCTTGACGAATAGAACGGGAGCGCCCCAAGGAGAAGTACTAGGGCGTATAAAGCCTTTATAAAGAAGCTCTTGAAGTTGGTTCGATAGCTCTTGCATTTCCGTGGGTGCTAAGCGGTAGGAAGACCTAGCGATAGGCATAGCGCCAGGCACTAAATCGATGCGAAAATCAACAGAACGAGCAGGAGGTGGACCAGGAAGATCATCGGGAAACACATCGGAAAAATCACGAACAACAGGAACATCACTCAGGCTCGGGCCCATATCCTTCTTTTCCACAACCTGGGCAATAAAGGTGAAGGAACCCTTAAGCAAGTGTTTGTTCGCTTGAGTACACGACATAAGCTTCAGACCTTTAGAAGGTTTCTCTCCAAAGACGTGTAAGGAATCACCGTTAGGAAGAGGAAGGCGAATGAACTTGTCGGAACAAACAACTTTAGCACGAACTCGCCTTAGCCAGTCCATACTTACTATGACGTCAAAACTACCCATTTGCATAGGTATGAGGTCAATCGAAAACATGTGATCCTTGAGATTCAAAGAACACTTAGAAATAATGGAATCGACAGTGACGGGTTTACCATTTGCGACTTCGACAACGAATGATCTTGGTAACTTAGAGCATTTACACTTAAGCATAGGTTCGAATTCAATAGATACAAAAATCTTATCTGCACCAGTATCAAATAGACAAAAAGCATAGACATGGTTGATGAGAAACAAAGCAGGTATGGCGTCATTAGCGTTTTGCGCCTGGGTGGCGTTGATGACGAAAGCTCTGCCTCGAGCTTGTTGAGGCTGCTGCTGCTGCTGTTGTTGCTACTGGTTGTTGTTTGATGCGTGTGAGTGTTGTAAAGTTTTTAATGTATATTTTAAGTCTTTTTTAACACTTTAGTCAAGTTTTAAATTTATAAAACATGATATTTACTAACACTAAACACACATATGGGCAAGTGCACCCATCCTGAGTGTAGTATAGTGTTGGTAAGATACCGAGGTCGTCCAAGGACACAAGAGCTTTTAGTACTGGTTTATCCTCAACGTCTATTCAAATCAAAAATTTAGAAAAAGGTTTTTAAACAAGAAAATAAAACTAACTAAAAATGATGAAAATAAAAATAAAATAAAACAGATAGACAAGATGAATCACTTGATCCGACTCGCCTTTAGTGTAACCTTTGATTATTTCCGCACTTTTGCACTTTTTAGGAGATTATCTTAGTTATAGTAGTAGACCCCTCTTTTGAAAGTGACGTTACCCTCAACCCAGTAGTTTGAGTCAGCAAGGATACAATCCTAAAGGGTTGGATTATTGAAAGATAATTAATAAAGTTATTAATGCGTAATGTGGTAGGCCCCTCTTTTGAAGGTGACGTTACCCTCGACTAAGTAGTTTGAGTCAGCAGGGATACAATCCTAAGTAGCCGGGTTAATGTATTAATAGTAGTTTACATATGAGGGGATCAAGGAGTTCGGACCCCCACCATCTAATAGCAGTGGGTATTGAAGGAGGTCCTACTAAACTTGACCCAGGTCCTTGCAGGATCTATACACGGAACAAGGCAAGATGCTTACCAAACCATTCCCTTAACCCCCCGACCAGGTAGCCAACATATCTCCATATAGACCGTGGAGATATGAATGGTGTAAATCTTTTATTTTATATAGACAGTAAAATAACGCCAAGACACCACGGACAAATGATAAGGAAGTTTCACCTTCAACATAAGAAACTAGTTATTAAAGTCATTAATACATAACCAAATAAAAAGTGCGAAAAGATTAAAAATAAAAAGTATTACACTAAATGTTTGTCTTCACCAAGTGATGTAAGAGACTAAGGCAAACATGGCCTTTGATTGTCAGGAACTCTTACGATCAATCTTGGATCCCGAGACTACTACACACACTCTATGATGGATGATGGTGGTGGATGTGGGTGTTGTGATAGTGGTGGAGTGTGGGTGAAGTGTGAGAGAGGTGGTTTGCCAAGGGATGATTTGCAAGTGAGTCAATCACCCCTATTTATAGCCTGCACAGAAGCCCGGACACGGCTCCGTGTTGGGCATGGCCCCGTGTCCACCCATCTTCTCTTTCTTCATTAATTGCAGTTTGTCTGCATTAGTTGACCACGCCCCCGTGTCCGCTGCGCACGACCCCGTGTACAGAAGTGTATCTGTACTATCAAGATTTCCCTAGATTCTGCGAATCTTAGCGTTGACCACGGCCCCATGTCCACTGGCCACGCCCCCGTGTTGGGAAATAGAAGCTTCTACAGCTTTGTCTTTTCTGCATACACTTGGGCACGCCCCCGTGCTCATTGAGCACGGGGCGTGTTCAACCTTCTGATGTCTTGTTTTTGCTTGGGAAGATGCTGTAGAGGGGTCGGGCATGCCACGTTTTGTTCCTTTTCTTGTATTATTGTTATATTTAGCTGCATTTTGCTTCTTTTGTTCATTTAAGCTCTTTTAACACTGAAAATAGAAAAGGAAGACAAAAGCACACTTTTTCCAACATTAGTACTAAAAAAGGGTTAGTTTTATGCCTCATTTGATGTAATTTATACGTTGCATTTTACACACATCAAATACCCCCACACTTGAATCTTTGCTTGTCCTCAAGCAAAACTCTTTATTTTGTGGCTTACACACCCAAATGGAATGGGTAGAAGAGAAGGTTTTGGGCTTGTCTTAGAGTGTCGGGATTCCAAGATCTTTATTAGGTTTTATTTTTATGTTATTTACAATCATATTCGTTATGATTTAATTAGAACATTTCGTAAGAGAAATTACTTATTTGGGCGTAACATGCCTCTTTAAAATTCCATTTATATACAAGTTCATATACCTCACGGGGGATCACTCAACACTCGGCCGAAGATGTATTTTTGTGAAACACTCGAGAGCGGCATGGAACTTACTTCTACCATATGCTTGCCAAGCAATCAATCCTCCTCCTTTTTAACTATAAACCTTTGTAAATATCAAGAGGACTTTGGGGAAGGGTTAGGCTTGGGTTAAAGGTAGGTGGTTTTGGGTTAGTAGTTAGTAGAAAAGGGTGAAAAAGGCGTAAAAAGTGGCGGTTTTCGTAAAACATTTTGTTTTTGTGACTTTTTATTCTAATGAAGCATTTTCTTCAAACAAAGTTCTTTTTGATGAACTTGTTTGTTTATTTCTTGACTTCATCATTTTTTTATAAGGAATGTCACATGAAAAACCGGGCTTTTTACTAAAATAAAGGGTTTAAAATATAAAAGGGTTTTGGTGGGTAAAGGGGTGTTTGTTTTGTGGGTTTTAGAAATGAAAAGGCTTAGGCTCAAAGGGGTTAACTAGGGGGATTTTGGGTAGGTGGTAAAAAAAAATAAAAAAAAATAATGGTGTTGAAATAAAAAGGGTTAGTCCTAATGCCTCCATCATTTACTTACTTGGGTTTAAGTTGGTAAGGACCGGGTATGTATCGTCATGGCAAGTTCTAGAGTTGTAAGAAACCAAGCGGCTATTCACACAAGAAATGAAAAATGAGCATTTTGTTTAAAGATAGGTATTTGTATGCTCAATAAAGGCTCAAAACTCACTTTTTGTGGGAATGGGTTTCTATGTGATCAAGTATATATAATCAAATTTTAACTAGATTTGTCATGTCGTTTCATAATTTTCTTATGTTGGTTCTTTTTATCACGACGCTATCGGTTGTAAATTCGTAAAAATATAACCTTTTTAGAACTTGTTATTCCCAAATTAAACCAAGACAAGTAAAAAAATGAAAAGTTTTTGAAAATATTTAGGGTGTTTAGCGGTTCCAATAGAGTTTTGTGTAAGGCTTGTAATTAGGACTTGCAAAATTCAAGGTTTTAGCATAGCCCCCACACTTAGATTACACATTGTCCTCAATGTGTCCCAAAAATAAGTTTTTAGGTTGATTGAATGTGTAAAAGGTGTGTTAAAAACAAAATTTTATGTTACTGCGCATCTGGACAGGGGCCCGTGGTGTTCGGCCACGGCCCCGTGTTCAGGTTGCCAGTAACAGAAATCATCAGAAAGTAACAGAAGCCTGGGCACGGGGGCGTGTTCAGCGAACACGCCCCGTGTCCAGTTACCTGAACTGGGCGATTTTCTGCAGACTCTTCAGCACGGGCCCGTGTTGGCGGGACACGGCCCGTGCCGAACTTGCTGTAATGAAGAAAATTTATCAGGAGGCTTTGTTTTCGTGCATGGGGTGCTGGTTCAAGTTTCCCTCAGTATCCTTCACCATCCCGAGTGTGTTTTATTCCATTACAACATCATCCAAACACCAATTTAATTAAAACCATCATTCATTAAAATAGAGAAAGTTACATAAGGTTCCTAATAAACTAAAACATTAGATAAGCAGGACAGAAAACACAAGAAGTCTAAACCCGAAAAGAAGCTCTAGCCTATAGTTCATTTTAATAGAAAAATTTCTGAAAAGATAATTCTCTCGGTTGGATGAGGCTTGAAGAACTTCTTCCTCCGGATATGGGTCCCTCACACGTCGGCGAGCCACTCTTCTATCTCCCTAGGGAGAAGAAAAGCGGGCTCATTGGCATCATTTTGAGGGGGTGTGACTTCCACCGGGACTTCTTGCAAGTTGTCAAGAGGAGGTTCCGCGGGGATGTCTTCCCACCCGGTGGGATTATTAACTCCAAGATCTAAGTTCCAATCCTCTTGGGGGAGAATCAGTTCCATAGGAGGTGTCACAAGAATGTTCAACCTCTGGTGTAAGAGGTTGATTTCTTGAAAACTATTTTCCAACCCCACCGTAAGATAATTTACACGGTCTATCAGGACCTCCTCTACCGATATCATTTCATTGAGAGCCTCACGTAATGCCATCACATAGCGTACGAGAGTCGCTTCGATTGAAGACTTTCGTTCTCGTCGACTGTTTTTGGAATGTGCTGAAGAAGTTCCACTGTTTTTGCTTGACATTACACAAAAATAAACTGAAAAGAGTTCATCTTAATGAAACAGTAACCTCGGACACGGCCCCGTGCTCAATGAGCATGGCCCCGTGTTCACCTGTCTGCAGATCTTTGGAATAAGGAATCTTGGAGTTTCAAATTATTTTCCTGATTTTTAAAGCATTTTTAAGCAGAAATAACTTAAAACAATGTTGTAGAACTTAATTTTAACAAGATTCCTTGAATAAAAACCTAACAAACATCACAATAAAGCTTGGAACCATGGTGATTTCAAGCTCTAATGGAGGTGTTGAGGTGAAAATTGGAGAAGAAGGCAATGGACAAAAGTAGAAAAGGCAAGATGCTTGTTGAGAACCTTCTTTAGAATATACCTTAAATGGTATGTGTGAAGATCCCACCAGATCTTTGTCTTTGGAGTGGTCCAAATGTGCAGGATTCTTGGCTGCATTTATAGAAAACGACAGCACGCTTCACACGGCCCCGTGTCGGTTGGACACGGCCCCGTGTGCAGTCAGGATCCTAACACGTTTTGTCCGTATTATGACCAAAAGTCAGATGGAATCTTTTGGTGGACACGGGGGCGTGCTGACCTGGACAAGGCCCCGTGCCTAGAGGCTGTTTATGAAGTTTCGTCTATTTTAAGCAATTTATCCGGATCGGGTGGTTCCTTATTGGATGGAACAACACCGAAGTGCCTGAGATACCTTAATTGCTCTAGATTTAGACGAGAACGCAAGAGGTTGTCGGTAAGGGTGATTCCTATGCTAAATGTAGGTGGACAAGTCCAACCCTTTTCCGGGCTCTCGTTAAAGAAGGTGTATGTCGAATCGCTTGGGTCTATGTATGCATCGAAGGAATTTGATGGGGAGTCCTTCACGGCACAATCGACACAGGGACGACTATCGCTCAAGTCTTCGCAAGAGTTAGAGGTGATTTCGGGAACAACGAAGTTGTTTTTATCCGAATGCGGTCCTAATAATTCTTCTTGGGTATCGTCTTGAGGTGAATTAATGATATCCATCTCAAGTTCCTTTACCCAATTAAGAATTAGATCTTCCATTTGAAATAACTCATCAAGAAGCATTTCTCCTAGAAGGGTTGATTGAGAGCATTCGAGGGAGAGATAGGGATTATTTTTACTTTCGCCCCTCTTAAGGCTACAGGAAAACAATGGGTCTATATAGTGGGGCTTGTAGTTTAAAAAATAACATTTTAAATCTTCATGATTTCTGCCACATATTTGACACCACGTACCATAAGAGGGCTGGAAGTAAAAAAATATCAGTATCACTCATGGTTGTGTTAGAAATTACCAACATTCGGGATCTTACGGTTCTGTTTTCAGTAACTGATACTTGGGCACGGGGCGTGTTGATTGGCACGGCCCCGTGTTCAACTACTGTCTGACTTAAAACAGGAATGCTAGTACCAAATATTGGGCACGGGGCGTGTTCAGCGGGCACGGCCCGTGCTGAGCTCTGCAGAAGCTGAAAAATCTAAGAAAAATCTTAAAAAAATAGAAAAATAAGAAAAATGAATAGGCCGTTGATTCCTAACTTTCTTAAAATCCTTGTGTCCTAGGCAACGGTGCCAAAAACATGATGCGTATGAGTGTCGTATAGTTTTTAATGTATATTTTAAGTCATTTTTAACACTTTTGTCAAGTTTTAAATTTATAAAACACGATATTTAGTAACACTAAACACACATATGGGCAAGTGCATCCATCGTGAGCGTAGTATAGTGTTGGTAAGATACCGAGGTCGTCCAAGGATACAAGAGCTTTTAGTACCGGTTTATCCTCAACGTCTAATCAAATCAAAAATTTAGAAAAAGGTTTATAAACAAGAAAATAAAACTAACTAAAAATGATGAAAATAAAAAATAAAAATAAAACAGATAGACAAGATGAATCACTTGGATCCGACTCGCCTCTAGTGTAACCTTTGATCATTTCCGCACTTTTGCAGGTGTCGTTACCCTCAACCCAGTAGTTTGAGTCAGCAATGATACAATCCTAAAGGGTTGGATTATTGAAAGATAATTAATTAAGTTATTAATGCGTAATGTGGTAGGCCCCTCTTTTGAAGGTGACGTTACCCTCGGCTAAGTAGTTTGAGTCAGCAGGGATACAATCCTAAGTAGCCGGGTTAATGTATTAATAGTAGTTTACATATGAGGGGATCAAGGAGTTCGGACCCCCACCATCTAATACCAGTGGGTATTGAAGGAGGTCCTACTAAACTTGACCCAGGTCCTTGCAGGATCTACACACTGAACAAGGCAAGATGCTTACCAAACCATTCCCTTAACCCCCGACCAGGTAGCCAACATATCTCCATATAGACCGTGGAGATATGAATGGTGTAACTCTTTCATTTTATATAGACAGTAAAATAACGCCAAGACACCACGGACAAATGATAAGAAAGTTTCACCTTCAACATAAGAAACTAGTTATTAAAGTCATTAATACAAAACCAAATAAAAAGTGCGAAAAGATTAAAAATAAAAAGTATTACACTAAATGTTTGTCTTCACCAAGTGATGTAAGAGACTTAGGCAAACATGGCCTTTGATTGTCAAGAACTCTTACGATGTTGGGATTGAACCCTACCAGAGGAACAGATAATGAAAGCCAAAACTGGTTCACAACAGTGGATTCACAATAAGCAGCTGTTTACACTAAGTCTTCTCCCTTGAAAGTGATTATAACAGCTGATGGTCTTATATCCACTGCCCGGATACAACTACTGCTGTTCTTCAAAACTACTGATGAAGCCCATAAGACTGCTGAGAACTAAGCACTGCTGGTACAACCTACTGATGACAAAGCACTGCCCAATCAAGGACTGATCAACCTTGAGGAAAGCACTGATATGAAGAGAGAGCAGTAGTTTAGTATGTCACCTGTTTTATGTATAGTCAGTGGTTAGGTTTAGCAGTGTTTGTATAAGAACAGTAGATACAGGTTGTTAGGTTGTTAGACGTCGCTTTCATGGTGACGTCAGCTGAGATGTCTCAGTGGTTTGGTTTGTCTATAAATGGAACAGTACTCTGTACTCTAACATTTGATCGTTTTGAGAGAGTTCTTCTCCTTAATTCAATCCTTTCATCTTGTGCAACCAACCACTGTAGTATCAGGCTGAGGGGGAGCTTAGCTTGTAAGCTTGCATTGTAATCTTTTGCTTTGAATTGTAATCTTTCGACTCTATGAAAAGCAATTGTTTATCAAACTTCATTCTCCTTTGATTGTGTTTACCGAGTTTGTTGTTCATTTCCGCTGCACTTAAACTTTGTTCATTTTTGTTGATTTGTTCAATTTATACAAACTAACACAATCATTAGAGCCTCAGATCCTTCAATTGGTATCAGAGCTTGGACAGTCAATTTCGATCTAACAGTCAAATTGGCATAACAGTTCGGCTCAAAACTCATTGATACTAAGGTTGGTTGTATTTAGTTGAAAAAACAGAGTAACGAGTGATAACGCTTAAAGTTGCTATTCAAATACTCTGTAAAACAACCAAGATGTCATAAGACACACAAATCTCACACAACAAAAGTGATATCATGCGCAAGACACTCATGGTTCTTAGATCTGAAAACATATCTGTTAAACTATAGGATTATTTCTTATTTTCAAAATTGATTTCAACTGTTGTTGTGAAACTTGTGATGTCCCCATATTAGATGCTAAAGTATGAACCTCAGATTAACAAAAGCCTATGTTCATAAAACATTAGTGTTTTTGCTAACATATATAGAGGGAAATTAAAACTTAAGTCATAAGAACTTATGTGTTGAAAACAGGTTGAGATCCTCAAAAGGAATAAATAAACTCTGTTAAAATACATTAAGAAAACTGGTTAGTCCGTATCATATGTAATGTGAGATTGGTTGAAAACTTGTGCAAATGTGACCAATCCTCTCAAAACATTACTGTAAAATGATTCTGGATCAAGTTTTTCTTCAATAAAGTTCTCCCAATAAGTATTCTATTACTTATGAAGGGGAAGGGTAAAAAGGGAAGAAGAAAATTCACAAAAGCTCAGAAGTGTGTTTATCTCAAAACTTTTGAAGTCAAAAGAAAAGGGTATAAACATAAAACACATAAGAGTCAAAGGTTGGGGTAACTGTGGTCATTAAGCAACTATGTGCAACCATTGGTTCAGGAAAATTCAGGTAATAATGGTATTCCCAGCAAACGTATTTAAAAGATGACTAGAAAAATTTTCAGAATCTTCACATGGTAACAAAGTCTACAACAGGGTTTTCAAAAACCCATGTGAACATGTGTCCTCATTTCTGTTGTCAATCATTCAACAAGAGAATGGTACCAAACAGTGGTTAAAATGTATTTAAAATTTCATACCTCTGTTGTCAAACCACTGACCATTTTCATAAGCTTGAGATTGATATGATTAGGAGTTTCAGTGGAAAATTATACCAGATTTCTTTGGCGTTGTTTTCAGACAATCCTTTAACTATTTTTCCTAAAAAAGGATTTTCTCAAATAAAGCAGGATATATTATTCTTTATTTTTCTTTAGGACTGATATATTTTGAACTTTTTACTGGTTTTTGATAGTAAAAGTTTCAATCTCCTGTGAGGATATATGATTTTTTTTGATGATATTATCCTCAAAATAGATCAAAAGGAAATGGTATATTTGTCAAGGTCATGTCAAACTCAAGTTTGTTCTTACACTTTGCAAAAGATTGATTGTCAACAGATCTTAAAATACTTGGGTACTCATGTTTTAATTTAAATATTATAACAAGAATGAGTTGCCTGGGTTAAAAAGTCTACATCATCTCGGGTACTAAACCACTGTCAGAAATTTGTATAAGCTTCAAAATGTGTAATTGACATGTGGTAAAACCTTGAATGAAAATTTTCAAAACAGTTGCTGACATACGTGTCTTTGAAATCTTTACCATTTACTCTAATCACTGTCTTGTTCAAACATCTGCCTTCTAAATATTGTCCACTGCTGAAAGTCAACCTCTGATCCTTTCATTCTCTTGGCAAGCACTGATGTTCAAAAGCAGTGCCTTATCCACTGATATGCTATCCACTGATAGTGAAAATCATCCACTGCTTCCATTTTGCCGTTGTAACCACTGCTTTCATCAGTAACTTTCATAAAAGTACTGTCCTTCATTTCATCAGAGGTTGGCATGTGGGCAGTACATAGTGGTCAGACCTTTTGTAACCGCTGCCACGTCAGCCTTCACTTTTTCCTCTATAAAACCCCCACTTCACATCAAAAACAGGGTTTTACTGTCGAATTGAATTCTCAAAAATTCTCTTCTCAAAACAGTTTTTCTTCAAATTTCTTCACAACTTTCTTCGATCATCATCTCCAAAATGAAAAAATCGAAGACATCTGCAAAACCCACTTCCAAATCAACATCCAAACAAGCCTCTCAAAAGGTAACACCCACTGAAATTCCACACAAACCATCTCACAATCTTCTGGGTCTTCTCACAAAACCCAGCACCACAAATATCTTCAACTCCATCATTGATACCATCTCTGCATCGAAGTATAAAACTTTGTTAACAGCAGATGAACCAATTTACTTGACAACCCAAAGAGAGTTCTGGAAGAATCCAACCCTTGAAAAACAAGGAGACACTGTAATAGCCATCAACTCTTCTCTAAAGGGTAAAGCCGTCAAGATTACATCACAATCCATCTCAGAGGTCTTTCAACTCGACGATCAGGAAGGTAAAATTACTTTTCCCAAAAATGGGTTAAAAATGATTTTCTGGAAAGAGGGTATAATGCAGAAGTGAAAAAGGACACCTTACAAAAAGGTTACTTCCCTTCTGCAACAAGGTTTTTATTTCATACCCTTCTAATGTGTGTTTCAAACAAAACCACTGCTTTTAATGAAATACCATTAAAAATTCAAAATATGGGATATGCTATTCTTCAAGAAGAAAATTTTAATTATTCCTGGGAAATTTTTAATGATCTGGTTAAAAATGTTGAAACAAAATCATTCTTACTGTTTCCAAGATTTCTAAGCTATTATTTTGAAAAGATATTCAGTAAGGATGATATTGCTGCAATAAACCAAGGTGACTCTTTACAAATGCACAGCTTAACTGTTGAAACTTTTCCAAGAATGTCAACACCTTGCAAAACACAAGCAGAGGTGCCTGAGTAGAATTTTGCAGCTACCACTGCTCCTCAGGTATCTGCTGCTGAGCCGACTGCTCAAGGTGATCAAAGTAGCAGCACAACTACTTTGAAACCCACACCTAAAATCACCAAAAAGCCACAGAAAAAGAAAAATCAAAAACCCCCCAAACCCATCAAAAAGGCAACGCTGGAGGATGAGATACCAGAGCAACTGCCTGTGACAAAACAAAAGTCACAAGAAACCACTGCTGCTTCTTCCTCACAGCAGTTGGTACAAATATCTCAACCCATAACCGAAACTCCTCCTGCTTCTTCTAAAAAAGAATAGGTTGTACAAAGAGGGACTCCACAATATGATGCTCTGGAAACACTCGTTTCCATCATCCACAGCCCAATGCCCGGGGTAAATTCTCTTTCTACACCAAACATCACATCCACAATTCCCCCACCAACTAAACTTCTGTTGGATGCAATCGATTTGAACCAGGCACTAACCAGGCCTTTTTAATCACCTATTAATGAGAATATACCTCAACAAATGACTGGGTCTGATGTATCAATCTTTGCTAACCCACCAACACAACCTGAGGAGGTTACACTCCTTGAGTTACAAGTAACTCTTGGTGGTATTCCAAGTGAAGCAACCACTACAAATGTTGAACCCACTGGTTTACATTTGGACAGTGGTTACATCAATAAGACTTCCTTGGAGGCAATTCCTTACATAGCACCTCTGCCAACCACCAGTGGATTTATTTTTACCACTGGCAACATCAAAAGGTTGTCAAGTATTGAAGGAAGAAGACCCCAGTACCAAGAAAAAGGGGCATTAGTGGTTAATGTTTGGAGTACACTCCCTACCTCAACCACTGATAAAACCACTGCTAGTAGGAAATCAGATGATCCCATTAAATTGGGTGATGGTTTAAAATATTTGGAATTGACGGAACGTGTTGATAAACTGGATACTTCAGTTGCAGATATCAAAGAAATGCTGCAACAGTTGTTGACAGTACAAAAGATGCAATCCACTGTTGTTCCACCTCAAGCACCTGCTCCACCACAAGCATCTGCTATAAATGAGCTCTGGAACCTCTTCTAACCTTTTCTCCAACAACAAAAAGAAATGGCAGATCAGCAACATGAAATACATTTCCAAAAGCTGAGAAACATCATGGAGTCTAGGTTCAAGAACACTCAAGCAGACATTAAGGAAATCAAGGCCCATTTATTGGAAACCACTGGCACTGCTCCTCCAACAGTTCTTTTCATTGATCAACTTCCCCCAGATAATGCCAAAAAGGGGGAGAAAATTCAGGAGTGGAAGAAGAAGGGAATAGATGATGGTCTTTACATTGAACCAGAAAAGGATGCTATGACCAGAAAAATTCCCTTGCCAGATGGTAGCAAAAAGGTTGATGCTACCCAAGAAGCACTTGATGAAGGAATAGCAAGTGTAAAAAGGGATAGAGCGGCAAAGGATATTTCAAGGTGGAATGAGGAGAAAAGAGCTTACATGGAGCTGTATGCACACGGTTGTTCTGAGTCAAAGGATACTAAAAATCCTAAGCCAAAAAGGAAACCTAAGTCCATCCCATCCAGATTTCCAAAGCATACTCCAAAACCACCATCCAAAAGCCATCAACATCAAACCTCCACCCAAACAGCAGTTGTAACTCCTGCTATATCAACTACTGCTGGTACTTCAGAGGTTTCAACATCTGTTATCACTTCAACACACACCACAACCACTGCTTTACCACCACCACCATCACCACCAAAAACAACCTCACCACCATCATCTCCTGCCAAAAAGCAGAAGACAACAGATGTTACAACATCTGTTGTAATGACAACAGTGGTTGAAGCACCAGTTGTTTCAACAGCTGTTAGTCAATCACAAACCACTGCCACTCATATCACCACCACTGATCCATCGAAAACATCATCTGCCTCTCCTAAAATAAAAAGGCGGAGGATTTTCATATCAGATGATAATTCACCATCTCCACCACCAACATCTTCAAAATCTCTGTCACTTGTCACAATTCCAAAACCCATGCCTTTCTCTTCTGCTCAAATTCTAAAGCCATTACCTCCTACTGGTGTCTCATTTCCTCTGGAACTCATTGCAGTTAGGGAAGAAATCAAATCCTTCTACTATGAGGATGACCCAGCTAAAAGGAGTTTGCCATCAGTTGAAGGATACCCCAGGCCTAAAAATATTGAAGAATATTTAAAACTCAAGGCCAAGCAAGCAGAGGATATCTCAATCAAAAATAAACAAGGGAAATCTGATAGAGAATTTCAGCAAAACTATCAGTTTCTACTCACACAGGTCAGAGCTATGGAGCAATTTGCCAAAAATGTATGTCAGCAAATCTCAGAAAGGGCAGATGAGTCCTTGAGAAAAGACTACATTGAGAGCATCATGACCTACAAGAAATACAAGGGGGAGAAACACATGTACAAAAACTGGACCATTCCTGAGCTTGAAAAAGAGGCAGCCAGGATTCAAGAAATGATCAAAAATAAGGTCAAGCAGACTCCTCCTGAAAAATTCAAACAGTTTGAAGCTGATAAGATCTTAGAGTTGAAGAGAATGAAAGAGGAGTTGATAGCAGCTGATTATGGGTCAAAGAATTATGTGACAAAGTGGGGAGAAGATAGGGTCAGGTCTACTTACAAAAAGTTAGAGGAACTTAGAAAGAAAGATCCAACGGTTCCAAAGAGGCCTGACTACTCCAAAGCAAAGGTCTCAAAAAGACCACCAAAGCTGCAAGTCAAAAGAACTACTGCTCCAGCTGGTGCTGCCATCTACAAAAGAAGGAGTCAAAACCAGTTAGATGCTGAAACAGTTCAAGATCTAAATGCTGGAAATGTCGTTGTAAAAGAGGGCATTAGATTATTGATGAAAGAAGATCCTGAACTGGAACAATCTGCAAGTACTGCTCAGCCAGTCATGAATAGGC
The DNA here is from genome assembly GCA_030545235.1 of Helianthus tuberosus. NCBI lineage: Eukaryota > Viridiplantae > Streptophyta > Magnoliopsida > Asterales > Asteraceae > Helianthus > Helianthus tuberosus. Next base: position 1,500,774 of record JARYGA010060550.1, read on the forward strand.
CGGCATCTCCAAACACCTCATCAAATAAAAATCTCCCAAGAAACCCACCAGGCTCAAAAGTACTAAAGTGGGAAACTGAAAAACAGACCCATGTACTGACTATGTTCAGGTCTGATGGAGAAGTGAAGAAAATATCAAGGGAACAAGCACTTGGCCTAAGTCTTGAAGATTTGCAGGATCTCCTTGATCTTCCACTTAGCAGGGATGATGATGATACAGATGCCTTAACCTTCGAACTACAACTTAAAGGGCAAATAAGGGAACTGTTAATGAGGCAATAAAGTTCCACAATAATGAAGAGTTTTGGCATTATCTGTTCCAGGGGGAGATTGTTGGGATTGAACCCTACCAGAGGAACAGATAATGAAAGCCAAAACTGGTTCACAACAGTGGATTCACAATAAGCAGTTGTTTACACTAAGTCTTCTCCCTTGAAAGTGATTATAACAGCTGATGGTCTTATATCCAATGCCCAGATACAACTACTGCTGTTCTTCAAAACTACTGATGAAGCCCATAAGACTGCTGAGAACTAAGCACTGCTGGTACAACCTACTGATGAGAAAGCACTGCCCAATCAAGGACTGATCAACCTTGAGGAAAGCACTGATATGAAGAGAGAGCAGTAGTTTAGTATGTGACCTGTTTTATGTATAGTCAGTGGTTAGGTTTAGCAGTGTTTGTATAAGAACAGTAGATACGGGTTGTTAGGCTGTTAGACGTCGCTTTCATGGTGACGTCAGCTGAGATGTCTCAGTGGTTTGGTTTGTCTATAAATGGAACAGTGCTCTGTACTGTTACATTTGATCGTTTTGAGAGAGTTCTTCTCCTCAATTCAATCCTTTCATCTTGTGCAACCAACCACTGTAGTATCAGGCTGAGGGGGAGCTTAGCTTGTAAGCTTGCATTGTAATCTTTTGCTTTGAATTGTAATCTTACGACTCTATGAAAAGCAATTGTTTATCAAACTTCATTCTCCTTTGATTGTGTTTACCGAGTTTGTTGTTCATTTCCGCTGCACTTAAACTTTGTTCATTTTTGTTGATTTGTTCAATTTATACAAACTAACACAATCATTAGAGCCTCAGATTCATCATACGATCACTCTTGGATCCCGAGACTACTACACACACTCTATGATGGATGATGGTGGTGGATGTGGGTGTTGTGATGGTGGTGGAGTGTGGGTGAAGTGTGAGAAGACCATCAGCTAGAAAGAGGGAACTAAGTACTCGGATAAAAGGGAACTAAGTACTCGGATTATGAAAATGCGAGGTTGTTACCCGATAACCAATTGATTAATATCTAACCCTAATCCCTCCCAATACCAAGCTCATATATGTAACGTATGAGGTCCAACCCACCAATCCCGCACTCTCACACATCTAGACGAGGCTTCCTAAAAGCCCCCCTATCATTTTCAAAAGCATGCTAATTCTAGGATTTAACAAGTATTCACACATAAATTCTATTAACACACAACGCACACCACCACTCAAGCAATGAAATATCAATAACAATCATGTGTGGCTCAAATCCTCACCAAGAAAAGACTAGGAATGGGTGTCGGTGTGTCAAATGGCACAATATCAAGTTTTCAAATTTTAACAATTTTCGCTCGGATTTACAAAATTTTTAAAACTATCAAAAATTTCCCCCATCCCCACACTTGGGATACATTGTCCCAATGTATGGCTTTGAGGGAAGGATCGCTTTTAACCCACAACATCAGCCTTTGCTTAAACTCTCAAACCCCAAATTTCTTTTTGGATTTTTTTTTTATAAACAAAAGCAAACTACTAACTCCCAATATTTCAAAGCTAAAGAACACAACAAGACTAAGGAAAGAGTACATTGACCTGATGAAGTTTTCCACAACAGATGTTGTAAATGATCCAATTTCCTATCACCACCTTCACACAAATATCCGCACATCTTCCCCACACTTGAGTGTTGCCATGGCCCTGAAACATAGAAAACTAAAGAAATAACAAGATCAGTGAAAAACCTCGGGTTGCCTCCCGAGCAGCGCTAAGTTTTCAGGTCTTCAGCCAGACCGTACCACCCCCATTTATGGTGGCTCAAAGAACCGGTTCCTATCACTTCCATCACTTCCTTGTGCCATTGAGCAAAATGCATCCATCTTGTTTTGACTCGGTGGGTAATCAAATACGCTCTTGCTTGACCCCATATGTGTTTCTTCTCGGTCCGGTGGGTGCTTTTTTCTCATTCTTTGAAACACGTTTTTCATACAATCACTAGACTCACCACCCTTCCCCTCAATGGACTCATAACTAATCACTCTAGTTTGAACATCAAAAGACAACTTACGGTTCTTTTCGGTCATGGTAATAATCTCGTCTCTACAATTAATTTGAGCATTTGCTGTGTATAGAAACGGTCGACCTAAAATTACCCTTTGTTGTGATGCCATATTGGTAGAAGCATAATCCAAAACTAGGAAATCCACCGGGTATTCAAATTCTCCCAACTGAATCTTAACATTCCTAACCATTCCCCGTGGACGCCTCCAACTTCCATCAGCCAAGCTCACCATGGTGTCTATACCTTCAAGTGGACCAAAGTCGTACATATCGTATAAATCGCTCGGTAGCACACTCATGCTTGCCCCGTAGTCCAACAATGCGTGAGGGATTTTTAATTTTCCCACACGGATAGGCACGATTCGCACTCCATACTCTTTATCATTCTCGACTTCGGCATCTTTTTCCAAACCTGCATTCATTTGACACGAAGAAGTTAGACATTTTTCATTAAATTCGGTACTAGGAACGGTGCTTACCACATTGATGTTAACACTTTTTATGTTCTTGGGATTTGGCACCGTGTCACTTGGTAGCTGGCCTTTTGCTTTCTTCAATATCGCCACTTCACTTGCAAGTTGACCCATTTGGGTGGTCAAAGTTTGAATCGCTTTATCACGGGCCTCATCCTTTTGCATCCGAACCTCATCACGTTGATTCATTCGTTGCATTTCAACTTGCATCGCCTTCAACATCTCCATTACTTCGTTTCCACCCGAAGAGCTTTGACCCGTTTGATATTGCCTTTGAAATCCTTGGTTTCCTTGGAAATTCGGGTTTGCTTGATTTAAAGGGTTCCCATAACGAAAGTTTGGGTGGTTCCTCAACCCGGGGTGGTAAGTGTTAGAATTCATATTGTTGTAATTTCTACCACCCCCTCCTTGACCTTGAACAGCATGAACCTCTTCGTATTGCCCATCACCTCCTTGGCAATTTTCAGCCGCATGACCTATTTCATTACACAATGCACAAACATCATAAATTTGATTAGTAGTTTGAACATTACCATCGTCAACTGCATGAACTTGCGATCTCGTGACAGCCGGTCGTGCTCTCCTTGATGCTTGAGCTTTCCTCTTTGAGGTAATGGCCATTTGTTCCAAGAACTCCCAATCCTCATCTTCATAATTTGTGCCAAAAGTCCCATTTGTGATGGACATTAGATCACGTGCATCCTCGGCACACAACCCTTCATGAAAGGCGTTCATCAACTCCCAAAGCTCAATCCCATGGTGTGGACAATTTTTAATCATCATGTTTAAGCGCTCGAAGGCTTCATGGAACATTTCGCCTTGTTGTTGTTGGAAGCTTCTCAACCCTTTCCTAGCATCATTGGTCTTTTGGGCGGTATAAAATCCGTCTAAGAAAGTTTGTTGCATTTCCCCCCAAGTGTAAATAGATGCCGAAGGCAAAGTGTAGAACCACTTCTTTGCCTTATCTTCCAAGGAGAATTGAAATAAGACCAACTTCACATCATCGGCCGAGAAACCTTGACTCCCAAGCGTATTGCAAATTGAGTCATAGGCCTCTAAATGGAAATACGGCTCCTCCGTTGCTAGCCTTTGTACTTCGGTAAACTTTGCAAAGAATTCGTTCTTACTTCAAAGGTTCTCCCTTGGTTGTTGTGAGGGATAACCACCGGTGAAGGGTTGTGAGTAATTACCGGCCTAAAATGCGCTTCAATTCCCCTCGCATTTTCCCTAAGATGCCTTCTTGGTACACCCAACCGACCCCTTGGACGAATAGGACCCATTGGCCTATGCATAGGCCCTTGTGGTGCAAATGGTTGCTGAAATTGAGGTTGCATTGGTTGTTGTTGAATTGGCCTTTGGAATTGATGTTGTACGTTTTGTGGACGAAGTTGTTGCAAAGGCGTAGGACGTTGCACTTGTACCCCTTGTGGTTGAACATGTTGTACCCCAACAGGTAGTCTACCCATATCTTGAAGTTGTTGTAACGGTTGACTTTGTTGACCCGCTCCTCCTTGAGGTCCCAAATTACCTCCATCACCCCCATAATAAAATCCATCTTCTTCGTATCCCTCAAACTCTTCTTCATACCCTTCATAATATCCATCTCCTCCTATACCCGAAGATTGACCAAATGGAAAAGATGAGTATTGAAAACCTGGTTGGTTTGGTAGTCTATATATAGAGGTAGTATGAATAACGGTTGAAGTTTGTGGCGGTAGATAAGTAGAAGATGATTGACCTGAAACAGGGAAAAAATGTGAAAGTGGTGGAATTGTTGCAAAAGGGCTATAGGTGAGGGTAGGTTCGACTTGGGTAGTAATAGGTGGTGTGGTGTTGGTTGATGTAACTTCATGTGGTGAAGTAAATTCGGTAGTGGAAATAGGCATGGTGGTATTTGGTGAAGGTTGTGTGGATGTAGGAATGAATGATGAGGTCGTTTGACCCGTTGTGGGTGGGATTTGTGAAGCAGCCATGATATTTCTTGGTGTAATGGGTGAAGTTGGTGAACCAATAATTTTGTTTTCTCGTACCAAAACTCTGTTTTGCCTCAACGTTCTTTCAATTTCCGGATCAAACGATAGCGGTGATGACTTGTGTGAGCCCCTAGTATGCATACACTCGAAGCACCTGCACACTAAACACAACCAGCGTAAACCCGAAAATAACAAAACAAAACTAACAAACTGACACACGTTGCGCACTACTCCCCTGCAACGGCGCCAAAATTTGACGTGATTGTCGTGGGTCACGCAAATTTAATCCCAAAAACAACTATAGATAGTGGTAAGAGGGTATCGAACTCAGGGAGTATGTGGAAAGTGTGTTGATTTTATAGCTTTGCAATTAAACTACAATTAACCTAATTTGCAGAAATTAAGATCAATGAATTGGATTGTTGTTTTAGAAACCTAAATTAAAAACTAATTGCAAATCAAAATTGGTTGTTAAGCAGATTAAGAGAAAGCGATCATCCTAAACTTCCGGTTTGCTTTTGACAATTGTGTTAAATTCACTAGAAAGAATCACATAGACATGATTCATGTATGATTGTTTGTTGTGATAAAAAGGAACTAAGTACTCGGATTATGAAAATGCGAGGTTGTTACCCGATAACCAATTGATTAATATCTAACCCTAATCCCTCCCGTGATATCTCGATTGTTAGCAACACCAAGAACGTACGATTTAGGATATGATTATAACATCAATCAACAATTTACAAACAAACATTCACACACCATAATAAACATATGCATTGCAAGTCTATTATTCTAGAAATACGAATCAAAACACAAAAGTCATAGACAAACCTTCAATTCAGGATGATCACCACAAGTTTAGCCGGACATAACTTGGTGAATCATCATAACAACAAGTCTAATGTAAACATAAACCGAATGTTAGAAATTGTTTGCAACCAAGTAAGAACAAGCCAAATCGCCCCTTGTGTCACCCACTAACGTCCAATGATGAGAATAGGTGAAAAGACACTCTAAAAACGACTTTAATGAGGCAGTTACAAACTTGATCGCAGCCTTCACCGTAATTTACGGCTCCACCGTAAATTACGGTGGTCATGAATTGTTTACGGTGAGAATTGTCTGATTTACGGTGAGCAAGTGGCCAAAAATCAGGTCCACCGTAAATTACGGTGGAGCCGTAATTTACGGCGACAACCTAATTGTTATTCCTTGTTCACGTGATGATGTCTGCCGCCCACTTGACAATGATGATGAGTGATGTTATTTGTGTGTTCCAATAAACAACCGCCAAGAGATGTTCGATGATGTCTGATGAGGATTATGTTGTGTGATGTTGATAATTAAATGCTGCCAATCTTCACATGTGTGTATCAGAATAATGATGAGGTTTGTTGACTTCTGTTCTTCGATGTCTGCTGCCTTTGTTATAATGATACTTCCAAAAGAAATCCAACCATGTGCTATTATCATTAGAGTTCGGCCCATGTTCCACTCACCTCCAAAGCGGCCCAATCAATAGAACCGAACAGTCCACATGATGATGGTGATTTTTTGCTTCCCTTTTGTGTGGCGGCCCAATCAAAGACACCCCCTTGTAAATATGGCGGCCCACTATTGTCCAAGAAAATATGTATGCTGCCAAAAGAGAGTCCACGTGCTCACCAACTGATGTTGATGATAATGTTTTTGACTTCAAGATGTTGCCATTTTATTCCTCTTGCTTGCCACCAATGTGATAATGTGCTTGTTGACTTTATTATTTTCTCTCAAAGTCAGCGTGTGATCTTGACTCCTTTTGAAGATGTGTGATGATGATTTGATGTTGTTTATAAAACCCCCATGTGCATCGTCTTATATTAGAGCATTAGAACCCATCCAATACCTAGCAACGTGATATGCCCCGGTTAACATCCATGGGTGTTCCGCTTCATCACCAAGCATACGAAATTCACCGGTTTAAGCCGATTAACCTGTAACATCACACGAACACTCGTAGTTACTAAGTTCAAGAAAATAACCAAGTAAAGCATGGAATTTTAATCTTTTTAAACCATTTAAAGGTTGTCCAACGGACCACCCGTCACTCTATGAAAAGCAATTGTTTATCAAACTTCATTCTCCTTTGATTGTGTTTACCGAGTTTGTTGTTCATTTCCGCTGCACTTAAACTTTGTTCATTTTTGTTGATTTGTTCAATTTATACAAACTAACACAATCATTAGAGCCTCAGATTCATCATACGATCACTCTTGGATCCCGAGACTACTACACACACTCTATGATGGATGATGGTGGTGGATGTGGGTGTTGTGATGGTGGTGGAGTGTGGGTGAAGTCTGAGAGAGGTGGTTTGCCAAGGGATGATTTGCAAGTGAGCTAAGCACCCCTATTTATAGCCTACCCAGAAGCCCGGACACGGCCCCGTGTCCACCCATCTTCTCTTTCTTCATTAATTGCAGTTTGTCTGCATTAGTTGACCACGCCCCCGTGTTCGCTGGGCACGACCCCGTGTGCAGAAGCGTATCTGTTCTATCAAGATTTGCCTAAATTCTGCGAATCTTAGCGTTGACCACGACCCCGTGTCCACTGGCCACGCCCCCGTGTTGGGAAATAGAAACTTCTACAGCTTTGTCTTTTCTGCAGACACTTGGGCACGCCCCCGTGCTCATTGAGCACGGGGTGTGTTCAGCCTTCTGATGTCTTGTTTTTGCTTGGGAAGATGCTGTCGAGGGGTCGGGCATGCCACGTTTGTTCCTTTTCTTGTATTATTAGATTTAGCTGCATTTTTGCTTCTTTTGTTCATTTAAGCTCTTTTAACCCTGAAAATACAAAAGGAAGACAAAAGCACACTTTTTTCCAACATTAGTACTAAAAAGGGTTAGTTTTATGCCTCATTTGATGTAATTTATATGTTGCATTTTACACACATCATTGTTGTTGTTGTGTTGAGTGTAAGCATTGGCAAGATGGTTAGGATCGCCACATTTGAAACAGGCACAAATAGTAACGACTTATGGTTGAGCCTGATTAGGTGCAGGGATCTGGGCTACGACAGCTTGGTTTTGGGTAACATCAGGTTTATGGCATTGCGGGGTAAAGTGTCCATATCAATTGCAATTAGTGCACAAACGGCATGGAGCATAGGTTGGATGATGGTAAAGGCATGTGCTACACTTGGGTTGAGTCCCTGTTGGTGCATGTTTTGTGACAACAGCTTAATAGTTTGATTATTTAGTCTTTGGATATTTTGTATTGGGCTTAGCATTATTGGTTAGGGAGTTAATTAGTGTAATGGGCTTGGAGAATGGCCTAGCCCAAACCAAAGCCCAGGTGATAACCTTGTCCTATATAAACATGGCTTGGCATAAGGGTTAAGGTTAGACACTTGGAGCTAGTGAATAGAGTTTGAGAGAGAGTTAGAGAAATCTACAGAGAGTGGCTGAGAGATTTCTTGTGGGTCTTGGATTGATTGTAAACTTCGTGTTGGATAATCAATAGAAGACCAGATTGAAAGTGTATCGTGTTCTTGATTCTGTTTCTACTCATTTTCTATGAAATCTGATCTAGGGGATTCCGCACTCTAGGTTGGATCGACGATTCTGTTGTGATCCGCACGGGTTAAGAGGACATACAATTGGTATCAGAGCATTAGGCTCTTGATTTGCTTGGTTCAGAATCGTTTTCTGTAGAAAAATCGAAGTTTTGGACGTGTTTGACGACTGTTCTAGGGTTCTGCTGCTGATTTCGGACAAACAGCAAGGATTTCGGATACAAAATCTTGCATTTCGAATCCATTTCAGATTGAAATCAAGTATTTCGGATCAGTTTCGGACAAGAATCAGTCATTTCGGATAAACAGCATCAATTTCGGATTCATTTCTGATCAGAAAGTTGCATTTCGGATTATAGGCTTGCATTTCGAACCAGTAATCTTGTATTTCGAATCTTCAGATTAGCATTTCGGATAAGTCTGATCCATTTCGGATCAGAAGAACACATTTCGGACCAGAAATTCAACCATTTCGGATCATACTATTGAATTTCGGACCAGATTAGTTCATTTCGGATCAGAGCAGTCCATTTCGGACCAGTAGGTGTTCTTTAGGGCCATTTCGGACAATTTCGGACTAGGTGGAATTTTTCTTGGCTTGCGTAAGAGAAATTTCACACTTTCGCGTTTAGAAAATTATCCGTAACTCATCTCAGAAAACTGTTTGCACCGTTGAATTCCTTGGATTTTTAGGGCAAAAAAAAAAGACTCTGGAAAATCCTGAAATAGGTTTTTGACATTATATATCATTGGAATCGTAATTTCGAGACGAATCTAACGGGTTTTCGGATAATATTTGTATGGTTTTGACAGTACGGTTACGGTAAAAGCTCGACAAGGACCAGTAGAGAAGTTAGAATTGGATTTTGACACAGGTTACCAAAATTCATTTGAACTTTTACGCTGCGTGATGGCTAAGATGAACAATGGAAGTGAGGTTGTTAAGAACTGGCCAAAGCTTACAAAGGTCAAAGAATATGCTGACTGGAAAGAGAAGTTTGAGTTGTTTATGAAAAGTGAAGATACTAAAATGTGGACGTGTATGATAGATGGATACTTTGCTCCCACATGTCGTGTTGATGGAAGAGTTATAGTGATGTCTTATGATAAGATGGATGAATCTGAGAAACGACTGGTTGATGCTGAGAAGAAAGCTTTAGCAGCAATAAAGAAGTCCTTGCATGAGGGCGTTAAACATACCTTTACGAAGTATGGAACTTCTCAAGAGCTGTGGGAAGCTTTAGAAAAACGTTATCAGATTCCTTCAAGATTGAATACATGTGATCAAGCATGTGTAGTTGAGCTTGCAACTGTGAAGATAGGAAAAGTAGCTGCTGAGGTAGAAGAGGAGAAGAAGAAAGCTGATAAGGAAACTGCTGAGAAGAAGGATGCAGAAGTTTCAAAGGGCTTGAAGGATGTGAATGAACTTACATCAGAGGTGAAGGTATCATCAGAATCTGTAAGTCATACATGTCTTAATTGCCTTGAACTACAGGGTAAAGTTAACAGACTATCGGAGCAAAACAAAATTCTGTTAGCTGATTTGGAAAACTGAAAAGAGTTAAAAGTTCTTTTGATTAAAAGAGAGTCAAATTGTTTAGATAAACTCAAATCAAATGAACAAGAAATTTGCAGTTTAACAAGAAAAGTCAATGAACTGTTACAGGTCATTGATTTGGCTCATGAAACTGTGAAAGAAAAGACTAACGAGCTATCAGAAAAGTGCACAGAATTGGCTGATGCACAAGCCAAAATTGTAGAACTTCAGGGTAAGTTAGAAAAATTTGGAAATTCTTCGTTAGTCAGAACTCATATTCAAAAAGGTTTGAAAAGGAGTAATGATAAAATAGGGGTGGGGTTTAGTAAAGCTTCATCTTCTGAAAATCAAGACTACTCTTTTCTACCAACTGAAGATGAGCTAACTGATTCTGTAACCACTGCACAAGTAGTAGTGGATCCGATAGCTGTGGACTTGCCAAATAGTCTAGTTTCTTTGAAAGAATATGTAGGGTCTAACAGTACACCTCATAAAGTGGATGAGGATACTGAAGACGGAAATGTCAAAACATTTAAAAAGGGATCAAATAAAAAGAAAAATTATAAGAAAAGATCAGGTTTTAAATGTCACAACAAAGGACATGTGGCGAGTTGTTATCCTTTGAAGAAAGGTAAACAAAAGGTTGATGAGGTTAAGGATGGGAATCAGGTTGGGTCAAGCAATAGTATAAAAACAAGTTATCAGACAAAGAAACCTGAATTTCAATCAAAACCTTCAACTTCAAAAAGATTTGATAGACCAAGAAATATTTCTCCATAATTTAGTTATTATATTGGTAAATCAAATCGGTTTCAAAGTCAAAATAAAAATTTTAGATATCAAAATCGATGCCAGAATTCTGGTAATCGAAATTTTCAAAGAAGAAACGAATATAGGAGTTTTTGTAACTCAAATGTTCAACAACATGCAAAATTTTTCCAAAATTCGTGGTATGAGAATGGGAGAAGAAGGTATCAAGGTGATAATTTTCAAAGGTCAGAAAATCCGAGAGGTTATTGGAACTCTCGCAATCAAAGACCTAGTGGAAATTATCAACCTTGTTCAACAATGGGGAAGCAATCCAAGACTCCACTGAGGAGTGATGGATATTGGATGGATGTTCCTGTAATGGATGAATTTGGAAAACCCAAGACTATCAGGGCTTGGGTTCTCAAGACTAACTGAGTTGTTGAGTGATTGCAGGATGACTAAGAAGGACTGTTGATGTGTTCAACAGTGGTTGTTCCTGTAAAACATCTGAGGTGAATAGTAGGTTAACATGGGTAACGAACTATTTACTTCTGTGATTGTTTTGATTATTCTAAACTTTAAACGTGAAAAACTTTTGTCAGATTTAAAGTGGGAGTCTGTTTGTGTTTAAATTTGTGTTTTTAAAACTTGCTCCATAAAAACAAAAATTTAGGGGGAGAATTTTCCCTAAGCCAAAAAGAGTTTAGTTAGTGCGTGTGTTTAGGGGGAGTAAGTTATAAATTAAAAAAATTCAAAAACATTGAAAATCAAAAACATAAAAAATAGAAAATCAAAAATGAGTTATCACTGTGTGAAAAAGAAGAAATGATAGTACATCAGCAAGTTAGACTGTCACACTCAAACTGAATTAAATTGCTTAAGTGTGATAGCAGCTTCATCATATGATATACCAGTAGGCAAAAGCATGAAATAATCAACTTACCAATGTGATATAAACCTAAATGCACTGAGTATGAGTGGGGAACTCATCAGTGGTGTATGGTTTAATGACCTTAATTCTTGCGTTGATAGATTGCCAAAATCTGAAGTTTTGGGTCTTTATGCTGTTATTTCATCTGGAGATATCAGGGTTATCCTTCTGCTGCATCCAGATACATGCTAACCTAGGCACAACTAGGATATCTTAAAAGAGCTAAAAAAATGCCAAAACCCATAACTGAAGAAGATCTCATAGAGAGTCATTCAAAAAGTGCTAAATGCATAATTCGTACCAAAAATGGTATTTGTCTTAGCCCTCGTTAGATATTTTGGTCTCTTTGTTGTACGGAAGTACTGACCTGATCAACAATTATCTAAACGTTAAAAAAAGCAGATGAATTCAGTATACTCACCTACTACGATGAATCTTTGTGCATACCTTGATCGCGGGGGTATATCCTGAAGTGGGACACGCTAATATATCAGCATTAATGTTACCTTAACGTATTATATGGTAATGGTACTTGAAATGTTCATGCATTTGTTTAGGTGGACAAACATACTGGTAATCGTCTTGAACTGTTTTTCACGGAAAATTACATAAAGAATTAACTAATGGTGTGAAACAGTTTGATTGTGCTGATATGATCTTCTTACCAGTGATTCTCACAAAAAGATGTATTGTACATATTTTTAAGTTTAGTTTAGTTTGTTTTAAAGAATATCAAAAATACCAAAAATATTTTCTTTCAAAAGGCTTCCATTTTGAACTGACAGGTAGTTGTTTTTGCAAACTAAGATAAAATATTGGTTTATCTTTAAATGTGAAAAAGACTAATGGTTTTTCGAGATACTTGCTTGTGTTTCTAAACAGATTGATGCAGTTGTCAAAATGAAGTGAAGAATACAAGTAAAGTGCAGATTGAGAATGAAGTGAAGATGTGTGAAGATGCATGGTAGGATCCTTCTACTACATTGCAGAGAGAAAGAGATATAGAAGAGTTGGAGGTTTCTTGCTTAACCAAAGATTGCTAGTTCACTGATCTACAACAAATGAAAGTTTTGGAGATTGGAAGCATCAGCTAAGGGGGAGTTTGTTGATGTCAGAAACTGTGTAGCTGACGCTATCTAATGACCAAAAGAACACAAGATGTGTGAAGACAAAGTTACACTATGAAGCTATTGTCAAGGGGGGGTTTGTTGGTGCATGTTTTGTGACAACAGCTTAATAGTTTGATTATTTAGTCTTTGGATATTTTGTATTGGGCTTAGCATTATTGGTTAGTGAGTTAATTAGTGTAATGGGCTTGGAGAATGGCCTAGCCCAAACCAAAGCCCAGGTGATAACCTTGTCCTATATAAACAAGGCTTGGCATAAGGGTTAAGGTTAGACACTTGGAGCTAGTGAATAGAGTTTGAGAGAGAGTTAGAGAAATCTACGGAAAGTGGCTAAGAAATTTCTTGTGGGTCTTGGATTGATTGTAAACTTCGTGTTGGATAATCAATAGAAGACCAGATTGAAAGTGTATCGTGTTCTTGATTCTGTTTCTACTCATTTTCTGTGAAATATGATCTAGGGGATTCTGCACTCTAGGTTGGATCGACGATTCTGTTGCGATCCGCATGGGTTAAGGGGACCTACAGTCCCAGTGTACACTTTGTGTTGAGGCTCAATGATAGGTGTAGCAGGAACAAATTGCAAAGGTTTGGGGTTTTGCGGAGTGACTACCGCATAGTTTTGACTAGAAGCCTTCCGCTTCTTGTTCTTGTTTTTCTTGGTTGGTGGGGAGGAGGTTTCAATGGTGGTGGTGTCAGTGGTGGCTTGATGAGCATTCTTCGATGAAACCTTGTCAGAGGTTCCATGAAGAACACAATTGTTATTGAGTTCGGCTGCTAAACGGAAGGCGTCTTAGAGGGTTTTGGGGGAGGCAGATACAACGTGATTCATCATGGTAGGTGGGAGGCAACAAATGTATTTGGTAATAGCCTTGTCGACAGAGTCGACTTGGCCAGGACAGAGGGCACTGAGTTGTTTGAAGCACGCTGTTAGACTAGCGTTGTCGTTCCCGACTTGCTTCAAATTCTAGAATTCATTTTCTAGTTTTTGAAGCTCGTAGGGAGGACAAAACTCGTCCTTCATTAATTGCTTCAATTCAGCCTAGGGCAAAGCGTGGGCTGCGACATTTCCTCGTGTATTACGCTCAGAGGTCCACCATTCGAGAGCTCTCGAACGGAATACCCCTGTAGCGTTTAGGGTTTGCAGGTTGTCTGGACAACCGCTTTGGAGGAAAGTTAGTTCGATAGCATCGAACCATGTCAGCAGGGCGGTGGCACCATCTTTTCCCGTGAACTCGAGGGGTTTACAGGCCATAAATTGCTTAAACAGGAACGTCGCCCTAGGTGTTTCCACCTTTGAGTCGATGGGGGCATGGGATGAGTCAGGGTTGGGTTGGATCTTGCTTACGATGTCGGGGATGATCTTGGACATTTTCTTGGCCATGAACTTCATGTAGTCCTTCTTGGACATTGGGTCAGAGTTGGAACCCTTCTTGGACGTGGTTATCATGGACATGTTGTGACGGGAAGACACCTAAAGAATCAAAAGAGAAGGAAAGGATGAGACCTGATCATAATTCAAAATAAGGTTTTTGAAGAGTTTAGAATTGTTCTAAAATATGTTTTATCACTTAAACAACTTAGTAATAATAATTAGAACATGTGTAAACATGTTCGGCTCATCAATTCCAGTTTTAGGGTCGGTTCGCAACTGAAAGTCGTGAAGTTTGACTTCTACGTTGACTTTCGATTATGAACCAAATTAGATTAGTTTGCTACTAATTTTAGGTTCCGTTATGATCGTAATATAATTTAGCATAACCCTATAAGGTTATATTACACGATCATACTAGAAATCTGAGTTTTTGCGCATGTTCCGTTAATATGTCGTACTTTGACTATTATGCCCTTTTTAGCAAAAATAAGGTTTTAATCACCAATAAGCTTACAAACAACTTAGGTACTGATATGTTAACATGTTCAACATATTTTGATGTTACGAACCTGATCATAAACTGAGTTTGCGTGTAATGTCGTAATTTATGCTTTAAATTGAACGAAATGCCCTTTAGGCGCGTAGATCGGTTTTAAGCATAATTTCTCATATAAAACTCATTGCTTATTGATATAATATCATAATTAGGATATTTTGGGATATCAATTAGGCTTACAAACTGAGTTTATGCATACGTTCTTGAATTATGTCCTTAAATGACGATAATGCCCTTTTTGCACCTAAAATAGTTTTAAAACGTAATTTTCATACAAAAGCTTCTGACCACTGATATGTTGTATTAATTAACATATTTAGATCTTATAAACCTAGTCAAAACATCATTTTTCTGTAAACATCGCACATATTGTCATTTAACGGTTTTTAACGCTGTTTCGGTGCGTAGTATGGTTTTAAACCATAACTTCCAACCAAGACTTGTTACCTGCTGATTTTATAAATCATTTTAAATATTTTTACAGTAGGTATATGATATAAACTCAGATTCCCAAATTAGCCTTCAAAACTATGTGTGAAATTACCAAAATGGCCCTACGGAGCACTATGTAGTTAATACGGAAAAATATCGGATATCGTTCAAGGACCGATATTTGAGATATCGGTTATCGCGGTGGGATATCGATAATTTATAATATAATCTATAAATATATATATATATATATACACACACACACACACACATATATATATATATATAGAACCTATATAATATATGTATACAACATCTTTATGCACTAACTTATAAATATCTAGGGTTAATTTTGATAAATCTATAACTGAAGGATGAAATTGTAATTCAGTTAAAAGAAAAGGTGTAAAAAATAAGAATGAGTTAATTTATATAACCCTACTAATCAGCCGTCACCTTTAAACTAAAAATACCCTAAACTAAAGCAGCAGCCGTCTTGTCTATCTCCTCCCATGTTCGCTCCTCCATCTTCTAAGCCTACAAAACAAACAGCTGACACAGATCTTCTTTCATTCTACGATTCAGCAGGGAAGGTAAGGTTTGATCAGTAGGTTAGCTTCGATTCAACAACATCAATTAGCCACCATTTCTTCTCAATCACCAGCGAATTATGTGACTATAGTTGGGCCTGACGATATTATCGGTGAGATGACCGATATTAGAAATATAAAATATCGGCGATATATTGGTATATATTACCGATATTATTGCCACCGATATTATTACCGATATTTCAAACCGATATGCCAACCAAGGTCCGATAACCGATATATCAGTGAGATATCACCGATATATCACCGAGATTGACTGTATAGACGGAGCATAGTTTGGTTTTAAGCTATAAAACACACATATTATTGATATCATACTGATATTATATCATAAATAAAGTGTTTTCATAGAATGTTTATGATCGTAACATCAGGTTGTACTCAAGTTCCTTTTATACGTCGTAAAATTACCAAAACACCCTAACGAGGCATAGTTTGCTTTTTAAAACCTAAACGGGCATACAAGTTGATATCTCACTGATATTATAACTTGTTTAAAGTAAATTTGCATATGGAACTTGTTCATGGCTCATCCGGTTATTCGTTTTCGCTTATAGGCGTACGGTTAGACTTACGTAACTAGTCACTACTAGAAAATATGACTTTTGACACCGTATATTCGGTAGCAAAATGGTAGCAATTGCCTTATTGCCACCATTTTGCAACCGAAAATGCGGTGACAAAAACACCCGTGTCAATTGCCCTATTGTCACCAAATAGCCACCACTCTTATACTTTGCTACTAGATTTTTGCCACCACAAAAACGGTCAAAATTATTCGTGACCGCTCCATGTTTGCTACTCGATGGCCTTTTGCTACCAAGTTGTGACGTTTTTTTACCACCGTTTTGGTACCATTTAGCCACCGATGTTGTCACCATTTAGCCACCATTTTCATTAAAAATTTGCTACCATTTAATGACATATTTGCTACCATTTCATTAAAAATTTGCTCCATAGCGGTTTCTCTATTTTCAGATTTTCCATTTTCCATGCTTTTTTCATCATAATGCATTTCTATAATATTACAAATTTATATAAAATAATCGAATAAAATTACAAAATCCCAAAAATATATAAAATTATAAAACATTCTAATATATATGCCAACTAGAACATCAAATTACCAAAATTATCCTAATATGAAAAACATCAAAACATTCAAAACCAAGTGTTTATAGCCTATCTTCGAACCATAGTGGTTAACATAGCTTCAATTTGTGACATCCTATTGAGCATGACATGTTTGTCCACCTTATCTTTTTTTTTTCAGCCATTAAGCCCGCAATAACTCCATTTAACCTTTCTTTTTCTTCGTCTTTTTCCTTAACTAGCTCCTTTATAACCAAGTTCGACTTTCAATCTACAAAACAAACAATGAACAAAATCAAGAAGTTAGAATCAAAGAAAACGTACAAATTCACGCAACCGGACGAAAGAAGTCAAGTATTGGTGAGAAGTATTGGAAGTTAACAACCATGTACAAAATAACAGATACAAGCATTTAATTTTTTAGTTACTATCCAACTAATTATAACTCCTACTGATCCATATCTAAATATATGACTAGGGGTGAGATTTTTAACCCAAACCCGAACCCGATTACAAGGAACCCAAATCCAAATAACCCGAACCCAAATAATGTCAATAAGCGAACACAAATATGGTATTTGGATTGGTAATCAGTTAACTTTAGGGAGATTCGCATTACCTAGTTAACCCGATTATATTTTAAAAAAAGCCGCAAAATGGGTCGATTTGATTGTTTTTTAATCAGTCTTAAACTATATTGTCTTTATTTGTTTCAGGGATCGGGTAATGAGTCAGTAAACATCTTGTTCAAATATGTTACTATAAAGTATGGGTCACAAGGGGTGGGTTATGTCCACAAAGAAACAATATATGTGTACTTACTCTCCTACAACCCAAATCCATTCGCGATTGATTGGTTTGGGTACTTGGACTTGGGCAGTGCTTTCCCACCTCGCCTGGAGCAGCATGAGAAGCACTCATCATCACTAACACTACTCTCAATAAGAGAATTCATCATATGAAAACCAGACTCAGCATCACCATCACTAACACCTCGACCAGCACATCGATCACCACCTCGCCCAACACTTCCCAATACCACAACCTTTGAATGTTAGACAACCAAATCAACAACATAAACATTATTTGTAAGAACAAATAAATTATGTAAAAATGTTACTTGAGATTGAAGGTTTCTTTCTTGTCAACTACTAACTCGATCTTCTCACCACGATCCAAAACCTTCAACAGAGCATGTTCGTAAGAAAACTTAGCTGGCTTCTTAACTCTATTTCCTTATTTCATAATACAATTATTTATTAAACAAATGATTAGTGTGTCTGATTTGTTTATTAGTAAAACATAATTCGTTCAGAAGTTTCAAAAAAAAGTATAGCTTTATGTAAAATCAATCCAATATGTTGATGCAGATGTTGTCAGCAAGCAACAATTTTATGCCCTTTTTCTATTACAGAAAGCTTTAACAAAAAAAAAAAAAAAAAAAAAAAACACTGAACTAAAAGAAAGAAATCTATAAAACGTATGTAGATGGCAGAAACTTTTATCCACTAAGAAAACTTGACAAAATAAAATCCAAAAGTTATTTTTTAATATTATTGAGCAACAGTCTGGAAGTATAACAACGATGATCTCATATTAGGGGGGGCAAACGAGCCGAGCTACTCGTGAGCGAGCTACTCAAGCTCGACTAGAAAAAAAGCTCGAAACGAGCTGAGCTTAAACAAGCACGAGCCTAAAAACAAGCTCGTTTGGAAAACGAGCCCAAGCCCGAGCTTCTCTTATCGAGCTGGCTCGTGAGCCTAAACGAGCCCTCTCTTTTGCTAAATTTTATATAATATATTAAATATATTTTAAATAATAATAGACAATGTTTATATATTATGAAAAAATAATTGAATTATATATAAAATAATAATTATAATTAATATAAAATAGTTGATAAATAATAAACAATCCGAGTCTGAGCCAAGCTTGAAAAACCATTTACAAGCTAAGTTTTCAAAAGTTAAACGAGCCAAGCTTGAGCTCGGCTCGTTTGCACCCCTCGTGCAAAATAGCCGTAACTAATTGAGCTACACCTTAGCAGTCAGGATTAAGTACTAAATGTAAGATCTAATATATTCAAGATCTTGATATTTGACTAAACAGTTAGAATCACGACACACAAGTTGACACACCAAGTATGATATATGGCTAAAAAGTCACACAAATTTATGCATAACATTCATAAAATAATGATAAAAAAATAAATAAAATTTATCTCATAACTACCACAATATCAAGTTACTGCAACTATATCTTATACTAGAAAGACTCAAAGAGAACACAAAGTACTTTTTTTTGCTGAACAATTTGCTATATTTGAATTGTAAACCTTCATACATTCTATCAAGAAAGAAACTCACAGCCAACATGATAACAAGTTCATAATTAGATGTCACAGCCGAATTAGATTTTAGAAGCAGAACCATGAACACTTAATTCAGCCCAAAAACCACTTGATGTGATTGTGTAGATCAAAGAAAAGATCATCACAAACTTATCAGTTATCATACCCTTGGTTTTAGTCTTACCCTCTAATAACCTAGTTGCAGCATTTAACATTATAAACATACCAAACAGAACAAAAAGTTAATGACATAAGCAAGGTAAAATTTATGCTTTTGGAGGTTCTTATACTCATCAGCTCTGTTTCAGCAAACATATTCTCCAACTAGTTTCATTTCCTATCATATCTGATTATCTATCAACTGAATATCTTTATAAATTATAACTATAACTAGCAGCAATAAACTCAAAAATTTAAACCTAAAAAATAGCCCCAAACTATTCAGACATAACTATTGCTGTAGATATTAAATACTCGGAATAAACCCTAAATTTTCACCAATAATTAACGTAACTTACTACCAAATCTGGACTATGTGAGTTCAAAATATCTTATAGAGGTCAATTTACAACAAGCATTAGTATTTCGAGTTCTAGGGTTGGAAAAACAACTTAAAAAGAGAATGAAAAAACCTGCCCAACTTATGATCGGCTGGTGAAGGAGATTGGAGAGATTGTTGATCCTCAAACCTAGTTACAAATAAAAAATTAGCACGAATCAGATCCCCAAACCCAATTAAATATCAAAATTGAAACTAAAATCAAGCCGCTAAAGAACTACTGACCGGTGAATGAAGCTTTAAAGCCAAATAACTGCAATCACGAAAAGGAGAGTAGTTGATTCAGATGTATGAACCTGTAACCATGACGATCAAAAGAGATTGGAGCTGAAGTTCTTGCGATCATACGATGTAGGGCAGCAAATGTCGGACAGAGAAGTTATCTTTATAAAAACCTTAATATTTGAGACGCAGGACTCGTAAAATTGGCTTGCCAAATTAGATTTACAAGTTGCTACCACAAATCCGTTCACAATTTAATGTGTTTTTTATTTAATTAACATTTTTATTGGTTTTTATCATGTTTCCCACCAATTTGCTACCGAAAATTTAAGATAGCAAAATTTGCCACCATTTTGTTACTGAATATGGGTTGTACGTGACCTTTTTAAATTTTGGTGGCAAATCGGTTGCTAATTTTGCCACTTGTTCTCTCGGTGGCAAATTTTGGTCGCAATTGCCCAATTTTGTAGTATACGTAAGTTTGCCAAAACGGGTTTAACCGTATCATTTTTACATCAAAATACAGAATGTATTTAGTTTACATATATTATACAAGTCTTCATACTTGTAGGTCTATATTACATTTTATTCCGGTCATCGCTTAAGCGTATCGTACCGTTTTTAATACTTTAAGCTAGCCGGTCTAGGTCTATGACCAAAATAAGACCCGATAGCATTCTAAATTGGTTATATATTACCATCATTCCAAACTAGAGTTGTCACACCCTGACTTTTGCGGAGGCGTGATTTAGTGTGACTTGCTTAATATCATTGCATTCAATCATAACAACAACTATATGATAAAGACCGAAGGTGATCATCCATTAATTTAGTTTAAAACATAACAACATTGTTTGAAACATAGACATCAAATTTGAGTACAAACCATGCAACTTGTTTTTAGAGTTCACAAAGACTCGACAAAAGACGTTAATTAACAATCGGGCTTTAGGAGTTGTGCCTTATCTAGGATAAGACACACAATCCAAATCCTCAGACATAGGACGACACCTTTTATTCTCAACTTTACTTGAAACATCCAAACGCCTGCCAGATCCATACTTAATTACCTGAAATACATGTATTTTGAAAACATCAACAAAAGTTGAGCGAGTTCATGTGATTTGTATATGTGTACGAAAATTCTTGGAACCATTTGTAAGTTTGTATGTATGTATGTATGTATTTGTAAACTGGTATGAAGCAGTAAGGAACAGATCAATTAATGTGTAGCTAATACATTAACATGTGTGAAACGGCGTAGGACGGCTTAAACCTAGCAAATTTGTACCGGGCTTCCGGCTGTAAGACATAGTCACCTCATGGGCCACCCTGGTCCACACGGGTGTGGGCTCGCTACACCCAAATAGATCTATCACTCATGTCCCTCGGTCCTAACACGAGGATTAATGGTCTTAAGAGTGCGCCTACCCTCTCACATGATCTAACAATATTTTCCTTAGCTAACCATACCATTTGTATTTGTCTGTAAACATTTAGTAACATGTACTTCACCCCTGAAGTTATGAAACTGAAAATAGTTAAAAGAAAAGGGGGACATGAACTCATAGTTTTGCGTTCCTTGTATCCAATGTAACTCAAAGCTTCTTCTAGAATGCACGACTACCTACATGCATACTACGGTCCATTAGACGATCGGTTCGTGCCTTGATTTAGTATTAGTTAGTGTCTTTGAGTTACGTTTCTTTTGTGTCTTCGATGTTATTCCAAGTTATATAATTATTTGTTAAAATAATTAATATTTTATCTTAAATTATATTTATTAATTTTTGGAATAATTGTTAAAACAATATATTTTAACTTAATACTTCTTAAGTATTTATACATGTATTTCCCTCCCAAGGATGGGTGTATTTGTATTCGCATTCTTACATTTGCATATTTTTGCCACGTATCGGTATCGTATTCCGGTGTGTATTTATACAAATGAGGATACGTATTTTTATTGTATTCATTAAGTATTCTTATTCTTAATTTCGTTTTAATTATTCCGGAATATTATCTTTAATAAAGGTTCACCAATATATATTTCCAGAATATATATTTCAATAAATATTACTTAGAAAAATTATTTATAATTTTTCCTTTGGCAAAAATATTTTTATTTTCATACAAATTCCAAAATGATATATTTTCAAGTCTAACTTAGAAAATATATATATAAGCTTATCTTTCTCCAAAAATGATGTATCTCATATTTATTTGAGAAAATATATTTTTCATCCAAAAATATCGTATTTCATGTTTGTTTAAGAAATGTATATTTTCTCCCAAAAATAATACATCTTCTAATAATTCTGATAAAAAATATATATATATATATATACATACATACATATATAGGGGTAGGTTAACGTACAAATGTCCGTATCGTACAATACGTACGCTACAATCTCAGCCGTCCGATCATCTTCCCGCACTGAATTCGCATGTTGTTTTTTTGTAACAATTTCGCATGTTGGTTTTTTAACATGCGATTTCATCAAAATTACCACATGCGAAATTGTTACAAAAAAAACAGCATGCTATTTCATCAAAATTATCACATGCGATTTTATTTTATAACATGCGAATTCACTATATTGTACATAATGTACGTTAAGGAATATTGTACAATACTCTTCACCTATATATATATATATATATATATATATATATATATATAGGGAGGGGCTCATGCGAGAACTCCATTTATTGCGAGAACCGCGAGAACCAATGTGAACACAACCTAAAATAGCTAAAAAAACCTAAAAAAACTAACCCCCACCCCCCCCCCCTAAAAAAAACCTAAACCCCCCACCCCCCCCCCCCAAAAAAAAACCCTAACCCTCCCCCCCCCCCCCCAAGCTAAATGCTAAAAACTAAAACCCTCAAAAAACCTAAAAAAACCTAACCCCCCCCCCCCCCCCCCCAAAAAAAAAAAACCTAATATACATTTAAGAAATGTATATTTTCTCCCAAAAATAATACATCTTCTAATAATTCTAAGAAATATATATATATATTTATTCACCCAAAATAATATATTTTTCCTTTGTCAAAATATGATATACCCTTGTAATATTCATAAAAAAACATATTTTGTCTATTGGTGTCCAAAATATTATTTACCAAAATATTATTGTGAATATAATTTCTGGAATATTTCGTAAGTCTTATTCCATAGTTCGGTTTCATCAATATTTTGTGTATAATTTGTATATTTATTCCTTGGAATTTTGGTATTACTTTGGATGGTAATTTTTGGTATTTTGATGTGTTATATTATTTCAAGTCCTAAAATAATATAACTAATACACAAAGTATACAATTAATCACACACATGTGACTTCTAAATACATATTTCCCTAAATACATATTTAGTCATTTTTATTTATGAAAACGAACCTCCAATACTTATGCATTTGTAACAAAAATTATGGCAAAGTTTATGTAAGAAACTCATGGTGTAAAAATACACTTGTAAATATATGTTTAAAAATATTTTTCTAAGTGTATATTTTTAGAAAATTTTGCCATAGTTTCTCCTAAAAAATGGAGGTTTCCATGCTTTTAAGCATATCATTTTCTTTTGTAAAAATTATCACAATCAATCCACAATCATCAACAAACAACTTACACTTACCAATTTTGCCAAAATCAAGTAACAATCTATTACTTCATGAACTTGAATATTTGTAAAAATTTGTAGTAACTTACTAGTGTTCTTAGTAAGCCTTGTTACCTTCTAAAGTGTGATTAGTTCTTTAAAAACTTCATTTTTAAAGAATATGGATCTTTACAACTTGTGATCATCATTTCTAAAAATGTTTCTTTATGAATTCTTCTTGTTACACAAGTGTTTCTACACTTGTTTAACCACCAAAAATAAGGTTTGTTTATGTAAGAACCAAAATTTAGAAAAAACTTATATTTTTAACTTGGTTTCTTTAGAAATCATCCATAAATCTTTAGATCTACAAGTATTACTACTCACTTTGATCATTATTTTTCAAGAAAACCTTTTGTTCTTTCAAGTTCATGTTTTATGTGTGGATGATCTATCATCCTACAACATCTTCATCCTCTCATCTTGCTAGATTATGTTTCTAATCATGATCTAGTAAGATCATATGATGATCAACATCAAATACATGTATGAATAACAAACATCAAGCATAACAACTCATATTCATCAAGATCTCTTCATATTTTAAGCTTATGTTCAAGTTTCATTCTTATGATTCTTAGTGTTCTTCATGATTAACATTATGAATCTTCTTTTAACCACTTAAAATAGAAGTAAAATGGAGAGATCATGGTTCTTACCACTAGCACAAGGCTAGGGATGATCAAGAGGAGAAAACAAGTGGATAAAAGCAAACGGTGAAGGTCCTTGAACTTCCGAAAGCTCCAAGCTTCCTAACTTAGCTCCTTACACCTTAATATCACTTGGGAATGGATGGAATGGAAGTGAAAATGGAGATGTGTGGGAGGCGTGTGTGAGCCGTGAGGTGAAGGGAAGGGAAGAAGAAATGTGTGTGTGTTGGTGAAAGTTGTGAATGAAGGGTTATGATCTCACATTTCTTCTTATAATCCACCACACATGCTTAGACTATGGGTTTTTATGTTTAGTAAATAGAAACATAATCTAATTAAATAACAAATAAAATCAATAAGTGGGGCCCTTGTTGGCCGTGAGCTAGGTGGGGGGGGGTAGTAGACTAGGTTTAAACATTAAGTTACTTCATAGTTGGAATGTAAGTATTCTAGTTAGGGACTTAGTTATGAGATATTTATATGATGTGTTATGATGTTCGGGGACCATAACTAGCTTGGTAATGTTAAAACAATGCTTTTAGTGTAAATTTGACGTTTCAGGTAGTGTCTGGTTGTTCGGTGGGTTACCGGTTTGTTAAGGTGCTAAACTACGCAGTTTCGTGTGCTTTATGTACCCTTTTGTGACAGTTTTGATTCCGGACACTTAGGAAAGTATTTAGGACCATTTAAGCATATTTCTGCATGATATTAGATTGTTTAAATGCTGAATTTTGCTGAATTCTGCAGAATTCTGCAGTTTATGTGAGTTTTAGGCACTTTCCGGCACTTAAACTATCTCTAGGAAGGCAGTTTTGTGATCCTTACTTTCCTACACACTATACTAGTGTAATACTTGGCTTCTGGCCCATTCTGTACCTCAATATCATATCTGTCTATGTTCTGAATTCTGTCAGCATTTTTCTGATTTGTCTGATAACTGTGCTAACTATGCTTCGTGCATTATTTCAATCAATAAAGTTTGCATGCAATAATGTTATGTTATTTGCAATATATGATGCACATGTATGTATGGAAACAATAATCAGAAAGCAGTTCAAGTAATTAATTGAAATTCAGCACAGTCATTAAGCATTAATCATTGTCTAATAATCATACGGATGCATGCAAATTTGGCAGTTGTCACAAGAGCCTCTCGGTAAAAGCTATATGCATGTAGTTAGATAGGATACGACTGAGTTATTTGAACCTTGCTGTGAATCGAGTATTAGCTCATGTAAATACTTTTAACTTATTTTCCCTTATATGGGCTTCGGATACGGTAAATTATTACCGCTTGGTCGGGTATGGGATCATTTGATCGGATTGTGATTAATAAATCCACATAACCCGTTTTAATCTGTATTGTTTGATAACATAAACAATGGGGGTTAATGCGACCGTGTCCTGGATATATCCTCGGCTCGTTAAAACTGCTAATGACCACGACCTATGCACAAGGTGTAGGCATACACCTTAAAGATGCAAATACTAGAATATCAAATACCCACAAGGTTGGGGATAACTCCTTTATGGGTTTATAAGTGGTGTGTTGGTTAATCATGTCTCGGTCTCTGTACTGGGCCCCATATGTATGACAAACATGTAATTCTGTATACAAGATTATAAATGTAATTATCCCAAGTTATAAACGATTGTCGTGCCTGGTGCACCTAAACCAATTTTCATAATTTTTTTCCAAATGTGTCAGTTAATTGTATTTACCAGTGTAAACTGACGTATTTTCAAAAGACAAGTGACATGTACTACTCGTAATAGGCTGGGAGCTGCTCGGTGTCGAAATAGAGGATCTTGCAAGTCCTTAAAGATGCCTTAAAGTCTGTTAAACTTCACTTTGATCATTTTATAACGATCCGCCTGTGGATTTGATATTACAAGCTTGTTTGTAACTATTACTTTGGTAATTTCAGACAATTGGGTTTGTAACAATATTTTATATTCCAAGACTTCCGCTGTGCTATTCTGTGTATGTTTGACCATGACGATACCAATCTTACGTCACGATACTCCCCACCGGGCCCACCGGGCTGAGATGTAAATATCGGGGTGTGACAAAGAGAAACTCCCACGAAGAATTCTTTGTGGGATGGCTGCAAACATACACAAACTTGCAGACACTTACATACAACAAGAAAACAGAACACACACTAACAGACTGCACATTTGCAGTTGTTTTACAATTACATAATAAACATCGTACCAAGTCTAGATAGGAGGATATCTTGACTTCGGTCTTCACTTCATAACGGAGTCGAACCGAACCGAGCCGCATCCACACAAATATGCATCGACAAACTCCCCCTTGGATGTTGCTCGTGATGGTTCGTTCTTCAGACTGTCGGATCTTCAGATGCCTTCACTTGTCACAGTCAGGAGGTGCATCAGCAAACTCCCCCTTGAACATTGCTCGTGAGACGTTGATCTTCAAATTTTTAGATCCTTGTCAAGTTGATGAGTGGTCAGCTGCAACTTGATCATCTTGATGCTTTGATTGCATCCATGTCGTGTCTTCATAAAGATCTAAACTTACGTCCCTGTTATTTTTGGTAAAATAATCAACCTTGATACCCAGATGATAAACATCATAAAGATCATGTACCTCAGAACCTCGGCATTCTATCAAACAAAATTTCGGTACCAAGACCATATGCCAATGAGCGGTTCCCACACGGTCTTCAGTCGATTAAGTTTATATCACCCTGCACACTTTAAAATGATTGTAAGCCTACCGATACATCTTATATAGAGCTGCCTATCATTTTTCATTTTTTTTTATTTTAAGTTCAAAGAGATTTCGACAGACCACTGATGTACTATTTTGCTCACCGGGAAACTCATTTTTGTTTTTCTATTGTTTTTGTGTTTTTGAAATTTTTCAATGTTTTTTTTTTTTTTTTTTTTCTTTTGGAAATTACTCACCCTAAAATGCAAAAAGTACGATAAGTTGAAAACACAAATAGATATTTACAAAAACGATTTTCCGATGTCGGCTTACTCTTGCTTGACCTTAATGCCATTTACCATAAGTAAAAAAGTCAAAACGTGATTTCTTAAATGCTTTGGTAAAAAGGTCGGCACGTTGGTCATCGGTGTGGACCTTAACAACATCAATAAGCCTTTTATCAAAACAATCACATATGAAATGATATTTGATATCTATGTGTTTGGTCTTTGAATGCTGCACATGATTTATAGTGATCTGTAAGGCAGCAGAATTATCAAAGAAAATAGGAGTAGTTAGGAATTCAAAATCGTAGTCGCGTATTTGTTGTTGGATCCACCGAACTTGGGAGCAGCAACTTGAGGCAGCAATGTACTCAGCTTCACAAGTTAATGTAGTGACACAAGTCTTCTTCTTGCACTGCCATGTGACCAGGCGGTTTCCTAAAACTGACATCCAGCCGTTGTGGATTTGTCGTCGATTTTGCAGCCACCAAAATCAGAATCACTGAACGCGATCAATTCGAAGCTATCATCCCTAGGGTACCAGAGACCAGTGTCCGGGTAACCCATCAAATAGCAGAAAATCCTTTTTACAGCCGCCAGATGTGAGGCCTTCGGGTTAGCTTGATATGGAGTGAGCAGGCATGTAGGATACATTATGTCAGGCCTCGAGGCTGTGAGATACATAAGAGATCCGATCATTGTGTGTTAAAGTGAAGAGTTAACACTTTCACCCTTCAAGTCCGGAGTAATCCCATGATTCTGCAGAAGTGGTGTATCAATAGGCGTCGCTTCAGACATCTACAACCGGCTCAAGATGTCACCGACATATTTAGTCTGATGGATGAATATCCCAGACTCCATTTGTTGAACTTGTAGGTCTAAAAAGAAGTTCATTTCCCCCATGGCACTCATCTCGAATTTCTTCTGCATAACACATTCGAAGTCCCTACACAAAACATCGTTAGTTGAACCAAAAATAATATCATCTACGTATACCTGAACCAACAGAAGATCTCCATCCTTTTCTTTGATGAAAAGAGCGCAATCGATAAGACCTTGGCGAAAACCATTCTCCAGTAGATAGTTGGATAAGGTTGCATACCAAGCTCCCGGTGCTTGATGTAATCCGTTGAGAGCTTTGTTGAGCAACCAAACCCGATCTGGATGAACAGGATCTTCAAAACCTGGAGGTTGATCGACATACACCTCTTCTTCAACCACACCATGAAGGAATGCACTTTTCACGTCCATTTGATAAACCTTCAATCCTTTAAAGGAAGCATAAGCTAGAAAGATCCGAATGGCTTCAAGACATGCAAC
Source organism: Helianthus tuberosus (assembly GCA_030545235.1). NCBI lineage: Eukaryota > Viridiplantae > Streptophyta > Magnoliopsida > Asterales > Asteraceae > Helianthus > Helianthus tuberosus. Next base: position 1,529,246 of record JARYGA010060550.1, read on the forward strand.
TGGAGCATAAACTTCATTATAATCTATCCGTTCTATCTGACGAAAACCTTGAACACCTAATCTCGCCTTGTTTCGGACAACTACTCCACGGTCATCCTTTTTGCACTTGAATACCCAACGGGTGCCAATCTTCTTGTAATTCTCAGTTTTTTCAACCAATTTCTAGACACCAAGCTTCTAGAATTGTTGCAGTTCCTCCTGCATAGCTTCCACCCAAGAATAATCCTTTAACGCTTCTTTCCAACACCTTAGTTCTTCTTGTGAGACATAACATGCGAAGGACCAATCATTCTGCATACCTGGTTCTCTAATCGCTGCATACAAGCCAGCATTGTTGTTGTTTCACAACTTATTCCTCATCTGCACTCCACTTTGAACAATACCAATGATGTTTTATTGAGCATGGGTATTATGGATTCTCGTTTCTGGATTAGTCGAAACTGGAATATTTATACCCAGATTGTTGAAGTTGAGATCAACAACCAAATCAAGACCCTGAACAGGCGAAGAGGATGATGCAGTAGCTTCAGCTGTTTTGGGGCAGTCCACTTAGGATGTAGCCTCAGAAGTACCACGCACAACTGTTACAGGAACTTCTTGGTCTGCATCATGAAATTCATCATTCTCTGAAGATTCGTTAAGTTCAGCAGCATCTTGAAAATCCTCATTATCGAGAGAATTATAGTTAACTGAAGATGATGCTTGATTATTGACAATAATTAGACGAACCAACAGTGACTTTGTTACGTTGTCACTCTCGAAAAACATCTGTGCCGCAACATCCACTAAATCTTCTTCAACATTGATCGAATTGAAAAAGTCATCGTACTCAAACATCCATGGCTAACCCGGACATTTGACTAGCAACGTATGCCTTTGAACTCTGAATTCAGACCATTCCTCGATCCTTTTTGTATCGAGATTCCAAACTTTTAAATTCAGGGTGGCATACCCAAGAAAGTATCCCTCAAATACTTTTGCCCCAAACTTTCCATCAGGATCGATCATAGTGCAAAGAGCTCCAAACGGTTCAAGATTTTGTAAGTCTAGTTTCCGTTTGTGCAGTAGCTCCAAGCAGGTCTTGTTGTGACTTTTTACGGTAAGGACGCGGTTCATCGTGTAGCAAGCAGAGGCCACAGCTTCACTCCAGAAGGGAATGGGCAACTGTGATTCTACCAACATAGTCCTTGCAGTTTCGATCAATGTTCGGTTCTTACGCTCAGCGACGCCATTTTATTGAGGAGTGTATCTAGCACTGAATTCATGAAGAATACCTTTGGATCGACAGAAATCCTCCATAGCATGATTCTTAAATTCATTTCCATTTTCGCTGCATATGTGTCTCACTTTCAAATTATACACATTCTCAATCGTAATGATCAAGTTTTTGATAATTTCGAAAGTCTCACTCTTGTGTGCCATAAACGCCACCTAAGAAAATCTTGAATAATCATCCGTCACAACGAGGTAGTACTAGTCACTACAGATGCTTTTATGCTTGACGGGACTGAACAAATCCATGTGCAAACATTCAAGCGGGCATTGCCACCGTGTTGATCTTCTTTTTTGGGTGCGATTTCTTGCTTTGCTTTCCCTTTTGGCATGAAACACATACGTCTTGCAGATGAAAGTTTTTAACAGGAACACCATTCACTAACTCATTCTTCACCAAATGATTCATTTCTTTAAGTGAATGCGTCCCATCCGCCTGTGCCAAGAGATTGATTCTTTTTCTGTGGCTTTAGAAACAAAACAGGTTACTTGTGCAGACGTAGTAATTGCTTTGCTCATATCAAGGACATATAAATCATTAATCCTTGGAGCCGATAAGAGAATCCAGTCTTTGGGAATCTTGAAACAGGGCTTCAGCACATAACATCCATTTGCATCAAAGTGCACCGAAAACTTCTTATCACAGATTTGAGAAACACTAAGAAGATTGTGATGAAGTTGTTGCACAAAGTTGATCTTATCAAAACTCACTACCCCGTTGGATACCATTCCTTCAACAGTAATATATCCGCCTTTATCTCCAGCAAAAGCAACATAACCTCCTCTAATAGATTTGACGTCGTAGAGAAGTCTCATGTCGCCTGTCATGTGCCTGGATGCTCCATTATCAACAATCCAAAGACTACTGACAGTTCCTCCTAGAACAACCTGCACATGTACTCGAATGATCAATTGGAGATGGGGAGCCAAGTCTTCGTGGACTTGGGTCTTCCATTTTCATCGACAAAAGTTATTTCAACTTCGCGATGGTTTGGAAATGGTGATGCTCCCCCTGAATTTGTGACCAATTTAGGTTTCCATGTCTGTTGAGTTTTACCAGTCTGATTGTATGAAATTTTAGAATTTTCTGGTTGGACTGAAACAGATTGTTTTTGAATCACCGCGGTTTTAAGAGCCTTTTCAATTACCTTGTTTTGTTTGCGTTTCTGTTTCTTCTCACGTTCTTTCACAAGACATGAATCTTGTTTTGGTGAAACAGATCGCTTTTGGTAATTTTGCTCTCGGGAAACATCAGCTTTAGCCTTTAACTTATGAAGATATGGACAATTTCCAATGATATGTCCAAATTTACCACAATCGAAACATGATCTTCGTTCAACAAGCACCGAAGTATCATGGTGATGTCTTGTTGATGAACTTTGTGATTTCAAAGTACTTGGTCATGAATTGTTTTGATCGTCTATTTTCAAAATTTTAACTTGATTAACATAATCTATGTTAGATTTGTTTTCAAATGTTTTAAGTTTATCAGTTCCCTTCGACTTCACAAAGTTCATCTTTTGATTCTTTCTTTGGTTTTGTTCCTTTCGACCTTGAGTCATTGATTTTCCTTTTGGTTTAGTGTGGTTTTGCTGATTTTTCTCTGTTGGTAATTTCTGGTTGCCATGTTTTCGAATTTCAGCTTTTGGAATCGGAGGACATTGTGTTACCACGACTCGTGAACTCGAGTCTCCCAAAAACTTACTTGTCGAATCCTCAAAAATTTTACTGATTAGAGATTGATTTACGTTCTTATTCGGAAAATTTGTGTTTGAATAGACTTTATCATCACCAACCAGAGTATACAGCAAATTCACACTCTCAGAGTCTTGTGCAGAAATTGACAACCACACAAATATGCATCAACAGAAACACTCGTTTATCTTCCTAATCACCGGTTGTTCTCCCTCATTTCAGCACTAGGGCGGCTGAAATCCACACATTCGCCGTCGCCGTCAACTTCTCTGGTAATGAAAAACACTCGCAGTTCCTTATTTCAAATCTTATCTGGCGATTCTATTGTTTATTTCGGTTCATTGTTAACGGCAGCTGCAACACAAACTACAACTCTTACCGACATTCATACTTTGTTATTCGTTGATTTAAACATTATCATTACTGTCAGTTAGGTTAAGTAGAATACAATGAGTTTGCTAGGTTTTGTCGGTTATTATTGTCCTATTTGATGTCAGGGCTTGAAATGAGAAAACTGATTTGGATTTGTGTGTTTTCGGCAACGGCAATTGCAATACAAACTACAACTGTTACCGGCATTCGGAAAGCTGAGACGATGTATGGTGATTCTGTGAGTCGATGTGCTGCCTCTACAACACTTGCTACTTTTTATACTCAAAAGCTGGCAAGGTACAAGGATATACTTCCTCAGTTTAGCTTGGTTCTTACTTATATTTGTTAATGTTTAGTTTTTTCGCAGTTGTAGTTATGATTCGCTGCATTCATGTATTTTTTTTATATTCATGTTATATATGTGAATGGTACATGTATCTTCAAATTTCAATAGATTTAACTTTTTGATGGTTATTGATATGATGGTTGTGTTGGATTACGAAGAGCCTGCTAGGCTTTGTGATTCTTTGCACATTAATTATTTATGATATTTTGAAATGGATAAAGAAAAGTGCTAAGATGTAGGCCGGCCCAACTAAGGCCCTGTTTGGTAGCCTCTTAATCCATTCAGAGGCTGCCTCTTAATGAAATCATTTGTGGCCCTTATGTCTGAATGAATAAGAGGTAACCTTATGTCTGACTGGATAAGAGGTAACATCTGAATGGTAAACCATCACATGTCACATTCTTCTACATTATCTTTGTTAAACTCTTAAATGATTTCATTAAGAGGTAGCCTCTTAATGTCATTCAGATGCTACCAAACAGCCCCTAAGTCCTTTCATATCCATGATACATGATAGTACTCTTGTACATTTGCTTACGTAAACTTTTATGTGTGCATTTTTTACAGTCTTACGTTTGTATTATTTGTGTACATATTGGCCTATTGCTTCCATTGCATTTCATTCCATTCTGAAGGTGAACTGCTTGCGGTAACTGAGGCCATAAGGTCTTGATTCCAATTTAACTGCACAATATCCTTTCAATGACGCCTTCAATACATCCTCGTCGCTTTTGTGCGCCTCTCACTTTTTAAAACCAAGGTTATGCTGATAATATCCTTTCAATAACACCTTCAATACATCCTCGTCTGATTGGTTGCTTCCGTGATTTATGAACTTGTTGTAGATATCGTCGAAATTGCCAACCATTTTGGACATATCCTTCTATTTTGAGGTAACTTGTCTAGTATTGCGTCGGAAATCGAATTTTATAAAACGTTTGAGGACCTTTTTTTCTAGAAAGAGGTAGGTTGTTGTTGACTCCCTCGTAGCGGGTCCTCCGATGATTTGACCCAAATCTTGGCCAACGCAACTTATTCTTTATGGTTTGATTTTTTATTTGGAACATTACTAGAACTCGTGCCATATTGCTTTGTGGATATCATTTGTTCACCTGATTCTTTAACATTCTGTGTGCCATATTTGGTACCGGTGTTAAGCTTGTGAATAGTGTTGGAATTGTGGGTTAAGTTGGGGATGAGATTGATCTTTGTAAGTGGTTCGGGGACTTTTTAATGTTGCAAGAAGTTCAAACCATTGGGTGTGTATGTTTTTTAAATTGGTATACATGTAAAAAGAGATAATTAGATTGTTGTGGGAAAAAAATATATATCGAGTGTGTAAACTTAAGTAGCTGTATAGTTATTTTTTAAACTAGCCGTTAAAATCGGCTGAAAGAAACTAGTTGTTGCTCATCAGTATGCCAAGCATCACATCCCGGTTTTCCATCCTCATCATCCGTACCGATGGAGGCAGGATGGTGCTACCCGTTGGTACCCGCTGCCACCTCACCCAGTCGCCTACCATTTTTTAATAGGGGCCGGGTGTTCCCGCATGCGCCAATCGACCACCTCATGCTCTTCTGCGACAAGGGTATACGTCCTCACAGGCTAAGGGTGTATCACGTAAGAAAAAAAGATTACAAATCACACCTATTCAATAAATAACATGTTTTAAAAGGAATATCAATTATAGTTTACAAACCACCACATGCATATAATAGACTTTATCTATTCAATTCTCGTGAAGATGTTGAAACTTAAACTAAAAAAAAAAAAAATCGCAAGCATAAAAGTAGTCAAATTAGAAAAGGATCCGTAAACAATAAAAGCAACCAAAAACCACATTAGTACGAATAGGAAGAAATACATATTACCAAACCACAAAAACGTTTTATATGAGAAGATCACCTTCCCAGAATGAGAACTTCACATTTCTTGAATAACGTCAATCCTTAGGTCGAAGTTTCCCAAATCATGTTGCTCTTCTTCAATTCTTCTAACTGATTCACCAACAGAGTACTTACAACTCTTGATTTTAATAAGCTCAAGCGTTGGTATGTACCCAATTTCAAAGGGGATCTCTTCAAGATCACTGCAGCTGAAAATTTCCAATCGTCTAAGACACGGAAAGCTTGGACTATAGGCCTCCCACTGTTTGATATCTAAACTCTTAAATCTCAGAAACTTCAGCTGCCGAAACACATGTTCATCATTTATGTTCCAGCAGCTTCCCCGAAAGGCGCCGAATTCTAGTTTAAGAACCTGGAGATTAGGTAGTGACTGAATGATTGACATATCACTCCATGGTAAACCACACTTAGTGTAAGCGTTTTCAATGTTGCTGGGAATGTAAGATCGACGTGTCTTTCCATAGAAAGTTAATTTGAGGCTTTCTAGGTAGGTGAGACACTTGAAGTCATTTTGCTTTCTTTTGTTAATAGTACATGTAAGTTTCTTAATGTAGGGAAAACACTTTTGAAAATTATCTACCCCACCGTGCAACTCCACATTTGAAATAGTTTGCAATTTCATTGGTTTTTTAGTGGGACGAAAATGAAAGGTACCCCAACTATGGGACAACAAATGCCTCAGATTTACCAAATCCGATATGTTACTGGGTAAAGCTGTAGAGCCAATACTTACATAGATGAGGGTTTGAAGGCTCCATAAATTGCATATTGAAGATGGGAAACCTCCTAAAGATGTCCTAATTGCAAGATACCTCAAGTGAACTAGCAACTTCATGTTGTAGGGAAAATAATCCAACATACAATTTTCTAGATTCAGCACTCTAAGTAGCAAAAAGGAACATAAATACTTTGAAGTGCCATTACTCAAATAACTGGAGTAACTATCGCACAAAATTGATCGAAGGCTTTGGGAGGGCGAGCGAGCAAACGCTTGATCGTAGATATCTCCTTTAATAAAAAAACGGACCGACTTATATGGTGGTGTAATAACGTTAGAGAATTGAGAGGACAATATTATCCTTTCTATATCAAGGATAAATTGGTCTTCCTTGGCTTTTTTCAGGCATAGCTCCCTAACAAGGTCATGCACTTTACAAGCTTTGACACCTCCATTGGACTTGCTCCTTCTTGCTACAGTTACAAGATTTCTGTCAATTAGATCTGTTAGGTAGCCCTCTGCAATATCCTCCAAGCTTCTATTTCCATCTTCTTGAATGAAACCCTCAGCCACCCATAACCTGATCAACATTTTTACTTGAAATTTGTAGTCTTCTCGGAAGCCACCAAGATAAAGAAAGCACTCTCTCAAATGAAGTGGAAGATGATTGTAACTTAAACCCAGTGCTTCCAGGCATCCATTTCGTTCACCAACAATGTACGAACTTGTCTTTTTAGCAATTTCCACCCAAAGCATTTCGCTCCATGCTTCTTTAGCTAAAACTCCTCCAATGACAACCAATGCTAGTGGTAATCCTTGACATTTTTTTACTATTTGCATTCCAGGTTTGATTGACCATTCAGGGCACTCATTGCCTTGGAAAACCTTTTGACACAACAGCTCCCAACTTCTTTTTTTGTTTAGATATCCTAAGTGATGAATCAATCCATCTGAGTTTGCATGCTTAGCAACTTCAGTGAGTCGAGTGGTGAGCAGAATTCGACTTCCAGTGATAACACGGGGGAAAAATAAACCCACATTATCCCATGTTTCTACGCCCCAGATATCATCAATCACAATTAAGTATCTCTTACCAAATAGGTGTTTGTGCACCAATTCATGAAGTCTGGAGTCATTGGTCTTTTCAAGGTCTAGTTGAGCACGGATGGATTCCAGAATTTGAATCAACACATCCCGCTTATCATATGTCTGAGAAACAGTGACCCATACACGGACATGGAAATGATGCTTAACATAACCATCATTGAACACTTTGGCCGCCAGGGTAGTCTTGCCTAATCCGCCCATACCAACAATAGAGACGACGGCTAGGTTCTTTTGATCTTCCACAAGTTTGTCTCTTATGAGCTCAGCATCACAATCAAGCCCCACACAGATTTCATCCAATAATTTCTTCGATACTCTTGATATGGAACTTTGAGCAGCAGCAGATTGATTTTGTGCTGTTTGAGGTCTTGGAGATGAATCCATCTTCTTGCTATCTATACACATACTCATGAATTCTACCTTGAGAGACTCGAATGATCTCCTAACATCATCAAGATTTAGGGAGCGTTTAAAGTCCTCAGATGTAAGAAAATGTCCATTATCCCTAATGTGAACACAGGATAGAAACATATCGACAACAGACTTGGATGATCTCCTAGTATTCCTAAAGTGAACACTGGATACAAAGAGATCGACAATATATTGTGCCTCCTCTGCAGCTTCTATGAATCTTCGCTTTAGATCATTAAGTTTTTCGACGTCATGTAGGTTTTGATGTTCATCAATGAAAAGGGTTTGAACCATTGAGCCCAGCTCTTCATAGAGAAGTTAGAACTGAGGCCTTTCACACATTATTTCCGGGTTGTTGATCATTGGAATGTCGTTGCAGTTGATGAGCTTGTTCAAATTCCCCATGAACATCTGGATACCTGCGTATGACATCTTGTCTTAAGCTTTCTGGAATAACAGAGCAAACAGTGAAGACCTGTTAGTTGGATCTGGAAACTCCTTGCGAGTGCAGCTTACGCTCTCGGGTAAGGAAACAGGAAACGAGATGGAGCATGTGATAATGTGCTGGTTTCATATAATATATAATATAATAGTACTAGGTTGTATACCCGTGAGCTTCAATAAAGTTTCATGACTATAATTAATGCTTTCACGTCTTTCAAAAAAAATTGTTTTTTACTATTTTTATAGCTTTGTTAATATGTGTAGATCATTAGTTTTTTATAACGTAACTAGATGTACGCTCCTGCCGCGTTGCGGCTCGGGGCATACAAATTTAGCTGGCATGGATTAGTTAACAACTTAACATCATACATGAGCCAGATCCAGACAACCAAGAGACCCACTTTCTAATTCGAATAATAAATACAAAACTAAATAAGTAATTTAAGAACAAATTCATCAAGAAAAATAAATAATTAAATTTAAGAACAAATTTAACATACTTTTAAGACTTTTTAAGTACAAATTTATTTATCCTACATTTTCTACGACCTACAAAACAGCATATAATATCTTTTTTTGTAAATTATTCTACAACCTAAAAACAGTATTTAATATCATTTTTGTAAATTATTAAGATCCTTTTCTAAAACAATGATAAATACCCCTCTTTTACAAATTATATTAAAGAGATAATGTCATCCCTGGTCGGGTACAGTTTCTTTTTTCTTTCTCCCGTGTAGCCGTTACCCGAATTCGCGCAAGTGTGTCCACACCCCCCCCCCCCCAAACTGACTTGGCGAGGAATCCATTTGTCACACCCCCAAAATCCACACGCGGAGCATCACCGCCTTGAGGCGTGACTGATCAGGATCAAGCCACCAATCATATTAAACATATAAATAAATAGTAAATGTCATTCATCAATACGATAGGTGTTTTCAAAACCAAACATAAACAAGTGTGTAGCGGAAGCAATAATGTAAAAACCCAACATAAGTATTAAGTTGAAATGTCATAAAAGAGTTTATCATAACATCCACAATCCGTGCCCACAACGACCGCGCCTCCCGTGCAAGCTCCATGGGTACCTATGGTCCTGCAAGGCATGTAACAGAAAGTCAACAACTAGTTGAGCGAGTTCACAGTAAGTAAGTTCGTTGCATAACTATGTGTTATTAACTAAGCCGTTGCGTAGATTCAATTGGTGGGGGCTTCCCATGTTGTATGTACTATCAGTGGGGGCTTCCCATGTTGGTATTTACTAGACTAGTTGTACCATAAGTGTTCTTCCTAACCCGAGAACAGTAGTACGTACGAGGTTTACGTAGGTTTTACGTAAGTGCCCTTCTTAACCCGAGGACAGTGGTACGCGGGGGTTTACGTAGGTTTTACGTAAGTGTCCCTCGAAACCTGAGGACAGTAGCAAGCATAAGTATACGTAGGTTTTACGTATGTGTCCCTCGAACCCTGAGGACAGTAGTAAGTACAAGTACACGTAGGTTTTACGTAAGTGTCCTGCCTAACCTGAGGACGATGGTAGATAGTCTAGTAGCAGTGTAAGTACGAGTAATTGTTCAATCCCATTATTCAAAACCCATTCCCAGCCCCGGGAATCCCATGCCTTGGTAAGAGTGTGAACTCACCTTGGTTTGCTGTAACACCACGAAAATAGGCTTGGGTAATCAAACTTCGTTAATACCAAAAGACAGGTAAAGTACCGTCAGTGGTAAAAATTTAACCTGTAAATATTAGGATTTAAATAATTAATCCTAATATTAAACAAAAAGTCAATAAAAGCTTTTAGGAAATAAAAGCTTAGAAGGCCCGAGTTAACGGGACCTAAATTAAACTTAGTCATAAATATTCCCGAAACCGCTAAGCTAACTAGGAATGCTTGACCCGGTTAATAAAAGGGAATATGGATTGTAAATAAGTAGGTTATAACCTACTTAATAATTAACGAAACATGAGGGACCAAAGTTTGATATTTGGAAATAAGGTTTATTTATTAAAAACAAAAAAAATAAAAAACACACTACACCTAGTGTGTGCGTGTGTGAAGTCGACCAGGAGAAAGCTCAGGGAGCTCAAACCCTAACTTCCACAACTTGATCAAATTGAAGCCCAAATCAAGAGCCAAATCACTGCATGAACACAAATTCGTGATCACCTAGTCATGGGGATTACAAGGTATGTTGAAATTTATAATTTGGTGATACCTTGAGATTTTGATGAACAATCATAATCGAAATTCTGGAATGAATCTTGAATCTATGAATGTTATGGTGATTATATCTTGGTGTAGAAACAAACCCTAGTAGAAAATTGGATGAATTGTTGTCAAAACTAGGGATTTGGTAATTACCCTATATTGTGATAAGTGGGTTTTATGTTAACATGATGAACACTCATGCTAGAGTGTTAATTTGATGAATATTGATTGTTATGAAATAAGTTCTTGATGTAGTTCATGAACACTAGACATAGAGGTTTGATTTGATGTAAATCTTTGTGAAAATAATTAGTTATGAACTAGTTAGTAAATATGGAAAATATGCACATTAGGTGTTCGATAAAATGCCTAAATGAGAACTAAAGTAATGAATTTTAGAGTGAAAACGCATATTCGAATGATATGGCAATTACGCGTGATATGAAGTGATAAGAGCTCTAAATACTATGTTGATTTAGACTGAAGGTAGAAAACATGTGATTGAAAGTAGTTAACTTTAGATAAGTTAAGTTAACTAATCATGAAGCCGAATAGTAGCATCGGCATAGAAAATAAGTGAGGTGGAATAGTCGTGATTGTTAATGACTAATTTAACCGCCTTGTAAATGTGTGACAATAGTTTGGCGCTTAACAAGCTAGGTGAAGCTTGGGGAGAAAGCGGGTCGAACGAGTCAAGCATAAAGGAAAAGCGTATTTGGGATGCAAGGTAAGTATATCTTACACTAGTCATATATTTATAATATTCTTTCGTCTTATTAGTTGCGAAAAAGAAAAATACCTAATTGAGATATGATGTTCCGACGTGTGGTCGTACGGAACAAGATAATTAAATATGACAAGAAAACATGGTGATGGCTAAAAATGAGTTAAACCGGTAATTCGATCATATTATGACGAATGAAGCATGTACTTTTAATGGTTATCATATAAGTTAAAACATAATAACCATTAAGGGCAAAATGGTAATTTTGACAATGGTAATTGGTCATATAGACTAAACGGGTCAAAAGGTGAAATTATCACCCTTTGACAATATCGACTAATGGGTTGTCAAGTTGCGTGAATTTAGGAAATAAATAGCACACGGATGCTTACATCGTTATCACTTAGTAGCCACTAAGGAAAGGTATTGAAACGGGTCAATATATTGATCCGAGCCAGGTATGTATAGTAATACAACTCATCATGTAGAATTTGGAGTTTTATAACAGTTGGACAAGGTTAAAATAAGATATTCGGTTATCTTTAGGAAAAGCGAATAAATTGAGTTATAATTATGGTGTTTAGAAACATATTGGTTTCTAAACAAGAATATGGTTAAAAGGTCGGACTTTGTGGTTCAAACAAGCACTAATAGTCCTTCGTCGTAAAAGAATGACAAAAATTGACTAAAACGCCCTTGTTGGCTAATTCGAATAAACAACCTTTAAAGGTAGTTTTGAAACGAGTTTTATGATCAATCAAATAATTGGAATAAGTGTAAGAAGCGAAATATGTAAATCTTCGGTCAAATGACTTTATATGAGCCTTTGTCGTGAATTAGTAATCAGATGAGAAAAACTCGGATTATATGGATCACCTCATTAAGTCGACCACAATTATAGTTGTGGTGGAAGATTTCTTGATTTGAATGTTGTAAATAACGCTAGAAATGAATGAAAGCAATTTTAAGCTTAAAGTGCTTAAATACCCTAACGGGTCAAAATAAGCACTTGAACATAAACGGGTTCTAGCTAAGTAAGAAACCCATGATTAATGATTTATTTGATAGGAAATATTGAAATGATGATTCTCATGAGTTTATAGATCAAGTAAACGTGTTTGTTTGATAAAATAGCGAACGGGTCAAAATTTGGTAAAAATGTAATAAGCCGAAGACTTAAAAGTCTCAAAAATTTGCTAATCCGGATGTCGGATTTTAACTCCAAATGATGGAGAATCAAATTACAAACACGTAGGAAGAAACGGTAGGCCAAACGGATAAGCGGTTTGAAAGATACGAAAGATTTCGTGTCAAATTACGGCAAAATGGAGAAGTTGGATGCAGGGTCCACCGTAAATTACGGTGCCACCGTAATTTACGGTGGAGCCAATAAAGCTACGGTGGGTTTCTACTGTTTTACGGTAGAAAAGCATGAACCCAGGGACCACCGTAAATTACGGTCCCACCGTAATTTACGGTGGTGAATTTTTTTATATATTTTGTTTTTCATTGAGAAATCAATTGTTTCCCCGGACATCGTTCGGACATGATTTAAATCTTGTATGACTAAAGCATTTCATGTTATTGAAATGTAGGTACTTTTGGACCCCGGAAGACGATCAAGCTCAGCGAAGAACCGAACACGATAAAGATACACGCTTCCGCACTTTGCCACGTTGTAAAATTTAAACAACGAATTCGATCATGTTACCTAGAATAATTTATGAATTGTAAAAGTTTTAATAAACCCGTATTTTTATAGTATGTGTAGTCTTAACTGCACATCTAATTGTTGGTATTTACACTATAAACGTTAAATAGAAACTAGGGTATTACAAGTTGGTATCAGAGCCTTGGTTTAAGAGATTCGAGTATGGTGGGGAGGAACCATTCTTGGACTTAAACCTTATGCTCTTGACAAAGAATAGTGTTCGGTTCGAGGCTTGATCACAAATCCGGTAAGTACAAGTATGTTAATAGCTTAGCATGTTAAAGTGTTGTAAACAACACATAGGGCTACCGTGTGATACACGTTACCCCAATTGAAAAGATTGATATAGTTGACGAAAATACGTGCATTGACGCGTATAGTAGAAAAAACCTTGTATTAGAATACGGGCGATTATTGAAGTAGATGTTACTAACTTTTGTGAATGTTTTAATTGAAGGACACTCGCGTTTGAAGACGACGAGAGTCAAACGAATCGTGGATATGATGATGGAATGGTCTGAGATATGACAAGAAGAACATGCTCATTACGGACCTAAATTGCGTAATGGTCGCGAACAAGGCTAATGGCAAGAAAAGCCCGTTAGGGCAAGCATTTACCAGGTGCACGTTTAAATTATTGCATGAATATAAACATGCAACCAATATGTAGGAACTGATAGTTGCTGATTTAGATTGAAAACTTGGACAAACCTGAATAGAATACCTATCCAGGATATTGTTTCCAAGAGAAATAAACAGAGGTATTACTTACATAGGGCGTGATGTGAAAACTATAAAAAGGTCGTGTATGTCATGTGTTAATCACTTACTCTGGCCAAGTAAGTAGTGACATATGATACCACGAGTTTCTTATAGCGGACACATCTACATCCAATGTAGTAAAGGCGGGGTAAAGGGGACTAATTAAAAGTACCCAAATGAATCAGATAAGAAAAATATTTGATAATAATGTAAACGCACAACCAAGTGACGGGAGCGTATTACATTAGGATAATGAGCCCGAGTGAAGGGACAAAGAAGCATGTAAAATGATTTAGACGAGTATTGGGAAGGAGTGTACTTACACTCAAACCCAGAAAACGCAAGCATGTAAAATGATTTAGACGAGTATTGGGAAGGAGTGTACTTACACACGAACCCAGAAAACGCAAGCATGTAAAATGATTTAGACGAGTATTGGGAAGGAGTGTACTTACACACGAACCCAGAAAACGCAAGCATGTAAAATGATTTAGACGAGTATTGGGAAGGAGTGTACTTACACTCGAACCCAGAAAACGCAAGCATGTAAAATGATTTAGACGAGTATTGGGAAGGAGTGTACTTACACTCGAACCTAGAAAACGCAAGCATGTAAAATGATTTAGACAAGTATTGGGAGGGAGTGTGCTTACACTCGAACCCGGAGAATGTAAACATGTAAAATGATTTAGATATTTATTGGGAGGGGGTGTACTTACACTCGAACCCGGAAAATGCAAATATGTCCCTTAACGAGTCGTTTTTTGTAAAACGTCATACTTAAGGACAAAGTCGGAATATAAAAATGAAACCTTAGACTACGGTCAAGGTCAATTGAAATTCAAGAGCGAAAATAAATGATTCCAAACATAATAAGAGATGCTTAGAAGCTATATATGTATATATACATTTGAATATAGACAAGAATAAAAGATGATCTACGGGATCATCATAACCTACGGGATTAAACACAGTGTTAAGGTCTACGGGACCAAAAAGACCCTCGGGTCATAAAAGAGAAGGAGACGAGTTGTTAATATCTCACCTTAAAAAGGGTGAAAAACTTAAAGAAATAGCCTATGGGGCTAAATGAAAGAATCTAAGGGTCAATAGTGTAAAGCAAGGGAACTAGTTGTGATTTCCCGCATAAAACTAAGACTGTAAATGAATAAATTATGGACTGTCAATATCCTGGCATGGATAATGGACAAAGGTTAATGAGAAGATCCTAAAACTAAAATTTCGGTTTTAGTAAGAAATAGCGTTTTTACAAACATAAATTCTGATAGGAATTTAAACTATAAGCATGAAAGATGCAAGTCTTGACACAGATTGGCGCAAGACGATATATTCGAAAAGTGTTATTTTCGAAAATAAAAGGTTGATGCAAACTAAACACGATGTGACACGATCACGGTTAGGAAATGTAATGTGAAGTAAAATCACATTATAACCAAGCGAGCGGTGAAAAGTAACGGGACTAATAAGTCCAGTTAGTGAGACCGGTTAAGGTCAGCAATTCAAGTCAAGAAATTTGATTTGCTCGGAAACGGGGGATTCGGTATAATTGAGCCGAATCAATAAATCCGAAAACTAAAGAAATTATTGCTAAAAGCGAAATATTTCAATAAAGACCTTTAAACGGGTCAAGGTAACGGATTCACCAAGAGTTCGATAATATATAAAAGCGATGGATATCGCTAAGTTAACCAAACTAGCGGAAATAACGAGATTACGTTATTTCGAAGTTACACTATGTCGTATGAGATATGTAGACAATTAGTAACCAAAAAGATGTTACCGTACTTTTCGGACAATACTAACGATTGGTTAAAAAGTATAAGTAATATTTAAAAGATTTCTCGGCTCAAATACATTGAGTTTAAACTCAATGAATTATGTAAGAACAGGTTTCGAGGACGAAACCTCTTTAAGGGGGGTAGACTTGTAACACCCCGAAAACAGGCTTGGGTAATCAAACTTCGTTAATACCAAAAGACGGGTAAAGTACCGTCAGTGGTAAAAATTTAACCAGTAAATATTAGGATTTAAATAATTAATCCTAATATTAAACAAAAAGTCAATAAAAGCTTTTAGGAAATAAAAGCTTAGAAGGCCCGAGTTAACGGGACCTAAATTAAACTTAGTCATAAATATTCCCGAAACCGCTAAGCTAACTAGGAATGCTTGACCCGGTTAATAAAAGGGAATATGGATTGTAAATAAGTAGGTTATAACCTACTTAATAATTAACGAAACATGAGGGACCAAAGTTGGATATTTGGAAATAAGGTTTTTTTATTAAAAATAAAAAACACACTACACCTAGTGTGTGCGTGTGTGAGGTCGACCAGGAGAAAGCTCAGGGAGCTCAAACCCTAACTTCCACAACTTGATCAAATTGAAGCCCAAATCAAGAGCCAAATCACTGCATGAACACAAATTCGTGATCACCTAGTCATGGGGATTACAAGGTATGTTGAAATTTATGATTTGGTGATACCTTGAGATTTTGATGAACAATCATAATCGAAATTCTGGAATGAATCTTGAATCTATGAATGTTATGGTGATTATATCTTGGTGTAGAAACAAACCCTAGTAGAAAATTGGATGAATTGTTGTCAAAACTAGGGATTTGGTAATTACCCTATATTGTGATAAGTGGGTTTTATGTTAATATGATGAACACTCATGCTAGAGTGTTAATTTGATGAATATTGATTGTTATGAAATAAGTTCTTGATGTAGTTCATGAACACTAGACATAGAGGTTTGATTTGATGTAAATCTTTGTGAAAATAATTAGTTATGAACTAGTTAGTAAATATGGAAAATATGCACATTAGGTGTTCGATAAAATTCCTAAATGAGAACTAAAGTAATGAATTTTAGAGTGAAAACGCATATTCGAATGATATGGCAATTACGCGTGATATGAAGTGATAAGAGCTCTAAATACTATGTTGATTTAGACTTAAGGTAGAAAACATGTGATTGAAAGTAGTTAACTTTAGATAAGTTAAGTTAACTAATCATGAAGCCGAATAGTAGCATCGGCATAGAAAATAAGTGAGGTGGAATAGTCGTGATTGTTAATGACTAATTTAACCGCCTTGTAAATGTGTGACAATAGTTTGGCGCTTAACAAGCTAGGTGAAGCTTGGGGAGAAAGCGGGTCGAACGAGTCAAGCATAAAGGAAAAGCGTATTTGGGATGCAAGGTAAGTATATCTTACACTAGTCATATATTTATAATATTCTTTCGTCTTATTAGTTGCGAAAAAGAAAAATACCTAATTGAGATATGATGTTCCGACGTGTGGTCGTACGGAACAAGATAATTAAATATGACAAGAAAACATGGTGATGGCTAAAAATGAGTTAAACCGGTAATTCGATCATATTATGACGAATGAAGCATGTACTTTTAATGGTTATCATATAAGTTAAAACATAATAACCATTAAGGGCAAAATGGTAATTTTGACAATGGTAATTGGTCATATAGACTAAACGGGTCAAAAGGTGAAATTATCACCCTTTGACAATATCGACTAATGGGTTGTCAAGTTGCGTGAATTTAGGAAATAAATAGCACACGGATGCTTACATCGTTATCACTTAGTAGCCACTAAGGAAAGGTATTGAAACGGGTCAATATATTGATCCGAGCCAGGTATGTATAGTAATACAACTCATCATGTAGAATTTGGAGTTTTATAACAGTTGGACAAGGTTAAAATAAGATATTCGGTTATCTTTAGGAAAAGCGAATAAATTGAGTTATAATTATGGTGTTTAGAAACATATTGGTTTCTAAACAAGAATATGGTTAAAAGGTCGGACTTTGTGGTTCAAACAAGCACTAATAGTCCTTCGTCGTAAAAGAATGACAAAAATTGACTAAAACGCCCTTGTTGGCTAATTCGAATAAACAACCTTTAAAGGTAGTTTTGAAACGAGTTTTATGATCAATCAAATAATTAGAATAAGTGTAAGAAGCGAAATATGTAAATCTTCGGTCAAATGACTTTATATGAGCCTTTGTCGTGAATTAGTAATCAGATGAGAAAAACTCGGATTATATGGATCACCTCATTAAGTCCACCACAATTATAGTTGTGGTGGAAGATTTCTTGATTTGAATGTTGTAAATAACGCTAGAAATGAATGAAAGCAATTTTAAGCTTAAAGTGCTTAAATACCCTAACGGGTCAAAATAAGCACTTGAACATAAACGGGTTCTAGCTAAGTAAGAAACCCATGATTAATGATTTATTTGATAGGAAATATTGAAATGATGATTCTCATGAGTTTATAGATCAAGTAAACGTGTTTGTTTGATAAAATAGCGAACGGGTCAAAATTTGGTAAAAATGTAATAAGCCGAAGACTTAAAAGTCTCAAAAATTTGCTAATCCGGATGTCGGATTTTAACTCCAAATGATGGAGAATCAAATTACAAACACGTAGGAAGAAACGGTAGGCCAAACGGATAAGCGGTTTGAAAGATACGAAAGATTTCGTGTCAAATTACGGCAAAATGGAGAAGTTACATGCAGGGTCCACCGTAAATTACGGTGCCACCGTAATTTACGGTGGAGCCAATAAAGCTACGGTGGGTTTCTACTGTTTTACGGTAGAAAAGCATGAACCCAGGGACCACCGTAAATTACGGTCCCACCGTAATTTACGGTGGTGAATTTTTTTATATATTTTGTTTTTCATTGAGAAATCAATTGTTTCCCCGGACATCGTTCGGACATGATTTAAATCTTGTATGACTAAAGCATTTCATGTTATTGAAATGTAGGTACTTTTGGACGCCGGAAGACGATCAAGCTCAGCGAAGAACCGAACACGATAAAGATACACGCTTCCGCACTTTGCCACGTTGTAAAATTTAAACAACGAATTCGATCATGTTACCTAGAATAATTTATGAATTGTAAAAGTTTTAATAAACCCGTATTTTTATAGTATGTGTAGTCTTAACTGCACATCTAATTGTTGGTATTTACACTATAAACGTTAAATAGAAACTAGGGTGTTACATTTGCTCGGTATGCTAAAGTCTACCCGCTCACAAATAGTCAATCACGACCTATAGTATGCATGTATATACAATCAGTTTCGAGTTCGCAATGTTTCACATGCAATCTATGTCATACAGTATGTTTATGCATTTCTCATCAAGCATCACATAGCAGTGGGTTCATGCTCACACAATCATACTCCATATAACTGAGTTCTTCTGAACTAACAGAGTTAATAAATTTTAACAGAGTTAATGTGCCATAACACATGTGCCGAATACATATCTTTGGCGAAATCCCCATTGGGCCGAAATCCCCCATATGACGAAAACACTAAGTGTTTTCGTTGTTTCTTGTGTTTTCGGTGGTTACATCATCACTATCAATGAGTTACAATCAGCCGCAACCCTAAACCACAACAACAGTTATCTAATAATGACTCAATCGTACCAACCATCTACTCATATAATCATTCCATTGGACCAAACTATATAATCATATGAATTATCAAGTCACTAGTCAATCATCACAACATGCACCGATTAATTCCTCGGTTTGTGATATGCCGCCAAAAACAAAGAATTGTTTAACTCTTATATTCCTCAAAAGTCAAGATATGGATATTCATAGCATCATTACTCTTATCAATTCCAGCCGACAATCTATATTATACATATATGACTTTTCATGCATATACACATAAGCACTTCACATAAGCACTTCACATGTCTTTTGATTTTAATTTGACCAAACACCAACCTATTACAAT
Organism: Helianthus tuberosus; assembly: GCA_030545235.1. Lineage (NCBI taxonomy): Eukaryota > Viridiplantae > Streptophyta > Magnoliopsida > Asterales > Asteraceae > Helianthus > Helianthus tuberosus. The sequence goes on from JARYGA010060550.1 coordinate 1,548,737, forward strand.
CCTATTGGACCAAGATAATGGATCTGACAACTATACAACAATTTTAATTACAATTCATGAACCTTTCACATGATGATATGACAACAATTATTAAATGCAATAGAATGATTGGGCCATTAAAAGTCTGATCACATGCATTGTTGATGCGTGTGAAGTGTTATATATATTAGGTGTATGTTTTAAGCCCTTTTTAACACTTATTTTAGCTAAGTTTTAAATTTATAAAACACGATATTTCACTAACACTAAACACACATATGGGCAAGTGCACCCATCGTTGAGTGTAGTATAGCGTTGGTAAGATACCGAGGTCGTCCAAGGACACAAGAGCTTTTAGTACTGGTTTATCCTCAACGTCTAACCAAAATAAAAGTTTAGGAAAATGTTTTAAATTAAGAAAATTAAAAACTAACTAAAATGTTGAAAATAAAAATAAAAAGAAAAAAAAACAGATAGACAAGATGAATCACTTGGTTCCGACTCGTATCTAGTATAACCTTTGATTATTTCCGCACTTTTGCACATAATTAAGAGATTATCTTAGTTATTGTAGTAGGCCCCTCTTTTGAAGGTGACGTTACCCTCACCTCAGTAGTTTGAGTCAGCAGGGATACAATCCTAAAAGGGTGGATTATTGGAAGATAATGAATTAAGTTATTAATGCAGTATTGTGGTAGGCCCCGCTTTTGGCGGTGACGTTACCCTCGGCTAAGTAGTCTGAGTCAGCAGGGATACAGTCCTAAATAGCCGGGTTATAGTATTAATAGTAGTTAACTTATGAGGGGATCAAAGAGTTTGGACCCCCGCCATCCAATACCGTGAAGTATTGAAGGAGGTCCTACTAAATTTGACCCAGGTCCATTGCAGGACCTCTAAACGCTGAACAATGGCAAGACCTTTACCAAACCATTCCCTTAACCCCCGACAAGGTAGCCAACATATCTCCATATAGACCGTGGAGATATGAATGGTGAAAATCCTTTATTTTATATAGACAGTAAAATAATGCCAAGACACCACGGACAAACGATAAGGAAAGATCACCTTCAACATAAGTAACTAGTTATTAAAGTCATTAATACAAAACCAAATAAAAAGTGCAAAAGATTAGAAATAAAAAGTATTATACTAGACACTTTGTCTTCACCAAGTGATGTAAGAGACTTAGGCAAACATGGCCTTGATTGTCAAGAACTCTTACGATCAATCTTGGATCCCGAGACGACTCACACACTCTACGATGGACAATGGATGATGGTTGTGGATGATGGTGTTGTGATGGTGGTGGGTGGTGGATGAAGTGTGAGAGAGGTGGTGTGGCAAGGGATGAGATGAAATGAATCCAAGCACTCCTATTTATAGGCTGAACAGAGAGCTGGCCACGGCCCCGTGTCCGCTGGGCACGGCCCCGTGTCCGTCTGACAATCTCTCTCCTTATTAATTGTAATTCGCAATTACAATAAATGCGCCTGCTGTACTTTCGACACGCCCCCGTGTCCGCTGAGCACGGCCCGTGGTGGGCAATAGAAGCTTCTATAGGTTTGTCTTTTCTGCTGCTTCTTGGGCACGGCCCCGTGCTGGCTGAGCACGGGGTGTGTTCAGTCTTCTGATTTCTCTACTTTGCTTTGGAAGGTGCCGTTGAGGGGTCGGGCAGTCCACTAATGTTCCTTTTCTTGTATTTATGTTGGATTTAGCTGTCTTTTTGCTTCTTTTGCGTTTTTGAGCTCATTTAATCCTGAAAATACAAAAGGAAGACAAAAACACTCTTTTTCCAATATTAGTACTTAAAAAGGGTTTGTTTTATGCCTTATTTGATGTAATTTATATGTTGCATTTTACACACATCAAATACCCCCACACTTGAACTTTTGCTTGTCCTCAAGCAAAACTCTTTAATATGTGGCTTACACTCCCAAATGGAATAGGTAGAAGAGAAGGTTTTGGGCTTGTCGTAGAGTGTCGGGATATCCAAGATCTTTTTAGGTTTTATTTTTATTTATTTACACTCCTATTCGTAATGATTTATTTAGAACTTTTCATAAAAGAAATTACTTATTTGGGCATAACATGTCTTTTTTAAAATTCTATTTAAATACAAGTTCACATACCTCACGGGGAAATCACTCACACTCGGCCGAATGTGTATTTTTAGTGAATCACTCGAGAGCGGCATGGAACTTATTCCTACCATAGGCTTGCCACGAAAACAATCCTCCTCCTTTTTAACTTTTATACCTTTGTAGATATCAAGAGGACTTTGTGGGTTAAGGGGTTAGGCTAGGGTTAAAGGTAGGTGGTTGGGTTAGTGGTTAGTAGAAAAAGGGCTAAAAGCGTAACAAGTGTCGGTTTTCGTATTTTTGCAACTTTTTATTTTGATGAAGCTTTATTCAAACTAAGTTATTTTTGATTAACTTGTTTGTTTATTTTCTTTTTGCTTCATCATTATCACACTTTTTTTTTTTTACGAAGAACCGAACTTGTTACTAAAATAAAGGGTTAAAAATGAAAAAGGTTTTGGTGGGTAAAAGGGTTTTTTGTTTGGGTGATGAAACGAAAAGGTTTAGGCTCAAAGGGGCTAACTAGGGGGATTTTTGGGTAGGTGGTAAAAGAAAAAGAAAAATAATGGTGTAGAAATAAAAAGGGTTAGTCCTAATGCCTCCATCATTTACTTACTCGGGTTTAAGTTGATAAGGACCGGGAATGTATTGTCATGGCAAGTTCTAGAGTCGTAAGAACCAAGCGGCTATTCACACAAGAAACGAAAAATGAGCATTTAGTCAAATGATATGTAATTGTGTGCTCAATAAAGGCTCAAAACTCACTTTTGTGGGAATGGGTTTTTATGTGATCAAGTATATATAATCAAATTTTAACTAAGTTTGTCATGCCTTTTCATAATTTTCTTATGTTGGTTCTTTTTATCACTAAGCTATTGGTTGTAAATTCTTAAAAATATAACATTTTTGAGAACTTGAATTTCCCGAGTTAAACCTAGACAAGTAAAAAAAATGAAATTTTTGAAAAAATTTGGGGTGATTAGCGGTTCCAATAGAGTTTTGTGTAAGGCTTGTATTTAGGACTTGCAAAATTCAAGGTTTTAGCATCCCCCCCACACTTAAATTACACATTGTCCTCAATGTGTCCCAAAAATAAATTTTTAGGTTGATTAGATGTGTAAAATAGTGTTTAAAAAGCAAAAATTTGTGTTACTGGGCACTGAACACGGCCCCGTGTTGTCCGGGCACGGCCCCGTGTTCAAGTGCCAGTAACAGAATTAAAACAAGAGAAACAGAAGCCTGGACACGGGGGCGTGTTAGGTGAACACGGCCCGTGTCCAGTTACCTGAACTGGGCGTTTTCTGCAGGGTGCTCAGCACGGGGCCGTGTTGGTTGGGCACGGCCCGTGTTGAACCTTCTGAAATGGTGAGAATTGTCGGGTTGCCTTGTTCTTGTGCATGGGTTCATTTTTCTCGTTCCCCTTTTCATCCTTTACCACCATGAGTGTGTTTTATTCATTACAAACCATCCAAACCTTAAAACCATCATTTCATTTCATCATAGAGAGAACTTACATAGTCCTAAATTAAACTAGATAAAACAAAGAAATAACAAACCATGGAGTCCTAGCCTTTCTTTATTTTAATTAGCAAAATTTCCAAGAAGTAATAATTCTTGGTTAAACAAGGCCTTTTTGAACTCCTTCTTCCGCGTGCGGTTCTCCTCAAATGTCGGCGAGCCATTCTTCCACCTCCCTTGGAAGGAGAAAAGAAGGCTCATTGGCATTAGTTTGAGGAGTTTCAACTTCCACCGGGATCTCTTGTTGGTGTTCCACGGGAGGTTCCGCCGGAAAGTCTTCCCACCCGGTAGGGTTGTTGATTCCGAGTGCCAGGTTCCAATCCTGTTGAGGAAGGACTGGTTCCATTGGAGGTGCTACAAGAATATTTAACCTCTGGTGCAAGAGGTTAATTTCTTGGAAGTTGCTTTCAAGTCCCATCGTAAGATTGTTAATACGGTCGATTAGGACCTCCTCTACTGAAGTCATTTCGTCGAGAGCCTCCCTTAATGCTATCACATAGTGCACAAGTGTAGCTTCAATGGAGGGTCTTCTTCCTCTTTGGCTGTTTGACGAATGCACAGAAGATGTTTCGCTGTTTTCACTCGACATCCTACGAAAAATAAACTAAAAATAGTTTATTTAATGAAACAGTGACCGGACACGGCCCCGTGCTCACTGAGCACGGCCCCGTGTTTATCTTTCTGCAGAGTTTCGGAACAAGGAAACTTGGATTTTTAAGTTATTTTCTGAACTTGTGGGGCCTTTTTAGCTACTAATAACTTAAAACAATGTTTCATAACATGTTTTTACCAAGATTCTTTGAACAAAACTCATTTATCCCTACCATAGAGTTGGAGGAACTCCAAACTTTCAATGGTAGCTCTTGGAGAAAGATGGAGAAGAAGGAAATGGCTAAAAGAGGAAAGGACAAGATGGGTTGTTGGAACCTTCTTTTAGACTTACCTAGGATAGTTTGAGAGAAGATTCCTGCAAATCTCTGTCCCAAGTTGGTCCAAATGTGCAGAATTCTTGGCTGCATTTATAGAAAACGACAGCATCCTGGACACGGCCCCGTGTTCAGTGGACACGGCCCCGTGTGCAGGTGGAGTTCTGACACAGTTTGTCCGTATCTGACGTACTGATCAGAATGGGATCTTTCGATGGACACGGGGGCGTGTTGGCTGGGCACGGCCCCGTGCCAACACGCCCCCGTGTCTAGGGACTGTTTTATGAAGTTGTCTAGTTTTTTAAGGAACTTGTTAGTATCGGGTGGCTCCTGACTGGTTGGAACAACCCCAAAGTGCCTAAGATACCTTAATTGTCCTAGACTAAGGCGAGAACGCAAGAGGTTGTCGGTGAGGGTAATTCCTATTTTCGTTCTAGGTGGACAAGTCCAACCCTTTCCCGGGCTCTTGTTAAAGAAGGTGTATGCCGAATCGCTCAGGTCTATGTATGCACCGAACGAAGTCGATGGAGAGTCCTTCACGGCACAATCGACACAGGGACGACTATCGTCCAAGTCTTTGCTAGGTACGAAGGTATTTTCGGGAGCAACGAGGTTGTCGGAATGCGGTTCCAACATTTCTTCATGGGTATCGTCTTGGGGTGGATTAATAAAATCCTTCCCAAGCTCTTCTAACCATTTCAGAATTAGCTCTTCTAGTTGAAATAACTCGTCAAGGAGCATTTCCCCTAGAATATCTGGCTGGGCGCATTCGAGGGAGAAATAGTGCTTATTTTTACTTTCGCCCCTCTTAAGGTTGTGAGAAGTTGGTGGGTCCATGTAGTGGGGCCTATAACTTAGGAAGTAGCATTTTACTTCTTCATGTCCGCCACCACATAATTGACACCACGTACCATAAGAGTGCCGAAAGTAAAAATAATTACTATCACTCATGTTTATGTCAGAAATTACCAACCGCCGGGATCTAACGGTTCTGTTTTCAGTAACTGAAACTTGGGCACGGGGGCCTGTTGAGTGGGCACGGCCCCGTGTTCAGCTTACTGTCTGATGTAAAACAGGATTGCCAGTTCCAATGATTGAGCACGGGGGCGTGTTCAGCGGGCACGGCCCGTGCTGAGCTCTGCAGAAGCTGAAAAACTAAGAAAAAACCTAAAAAAAAATAAAAGAAGATTAGGCCGTTGATTCCTAACTTTCTTAAAATCCTTGTTTCCCCGGCAACGGCGCCAAAAACTTGATGCGTGTGAAGTGTTATATATATTAGGTGTATATTTTAAGCCCTTTTTAACACTTATTTTAGCCAAGTTTTAAATTTATAAAACACGATATTTCACAAACACTAAACACACATATGGGCAAGTGCACCCATCGTTGAGTGTAGTATAGCGTTGGTAAGATACCGAGGTCGTCCAAGGACACAAGAGCTTTTAGTACCGGTTTATCCTCAACGTCTAACCAAAATAAAAGTTTAGGAAAATGTTTTAAATTAAGAAAATTAAAAACTAACTAAAATGCTGAAAATAAAAATAAAAAGAAAAAAAAACAGATAGACAAGATGAATCACTTGGTTCCGACTCGTATCTAGTATAACCTTTGATTATTTCCGCACTTTTGCACATAATTAAGAGATTATCTTAGTTATTGTAGTAGGCCCCTCTTTTGAAGGTGACGTTACCCTCACCCCAGTAGTTTGAGTCAGCAGGGATACAATCCTAAAAGGGTGGATTATTGGAAGATAATGAATTAAGTTATTAATGCAGTATTGTGGTAGGCCCCGCTTTTGGCGGTGACGTTACCCTCGGCTAAGTAGTCTGAGTCAGCAGTGATACAGTCCTAAATAGCCGGGTTATAGTATTAATAGTAGTTAACTTATGAGGGGATCAAAGAGTTTGGACCCCCGCCATCCAATACCGTGAAGTATTGAAGGAGGTCCTACTAAATTTGACCCAGGTCCATTGCAGGACCTCTAAACGCTGAACAATGGCAAGACCTTTACCAAACCGTTCCCTTAACCCCCGACCAGGTAGCCAACATATCTCCATATAGACCGTGGAGATATGAATGGTGAAAATCCTTTATTTTATATAGACAGTAAAATAATGCCAAGACACCACGGACAAACGATAAGGAAAGATCACCTTCAACATAAGTAACTAGTTATTAAAGTCATTAATACAAAACCAAATAAAAAGTGCAAAAGATTAGAAATAAAAAGTATTATACTAGACACTTTGTCTTCACCAAGTGATGTAAGAGACTTAAGCAAACATGGCCTTGATTGTCAAGAACTCTTACGATCAATCTTGGATCCCGAGACGACTCACACACTCTACGATGGACAATGGATGATGGTGGTGGATGATGGTGTTGTGATGGTGGTGGGTGGTGGATGAAGTGTGAGAGAGGTGGTGTGCCAAGGGATGAGATGAAATGAATCCAAGCACTCCTATTTATAGGCTGAACAGAGAGCTGGCCACGGCCCCGTGTCCGCTGGGCACGACCCCGTGTCCGTCTGACAATCTCTCTCCTCATTAATTGTAATTCGCAATTACAATAAATGCGCCTGCTGTACTTTCGACACGCCCCCGTGTCCGCTGAGCACGGCTCGTGGTGGGCAATAGAAGCTTCTATAGGTTTGTCTTTTCTGCTGCTTCTTGGGCACGGCCCCGTGCTGGCTGAGCACGGGGCGTGTTCAGTCTTCTGATTTCTCTACTTTGCTTTGGAAGGTGCCGTTGAGGGGTCGGGCAGTCCACTAATGTTCCTTTTCTTGTATTTATGTTGGATTTAGCTGTCTTTTTGCTTCTTTTGCGTTTTTGAGCTCATTTAATCCTGAAAATACAAAAGGAAGACAAAAACACTCTTTTTCCAATATTAGTACTTAAAAAGGGTTAGTTTTATGCCTTATTTGATGTAATTTATATGTTGCATTTTACACACATCAATTGTCTTTGTCATCATCGATCCACTAGAAACATTCACATCAATTCTAAATCATAACAGAAACATTGAGTATCTACTCAAATAATATAAGATCACATATCCATCAAGATCAATCCCAACATAACATACGATGCACGAAGATCTAGATACTTACCATTCATCATTCAGTCCTACGATCCTAAATACTTCACAATCACAGTTACCACATGATAATAAGACAACAGTACGATGAAACAAATCTAATAACCATTAACAGTTGATTACTAACCACAAGCTTGATCCAGAAGGATGATGTTTCGAAGGGGGTTTGTTCACTGCCGTCGCACAACTAATAGAGAGTTTAGGGTTTGAGTTTATGTATACTAACATGTAACACCCTAGTTATTTAATATGTAAATACCAACGATTAGATGTGTAGTTAAGACTACACATGCTATAAAAATACGGGTTTATTAAAACTTTTATAAATCATAGGTTATTCTACAAAACATGGTCGAATTCGTTGATTAAAATCTACAACGTTGCAATGTGCGGAAGCGTGTATCTTTGTCGTGTTCGGTTCTTCACTGAGCTTGATCGTCTCCCGGCACCCCAGAAAGTACCTACATTTCATAAACATGAAATGCTTTAGTCATACGGTATTTAAAACGCATTTAAACGAGTCCGGAAAACAACTGATCAAAATATACATTTTTGTACGGGGTCCACCGTAAATTACGGTGGACACCGTAATTTACGGTGGTCCTTGTTTTGACTTGTTTTCACCGTAAATCATAAGAGATTCACCGTAGCATTTTTCAACTCCACCGTAAATTACGGTGGACACCGTAATTTACGGTGGCACCTGCATTCAGCTTCTCCAATTTGCCGCAACTTGACACGAAATCTTTCGTATCTTTCAAACCGCTTATCCGTTTGACCTACCGTTTCTTCCTACATGTTTGTAATTTGATTCTCCATCATATGGAGTTAAAATCCGACATCCGGCTTGATAAAATTCAAGACTTTTAAGTCTTCGGCTTATTACTCTTTTACCAAAATTTGACCCGTTCGTGATTTTATCAAACATACAAGTTTGTTTGACCCTTATTTCTCATAAACCTATTAAATTCAAGGATATCTAACATATTGGGTTCCAATTATAGAATTATATACATTCTTTAACCCATTTTCACCCATATGCTTATTTGACCCGTTTGAGGTATTCAAGCATATTTTAGCACCATTTGCTTTCATTCAATTTCAAAATATATATATCCATATTTCTTAACAAAGGATCTTCCACCACAACTATATTTGTGGTGGATTCGATGTGATGATTTATGTGTACCAGAATTTACCCTTCAAATAGTTATTTTACGGCAAAGACTCAAATAGAGCCATTTGACTAACGTTTTACATCTTTCAACTTCTATACTCTTCCTAAGTAATTATTTAATTGAAAAACTCATTTCCAAACAACCTTTAAGGGTTGTTTGTTCAATTTGGCCTACAAGGGCGTTTTGGTCAATCTTAGTCCTTCATTTACGACGAAGGACAATTAGTGCTTGTTTGAACCCCAAAGTCCGACCTTTTAACCATATTCTTGTTTAGAAACCAATATGTTTCTAAACACCATAATCATAACTCAAATTATTCGCTTTACCTAAAAGATAACCGAATGGCTTATTTTAACTTTGTCTAACTGTCATAAACTCCAAATTCTACATGATGAGTTGTATTACTATACGTACCTGGCTCGGATCAATATATTGACCCGTTTCAATACCTTTCCTTAGTAGCTATGTAAGCATCCATGTGCTATTTATTTCCTAAATTCATGCAACTTGACAACCCATTAGTCGATATTGTCAAAGGGTGATGATTTCACCTTTTGACCCGTTTGGTCTATATGACCAATTACCATTGTCAAATTGTCAAAATTACCATTTTGCCCTTAATGGTTATTATGATTTAACTTATATGATAACCATTAAAAGTACATGCTTCATTCGTCATAATATGATCGAATTACCGGTTTAACTCATTTTTAGCCATCATTATGTTTTCTTGTCATATTTGATTATCTTGTTCCGTACGACCACATGTCGGAACATCATATCTCAATTAGGTATTTTTCTTTATTCGTAACTAATACGACGAAAGAATATTATAAATAAATAACTAGTGTAAGATATACTTACTTTGCATCCGAATTATGCTTTTTCCACCATTCTTGCTTCGTTTGACCCGCTTCCTTTCCAAGCCTCCACCTAGCTTGTCAAGCGCCAAACTATCATCATAATTCGTAAGACGGTTATATTAGTCATCATTAATTATGACTATTCCATCTTACATATTTTCTATCACAAATACCATTCGATTTTGTTAATGGTCGGTTTGACTACTAAAAGTCAAACGCCCCTTAGCATATAAATGCACATTCAAGTTCTATCTATTAATTAGTAGCTAACATGATCTTATACACTTAGTTACATGAACATGGCTACCAAATTTCATCATAACATTCAAACCCATTTCAATCATGTATGAACAAGTTCCCAAATCACTTAATTTGTTTGAGTGCCTTGTTTCTATTATCCAATATGATGATTTTAAACATAAACTTATCATCACCTTTACTATTACATAAAAACCCACTTCCTAGTTTACTTGTTAATCACATACAAGTGATATTACTTCAAGTTCTTCATGATTTCATCATTTCTAACAAAACCCACTTCTAGTTACTTATGAACTCTTAACAAAATCTCTAATTTGTTCAAGTAGTTCATTCATATGAATTAGTATGATGTTTATAAACACCATTAGGACATCAATTTCATCAATTCAACCAAAACCCACATAGCTCATACTAGGGTAATTATCAAATCCCTAGTTTTGACAACAATTCATCAAGATTTCTACTAGGGTTTGTTCCTAAACCAAGATATAATCACAATAACACTCATAGATTTAATATTCATTCCAGAATTTCGACTATGATTGTTCATCATAATCTCAAAGTATCACCAAATCATAAATTTCAACATACCTTGTGATCCCCACGACTAGGTGATCATTAATACGTGTTCATGCATTCGATTCGGGCTGGATTCGACCTTCAATTTCGTTGATTTGTTGAAGCTAGGGCTAAAGCTCCATGGGAGCTTTCTCCTGACCTTAACCACGCACGCACACACACACTTGTGTGTGTGTTGTGTTTATTTTTAAGTTTTTAATTTCAATTTCAAGTTACCCGGCTTTGGTCCCTCGTGTTTGGTTAGTTATTAATTAGATCACAACCTAATTATTTTCAATAACATTCCCACTTATTAACTAGGTTTAATATTCCTAGTGAACTTAGCGGGTTCGGGAATATTTATGACTAAGTTTATTTTAGGTCCCGTTAACTCGGGCCTTCTAAGCTTTTATTTCCTTAAAAGCTTTTATTCACTTTTTAGTTATTATTAGGATTAATTATTTAAATCCTAATATTTACCGGGTAAATTTTTACCACTAAAGGTATTTTACCCGTCTTTACTATTAACGTGGTTTGATTACCAAAGCCGTTTTCGGGGTGTTACATAACAAGTCACGTAATCCCTTTTATGCGTGAATATAATGTATGGTAACCGGCCCCCCCTTAATCAAAACAATCGCTCACTTGGACTTCTACTCGGCCCAACCACTATTTCTATGAATGATGGCCCAACTACTATTTCAATGCATAAAGTGTGTGTACGTGTGAATGATACCCCTAGCCAACCCATGAGTTGAGTAACAAGGTCCAAGTAATCAACCCACAATCACTTTTTAATACAATACACATACATATCACAGACACTTATAATGCACATCACGTATATAACCAATGCTTTGTGAACGAGTATTAAGTTGAATAGAACCCTTGGAAACTCGGGTTGTCACATTATCCCCATCTTGAAAGAAATTTCGTCCCGAAATTTAGCACGTGGTTACTGAAGAAGCTAGTTGTGTTGTGTAGTTTACTGGTTTTCCTGGGGTGTCACATCATCCCCCCGTTGATTTGGAATTTCGTCCCGAAATTCTGTAGTAGCTTCAGCCTCAGTAGTGGTTGCACTGTTTCCGAACAACTGGGGATACTTAGGTTTCATTTGATCTTCTCGCTCCCAGGTGAACTCTGGGCCACGACGGGAGTTCCAACGAACCCGAACAAGAGGTATTCTGGTGTGCTTGAGGACCTTAACGTCCCGGTCCGTGATTTCAACTGGTTCCTCGACGAATCGCAACTGATCGTTGATAGTGAGCTCCTTTAGGGGAACTATGAGGGTCTCATCTGACAGACACTTCTTCAGATTCGACGCGTGAAAAACGTTGTGAACTGCACTGAGTTCAGCTGGTAAGTTCAGTCTGTAGGCCACTTTGCGGATTGAGCTTGCCTCGTTTTTCAAAACGAACCACACCCTTCCAGGGTGAAACTTTGAGTAGCACTTGATCCCCAACCTGGAATTCGAATGGTTTCCTGCCCTTATCGGCGTATGCTTTCTGACGGTCGCGAGCTGCCGCCATGCGTTGTCGTATCTGAGCGATCTTTTCAGTAGTATCAACTACGAGTTCTGGGCCCGTAATCTGACTATCACCCACCTCTGCCCAACAAAGAGGTGATCGGCATTTACGCTCGTACAATGCCTCGAATGGAGCGGCTTGAATGCTGGTGTGGTAACTGTTGTTATACGAGAACTCCACTAATGGAAGATGTTTTTCTTAGCCGTTGCCGAAATCGATTACACACGCACGAAGTATGTCTTCTAAAGTTTGAATAGTGTGCTCAGAGTGCCCATCCGTCTGAGGGTGATAAGCTGTGCTCATGTCTAAACGAGAGCCAAAAGATTTGTGCATTGCTTGCCACAGTTCTGAAGTAAAACGTGCGTCACGATCAGAGATAATGGAGGTTGGCACCCCGTGCCTTGAAACCACTTCTTTTAAGTAGATGTCTGCTAAGGTAGAGAACTTGTCTGTTTCCTTAATAGCCAGGAAGTGTGCAGACTTTGTGAGTCGATCCACGATCACCCAAATAGTGTCATTTCCGCGCTGAGATCTAGGTAGGCCAGTAACAAAATCCATGGAAATTTGTTCCCTTTTCCATTGTGGTATCTCAGGTTGTTGGAGTGGGCCCGATGGTTTCTGATATTCCGCTTTGACTCTCGCACAAGTCAAACACTTGCTAACGTAAGTTGCTATATGAGCTTTCATGCTAGGCCACCAATATGTAGTTCTCAAGTCATGGTACATCTTATCCGAACCAGGATGTACTGAGTAGCGAGACTTATGAGCTTCATCCATTACAAGCTCGCGTAAGTTGCCATAGAGTGGGACCCAAAAGCGTCCTGTTACATAGTAGGCGCCGTCTGCCTTTTGTTCTAACCGTTGCCTTGAGCCGCGTAGGGCTTCAGCCCTGACGTTTTCTGGTTTCAATGCTTCTACCTGAGCATCTCGTATCTGTGAAGGAGGACTAGACTGAATAGTGAGTTGCAACGCTCGTACACGCCTAGGTGTGGTATCCTTTCGACTGAGGGCGTCAGCCACCACATTGGCTTTGCCCGGATGGTACTTTATAGCACATTCGTAATCGTTCAGTAACTCGACCCATCGACGTTGTCGCATGTTCAACTCTTTCTGCTTGAAGATATGCTCGAGACTCCTGTGATCGGTGTAGATGGTGCACTTAGTACCGTACAGGTAATGTCGCCATATCTTGAGCGCAAAAACAACAGCTCCCAGCTCTAAATCATGTGTAGTGTAATTTCGTTCGTGAATCTTAAGTTGGCGCGAAGCATAAGCAATGACTTTATCCCGTTGCATCAACACACATCCAAGACCTTGGATAGATGCGTCGCAGTAGACTACAAAATCGTCCGTGCCTTCAGGCAATGAGAGGATAGGTGCGCTACAAAGTCTATCCTTCAAGTGCTGAAACGTTGTTTCCTGTGTATTACCCCACGGTAAGCAACACCTTTCTGTGTCAGTAATGTGAGCGGCTGTGCAATCTTTGAGAAGTCTTTGATGAATCTTCTGTAGTATCCCGCCAAACCCAAGAATTGGCGAATTTCTGTTGGTGTGCGAGGTACAGGCCAGTTCTTGATCGAATCTACCTTGGATGGATCAACATGAATCCCATCCTTGTTTACCACGTGGCCTAGGAAGTGGACTTCACGAAGCCAGAAGTCGCATTTTGAAAACTTGGCGTACAGTTGTTCCGTTCGAAGGAGTTCCAAAATAAGTCGTAAGTGCTGCTCGTGTTCCTCCTGACTCTTCGAATAGATCAGGATGTCGTCGATGAAGACAATAACGAACTTGTCAAGATAAAGTTTGCACACTCTGTTCATAAGATCCATGAAAACCGCAGGGGCGTTCGTTAACCCGAATGGCATGACCAAAAACTCGTAATGGCCGTAGCGAGTTCTGAATGTTGTTTTGGAGACGTCCTCGTCCCGGACTCTCAGTTGATGATAACCTGATCTCAGATCAATCTTCGAGTAATAGCTCGACCCTTGCAACTGGTCAAATAAGTCATCGATGCGTGGAAGAGGATAGTGATTCTTCACGGTCACCTTGTTCAGTTCGCGGTAATCTATGCACATGCGGAAGGTACCGTCTTTCTTCTTCACAAATAATATTGGAGCTCCCCAGGGCGAAGAGCTAGGACGTATGAAACCCTTTTCCAAGAGTTCTTGCAATTGCGTAGATAGTTCTTCCAGTTCAGTTGGAGCTAAGCGATAGGGTGCTCGAGCTATAGGTGCTGCTCCTGGAGCTAGCTCAATCTGAAATTCGACCTGGCGATGAGGCGGTAGCCTAGGTAAATCTTCAGGAAACACTTGAGGTAAGTCGCGAACTATTGGAATATCCTCAATCTTTTTCTCTTTCTTCGATGTATCAGTAACGAGTGCTAATATTGCAGTGTGGCACTTTCGCAAACACTTATGAGCCTTCAAAAAGGAGATGATGCCACTCATGACACCACTCTTGTCGCCTTGAACTTCGAGAGGTTCTTTGCCAGTACGGGGAATACGAATGACCTTCTCCATGCATAAAATCTCTGCTTGCTGTTGGGATAAGCAATCCATACCAATGACGATGTCAAAACTACCCAGAGTTATAGGAATGAGATCGATAGAGAAAGTCTGACCAGCGAGGATAAGATTACAACCCTGAACTATGCGTGTGGCCTCTAGACTTTTACCGTTAGATAATTCTACGACATGTTTGTTGTTCAAAAGTGTTGGTGCGCGTTTAAGCATTTGACTAACTTTCAGAGACATATAACTGGTATCCGCACTAGAATCAAATAGTACAGTAACATAAAAGTCGTCGAGAAGAAACTTACCCATAACCACATTAGGATCATTCCTTGCATCACCCTGACCAATCACGAACGCTCGATCCCTAGCACCATTGTTGTTGTTGTTTCCCCCATTGTTGTTTCCATTGCCTTGATTATTGTTGTTGTTCTGGTTTCGGTTTAACTGGGGGCAGTGCCTCTTGAAGTGACCTTCAGCACCACAATGAAAACATCCCTTGTTACCCTGTTGTTGGTTCTGTTGCGTTTGTTGCTGCTGCTGATTCTGAGTTACAGGCCGTGGGCTCCTACAATCCTTGGCCTCATGACCCATCTTGAGACACCTCTGACAACGACCCTTGTTGCACTGGCCACTGTGGTGTCTATTACAATTGTTGCACTTTGGGTGATTTCCTTGATATCTTTTCTGCCCCTGACTACCAGAGGATTGCTGACCCGGACTCTGATAGTCATTAGTCTTGCATTGCTGAGCTTGAGACTGAACAGTAGTTGAACCCCTACTGGAATCCCCCTCCCATTTCCGCTTGTTGTCACTGGGAGTAGTAGGAGTAGCTGAAGTAGTAGCGGTAGTAGTAGCGCTGATACGTTTAGGCAGCCTGTTCTGTTCCACTGCCTTATCGGTGAGGCGGTGAGCTAACTTGACGATCTGCTGAATGGTGCCAAGATTCGTTGAGGTTACATGACTTTGAATTTCCGGCACTAGACCCTTGAGATACAGTTCGATACGCTTAATGGGAGGGTCTACCATGGTAGGACACAGAATAGCCAACTCGTTTGACCTTTTGGTGTACGCTTCAATTTCCGATCCCGTCATCTGCAAATTGTAAAACTCCACCTCCAGCTTGTGAATGTCATCACGGCTACAGTATTCCTCTTTGATCAACTCCTTGAAATCATTCCAGGGTGTGGCGTTAGCAACTGCCAACCCTAACATCTGAACTTGCGCCTTCCACCAAGTCAGCGCAATGCCTTCTAGAGTACCAGTGGCGTACTTCACCCTGCGAGCCTCAGGGCATTCACACATCTCAAAACGGACTCGAGCTTTTCAAACCAATGGAGGAGTCCAACTGCTCCTTCCGTGCCACTAAAAGTGCTAGGACGACAGTCCATGAAAGTCTTGAAGGTGCAAACAGGTGGTTGACCTGTTGTGTATAAGAATCAGAACAAGATTAAACACAAGAGTTGGTTTAGGAGTGTAGGATCTAAAGATCCTGGTGTGAGTTACAACTGCAGGGTATACCTCTTGCTTGTGCGGCTGCAAGTGCCGCAGCAACTTGTTCGTTGATGAGAGCCGTCAACTGGGCTTGCATCATGTTAATACGTCCAGCCATGATCTTCATAGCAAAGGTAACATAAGTAAGAGAGGTTCGCGAATAGTGCGATGACAGAAAAGAGTGAGCACACAAGTATTCTCAAGCAATAGAGGTTATGTGTATCTAAGCATACCATGAGCAAAGTTCTATGTAATTCTAGCAAGTAGGCAATAAAACATATACCATATTACCTAGAATGTTGAGTCTTGCACGTGGAGCGAGGCGTCGTTGTGGATCGTTGAGCACTGTACAGGTTATAGTCTGGTTTTAATAAAAACGTTTTCCCCTTATTAAAACCGAGTTCTCTATAACCAATGGCTCTGATACCAATCTGTCAAACCCCCAAAATCCACACGCGGAGTATCACCGCCTGGAGGCGTGACTGACCAGGATCAAGCCACCAATCATATTGAACATATAAATAAATAGTAAATGTCATTCATCAATACGATAGGTGTTTTCAAAACCAAACATAAACAAGTGTGTAGCGGAAGCAATAATGTAAAAACCCAACATAAGTATTAAGTTGAAATGTCATAAAAGAGTTTATCATAACATCCACAATCCGTGCCCACAACGACCGCGCCTCCCGTGCAAGCTCCATGGGTACCTATGGTCCTGCAAGGCATGTAACAGAAAGTCAACAACTAGTTGAGCGAGTTCACAGTAAGTAAGTTCGTTGCATAACTATGTGTTATTAACTAAGCCGTTGCGTAGATTCAATTGGTGGGGGCTTCCCATGTTGTATGTACTATCAGTGGGGGCTTCCCATGTTGGTATTTACTAGACTAGTTGTACCATAAGTGTTCTTCCTAACCCGAGAACAGTAGTACGTACGAGGTTTACGTAGGTTTTACGTAAGTGCCCTTCTTAACCCGAGGACAGTGGTACGCGGGGGTTTACGTAGGTTTTACGTAAGTGTCCCTCGAAACCTGAGGACAGTAGCAAGCATAAGTATACGTAGGTTTTACGTATGTGTCCCTCGAACCCTGAGGACAGTAGTAAGTACAAGTATACGTAGGTTTTACGTAAGTGTCCTGCCTAACCTGAGGACGATGGTAGATAGTCTAGTAGCAGTGTAAGTACGAGTAATTGTTCAATCCCATTATTCAAAACCCATTCCCAGCCCCGGGAATCCCATGCCTTGGTAAGAGTGTGAACTCACCTTGGTTTGCTCGGTATGCTAAAGTATACCCGCTCACAAATAGTCAATCACGACCTATAGTATGCATGTATATACAATCAGTTTCGAGTTCGCAATGTTTCACATGCAATCTATGTCATACAGTATGTTTATGCATTTCTCATCAAGCAGCACATAGCAGTGGGTTCATGCTCACACAATCATACTCCATATAACTGAGTTCTTCTGAACTAACAGAGTTAATAAATTTTAACAGAGTTAATGTGCCATAACACATGTGCCGAATACATATGTTTGGCGAAATCCCCATTGGGCCGAAATCACTTGGGCCGAAATCCCCCATATGACGAAAACACTAAGTGTTTTCGTTGTTTCTTGTGTTTTCGGTGGTTACATCATCACTATCAATGAGTTACAATCAGCCGCAACCCTAAACCACAACAACAGTTATCTAATAATGACTCAATCGTACCAACCATCTACTCATATAATCATTCCATTGGACCAAACTATATAATCATATGAATTATCAAGTCACTAGTCAATCATCACAACATGCACCGATTAATTCCTCGGTTTGTGATATGCCGCCAAAAACAAAGAATTGTTTAACTCTTATATTCCTCAAAAGTCAAGATATGGATATTCATAGCATCATTACTCTTATCAATTCCAGCCGACAATCTATATTATACATATATGACTTTTCATGCATATACACATAAGCACTTCACATAAGCACTTCACATGTCTTTTGATTTTAATTTGACCAAACACCAACCTATTACAATCCTATTGGACCAAGATAATGGATCTGACAACTATACAACAATTTTAATTACAATTCATGAACCTTTCACATGATGATATGACAACAATTATTAAATGCAATTGAATGATTGGGCCATTAAAAGTCTGATCACATGCATTGTCTTTGTCATCATCGATCCACTAGAAACATTCACATCAATTCTAAATCATAACAGAAACATTGAGTATCTACTCAAATAATATAAGATCACATATCCATCAAGATCAATCCCAACATAACATACGATGCACGAAGATCTAGATACTTACCATTCATCATTCAGTCCTACGATCCTAAATACTTCACAATCACAGTTACCACATGATAATAAGACAACAGTACGATGAAACAAATCTAATAACCATTAACAGTTGATTACTAACCACAAGCTTGATCCAGAAGGATGATGTTTCGAAGGGGGTTTGTTCACTGCCGTCGCACAACTAATAGAGAGTTTAGGGTTTGAGTTTATGTATACTAACAAGTCACGTAATCCCTTTTATGCGTGAATATAATGTATGGTAACCGGCCCCCCCTTAATCAAAACAATCGCCCACTTGGACTTCTACTCGGCCCAACCACTATTTCTATGAATGATGGCCCAACTACTATTTCAATGCATAAAGTGTGTGTACGTGTGAATGATACCCCTAGCCAACCCATGAGTTGAGTAACAAGGTCCAAGTAATCAACCCACAATCACTTTTTAATACAATACACATACATATCACATAGACACTTATAATGCACATCACGTATATAACCAATGCTTTGTGAACGAGTATTAAGTTGAATAGAACCCTTGGAAACTCGGGTTGTCACACCATTCTCGCGAACAAACACAACCCCTACATACACCTAGGAGCACCCCTTCCAACATATCCATACATGACCCGAGTAGGCGGGTCGAGGTCCTACGAGGTACCTACTACTCAGAGTACCCTCCCCGAAGGAAAAAGATGTGTTTGTCAGGTTCAGATAAAAAAAAAAAAAATTCCTAAGATTATTATTATTTAATTTCAAGATTGATTTTCACTGAAGAGTTTTTTCTGTCCCTACATCCCCCAATTAGCTAGTTGTCCCGCCCGTCGTCCAAAATAATAACAAAAATGTTATTTGTTGTTTCTACTTTCTAGAACTTTGCTCAAGTTCCCAGTTTGAGAGGATACTACTGGTTGTAGCTTTTGATTTTTGGTAATGAAATTTACGGTTCAAAAAAAAATTCATCAAACGCTTCGTCCCCGTGGTGGCGACCTTAAACCATATAATATCTTTCCATTATTTTTATTTCAACAAATCTATTGCAATTGCTTCTCCTACTTGCATCTGTATGTGCAACTATCAAAGCTTATTGTACAACCATATGGGGTCAGTCCCTTTGGTTCACCTTTTTCTTCATGATCAATTATAGTGAGAAATCCTCTGCAGTTTCTGTAAAGGCCTTCTCAGCCACAAACCACCACCGCAGACGGCGGCACCGGTGATGGAGTCATTGGCTACCATGGCATCTCTTGCTTCTATCTTTTTTTTATTTTCCTATTTGATTCAGAAACATGAATCCTTTTGTCTCACCTAGAACCTTTCTCTTCTACCACCATCACAATCTTCTTATTAGCTTTGTTTCCGGCTCCTCCGCACCACCGCCACCATGCCACCGTCTCTTCCCTTTACTCCGATGACCTCCAAACGGCATTGGCGACGGCAAAATCAAGTGGTTTCAGTCATCGGAAAGAGAAGGACGGAAGCTGAAGAGAGTTGATAGAGAAAATATGAGAGAGACTGCCATGCCTATTTCTAAACAAATGTGAGTGGCCTGACAAAATTTGAAACACACAAGTGTTAAAAAGTGAGTCACCATATCACATGGTTTTGTCATAAACCACAATACAACTTCATAAGCAGAAAGTACAACTTTCAATGCCTAAGAATGTTATAAATTAGAAGTATATATAATATATAATATATAATAAATTGGTTCATTATATCACGGCTATTTTGTTCAGTGGCAAGCCAACCTACTTTAAATGCTTAATTTTTGCTTACATTAGGATTTGCACCTTGTACCACATGACAAAAACAACACCTTAACAAACAATTACCTTTAGACTTTAAGTCACCATTTTCAAAAAATAATTCAATTTGATTCATCATATTATTTTTTGCTCATCTTATTTCCACAATCCTAAAATCTTATTTTTACATCCTTTCCACTCTCTCTCTATATATCTATGTATATAGAGAGAGACACAGAAGGAGGGGTGTGTGAATATTAGCACCCTTATTTTTACCATCTTATGATATTTTTTTGCTTTATCCAATACAATTTAGGGTTATATTGTATATTTAAAATCAACTAATCTACCTATAAATAGATATAAGAGCACACTTTTTCTGGACTCTATTTGTTGCACTACTTACCTTTTCCCTTTTATAATTCACTAGTACAGTATTCATCAAGTGGTGCTGTGAAACTCGCCAAAAGGTGTAGTCCTAGAACCTCACCTATTAGCCATGCATCAAAAAACAAACATGTTTAAAGGTGCGGGTTGAGGAGCCGCACCTTTTGCACATTACAATGTTTTAAGGCCTTTGTTTTTCCCCGTCTTGCATTATATTGCTATTTAATTAATTTTAATATCCCAGCTAACTGTTAAAAACCCAGTTTTGTTTTAATACATATGGACACTAATTTCTAAATTGGTGGTGTAGACGAATAGTTAGCTCCCTTATCCTCAATGGATTGGAAACAGTAACCCGTCATACAGTGAAACTAGGTTTTTTTGCGCAACTACTAATTAAATTACATACCAATTTTTATAGTCTGGGTATCGGATCTCCTTTGTGTCGCTGATCGCATTGTGTGTTTCGACTTCAGCCATATGGATGTGGGCGTATATATATAGGGCTTTGCACAATGCACATATCGAAATGCAAAGGATTCTACATACCTCATTCCAATCTGGACGATGCCAGCCAAAATTGCAAACTAAAATTTAGCAAATACTCTAGGTTAAAATAAGATTTTGAACCGGGCTGAATTCCGTCCTACAAAAATACAAAAATACAGGTAAAAGAATATTACAGATTGAAGAGATCAATAAGGGTATAAGGAGTGGTTAGACACTTGAGAATGGCAAACTAAAAAATCAATCAATCATAGTGTGTCACGCCAATCAGTGAAAAATGTTTAAACTATGCTGAAAAGTGTTGGCAACGGTTAGACATTTGGTGAAGTGGTAAACTTTTTAAATAAAAAAAAAGGAAAAAGGTGTGATTGGTTGAGATGACATGGACCACACCACACCACACCCCCCCTCTCTCTCCCCTTCCCTCCCTTCGCCGAATCGGTTATCCTTCACCGAATGTGACCCCATTTCGTCAAACACTCATGCGGCAAAATGGTTGGCATTGGTTGCCGATTGATTGCCGATCGGTCCGGGTGGGTTTGCCGCTCCCACTCCGGACACCCTAACATAGTTTAGATGTTATCATTAGAGCATGTTAACATTGTAAAAAAGTGAAAAACTAAAAAAAAAAAAAACAAATATTATAATGAATTTTTTATTGCAAGTAACATTGTAAAAAAGTGAAAAAGTAAAAAAAAAATATTATAATGAATTTTTTATTGCAAGTAACATACATAGAACTATAATTTACATGTATGGTACTATGCATTAACCAGTAAAACCATTAACTTAATGTTTTTTTTTTTTTTTTTTGTTCTTTCCTGGCTCATTCAAAAAAAAAAAGGATTCATGTGGATGGACTTACGGCTCTACACCTTTTCTATTTTCCTTCCCCTAAGAGGTTTACCAAACAATAAGCCAATCAAGAAACAACATTTTTTTAATCGCATTACCAAACATTAAGCCAATCAAGAAACAACATTTTTTTTAAATTGATCCATACAGTAAAGACAATATCAGTTTAGTAAGGCGCATACACACAAAATGCTTCATGCAATACCCCAAGATTCATTCACAATCATGTCAAAATTAAAAATAAATAATCATATTTTTACTGATTAAAAGGCTATCAAATAGCAAGCCTATCATGAATGATGAAACTATACTTTTATCATTCTTATTACATATTCTTCTCAATTTCTAATTATATTAACATTTCTGCAATGTGTTCACGCGAAAACGCATTCATAAACTCTCGGTTCTTTGAAAATCAACCTAAGGACTAAAAAACAACTAAAACAGAGGGGAAAAAGTCATTACAATAAGAAAAAGCCTTTCTCCTCAACCTAATTTTCTCCTGCAACAAAGCCACATAAAACTGCTATTAATTAAATACATATAATTGCAATGGATATGTCCCCTAATTACAGGAACAATAATCGTCAGCGGGCACTCAAGCTCATTATACATAGATGCAGAGTTTTTCTAATAAATAAATAATACAAATGTGCTGAACTATAATTAGCGTAATGGGTCTCTTGATTTCATTATATTATAAGATGATATTTATAATTATGAGATTCTGCTAAAAAAAGACATACCAAAAAATTCCACTCTGTTACTATTAAGGGTTTGCCTGAGTTTGGCCGGAAAACCTAGTTGACTTCGCTGTGCCGAAATCCCTTTCAAACGCCTATCTCGTCCTCATTCGAAGTATGTGAAATTGAATTAGCATTACCTAAAAAGTTTCAATCGGTTGAGAGTTAATAATTTGAACCATGGATCGGCGGAAAATTAGTGCGAAAACGGCAAATTAAAAGTGCAGAGAGATTAATATTTAAAGATTCATGGATTTTACGTTACAAAATATATAAAAACTATATAACTTACATTTAACATATACTAAAGTCAAATATTACATCAACCGAACACTACAAATAAATTGATATTAATAACCTGCAACTGCAAATGGTTCACCCCATTTCTCTTTTTCTTTAGTGCACTCCATCGGCTACATTTACCGGATTTCCAGCCGGTTTCCTGCCGAACCGTGTCGGGCCTCACTCAATGCCTGGGTATATATATGAGCCAAGGTTTGGTCCCAACTCCTCACTATCGTACTCCCTTGACCTCTCCCAGGCTCCTTTTTCTATTGTTATCTCCGCGTTTCGATTTTCCATCCTGAAAACATAAAAGATAAACCAATGAAATCATAAAACTACGATCTTCATTGATCTTCAGATTAGTGCTAAAACTTACTTTAGAGACTGAAGTGGATCAATTCATTGATCTTCAGATTTTGTTTGTCAACCGGATTTATCACAAATCGCGATCTATTTCACCTGTCAATTCACAAAACATCAACAATGATTCGTGGAACAAACGAATTGTTTAGAGAAAACAATGTGAAATTCATGCAACACAAACCTTCAAACTTATAATATCTTCCATTCTCCTTTCTAATATCAAATCCAAAACTGTAAAAGGCTCAAGAACATGAACATGAAGCTCATCAGAAATCCTCTGCTTGTCTAGTTATTCTGCAAATAAAAATCATACAAAATCATCAATCAATCAGCGAATCAAGCAAATCTTCCGGTTTATTCCTGAAATTCATAAACAACTTGAAAACAAAACGATAACATAGAGCCGAAACTCATTCAACCGGGTTGAATGTATCTGAAACAACTTCATAAAAATTAACTCTGCAATATGAAATTAATCAATTATACAACTTCAACATTTCACTCACTTAATTCCTATGTAAGTCTTAAGCAAGGCATTATAGACAGATTGTACCGAAAATGTATGATGCAAATATGCAATAGACAATAGAGAGGATGCTTTACCGGAGGATTTGCTGGACCTCGCCGGAGCTTCCGATATCAGACTCCTCACCGTCATCTATTCGGTTCTAAGATGCAAAACCATCTTCGTTGTTACCCAAATTACTCACTGGTGCTATCGGAGGGACGACACTGGTGAACGGATTGTCGGAACCCTAACCAGTTCTTTGTCCGCTTTCTCTTTCTTTCTGTAATCCCCCGAGTCGTCACATCCCCATCGTGAAGCACCACCGTAGGCGGTGGTGAATGGTGGTGGTTACAGGTCGGGTGAGGTGGTTAGCGGTGGGTCAATGGCTAATTTCATAAATTCCCCCAATTTAACTTGAGAAAATCAGATTATGACAATTTGATAGAGTCGCATCTCTTCTTCATACATTTGTAAGGAATATTTAGGAGATTTTAGATGTCACATGGCACTTGTCTATAAATTTCTCTCTCTTGTTCTCTCAAAAACAAAATACCCATCAAATATTTATCTTTTCTCTCATCTCTCCTCTCTCGTACATCACACTCACATACCTTTCTTCCCTTCATTTTTCTCATTTTTTCTCACATACACCACATCACACCCTATCTCCTTAAAAAAAACACAAAAAAATGGCTCTATTGTGAATGCTCTAAGATATGATTTCATAAAAGGTTAGAAACATTTACGCTCTTTTCCCGAGTTAACTTGACGTGGAAAAGAAAAGAAATTAAAGTGAGAAAGGAAATGATGAGAAAGAAAAAAAAAAGATGTATTTCCCACCATTTTCTCCTAAACCGGAAAGAATAGCCTAGTTTTCTTTTTATTTCCTTTCTTTTCATTTCTTAAATGAAACTCGGGAACACGACATGTTTTATTTTCCTTTCTTTTCCTTCCTTAAATGAAACTCCGAAACACAAAATATTTTTACTTTCTTTTTGTTTCTTATCCTTTCCTTCCATTAGTAAACTCTGGAACACAGTGTTAGAGCATAGTGTCCCGCACTTTAGGTAGACTTCATATGTTACTTTACTAGTGGTAATACATGCGAAAATGCCACTAAAATGTAACTAAGTTTGTCAAGTGCCTCAATTAAGTCATCCAAACTTTTTTTGTCTCTCTAAAGTCACTAAACTTTAATTTTGTGTTCTAATACTGTGTAATTACCAGGTTATCAGGTCATCATGTTTTTCTTTTATTTTTTATTTTCTTTTTAATGCTTATGTGGATACTATTTATATTAGGTGTAATTTGTAAAATAAAAACATATTATAACCTACGTAATAACCTACGACGTTTCATTCCTCCAAAACCCTAACGACATGAACAGCAACGACGATCGACCTTCAACCAACGACGATCGACCTTCAACCTTTGATGATCAGATTCGCGATTCGTCGAGTACGATTGCTTCTTTCGTTTTTGTTTCATAGCAATGATATAACTTTTTCGACAACGACCCGGTATCGATTCGTTTTTGTTTCATAGCTTCTTTCGTTTTTGTTTAATAGTAATGATATATATTGTTTTGATGAAAGTTGCAACGTCCTCAGGTTTCCTCTATTTGGTGGAATTTTAGTTATTTGACTAATAGTATTTGCATTCTCAATTAGTTAGGCTTATGAAAATGTATTTGCATTCCCTTATAAACGAACAGTCCATTATTGTATTTTTATTCTCAATTAATTATTAGCTTTCTCAATTATTGTATTTGCATTCCCTTATAAACGAACAGTCATGCTTATGAAAATGCTACAAAAACCTTGTAAAGATTGAAAGTATGATGGTAGAAAAAGTCAGTAGTTTCATTTATACTCTCTCCCCTCAGCCCTACTTGTTTTTTAAATATTAGTAGGAATTCTCGACTTTTGGGTCAATTTGGGCGGTCCTTGCACTTAGTCCATATTATAGTAATTTAGTTAGGCTATTTGGGCGACCATTGTTGCTTTACTAATTTGTATTGTTTTGCTATTTATATTCAGCAATAAATAGTACGGAAGTTGGGTCTCAAACAACATTACAACATGAAGATGATCAAATCGAAAAAGACCCTTTTTTGAGTCTACTTTGTTATGACAGTGATAGCGAAAAGGATTATCATATTGAAAAAGATGACGAGGCCAGTTCCGCTGAAGATTGGAGTGCAAATGAAAAGGATTATGACAGTGATGGTGTTGAAAATATGGAGCGTGATGTTGTATATCCGAGCTACGATCCAACAATTAATTGGAGATTGACCAAACCTATTCTAGGAATGAAATTTGAGAGTCCTACACAACTAAAGGAGAGTTTAATTGACTATGGAGTATCAAATGGTTATCAGTTAGAGTTTACAGTCAATGACTGTCACACCCCGGATTTCCACGTGTCACCGGTGGGCCCGGTGGGGGAGTATCGTGACGTGGTTGGCAACATAATAGTCAAACAACACAATATTTAAATGCACAGCGGAAGCAATATATAGATTTAATTCAACCAAACGATATTGTAATATGAAGTATCACAAATAGTCGAATATAATCCACAGGTAGATCAAATACAATAAAGAGGAAACAATTGTTCAACAGATATGACATCCAAGCTGGCGAGACTTAATGTGGATGCTAGGAGACAAGCCAGCCTATTTCGCGTAGTACCTGCACTCAGTCTTTTTAAGAAAATACGTCAGTTTACACTGGTAAATACAATCAACTGACTCATTTTGAAAAGAGTTTAAGAAATGCATTTAAGGCACAAATATTTTATAACTTGGGATAATTATTTAATATATAAGCTTGTAAAGGATTTACATGTTTCTTATGCGTTCAGTAGCCCGGATCGAGCCGGGTTAAAGATCAATTAACACACCACTTAAATTATGAGACACTACAGGTGTACGCCTACACCAGAGTGCTAAGGTCGTGGCCATTTCGTAAAATGATGCCAGGGATATCCGGGACACGGTCATTAACCCCCCAAAGGCTTTAAGCAACAAAACAATTTAAACGGAGACATCTCAATAATTTAACCATAATAAGATTAAATATTCGACGCCCGACCAAGCGGTATTTTATATACCTTACCCAAGCCCGTATAGGGAAATAAGTTAAAAGTATTTACCTGAGCAAGTATAGTTCAAAATCAGCGAGTGCGGTATCTTTTACTGGTTCTCCTAATCTGGAACGAAGGTTTATAACAACCTATTAGAATCCTAACGGGTCTTTAGTTAAGCTTACGCTTAGACCGGTTAGTTTTAAAGATACGGTTCGTACGCACGATTAAGCGAAGACCGGATAGAATGTGATTTAGACCCGACAAGTTTGAAGACTTGTTTAATATGGGTATATGATACACATTCTGGATTTTGAGAATAAACCGATAAGGTTTGACCCGTTTCGGCTAATTTATGTAAACTAGTTACATAAACCGAACCGAACGCGCATAATGCATAACGGGTAACCGAAAGGGTCGCGAACAGGTTTCCTAAGTTAATACGCTTTAAATATGTTGCGATATCATTATGATATCTTCCATAATGCCCATAACGAGTTTAATCCCTAAATACGCCCCGTAGGGGTATTTTGGTCATTTTAAGGGTTATAAAAGAGATTTATAGTACTTCTGAGATACGAGTCTGGTTAAATCAGAAAAATATCTTAACTTAACAGGTTATGTCTAATGGTATTAAGTCTTACGTGGCAAAATGGTTTTAATACTAAACTACGCGTTTAATACGCGTATAAAGCCGTTTTAAGCGACGTACGGGTTAGAATACCAATCTGAGTTTTCTAATCAGCAAAACAAGTTCAAAATACTATATTTATTATTTTAAATCAGTGGCAATTGGATTGGTATCAATCGGATTCATAAAACTCGTTTTATGGCCTAAAAGGGCATATTCGGTGTTAACCGAATCAATGCGATAAGCCTAGCTTAAGACCAGCTTAAAAATAATTAAAAATCTTCAAAAATCCTAAAATATTATTTAACATCAGCGGGTAATAGTTTTGGTACCGAAAATAGGGTTTAGATAGGCTATGCGCTAATCGCGCCGTTTAATTAATAAAAAGCTTATTATATACGCTAATGCGCATATCTCCTAATCTAGACCTCCGCTTGACGTGAAAATTTACGTACATGCTAAATAATCAGTAACTAAGATTATTGTATTTCCACATTTTCAAAATACTCGTTATAAGGTCATAAGGGCGTTATGGTCCAATTTAAGCGATTAACGGAAACGTGTGCATGCATCGGATAATCAATGCAATAAGTACAGAGACTTATACTAGCATGTAACCCAACCCTAATGAGACTTTAAGGCATGTCTAATACTTACTAAAACGGGTCAGAACCGAAGTCAACGCAAAAGTCAAGGTTTTGCGCCTTTCGGTTCCGAACCGGGTTTAAACAGAAATTTGTCGAGTCGGGCAAGCGCAAACAAGTTTTTATACTTATTACTAAGTTATATTAAGTTTAAAATAGGTTGCACGCCTCGCGGATTGCTAGTCGTGCATTAAATCGCATTTTGTAAATCTGTTGACTTTTTCGGTCAACGTTTGACCCGACAAACGACCTAGTTAGGTCTGGAATTGGTACTTGCCCTTATAAGGGTTTAATACCCATATAATTACCTATCTAATGGTACTTTTAATTCGGGTTACGACTGAGCTATCGATAACTAAACCCGAAGTCAACCGTTTAATACGATATGTTGACTTTTAAGCTAAAAACTAAACTAGAA
Organism: Helianthus tuberosus; assembly: GCA_030545235.1. Taxonomy (NCBI): domain Eukaryota; kingdom Viridiplantae; phylum Streptophyta; class Magnoliopsida; order Asterales; family Asteraceae; genus Helianthus; species Helianthus tuberosus. The sequence goes on from JARYGA010060550.1 coordinate 1,577,219, forward strand.
TTAATTTAGAAGGGATTAGAGACTTACTAGATGATTAGAGGATGACTAGGAAGGCTCTTGATCAGTTTGCAAGCTCCCCAATAATCAGAATGCTTGAAAAATGATTTGTGAATAAGTTGGTGAATGAAAGGGTCCTTATATAGTGGGTTTATCACCACAATTCATTGACACAAGGGTCTAAGATCAACCACAAGTGATAAACACATGTCCCTAGCATGTAGGGGGTGTCTAAGGTTCATGAATGTGCAAGAGAAACCGGCCAAGAAGGTCACAAACGCACACAACAGCCAACAGCAAGTTCTGCTGTCGCTGGGCGCACCCTCGCGTAGCGCGAGGGGCCGTCGCGCTACGCGACGCCCTAGTCTGATCAGAAATTTGTTGTTTGTTGTTGGATCGAAAGGGCAGCCGTTATAATCGACTTGTTGACTTAAATTATCAGTAGGGGGCCTTCAATAAGTGTCTAATACTGTAACATACCCTACCATCATCCCTTGTTTCAATTTATTGCATTTACAAGACCCGAAAATAACGGTTTATCGTTCATTTCATCATGGGACCTCATCATGCATTATCAAGTCCATTATTGTGAACCCTTTTCTGAATTGAGGGTATATTAGATGTATATAACATTTAATCGGGTCTTGGGATTTATTATTGAGGTGTTCAGAGGTAACAATTCAACATGACGCCACTTTAAATCCTACCGAAAACATCTTTATTATATCCGGGTTTCCAACGCGTTTTTGTCTTACATGACACGTGTCGTTTTAATATTAACCCGAAATTTGCGAGGTGTTACATCCTCACCCCCTTAAAATAAATCTCGACCCGAGATTTACTGGAACAAGTAAGGGTACTTTTCTTTCATGGTGGATTCTAACTCCCACGTAAACTCGGGACCTCTTCGGGCATCCCATTTGACCTTTACAAAAGGTATGTGCTTTCTTCGAAGCTTCCTTACCTGTCGATCTTCAATCGACAAAGGTTTTTTACAAACGTTAAGCTCTTATCTATTTGCACATCTGTATGTGGCATGACATGTGAATCGTCAGCGGAACACTTCTTTAGATTGCAAATGTGGAACACATTGTGGATTCCACTGAGCTCTTCCGGTAAGTTCAACTTGTAGGCAACTGACCCGACACGTTCGATAACCTCGAAAGGTCCTATGTATCTCGGGCTTAGTTTGCCTTTCTTACCAAATCGCATCACCCCTTTCCATGGTGACACTTTAAGTAGGACTTTGTCACCTACTTCAAAGTGAAAATCCTTACGACTTGGATCCGCGTAACTCTTCTGCCTATTCCGGGCAGCTTGGAGGTTGTTACGAATCTGGACAATTTTGTCCGTCGTTTCGAACACGATTTCCGGTCCTGATAACTGGACTTCTCCCACTTCCGCCCAACAAACTGGCGATCTACATTTTCTACCGTATAATGCCTCAAAAGGCGCAGCCTTTATGCTGGTATGGTAGCTATTGTTGTAGGAGAATTCGATCAAGGGTAGGTTCTTATCCCAGCTACCTCCCAATTCGATCGCACATGCACGTAGCATGTCTTCCAACGTTTGAATAGTACGCTCACTCTGACCGTCAGTCTGAGGATGGTAAGCCGTACTAAAGTTCAAACGTGTGCCCAAAGATTGTTGGAAACTTTTCCAAAAGTGCGACGTGTACCTAGTATCTTGGTCAGAGATGATAGCTACAGGTATGCCATGTAAAGCTACAATCTTATCAACGTACAGTTGGGCTAGCATATCGGAGCTATAAGTCTCCTTGATGGGTAAGAAATGAGCTGACTTAGTCAGTCGGTCGACTATCACCCAGATGGTGTCATTTCCTTTCCTTGTCTTGGGTAACTTGGTGATAAAATCCATAGTTACCATCTCCCACTTCCACGTAGGAAGTTCAGGCTGTTGTAGCAAACCTGACGGTTTCTGATGCTCGGCTTTGACTTGCGCACATGTCAAGCATTTTGCTACATGGGCGGCCACAGACTTTTTCAAGCCTATCCACCAATAATTTGCCTTTAAATCCTGGTACATCTTATCAGCTCCAGGATGAACGGAGTACTTGGAACTATGGGCTTCTTGGAGGATGACATCACGAAGTCCTCCAAAAATCGGAACCCATATTCGTCCGTTTAACCGTAAAATTCCATCCTTGCTGAGGGATAACTGTTCCTCAGTTACTCCAAGCTTTTCATTGGGATAGTTAGCTTCCAACACAGCTTCCTTCTGTGCAGCTAACAATCTCTCTATCAAGTTGTTCTTTATTTCCATGCTCTTGGCATTGATTCGGATGGGTTTCACTCTTTCTTTCCGACTCAAGGCATCGGCGACTACATTCGCCTTGCCGGGATGGTATCTTATTTCACAATCGTAATCATTAAGAGTTTCCATCCAACGACGTTGCCTCATGTTCAAGTCCTTCTGGTTGAACAGATGTTGAAGGCTTTTGTGATCAGAATAGATCACACATTTTATTCCATATAAGTAGTGCCTCCACAGTTTTAGTGCGAATACAAAGGCACCCAACTCCAAATCGTGGGTGGTGTAATTCTTTTCGTGCACCTTTAACTGACGTGAAGCATAGGCAATGACTTTACCTTTCTGCATAAGCACACATCCCATCCCGGTGTGTGATGCATCACAATAAACTACAAACTCCTCTAGTCCCTCAGGCAATGTCAGTACTGGAGCATTGCTCAGCTTCTGTTTCAGAATATCGAAGGATTCCTGCTGCTTAGGACCCCAGTCAAACTTAATCTTCTTACGTGTCAGCGAAGTCAGGGGTGCAGCAATCCTTGAGAAGTTTTCTATGAATCGCCTATAGTATCCTGCCAAACCTAGGAAGCTACGAATTTCTGTAGGCGTCTTTGGCTCATGCCAATTCATGACAGCTTCAACTTTAGCGGGATCTACTTGAATGCCCTGCTCACTAACGACATGTCCAAGAAATTGGACTGCTCGAAGCCAGAATTCACACTTTGAGAACTTGGCATAGAGCTTCTCTTTATGAAGTAGTTCCAAAATACAGTGAAGATGCTTCTCGTGGTCAGCTTGGTTCTTTGAGTATATGAGGATATCATCGATGAAAACGATGACAAATTTATCCATGTAAGGCTTACAGACGCGATTCATGAGATCCATGAATGCGGCTGGTGCATTTGTGAGCCCAAAAGGCATCACTAGGAACTCGTAGTGACCGTAACGAGTCCTAAATGCTGTCTTGTGCACATCTTCATCTCTAACCTTCAATTGATGGTAGCCTGACCTCAAGTCAATCTTTGAGAAGAAACTTGCCCCTTGAAGTTGATCGAACAGATCGTCTATTCTGGGCAAAGGATACCTATTCTTGATGGTAACCTTATTAAGCTCGCGGTAGTCGATGCACAGACGCATCGATCCATCCTTCTTCTTGACAAACAACACTGGTGCTCCCCAAGGAGACGAGCTAGGTTTTATGAAACCTTTGGCTAGAAGATCATCTAGCTGCGTCCTCAGTTCCTTCATCTCCGTTGGTGCCAACCTATAAGGCGCCCTTGCAACTGGTGCTGATCCAGGAATAATGTCAATCCTGAATTCCACTTGCCTATCTGGTGGCAAACCAGGTAGTTCTTCAGGAAATACTTCGGGGTATTCAGAAATGACTGGGATATCACCAATCTTGGGTTTCGGTTCATCAATAATCACCTGTGCCATGTAGATGACACAGCCCTTCTTTAAACACTTTGAGTCTTTGAGTATTGACATCTTCTCGGGTAGCCCATACTGGGTATCTCCCTGAATAGTAAGTGATTCACCAGACGAAGTCTTGATTATCACTTGCTTCTTATTGCAAATAATCTGGGCCTGGTTATGTGATAACCAGTCCATACCCAAAACTATGTCGAAACCGGCTAGTTTTAAAGGAAGTAGAGACAAAGGAAAAGAGTGATTCCTAATGGATATGAAACATCCATCTAATAAGGTTGAAGCGGTTTCTATTGTGCCATCGGCTAGTTCCACCTCATACTTCACACTTAAAATTCTAACAGGTAGTTTTAACAATTCACAAAACTTACTATCTACAAACGACTTATCAGCGCCTGAATCAAATAACACTCTCGCGTAAACATCATTTACGAGAAAGGTACCTGTTATCACGTTGTCGTCCTTAACGGCTTCCTTTGCATCCATTCTGAAGACCCTTGCATTGGTCTTCCTAGCCTCTTCCGGCTTCTTGGCATATTTTGGGCAATTGCTCTTGATGTGCCCTTTTTCATTGCAACCATAGCAAGTTGCATCCTTTATTTTCTTGCAATCCACGGTTTTGTGTTCCCTGGATTTGCATAAACCACAAGCAAAAGGCTTCGATTGTGATTGAGAGTTGGATTCAAACCTGCACTTGCCAAAGTGCTGCCTCTTGCAGATTTTACATTTGGGTTTTTCACCCGACTGCTGGCCATCCTTTCTAAAACCTGACCCTTTCTTCTGGTCATTGTTTCCCTTCTGCTTCTTGTCTGTACGACGTGAGTTGTCATCCTCACGCTTCCTCTTTTCGGTGTCACTTTTCCTCTGTGACCTTTGCCTAACAGCATCCAAGGTAAGGGACAATGAAATGTCCGTTACTGACCGAAAAGTAGTTGGTCTCGAGGCCTTCACATTCGCCTTAATCTCCGGTTCCAACCCTCCAATGAAACGAGCTATACGTTTAGGCTCCGGAGTTACCAAGTAGGGAACTAACCTCGACAAAGTGTTGAAACTGGTTAGGTAGGCCTGACAGTCAAGGTTCTTCATGACCAGCGCCAGGAAGTCAGATTCAATTCTCTCAACCTCATGTTGAGGGCAGAAATTTTCTTTGATTTGTGCCATGAACTGCTCCCAGGTCATGTTGTATAACGGAACCTTTCCTGTAGCCTGGATCAATGATCTCCACCAGGCTAGGGCTTCTCCTTTGAACGACTGTGAGACAAACTTCACAATATCCCTTTCATGGCAACCACTAATATCTACCACAGTATCCATTTCATCCATCCACGTCATGCAATCCACAGCTCCTTTTTCCCCATTGAAGTCTCTGGGTTTGCACGACACAAAGAATTTATAGGTGCACCCTCTATTACGGGGTCCTTGATCCTGAATGACCCTCTGGGGTGGAACACTCCTTCGGTTTGACGAGTGGTGAGAATTACTGTTGTGGGCAGTGTGGGTCCTGGAAGGTGTTCTAGTGTGTGATGCAGAATGGGTCCTCGTATGGGTACCACTTGATCCATGGTTTTGTCTATCCATGGCTCTATTAACCGCATTGTTTATCATAGCTTGCAGCTCTGCACCTGCTACGTTCACATGGGCATTATCAGGCACTATTCCTGGGTGACTGTTGACCTCGTTTGAGTCTGCCATGTATTTTGAACTGTAACATATTGACAATAATTTATTGGTGAGTTTATTATAGAATTGCCTTTCATGGCAATTTTTATTAACCGCGGTAAACATAGACCATATATGGTTAATTTATTTCTCACATTTATTTAGGATTTTTAAAATAATTTATCCTAATTATAAAACAATAACAGTTTTATTAGCACATAAGGCCTAGTCACAGGGACAATTTAAATTATAAGCTATGAATTCAAGAGAAACAAGGCTTTTTAAGGTTTGAACCAAGTTCATTACCTTTTTCAGACAGGGTCACAGACTATTACTGTCTTTTGTCTCATATGAAAATGAGAAGGGCCCGTAGGCATTATATTACCACGTATGGTTAAAATATGATCATCTTAATTGATGATGTAAACCTAGGATTCAGAGATCATTAAACTAGGTTAGGAATCCTTTAAAGAATTCCTTTATAATATGACATATGTGATTTTAACGAATCACTTCTGTCAGGAGTGTTAACATGTTTTAAGATGTTAACAGGAAATTGAATCTTTTAGACAGGTCTTACCATTTTGGCCCGGTCTTATATTTGACACGAGGCTAGGGTTCACACTGTTAAGATCCTTAATTAATTAATTTCATAGGCAGATTAATTGAAAAGGAATGATTTTAATTTATTTCATTTTATACATTATATATGCACATATGGCAATTATGAAATTTATAAAACAAACATTCCATTAATCTATTAGACTATTACACACAGCCCTAAACGGGTCTTTTACTAATAATAAACTTACCCACGCAGGGGTTTAAACCAGTACATGCCCACGCAGGGGTCTTACAGAAATATGTGCCCACGCAGGGGCTAAAATAGAAACAAGTCCTCGTATGGGACTAAGTACAAAAGGTAGATGTCCACGCAGGGACTACATACACATACAAATAATAAATGTCTACGTAGGGACTTGATTTTTAAAGTAGACATACACACACAAAGGATTTACTGATCCTTCTTACTCTTCCCCTTGATTAAGTTCGTCAAGGTCTTGAACATCCCTTGGTTACGCCTTCGGTCTTCCCGTGCCTCATGCCGCACCTCCCTAATACTTTGTAGGATTTCCTGATGCAGTGGTGGCGACATTTGTAGAGACGGCGGGGGTTGTTGGTAGTACGGGGGTTGTGTAGGCATCTGATATCCTTGTGCTGGGTAGCCTACTCCCCAAGGACCTCCATACGGTCCCTCCTGGTTAAGGGCGTTGTAATTAGCTGCTACCAAATACGGGTCGGCTTCAGCGTATCCGAGGTTAGGATGAGTCGGTTGCTCAAACGGGTTGTACATCGAAGGACCCGTGTATGCTGGTATCTGATTATCGAAACCCATTGGTGGCGGTTGCTGCGCGTAGGGGTTTGATGGTCCACCTATCTGTGGAACTTCTGGAAGCGGCTGATAATTTCTGCCACTTGATTGTAGAGGAGAGTTAAAGTGAAACTCCTCTCTTCGTGTGGACATCCGGGCTCCGGATCTCCTATGTCTTTGCGGCTGTGGAGGCGCCGGCTGAACTGGTGGCGGTGGAGGCGGTGGCGTAACTGCCTCAAACTGGTGATTCCCAGAGGAATCTTGATGATGCTGCTGCTGCGGCGGAGAATAGTGAGGCTGCGGCTGCTCATGCGGCGACGAATGGTGCGAAGGTGTAAAATACCATTCGTGCCGAGTAAAGATAGCCTGGAAGCTATCTGGACCATTATAGGGTGGTCCTTGGTAAATGGAACTATCCGAGACCTCTATTGGGTGGTTGGGAGTTCCTGATGCGGGCATTTCGGGGTCGTCTTCCTCATCCATATCGTTTCCCCCAGAAAAGTGGTCCTCCGGCCCCAATGGGTTAAAACCCACTGGTTCTTGTAGATAATCCGCCGGGTTGAACTGGCCTTGAAAGATTGGAGTGGGGTCTCCAAAAGGACGGTGCGACATTGATCGCTGTAACGGTATGTGTGAATGGTGAGGGTCTCTAGGCTCATTTTCTGAATGTGGCCCATAGGAGTCTTGAGCGGGAGTCGTAGAGCTGTTTGAAACCGACCGTCTTGCCGGTTGAAATAGACCTCTCTGGTTCCGTCGAGTACCGTCACTCTCGGCGGAGATAGGAGCTTGAGTATTGGATGGCCCAGCTTCATGGTCGTTGGGGGCGGTGGTCGGCCCCTTTCCTCCTCGTCCTCTCATACGTAAAAATCTTGGAGGCATTTTCTTGGTTATACCTGTCAACTAAACATAAGATAACAAATAACCAAATATAAAGTTTTTTAAAGAACAAAACAAAAACCGAATAGGGTGGAATTTGTCTTATGTTATAAGTCTAGACTCGAAAGTTTAGATATGTGCAATTGTGTAACTGAGATTAAACACAAAAGGCTAGTGTTTAATTCACTCAGAGTTGGCTCTGATACCAACCTGTCACACCCCGGATTTCCACGTGTCACCGGTGGGCCCGGTGGGGGAGTATCGTGACGTGGTTGGCAACATAATAGTCAAACAACACAATATTTAAATGCACAGCGGAAGCAATATATAGATTTAATTCAACCAAACGATATTGTAATATGAAGTATCACAAATAGTCGAATATAATCCACAGGTAGATCAAATACAATAAAGAGGAAACAATTGTTCAACAGATATGACATCCAAGCTGGCGAGACTTAATGTGGATGCTAGGAGACAAGCCAGCCTATTTCGCGTAGTACCTGCACTCAGTCTTTTTAAGAAAATACGTCAGTTTACACTGGTAAATACAATCAACTGACTCATTTTGAAAAGAGTTTAAGAAATGCATTTAAGGCACAAGGCACAAATATTTTATAACTTGGGATAATTATTTAATATATAAGCTTGTAAAGGATTTACATGTTTCTTATGCGTTCAGTAGCCCGGATCGAGCCGGGTTAAAGATCAATTAACACACCACTTAAATTATGAGACACTACAGGTGTACGCCTACACCAGAGTGCTAAGGTCGTGGCCATTTCGTAAAATGATGCCAGGGATATCCGGGACACGGTCATTAACCCCCCAAAGGCTTTAAGCAACAAAACAATTTAAACGGAGACATCTCAATAATTTAACCATAATAAGATTAAATATTCGACGCCCGACCAAGCGGTATTTTATATACCTTACCCAAGCCCGTATAGGGAAATAAGTTAAAAGTATTTACCTGAGCAAGTATAGTTCAAAATCAGCGAGTGCGGTATCTTTTACTGGTTCTCCTAATCTGGAACGAAGGTTTATAACAACCTATTAGAATCCTAACGGGTCTTTAGTTAAGCTTACGCTTAGACCGGTTAGTTTTAAAGATACGGTTCGTACGCACGATTAAGCGAAGACCGGATAGAATGTGATTTAGACCCGACAAGTTTGAAGACTTGTTTAATATGGGTATATGATACACATTCTGGATTTTGAGAATAAACCGATAAGGTTTGACCCGTTTCGGCTAATTTATGTAAACTAGTTACATAAACCGAACCGAACGCGCATAATGCATAACGGGTAACCGAAAGGGTCGCGAACAGGTTTCCTAAGTTAATACGCTTTAAATATGTTGCGATATCATTATGATATCTTCCATAATGCCCATAACGAGTTTAATCCCTAAATACGCCCCGTAGGGGTATTTTGGTCATTTTAAGGGTTATAAAAGAGATTTATAGTACTTCTGAGATACGAGTCTGGTTAAATCAGAAAAATATCTTAACTTAACAGGTTATGTCTAATGGTATTAAGTCTTACGTGGCAAAATGGTTTTAATACTAAACTACGCGTTTAATACGCGTATAAAGCCGTTTTAAGCGACGTACGGGTTAGAATACCAATCTGAGTTTTCTAATCAGCAAAACAAGTTCAAAATACTATATTTATTATTTTAAATCAGTGGCAATTGGATTGGTATCAATCGGATTCATAAAACTCGTTTTATGGCCTAAAAGGGCATATTCGGTGTTAACCGAATCAATGCGATAAGCCTAGCTTAAGACCAGCTTAAAAATAATTAAAAATCTTCAAAAATCCTAAAATATTATTTAACATCAGCGGGTAATAGTTTTGGTACCGAAAATAGGGTTTAGATAGGCTATGCGCTAATCGCGCCGTTTAATTAATAAAAAGCTTATTATATACGCTAATGCGCATATCTCCTAATCTAGACCTCCGCTTGACGTGAAAATTTACGTACATGCTAAATAATCAGTAACTAAGATTATTGTATTTCCACATTTTCAAAATACTCGTTATAAGGTCATAAGGGCGTTATGGTCCAATTTAAGCGATTAACGGAAACGTGTGCATGCATCGGATAATCAATGCAATAAGTACAGAGACTTATACTAGCATGTAACCCAACCCTAATGAGACTTTAAGGCATGTCTAATACTTACTAAAACGGGTCAGAACCGAAGTCAACGCAAAAGTCAAGGTTTTGCGCCTTTCGGTTCCGAACCGGGTTTAAACAGAAATTTGTCGAGTCGGGCAAGCGCAAACAAGTTTTTATACTTATTACTAAGTTATATTAAGTTTAAAACAGGTTGCACGCCTCGCGGATTGCTAGTCGTGCATTAAATCGCATTTTGTAAATCTGTTGACTTTTTCGGTCAACGTTTGACCCGACAAACGACCTAGTTAGGTCTGGAATTGGTACTTGCCCTTATAAGGGTTTAATACCCATATAATTACCTATCTAATGGTACTTTTAATTCGGGTTACGACTGAGCTATCGATAACTAAACCCGAAGTCAACCGTTTAATACGATATGTTGACTTTTAAGCTAAAAACTAAACTAGAATTAATTTAGAAGGGATTAGAGACTTACTAGATGATTAGAGGATGACTAGGAAGGCTCTTGATCAGTTTGCAAGCTCCCCAATAATCAGAATGCTTGAAAAATGATTTGTGAATAAGTTGGTGAATGAAAGGGTCCTTATATAGTGGGTTTATCACCACAATTCATTGACACAAGGGTCTAAGATCAACCACAAGTGATAAACACATGTCCCTAGCATGTAGGGGGTGTCTAAGGTTCATGAATGTGCAAGAGAAACCGGCCAAGAAGGTCACAAACGCACACAACAGCCAACAGCAAGTTCTGCTGTCGCTGGGCGCACCCTCGCGTAGCGCGAGGGGCCGTCGCGCTACGCGACGCCCTAGTCTGATCAGAAATTTGTTGTTTGTTGTTGGATCGAAAGGGCAGCCGTTATAATCGACTTGTTGACTTAAATTATCAGTAGGGGGCCTTCAATAAGTGTCTAATACTGTAACATACCCTACCATCATCCCTTGTTTCAATTTATTGCATTTACAAGACCCGAAAATAACGGTTTATCGTTCATTTCATCATGGGACCTCATCATGCATTATCAAGTCCATTATTGTGAACCCTTTTCTGAATTGAGGGTATATTAGATGTATATAACATTTAATCGGGTCTTGGGATTTATTATTGAGGTGTTCAGAGGTAACAATTCAACATGACGCCACTTTAAATCCTACCGAAAACATCTTTATTATATCCGGGTTTCCAACGCGTTTTTGTCTTACATGACACGTGTCGTTTTAATATTAACCCGAAATTTGCGAGGTGTTACAATGACTATCGTAGGTTGCTGGTGGTATGTGGGAAAGAAAAAATCTGAAGATGAAGAGGATCATGCAGGAAAAAAGAAGAAAGTTAGGACGTGTCCATTTAGGCTTTGGGCCTCAAGGCTTACAGGCGAGGATACATTCCAAATAAAAACACTGAACGAGAAACAAACATGCACAAGAAAGTATTGTTTGGGTTCTCTTGTTACATATTCTTGGATTGCAAAACGGTATTTCAAACAAATAGTTGAAAATCCGGAAATTAGTTTAAGGCAAATGCAGACCGATATCATGAGAAAATTTGAATGCAAAATGAGAATTGGTCAATGTAGTAGAGCAAAAAAAAGGTTTTGGATGATTATGAATGTCACACCCCAACCGATGGCGGAAACATCGGGATGAGACGAAGTGTGTATAGATTGCTAGAGACTTCATAACACTATGTGACAATAATAATTAAATTCAAATTTCATTGCAAATGCTAAATTGTCATACAACATTTAGAATAGAAATAACAACATTTTTCAATTTCAACATAACATCAAAAGATAAATAGATTAAAGGTGTGTATCTAGTCCACCCTAACTTGTTTCGTCATTCATCCATACTTCAACAATCAACCTGCAACATGTATTAAAATAGAGTTTCAATGCAAAAGCAAAGGCGAGTATACAAGTTTAATTACATAGCATAATAGAATAAAAGCTCAAATCCAACATGATTCATAATATGTGATTACTAGTATGCAATTTTGGCGTACAATATGATCAAACCCGAGAATACAACGCATAGAAGAGCCTAATCCTAAGAGTTTAGCGGGATGGTAATGTTTAACTTAACAATACCCAAGAGAATAGCGGGCGGGGCGTTAATCCTATAGCATATGCATAGTACCATAATTGTTAAGGTGGGCGAGCAAAGTTAATGAGCATATAACGTTCCAAGCGTTCATAGAGCATACGAGAATAACAAGTAATTCACATTAGTTTCATGTTTAATCATGGATAGAGTAAGTTTAATTGAGTTTAAGAGTTGTTTGTATAATATACATGTTACATCCCAAAGTATAAAGGGAAAAAGGGATCGAGTATACTCACGGTTTGCAAGCTTTCCTACTTGAATCCGTGAAGAGTTGATTAATGGAGGGAACACCAAGTTATCCTACAAGAGGAAAGTTAAGGTGTATGAGTAATTTGGAAGAATGAAGGGATATTCGGACTTAAGATTCAAAAAGTGACAAAGTATGTATTAGGAAAATATTCACTATGGTATTAGCACTTGTCTTGACACTATGATAATCCCTAAGGATTGTTTGTGATTTTATAGGTTCAAGACCTATTAGAATCGTGACAAGGAACTACACACATAGTGAGAAACTTATTAACTTGGTAGTAGATTTATATAATCACTATCAAGGGTTCGGTTTATAATATATATACGTAATAATATAGTTATATAATCACTATCAAGGGTTTGGTTTATAATATATATACATAATAATATAGTTAGTCACGTAAGAGGCGGGAGGTTGAACCTTCCACTTGGGTACCTCTTGGTGTCATATGAGTTATGTAGGAGGCGGGAGGTTGAACCTTCCACTTGGTTACCTCGATTGTTATGTTAATATATAGGTCATGTAAGAGGCGGGAGGTTGAACCTTCCACTTAGGAACCTCATAGGTATGGTCAAGAATTAAAGGTACAATTATACTAAACAAAACATCAAGTGATGTGTGGACTTGTATGTAAGTTAGCCTATGCTAACCAAGTAGTCACACCATCTTCAAGTTCAAGACTTGGCACCACTTGTGAGTTAATAACTCAATTAAAACAGAAAGTTTAGAGTGCTTAGACACTCTTATTAAGTGTAAAACAACCTTGGTTTGGAGTTACTAATCATACAATAGACTAGAAGCATAAGAACACAAGTTTGTTTGAAGTATACAAGAGTTTAAGAAGTTTCAAAACATAACAGAAAGTTTATGGACATTTTCAGGGCAATTCCAGGTCTGATTTCTCCAAGGAGAGATCAAGGAATCAAACCCCATGATTATACAAGCAAGTAGGAAAAAGAATCAAGTAATTTGGTTGAGTTTTGAGCAAGTTATGCTTACTTTTGCATGCAAGGGTGAATCTGCCCGAATTTCAGCTTCTTGAAGGATTTGAGAGTGATTTTGTAGAGATTTGAGAGTTGTCAAAGTGTTTAAGGCCTTGGGGAAGGTGTGTATTTATAGGGGATGAGTTTGGGGTTGGTGTAGAGGTGAAATGGCTGCTCAAATCGCGTCTAGAAGTCAAAACCGTGTAGTTTGCGTTCAAATTCGCGAAGCTGCACATTCTGATCTGATTTGGGGAGTCTAGGCGGCCCGCGTAAAGGTTCATGGTTACCTTACGCGGCCCGCGAGCCATGTGAGCTGAAAGTTTCAATTATTTGCAATAAGGCCCCCTGAAGTTGTTATTTTGTGCAATTAAGTGTTTTAAGGACTTGTTTCGCCATAAAAACATAGTTTAAGGGTAATTCAAGTATGATGAACATAACCAAAGTATAATTAAGCGTATGAAGGTCGTATACAAGTATCGTTTACGTTCAAAGCATGTTTTATGCATGAGTTTCACATAATTGCAAGTTTAGCACATAGTTTCCAAGAATAATGATTAAACATCAATTGATTCACAAAATCGAACATGCGCGCATATATAGAGTGTGTATAACATATTTGTAACAAAATACGAGTTTCATTAATGATCCAAGTCTCGGTTTTTATAATGGTTACAAGGAAAGAACGATTACAAGAATACAATGTTTCCAAAAATCGAAATACGAACAAAACTTTCTATAAATGGAAAGTACAAAAGAGCCGGGCATTACAGTAGTTTAAGGCAAATGCAGACCGATATCATGAGAAAATTTGAATGCAAAATGAGTATTGGTCAATGTAGTAGAGCAAAAAAAAGGTTTTGGATGATTATGAAGGTGGTTTAAAAGAACATTATGCTAGACTTTCGGATTATAAGGCCGAGATATTAGAAACTAATCCAGGAAGTACTGTCAAAATGGCTGTGAATGAAATGGAGAATGGAGAAGTTTACTTCAGTAGTTATTATATTTGTTTTAAGGGTGTAAAAGATGGATGGATAAATGGATGCAGAAAATTTCTTAGTTTAGATGGGTGCTTTCTAAAAAACAGTGGCCAACTACTAACGGCTATGGGAAGAGATGCCAATAACCATATTTTTCCTTTGGCATTGGCTGTTATGTCTGTTGAGAATAAGGAAAACTGGAAATGGTTTCTTAATCTAGTGAGGGATGACATTGAAATGGAAAGTGGAATTGGACTAACTCTCATTTCAGATCAACACAAGGTATGTGATTACTAATCATATGCATTTTAGTTAGTTTTACTTTTTTGTTTAACAAGGGATATCATAATCAAAGTATTTTATATCGTTATTGTTATAAACCAGACATTTTAGGCCCAACCTATTACTTATGGGCTTTAGGGTTTACAGTTTTGTTTATCTATATATTGTAATGAAACAATGATAATTCAGTTTGTCTCTATTTTTTTTCTTTGGTTTTTATCACGTTATCAGCACGATTTGCTCTCCCCTGGAAAATCAGTAGTTCTCCATTCATCGCATCCTGCACCCTTGCTTTCCACTAGACATCAATCGGCAATCGGCATAATCCGGGTACTATATCAATTTTTCTGCAATTTTCTTTTGGCCTTTAGAACATATTAATATTAGGACTGCCCTGTTTTTATGCATTAGGATAGAAACAATATCACAATCCTTTAACGTCTTTAAGAATTGAATACACAATATCTAAATCACACAAAATCAAACTAAAACCTTATACATGGTTGAAAGTTTTTTTTTTCGGATTCGAAACAACCTGGACACAACAATTAACAAACCCTCATCTTCACCGTACGGTGGTCCGCAACCTGGCGGAGCGTACGGCAGTCCGTTTTCTGCGCTGCAGCCGTTGACGTTTCCTCCCGGAACAGATCCGAACGTGGTGGCGTGTTTTCAGATTAATTGATGATAAGGAGTTGCAGAGAGCGTTATCTTCGTACAATCAGAGCTTCAGTATCCGTACTGTTCATCTTCTTATGTATATGTTCACTAACAGCAACGCTAGAAGGATCAGACCTAAAGAATTCACTCAAATTTTCTACAGTTTACAAAACTGGAGGGCAAATTTCGAGTCTGGCATCGCGCACCGTTTTCCACCACCGTGATTAACACAAAAAAGCATGCAACCATGGACACTTTTAAACAGCCGCTTTCATATGGTGTGGGGATTATTTTTATGACGGAAAGTTTGACGGAGTGGTTGTTGAGATTGAATGGTATTTACACTATGTTCCCGAGTCATTTAACAGGGGGAGGTGAGGTGAGGGGAGGGGAAGGAAATTTTTCTCTCCTAATCTCTCCAATTTGGGAGGATGAATATTTGGTCATATTTGGTCATATTTTCTTCCATTTTCCCTCCCCTCCCCTCCCCCTGTTAAATGAAACTCGGGAACATGGTTTTTCATATTTTCATCTCTTTTACCTCCCCTTCCCCTGTTAAATGAGACTCGGGAACAGAGTGTTAGGGTATCTTCTACACAAATATAAAAGATCATTTCATTAATGTTTTAATATAGATGGTGTAAGCTGTCTTCCACGAAATATTTAATATTCAATGGTTAAGATTTTAAAAGTTGATGTGCTCTGTCTTCAACGAAATAATTATATATTATATAATTATTATATATCAAATGACAAAGGGGATTTGCTATAGAGGTAAGATTAAATAAAAAGTTGATTTTGCCTAAGTAGGATGAGAAGGAATCTTAACCATTTGTTTTTTAAATCAATGGTTAAGATGAAAGTGTAGGAGAAAGGAGTAGTGCAAGAGTATCTTGGGAAAATCCTATTTATGGACTTTCTCTCTCCACATGCAAGGCACATGCATATTCCACCCCCATTTTTTAAACGTTCATAACTTTTTTATACGACATTATTTTTTCATAAAAATTTCACCATAAAATCGAGCGTCTTTTTATCTTTAACTTGAGTACCATATTGCTATATAAAAAATGAAGACTAAAAAAACTCACTAAATTGTGTTGTATTACTATGTTGTATAACATTTTTGTGCTTGATTTTTGTACTATGTTTTTGTGCTAAATTTTTTGTGATGGATTTTTTTATCTTAAAATTTTTTTTCTCAATTTTTTGTGCTGGATTTTTTTGTACTACATTTTTTTGCTGAATTTTTTTGTGCTATATTTTCTTGTACTAGATTTTTTTGTGCTATATTTTTTGTACTAGATTTTTTGTGTTAGATTTTTTTGTACTAGATTTTTTTTGTATTTTTAAAAAACAAAAGGAGTGCCACATGTCATTTTCACTCCTATTTATAAGGACCAAAATGCCCATCATTCCTACTTATTAGGAGTACCACATGTCAACAACACAATCCTTCTTAGGCTACTTAGGCAAAATTCACTTTTTAGTGGATCCTTCCCCTTTGCTACAGTGGTACATAAATTACAAATCTGAAAGCCAAAGTTTACAACTCATGTTTGCTGCTACCTTGGGTTGTTTTTATCCTTAGTTTTTGCCTTCTTTTTCCATAATATTCTTAAATTACTAATACAATAAAAAAATATATATTATATTATTTTTTATAACCCACCGATTTATTTTATGAGAGGTTAAGCTTTTTTTAACCTTCTAAATAAACATTATTATGAAGTGCAACAAAGCAAATGAGGGTATTTTGTAAAATGAATTGTGAATATACAAATTTCTTTTTTTATCTTTTATAGTATTTTTGTTTTATGTTTTGGTCTGATTTTGCGAGTCAATACGTCGCAACTTTTGTGTGTAGTTCAACACTTTTACGCCTATTTATTTCCCGTTTAACAACCCATGGTTCTAGATCGACTTAGTTTTTCTTTTCTATGTCTTACGTTTCGCATGTGTGGTTCAACGTTTTTATTTCTACTTTTCATTCGGTTTTAATTTTTTCGTTTTTTATTCTTTTCTTTTACAAGCTTTTCTGCTTTTCTTTTGTTGATCGATGGCGATAGTGTGACATTGGTGTTACTTGGCAGGTGGCACAGATCTACACCCCCGCCGCAACGCGGGGGGCTTCACACTAGTTATAATTAAAATCGATTTAAAATACATTTAAAGGAAATAAAGTTTGAAACAATATATATAATTGTTTCTTATTGAAAAAAAAAATCGAATTCCATTGGAAAAAAATTGATTTTTTTTTGGTAACTGATGTTTGAGATAACTATGGAAAATAAATTCCATTGGAAGTTTGACTTCAAAACTATACAAATCTTGACCGGAACAAGGAAAATAAATTTCGATTTTCATTCAAAGTTTAATATATTTTATTATATTCAAATAGTTAATTAAATTATCAAAACACAATTTATATTTACAATACAAAATCATACAAGAGTTTTTAATTTCCTACTCTATTATTAAAACGACGTAAAATATAGAACCTGCAATTCTACCTATAGAGAACCTGAAGTTCTCCTATAATATATATTTTATATTGCGGCTCGTTTTTAAATAAATGATTCTTTCCTTTGTAGACAAAATGTCGAACTTATCAAATCTTAAATTCACTGTACTTGAAATCTCGGGCAACAATTACCCCTCGTGGGCTTTTGATGCTAAAACCCATCTGGAAGCAATGAGTCTGGGGGAGACAATCATTAATGGGAATAAAACGTCCCTTCAAGAAAAAACTAAAGCTATGGCATTCCTTCGTCTTCATATTCATGAAGACCTAAAGAGGGAAAACCGTACTGTCGAGGACCCTCTCGAGTTATGGAAAAACATTCAAGAAAGATTTGACCACCTGAAGTTGGTCTTACTCTCTAAAACTCGCTGCAAGTGGGTTCATTTAAGGCTACGAGATCATAAGACTGTTAGTGAGTACAACTCTGCCCTACTTCGCATCACCTCTGAGCTTAAATTATGCGGTGAACAAATCACCGACAAAGACATGATTGAGCAAACTATCTCAACGTTCCATTTATCCAACATGCTCCTGGCGCAGCAGTACAGGGAACACAATTTTACAAAATATTCTGAGTTAATATCATGTTTGTTGGTCGCGGAACAAAACAACAAGCTCATACTACAAAATCATTAAATGCGTGTTATGTGATGATTTTTTAGACTATTTGAACTATTGTTATGGTTTCACTTAAAACCTAGTGAAGTTTGATTTATAGTTGCATGATGTTTTTATCATACTCAAACATGCAATTTCTTATACTTAACTTATTTTATTATTCCAGAAGAAATATGTATACTAGCTCCAGCAGAGCTATTATTGGTGATGAATGTCTGGTAGATAGCGGTAGTACTAACACTATTCTCAAAGATATGAAATTTTTCTCTGAGTTGTCTCCGGCAGAGACACCGATTAGTACTATATCTGGTGTCAGTAACCTTATCGAAGGCTCTGGCAGAGCACACATAATATTATCTTCGGGTACCCGACTAAATATTGATAATGCATTATATTCAAGTAAATCCAGAAGAAATTTACTTAGCTTTAAAGATATTCGAAAAAACGGTTACCACCTAAAAACAATATCTGAAAATAATATTGAATATCTTCAAATTACTTCAAACAAAAATGGCAAAGAAACAATTGTTGAACAATTAGAAGCCTTATCCTCTGGATTATATTGTACTAATATTAATCCTATCGAATCATACATGGTGAGTAACCAAAAGCTGTTAGATAAAGACACATTCAATATATGGCATGACCGTCTAGGTCACCCTGATAGCATAATGATGAGACGAATAATCAAAAGTGCAACTGGGCACCCTCTCAAAAACTTAAAAGTTTTGCTACCACAAGACTTATTATGTGCAGCATGCTCTCTGGGCAAACTTATAATTCGGCCCTCACAAACTAAACTGATACATGAAACCCCATCATTTTTAGAAAGAATCCAAGGGGATATTTGTGGGCCTATTCATCCTCCGTGTGGACCATTCCGCTATTTCTTGGTCTTAATAGACGCATCCTCAAGGTGGTCACATGTGAGCCTTTTAGCTACTCGAAATGTAGCATTTGCCCGGCTTCTAGCTCAAATCATACAATTGAGAGCCAATTTCCCTGATAATCAAATTAAAAACATCCGGATGGATAATGCGGGAGAATTCACATCTCAAGCTTTTAATGACTATTGTATGTCAATTGGGATCAATGTTGAACATTCAGTACCCCATGTTCACACACAAAATGGTTTAGCTGAATCTCTGATTAAACGATTAAAAATAATCACTAGACCACTCTTAATGAGATGCAAATTACGATCTTCTGCATGGGGTCATGCTATTTTGCATGCCGCTGCACTGATTAGATTGAGACCAACTGCTGATCACGAATACTCCCCATTGCAACTGGTCTCCGGACGAGAACCAAGTTTGTCCCACCTTAGAATTTTTGGTTGTGCGGTATATGTACCAATACCGCCATCACAACGTACTACAATGGGACCCCAAAGAAGACTGGGTATCTATATTGATTTTAACTCCCCATCCATAATTAAATATTTAGAACCAATGACGGGAGACATGTTTACAGCACGGTATGCTAACTGTCATTTTGATGAAACAATGTTCCCTGTCTTAGGGGGAGATAAGGACAAAGAAAGACTCGTAACACAAGAAATAACGTGGAATGCATCATCGCTATCAAATCTCGACCCCCGAAGTGGTCAATGTGAATATGAAGTCCAAAAGATTATATATTTGCAAAGAATAGCGAATGAATTACCAGATGCATTCACAGACGCGAATAGAGTGACAAAGTCACATGTACTAACATCAAATGCACCTGTTCGAATTGAAGTAATCCCAGAAGTGATTACTATACAACGAAAGCGTGGGAGACCAATCGGTTCCAAAGACAAAAACCCACGAAAACGAAAAGAGCAAAGTAACGCAGTTGGTGAAAACTCACAAAAGATTATAAGTGAAACCCCGGTAGAGGTAAATGTCCCAGAAGAGACAACTATGATTCCAGAGGAAAATGAAGTTTCAGAGGAAACACCGGTACCGAACGAAAATGAGATCTCTATTAATTATGTACAAGATAGTACAATGTGGAACCGGAATAAAACACGTGTTGATGATATATTCGCATATGTTATAGCAACGGATGTAATCAATGAAAATGATTATGTACCCAAAACTTTAGAAGAGTGCATGCACAGAAATGATTGGCCAAGATGGCAACAAGCCATAAATGCCGAATTGAATTCGCTCGAAAAGCGACATGTTTTCGGACCTGTAGTCCGAACACCCATAGACGTCAAACCAGTAGGTTATAAATGGGTGTTTGCAATAAAAAGAAATGAAAAGAATGAGATTGTATGATATAAGGCTCGACTTGTAGCACAAGGGTTTTCCCAAATCCCAGGAGTTGATTATGAGGAAACGTATTCCCCTGTAGTGGATGCGATAACCCTTAGGTTCCTAATCGGCCTCACAATCTCTGAAGGACTTCATATGAGACTAATGGATGTCGTCACTGCATACTTATACATGACACTTGAAAATGACATCTATATGAAAATCCCTAAAGGATTAAAATTGCCTGAAGCATTAAAATCATCACCTCGAGATATGTGTTCTATAAAGCTCCAGAGATCTTTATATGGTCTCAAACAATCTGGTCATATGTGGTACAATCGACTTAGTGAATATCTCGAAAAAGAAGGATACAAGTCTGATGTAATCAGTCCATGTGTTTTTATTAAAAGAACACTCTCAAATTTCACTATAATAGCAGTCTATGTTGATGATATCAACATCATCGGATCTCCTGAAGAGATAGAGAAAGCTGCTCAGTTGTTAAAGAAGGAATTTGAAATGAAAGATCTTGGTATGACGAAATTATGCATCGGACTACAATTTGAGTATCTATGCAATGGCACATTTGTCCATCAATCAAACTACATCCAGAAGATGTTAGTACGGTTCAATATGGATAAAGCACATCCGTTTAGCGTACCTATGGTTGTCCGACCGCTAGATCCACAAAAGGATCCTTATCGCCCTCAAGAAGAAGGCGAAGAAGTACTTGGTCCAGATGTATCGTACTTAAGCGCAATCGGTGCCCTTATGTATCTCGCAAATAACACAAGACCTGACATTGCATTTGCAGTACATGTACTAGCGAGATACAGTTCGAATCCAACACGTAGACACTGGAATGGTGTAAAACATATATTCCGGTATATTTGCGGGACACAAGACTTAGGTCTTTTCTATCAGAAAGATCAAAAGTCCCAGCTTGTAGGGTATGCTGATGCCGGATATCTATAAGATCCTCATAAAGCAAAATCTCAGACAGGTTATGTATTCACATACGGCGGCACATCAATTTCTTGGAAGTCAACTAAGCAAACATTTACAGCAACATCATCAAATCATGCTGAATTAATAGCACTATATGATGCTGGTCGAGAATGTGTGTGGTTGAGATCAATGATTAATCACATACAAGAAGCATGCGGATTGGAACAGATCAAGAAGGAGCCGACAATTATTTATAAAGACAATGTTGCTTGCATAGCTCAAATCAGAGAAGGTTATATCAAGGGTGATCGAACAAAGCACATCTCACCAAAATTTTTCTCAACATATGACTTGCAAAAAGAAGGGGAAATTGATCTTCGCCAGATTAAGTCAAGTGAAAATCTAGCTGACCTGTTCACGAAATCTTTACCTAGAAGCAGTTTCGAGCAGCTATCACACAAGATCGGTCTTCGTAGATTGAAAGATGTTTGTTAAATTCAGGGGGAGAATTATACACGCTGTACTCTTTTTCCCTTAACTAAGTTTAGTCCCACTGGGTTTTCTTAGTAAGGTTTTTAATGAGGCAGCATAGCTGATCCAGTAGTATCAGTTTATTTATTCAGGTCCTGAAGTACCTATTTAACATCATCCTGAAGTATGTTGTTAAACTGTGTGTAATTCTAAATGTCTGAGGGGGAGTGTTATAAACCAGACATTTTAGGCCCAACCTACTACTTATGGGCTTTAGGGTTTACAGTTTTGTTTATCTATATATTGTAATGAAACAATGATAATTCAGTTTGTCTCTATTTTTTTTTCTTTGGTTTTGATCAGTTATTGTTTTCAATAGGGAATTATAGAAGCCGTGAAGGACGTGTTTCCTTATGCTGAGCATAGACAACGTGTAAGGCATATTTATGCCAAGTATAAGAAAAAATATCGCGGAGAACAATTTACAAATTTATTTTGGAAAGCTGCAAAGGCAACAACCGAGGAATATTTTGAGAAGAAAATGGAAGAATTGGAAAACATTAACAAAGGGGCATATACCCATCTAATGGAAAGGAATCCGGTTACTTGGTCAAAGGCTTTTTTCGAGCTTAATAAGGCATGTGATGCGTATGAAAATGGCATGAGCGAAAGCTTCAAGTCGCGCATTCTATCAGCACGACGGAAACCTATAATTACTATGCTAGAAGAAATTCGAACATTTGTGATGGAAAGAATATTTTTAATGGCGATGAAAGCTGGAAGATTAAAACATGATGTCTGTCCGAAAATCAGAAAAAAGTTAGAAGACATAAAAAAGAATCAAAGGTAGGACAAAAGTAATTATTATTTTTACATTTTTGGTATTTTTTATTAATTTTTTAAACTTTTCGGTAGGTATTGGAAGGTAGTTCCAAGTGATAACACCGTATTTGAAGTGAGAAGTGAAAAATATGCATGCGTGGTGAACCTTGATGAAAAAACTTGTAGTTGTAGATTATGGCAGTTGTCAGGCATACCTTGTGTTCATACAGTGGCAGCGTTGTCCTTCGTTAACAAGGACCCATAAACTTTTGTTAGTTCTTGGCTTAAAAAGGACATGTTCAGAGAAGCATACAAATACCCAATCAAACCACTGAGAGGAAGTACATTTTTGCCGAAAACTGATTATATTAAACCTTTACCTCCAAAAGAGAGACGAATGCCGGGTAGACCAGCAGTAAAGAGGAAAAGAAGCGCTGATTAGAAAGAGAAAAAGAACCCGAAGGTTGGAATTGGAAGAAAAATGTCTTGTCAAAATTGTTATGGAACGGGGCATAATGTTAGGTCTTGCAAAAACGAGAAAAAAGACCCCCCCCCCCCCCACTATAACACCCCAAAATTTGTTTAGTATAATAATAAGTGAAAATAAACAAAGAAGTTAACATGGTTAATGGAATATGACAAAATGATAAGTTAGTTTATGGGAAAGCCTAAATTGAACACTCTTTCTAAGTGGGAGGGTTCAATGTGTAAGTAATGAATTAAAATGTTTTAATTAATAAACAAAAATTAAAAACCAAACACCCACATCTGGGTTCTGGTCGATCGAACAAGGGAGCAGGGAAAAAGGGGTGAAACCCTAATCTCAAGAAATCAAGCAATTGAAGCCAAATTCTTAAGATAATCCAATGCATGAGCCCTCCCTTCGAAAATCTAACCCTAATAAGTGAAGTGGTAAGTTTATTTTCTGAAATTATGATTTGTAGAATGAGGAATTCAACCTAATCTTGATTTCTTGCATCAAATGTGGGAAACCTGAGTTAAGATTGCCTCCTAGAACAAGAATCATGTTGATTTTAGGTTGTATGAAAGATTGTAGAGAAAACCCACTTTGTGAGATTGTGTTATGAATAGGATGATCATAGGGATTATAATCTTATGTAATCTTGATATATGATCTTGCTTGTAGTACTTGAATGCTAGATAAATTGATGTAAAATTTGAGAATATTAAGAACTAGATTGATTATTGATGACATACAAGATGAACTAGTAAAGTCATGCTTTGAATGCTTGTACATTATGCTCTATTAATGTAACGCTCACTAAGTGCTTGATGAAATGCTTAAGAGAATAAATGTGTAAAAATCCGAAAAGTTAGTGATAACATTGTCACTTGAAAATAAGAAATTTATGTAAATGATGAAATGAAAGTGTTGGGCTAAATGAATGCGTTTAATGTAGGCGTGAAAGAAGAGGGCTCAAACACTAAGAAAACGGGAGACTCGCAAGATCGAGGTACGTTAGTGTACACCTTATCGTTATTATGTTGTCATATGTATATTAACCTCTATTGTATTATATGCTTATGTTGGAATTGTGAATGTTGAGATATCCGATTGTTGGAAATAAAGTTAGATCCGTCATAAACGGATGTTGAGAAAAGAATATGATACGAAAGATAATGCATCATATCCGGTTCCTTCTAGTCGAATCGGGTATGGGAAGTTAAGTATGTCTTGAATGAAAGTTTACTTGATCCGTCTTTCGGGATGGAGAGTAAACGTATGTAAAGGATACATTCGTATCGCCATGAATGAATCGAATAAAAGTATGGTAACCATACTAGTACCCGTCGTTAGCGGGTATGTAAGAAAGGTATGCTAGTCTCTACATTGAGACGAGCATGTAATGAACCGTCTAACGGTTGGTAATGTAATTGAAAGAAGTAAGGCCGCAATAATGATTAGTCGGGTTATTAGTTAATCATGTTAGTGATGGAATACTAACTTCTTTTGTTTATGTTGAATGTAGGTAAATCCTCAGTTTAGGCAACTTGGCATTTTGGAGCGAGCATATGCACACTTTATGACCATCAAACGCTTCCGCTAGTCCGTATTAATGTTTTGGGTTAAAATGCTTGTTTTGTACAACTTGTTAGTAGTCACACTTTTTAACACTTGATGTCTTTGGTTTTTAGTCGTATCTTGTCAAACGGTTGTAGAATTTAATTTGTTTAGTTTATGGTTAAAACAGGGGCATACTCGTTTTATGGACGGGTCATGCCCAAATTTTTATTAAAATAGTGCATTGGTATTATTGGTAATATTACCTAATTACGGTAAAGTGACTAGAAGAATCGAAAGTTCAAAATTTTAGTGTCTAAACTTGTAATTTTTATTAGACTTATTTGCGGGCCTTACACCCACCAAAGGTGAAAAGGCCAAAAGGTAGACCTAAAAAGCATGGTGCAACGAAGAAAGTCTAACATGATTCCGTGTTTTTTATTTTTTTGAGTTATCTTTTGTGACATGAATTTTAGACGATGTTGCCTACGTTTTTCGTTTATCTTTTTGTGATGAATAGATATGATGGTATTGAAAGTTTTGGTTTATCATTTATTTTTCATTCATCATAATATTTTATAGTCTTATTAATTTAGTATAAATCACAAAAAATACCAATACGATTTTTAAAATAAAAAAAAGTGTTTTTGTTACTTATTCAAAAAGTACAATTTTTTTGCTTTAAAAAAAACTCAATCGGAACACTATATATTTTAATAATTTTAGAATAAAAAATGATTTTTCAATTTTTTTAGAGAAAAATCCATGTCATTAATTTTATTTTCCACATCATATTAAAAATAAAAAAATAATAAAACCTGACACATCATTATTACTAACCTGGTAACCTGATAATTACATAGTATTAGAACATCAAATGAAACTTGAGTTATTTTATAGAGACAAAAAAAAAAGTTTCAATGACTTAATTGGAACACTTGGCAAAGTTGGTTACATTTCTACGAAGTTACCCCTTACTTTACTAGTGGTAATACATGCGAATTTCGCGGTTTTAACAAAATACTATGTTTTCGAGGTATTGATAAAGAACATTATACGTTTATAATGAACATATTGAAATTATTTAAAAGAAATTGTTATCCAATACAAAAGTGTTATGAAGTAAATAAAACAATCCACATAGTATAAATATAATTAAAACAAAAGCATAAATAAATGATGAAATTAATTTTTTCTTGTGTGAAATACAAATGGACAACCTATTAATCTAATACTTATGCTTCTTGGATAACTATTAATTTTACACTGGAATTTTGTTAACATAACCACAATTGAATGTTGAAGATTATCAACACTAATGTAATTTATGGGTGAGGATCAAATAGTAAGTTTATTTTGGCTAGGAAGGATAGGAAGCAATAGGATTAGGACATGTGGCAAAATTTAAAATAAAGAGGAAGGGTATTTTAGTCAATCTTATCCTTTCTTCTTCCTTTTCAAAACCCAATAACTTCAAAACCCACCATCTTCAACCATTTCTTCACTTTCTATCTCAATAATCACTACATTATAGTGCGATTTTCCTCACAAATCAATGATTCAAACACCCGATCAATGTGTTCTTCAGCTTTTTTGAAGAAAACTCAGTTTAATTTCATATAAAATATCGTTTTTTTCGGTGATTTTGAAGATAATCACTCGATCCATTTGATTCGAGCGCTGATAAGTGTTTCAATCATTCAAAATTCGTCAATTTGTGAAGAAATCACTTCGATCCATGTAAGAAATTCTTTAATTTCATTTTTACGATCTGGGTTTTTGATTTAGTCATTGCGTTTTACGATCTTGGCGGGGGTCCGGGGGCAGCGCCCCTTGTAGCGGGGTCCCAGGGGCGGCAGCCCCTGGCGGGGTCCAAGGGGCAGAGCCCCTGGCTGGGGTTGAGCTGCATTCGTAAATTTAATTTTCTGTAAATTGCCTCTGGAAAACTGCATTCGTAAACTGCACTGGTTCAGATAATTCACAGCTCAGACAATTCACAGCACAGACAATTCACAGCACAGACAAAACTATTGTCATGGTTCAATGCGTTTTAGAGAGAACACTTTCTTTGGTGTTTTTAGGCAATTGCGTTTTAGAACTAAAACATTTTTATGTGTTTTCTGGCCATTGCGTTTTAGAAAAACACATTCTTGAAGTGTTTTTAGTCATTGCGTTTTAGGTAAAACACATTTTTAGGTGTTTTCAGTCCATTGCGTTTTACAGAGAACACTTTCTTTTGTTTTTTAGGCAATTGCGTTTTAGAATGAGACATTTTTAAGTGTTTTCTGGCCATTGCGTTTTACAAATAAGACATTTCTTTGTGTTTTTTGTGCATTGCATTTTAGGTAAAACACTTTTTTATGTGTTTTCATTCCATTGCGTTTTAGAAAACAGACATTTTAAGTGTTTTCTGGCCATTGCGTTTTAGAAATAAGACATTTGTTTGTGTTTTTGGTGGATTGCGTTTTAGGTAAAACACATTTTTATGTGTTTTTAGTCCATTGCGTTTTAGAAAGTACATTTTCTTTTGAGTTTTTAGGCTATTGCGTTTTAGAAATAACACATTTCTTTGTGTTTTCTTGCCATTGCGTTTTACAAATAAGACATTTCTTTGTGTTTTTGGTGCATTGCGTTTTAGAAAAATGTCATTTTTTAGGTTTTTTTTTCATTCCGTTTTACGCAACTGGGTTTTTTCCATTGCGTTTTACGCAACTGGGTTTTAGAAAAAAATTTCAAAAATATAGCAATAGTATACTCGTTTTAAAGATAAAAAACGCTTGTTTTTTTTGGTAAAATTTTTATAAAAAAATAATGTCGTATGAAAGAGTTATTAACATTTAAAAAATGGGGGGTAATTGAAGGAGAGAGAAACTATTGCCTTGTATTGACTAGAATACCCCTAAACAAACTCACGCGCATCTTTTATTCCCTTCAATTTCCCTGATTTAATCTTAGCTCTTGATTAACTAAATGGATTGTCAAGATCACTTCCTAGCCTTCTTAGCCAAATAAACTTTCTATCATATCTCCACCCTGTAATTTATTCGACAAATAGTAGTAGAACTAAAATAATAAAGTCTAAAAAGAGCGAACGTTACCTGCTTGTTAACATAACCACAACATTTATTTAATTTATTTAACAAATAGTAGTAGAACTAAAATAATAAAGTCTAAAAAGAGCGAATGTTACCTGCAAAAATCTTAAAAGAAAAATGGTGATACACGTCTTTTGATTAATAAAATTAAAATCATAAATAATCTATATCTATATCTATATCTATACTATATTAATAAGCATATTCGAAGGGCAGAAATGGTCATTTGCCACTGTATAAGCGTTTAAAGCTTATTGTACAAACCTACAAAGCACACAACTTTTTCAACACTTGCTGTGATGCCACATGGAGCTTGAACCGGATAATGTTGACCCGTATTTAATACTCCGGATCCAATATAATGTTCGTATCTCTCTCCAAACCCTATTCATTTCATTCAGCCGCTCTTTCATCCTCTCTCTGCAACCCTAATCTTCTTCATCTTCAACCCCCATCTTCAACCCTCATCTTCCTTCCTTCGTTCTCCTTCTCACTCTCTCTCTCGCAAGCAAATAGGGAAGAGGACTCAAACCATGTACACAAATCTCAGAACGAGTTAACCAGGTACTTTTCCTTGTTGGTTCTTTTCTTCCCTGTTTCCGTTCCAGTTCTTGCTTTCGTCAGCTCAAGATCATTTTTTTGACATTTTCGGTTGGTTTGGTGTAGATGAAGATGGAGTGAGGAATATGAAGATGACAATACTTTGCAGATCTGAGTTTTCTAGCTACATTCGGTAGTTTTACATTCAGATCTGAGTCTTTTACATTCAAATCTGATGGGTTTGCGTTCAGATTTGACTGCTTCTACAGTTTCACGTTTCATCTGACTGCTTCTACAGTCTGCTTTGTGGTAGAAGGTTTATCTGGATCTGGATCTGAATCGATTTAATTTTTTTTTATTTGTAGAAGTTGTTGTTACTGTTTTGTTGTGGTTCGATGATGTTAGAAGGAGGTTTTCAGGTCTTTTTATGCTTTGTAGAGGTAGGTTTATCCGGATACATCTTAGGATGTGCTGAATTTATTTTGATTTGTATATATCTGCCGTTTGTTGTTTGATTTGAGTTAATATGTGTGAAAATTGAGTAACGACGTCATACGATTGCTAATTTATTTTCTTTATTCATATTGTGTTTTACGGAGATGGTGAATCTGCTGGTTGTCTTCATGGCCCTCCCCTTGAAGGTTTCATGGTCAAGGCTGTGGTTGAGGCATAAAAATTTAGATCATTAAATATAATCTCAGGTTTGTTTCTTTGGGTTTATGGGTCCTGGATTGGCTTTATAACTAAACATTATTATTTGAATTTGAGTGCAATTTATATCTTTTCAGTGACGTTTTATCGAGTGGAACCGGGGGGAAATATGGCAATTGGAATTCGTTAGACCTCTGCTGTGAAGCTGCTTCATCAAGTATGACATTTTCTATTTCGACCCGTTTGCTTATAAAGGGACGATTTGAGTTTTTTGTAATGGGCCGAATGAGTATAATAAAAGGCTTAAAAGGAAACGGTTCAGATTTTTCAAAATTGATTTATTAAAAGTTTAGACCATGGTAATAAACTAATAATATAGTTTTAGTAATTATCTTCATCACACGAATTATTTAAAAAAATATGGTCAAAAGTGTTTCGATCAACCAACTGGGCTCGACCCACAACACAAACTGTTGCGTGATGTCCAGATATATCATGTTGACCTTCGACAAGCAGCATGGTTTAGTGCTGTTCCTTGGAGTATGATGGCATTAGTGGGCTACTTCGCTGATGTTTTTTCAGACAAACTGATTCAAAGTGGCATGACCATAACTTTGACTCGCAAAATTATGCAGGTGTGTTGATATTTATTATCATCCAACTAAGTAAACCCGTAAATTGTTCCAAGAGTGGGTAGTAAAAACATCCACACCAAACTATTAAGTAATATTTGATCTTAATTGTTTTGGTTGAATTCTTCTTTCAGTCAATTGGTTTTGTGGGACCCGGTATTGCTCTTATTGGTCTAATTATGGCAAAAAGCCCAGTAGTAGCGTCCGCTTGGCTTACTTTAGCTGTGGGTCTGAAATCATTTAGTCACTGTGGATTCCTTGTTAACCTTCAGGTAACGTCTGTTCTCTCGTGTGGTGACTAGAGATGGCATAATGGGCACATTGGGTAACACATAGATATAATTTCTGGCCAAAACACGTAATTCCAAACAGGTTGGGGTATGTGTTCATCCACCAACACTTTTGGGTCCAGTTTTTATTTATTTGTAAATAATTATTTTCATGATTACAAGCATATTATTATAATAATGATCTAAGTCCTTTTTTTATACTAAGGACATTATAAGAATTTGAATACACTTTAAGCGATTAGCACTTGACATTCATATTTAATTTACTTTTTGAGCAGGAGATTGCTCCACAGTATTCTGGTGTTCTACAGTTGAAGTGATTTACTCTTTTCTTTTTAATCATATTAATATTATATTGTTGTTGTTGTTGTTGTTGTTGTTGTATAGCTGGTTTCTTTGTGGAATTGGTGGGCTCCTTTCAAGGATTCTTATTGCTGACATCACTTCTCTATTTCTCAGCAGCACGTCCTGATCTGGAACATATTCTCCACCGGCGAACGGGTGAATTTTGATGAAGGTAGCTAGCTAGCTCTTTCTTTCTCATACTCGTTGTTTCTGTAGATACAATTTGTCAAAAGAAGATCCGATGTACATGTAACATGACAAGGATATTCCATTCGCAACGGCGCGGAGAGCGCAACTTAAATAACCTTTTATTGGATTACAAAGAAAATGCATAAACTAACCCACTACTACTAATAACTATTAGAATCAACTGAAAAAGGATACGTGGGTTGCTAATAACACTACACGGGTATGAGATCGGAACGTGGACCGTATCAAAATGTCACAACCCGATCCAAGCTACTGTTGGGTTATTTTTTAGCCCATGAGTTAGCCCAATTAATTCTTTGGCCCATACTTATTTTTTTTGAAACACAAAAAGAAGAAGAAGCAGGGGTTTTTCTTGCAACACCCTCACAAGACTCACACAACACATCACACAAAAAGAAGAAGTTTTTTCGTCAAGTTCGTCACTTCAAAACCCAGCTGCAGAGGTCATTCATTTCCCGGAGATTGAACCGTTGGATCGTTCTGATTTTTGGACACAGTCATTCTGACATCAGGGCGACCTTATCCAACGGTGGGTTTGTCCAAATCAGCTCTAGAAGTCCGTCTGCACACCCCTCTGTTCCAGCTGCAGAATTCTTGGTGATTTCCTTCTTTTGTCTTTGTTCTTGATTCCATATGCTTGATGTTGTTGATTCCAAGTGTATGATGTTTGTTATATGCCTCTAGTATACCTAGGGAAGACTTTGTATTGCTCTAATTTGGTGATAGTGGAATTGAAGCGGCTCTAGTAGTCCCGTGGTTTTTACTCTCCTTTCTTGAGAGGTTTTCCACGCTAAAATTTGGTGTTCTTGTTATTATTGTTTTCGGGCTGCTTAGATTGTAGTTGGTATACCCTATTTGTTTGCATCCTCACAGGTTCATTCAAGTTTAGGAAAAGTCTTGGTCAAACGAGGTTTGCTTCCGCGTTTGTGTTTACCGTTTGTGACCGGGTTTCGTTTTTTCCCATCATAGTGGTATCAGAGCCATTGGCTCTTGTTATTGGATTGAAACTTGATTGAACGATGGAGCTAATACAAGTAGGATTGTAAATTTGAATGGTTCTAATTATCATGTTTGGAAAGGAAAGATGGAAGATCTCCTTTATGTTAAGGATTATTATATGCCTGTTTTTAATACAGACAAACCGGGTGATAAAACAGATGAAGAGTGGAATATATTGCACAGAAAGGTTTGTGGTTATATTCATCAATGGGTTGATGATAATGTTTTGAACCATATTAGTGGTGAGACTCATGCTCGTACTTTGTGGAACAAGCTTGAGGAATTGTATGCTCGGAAGACCGGAAACAATAAACTGTTCTTGATTAAACAGTTGATAAATTTGAAGTACAATGATGGAACTCATGTTACTGATCCCTTAAATGTTTTTCAGGGTATTATTAATCAGCTTGCAGGAATGGGTATTAAGTTTGAAGACGAGGTACAAGGCTTATGGCTTCTTGGTACTTTACCGGATTCTTGGGAGACTTTTAGGACATCATTGTCCAACTCTGCAGCAAATGGTATTATTACTATGGAAATGGCTAAAGGCAGTATTTTAAATGAAGAGATGAGAAGAAAATCACAAGGTTCCTCTTCACAATCAGATGTCTTGGCCACAGAGAGCAGGGGGAGAAGTCAAAATAGAAGTCCGAGTAACAAAGGGAAGCATCGTAGTAAGTCCAAAGGTAAGTTTGCTGATTATGAGTGCATCATTGTGGTAGAAAAGGACACACAATTAAATTCTGCAGACAATTAAAAAGGGAGAACAAGAAGGCTAATTACAACAATCAAAAGAACAATCAGAAAAAAGATGATGGTGGCAATGATACTGCTGAAGTTAATACTGCTAGTGCTACTGAAGAGTTCTTCATTTGTTGTGATTATGATATGGTGAACATTGCACGTGATGATTCGAGTTGGGTTGTTGACAGTGGTGCTACGTGTCATGTGACATCACAAAGGGAATTTTATTCATCTTACACACCTGGTGACTTTGGGGTTGTTAAGATGGGTAATAACGGGCTATCAAAGGTTGTAGGTGTTGGGGATGTTTGCTTGAAGTTTGACACTGGGATGGAGTTGGTTTTACACAATGTAAAACATGTTCCAGATATCAGACTTAATTTGATCTCCGCAGGTTTACTTGATGATGATGGTTACCATAGTACCTTTGGTGATGGTGTTTGGAAACTCACTCGTGGTTCTTTGATCGTGGCAAGAGGTAAAAGAAGTTCAAAGTTATACAGAACGCATTCGAAGATCTCCAAAGATTCGGTAAATTTGTTAGTGAATGCTGATATGACCGACTTGTGGCATAGGAGACTTGCTCACATGAGTGAAAAAGGGATGTCTATTTTGTTGAAGAAGAATGCCTTGCCCGATTTGCACGATGTTCATTTGAAGAAGTGTTCTCATTGTCTGGCAGGTAAGCAAAGAAGGGTTTCTTTCAAGAGTCACCCTCCTCATAGGAGAGACAATATACTTGATTTAATACATTCGGATGTTTGTGGTCCTATGAAGACTAGAAAACTTGGGGGCTGTTTGTACTTTGTCACTTTTATCGATGATCATTCGAGAAAAGTTTGGGCCTATACTTTGAAATCTAAAGATCAAGTATTAGATGTGTTTAAGCAGTTTCATGCCTTAGTTGAGAGACAAACTGAGAAGAAGCTCAAGTGTATTCGAACAGATAATGGAGGTGAGTACATTGGTCCTTTTGATGCTTATTGTAGAGATAAAGGTATTCGGCACCAAAAGACTCCTCCAAAGACACCACAATTGAATGGTCTAGCAGAGCGGATGAATAGAACATTGGCTGAAAGGGTTAGATGTTTGTTGTCACATGCATGGTTGCCTAATTCCTTTTGGGGCGAAGCTTTGAACACCGCAGTAAATGTTATTAATTGTACTCCTTGTGTTCCTTTGTCTTTTGATGTTCCTGACAGGGTTTGGAGCGGCAAAGATGTTTCATACGATGATTTGCGGGTCTTTGGATGCAAGGATTTTGTGCATATTCCCAAAGATGAAAGAACAAAGCTTGATGTAAAGACCAAGCCATGTATATTCGTTGGTTATGGGGGAGATGAGTTTGGACACAGGTTTTATGATCCAATCTCGAAGAAACTCATAAGAAGTTTCGATACTGATTTTATTGAAGATCAAAGTTTGAAAGATATTGAGAAGACAAAGATAGTTCCTCAACATACTGATGATCTTACTGATTTGGATCCAGTTCCTCCACAGCACTCTGAGCCGCATAATGAAGATATTCAACATGATGAACAACACGGTACTGATAATCATGATATTCCAGAGCAGCAAGAGTTAGATGAGGGTCCTCATCCAGAGTTACCAGTACCAGGTATGCCAACATTTATCCCACTCAGACGGTCTACAAGAAACCGTCATCCATTATTCTGCTGATGAGTATGTCTTGCTCACTAACGGGGGAGAGCCCGAGTGTTATGAAGAGGCCATGGAAGATGAACATAAAAGGGAGTGGGTTGAGGCCATGCAAGATGAGATGAATTCCTTGTATGAGAACAATACCTTTGAATTAGTAAAATTGCCTAAAGGCAAGAAAGTTCTGAAGAACAAGTGGGTCTACAAAGTGAAGACTGAAGAACATACCTCGCGGCCTAGGTACAAAGCCAGATTGGTGGTTAAAGGGTTCAGTCAAAGAAAGGGTATTGATTTTGATGAGATTTTCTCTCCAGTCGTGAAGATGAGTTCCATTCGGGTGATTCTTGGTTTGGCAGCTAGTCTTGATCTTGAGGTTGAGCAAATGGATGTCAAGACAGCGTTCCTTCATGGTGACTTGGATAAAGAAATCTATATGGAGCAACCTGAAGGTTTTCAGGTTAAAGGTAAAGAAGACTATGTCTGTAAGCTTCAGAAAAGTCTTTATGGGTTGAAGCAAGCACCAAGACAGTGGTACAAGAAATTTGAGTCTGTTATGGGGAAGCAAGGCTACAGAAAGACTATTTCAGATCACTGTGTTTTCTTTCAGAGGTTTGGTGATGATGATTTTATCATTTTATTACTCTATGTTGATGACATGTTGATTGTAGGCAAGAATGCAGAGAGAATTGTTCAGCTGAAGAAAGAATTGAGCAAGTCGTTTTCCATGAAAGACTTGGGGCCAGCAAAACAAATTCTTGGTATTCGGATTACTAGAGATAGAGCTTCAAAGAAGTTGCACATGTCACAAGAGCAATACATTGAGAAGGTGCTTCGCAGGTTCAACATGGATAAAGCCAAATCGGTTAGTTCACCTCTTACTCCCAATTTTAAACTAACCGATAAAGATTGCCCTTCTTCTAAGGAGGAGATTGAAGACATGGATAAAGTTCCATACGCATCAGCGGTTGGAAGCTTGATGTATGCAATGGTGTGTACAAGACCTGATATTGCCCATGCTGTAGGTGTTGTTAGTCGGTTTCTGTCAAATCCAGGTAAGAAGCATTGGGAAGCAGTTAAGTGGATCTTTAGATATCTACGTGGTTCTTCCAAATTGGGTATAACATTTGGAAATGGAAAACCAATGCTTGTTGGTTATACAGATTCTAATTTGGCGGGAAACAAAGACAACATGAAATCCACTTCTGGATATTTGATGACTTTTGCAGGGGGAGCTGCCTCATGACAGTCAAGACTGCAAAAGTATGTTGCTATGTCTACAACTGAGGCTGAGTATGTGGCAGCAACAGAAGCATGCAAAGAACTGTTGTGGTTGAAAAGGTTTACGCAGGAGCTTGGCTTTATGCAACGGCGCTACGTGGTTCTTTGTGATAATCAAAGTGCTATTCACCTTGCAAAGAATTCTATGTTTCACAAAAGAACAAAACATATTGATGTGAAGTATCATTGGATTAGAGATGCGCTTGAAGACAAGTTGTTTGAACTTGATAAAGTTCATACTGATGATAATGGTTCCGATATGTTGACAAAATCTTTGGCAATGGAGAAGTTGAAGATATGTTGCTCAATCGCCGGGATGACGAACTCTTCCTCATAGGCCAAAAAGGGGGAGAATTGTTGGGTTATTTTTTAGCCCATGAGTTAGCCCAATTAATTCTTTGGCCCATACTTATTTTTTTTGAAACACAAAAAGAAGAAGAAGCAGGGGTTTTTCTTGCAACACCTCACAAGACTCACACAACACATCACACAAAAAGAAGAAGTTTTTTCGTCAAGTTCGTCACTTCAAAACCCAGCTGCAGAGGTCGTTCATTTCCCTGAGATTGAACCGTTGGATCGTTCTGATTTTTGGTCACATTCATTCTGACATCAGGGCGACCTTATCCAACGGTGGGTTTGTCCAAATCAGCTCTAGAAGTCCGTCTGCACACCCCTCTGTTCCAGCTGCAGAATTCTTGGTGATTTCCTTCTTTTGTCTTTGTTCTTGATTCCATATGCTTGATGTTGTTGATTCCAAGTGTATGATGTTTGTTATATGCCTCTAGTATACCTAGGGAAGACTTTGTATTGCTCTAATTTGGTGATAGTGGATTTGAAGCGGCTCTAGTAGTCCCGTGGTTTTTACTCTCCTTTCTTGAGAGGTTTTCCACGCTAAAATTTGGTGTTCTTGTTATTATTGTTTTCGGGCTGCTTAGATTGTAGTTGGTATACCCTATTTGTTTGCATCCTCACAGGTTCATTCAAGTTTGGGAAAAGTCTTGGTCAAACGAGGTTTGCTTCCGCGTTTGTGTTTACCGTTTGTGACCGGGTTTCGTTTTTTCCCATCAGCTACTCTTTTATTGAATGACCCGCGAATCATCATAATAGCGGGTTGAAACTGACACTTCATTTTATTAATTTTATTCCCTCCTCCATGGCAGTTTGTTAGCGAGAAAGTCGAATGGTTGCATATTGACATAGCGAGAAAGTCCCTCCTCCATGGCAGTTTATCCGATCCAAATCGCGCCAAGAGGTATGCAATAACTTATTTGTCTTTATTGCATTATGGTTTCTCATATAGTTTCTTTTAAACAATCTCGAATTTTTGAAAAAGGTTCGGTTAGAAAGTTAAACGTGTTATTTTTGTGATTTCACGTCACTCTTCAGGAGCTCCGAGCATCCTTCAACATAGCAGTTGGTTTTAGGGGGGATTTGAATGAACAAGTGTTTTGATTTTTGAACCAATGTCAATTGAAAAATCCTAACTCCTAAGTGATTTAAATGGAAATTCTGAAATTGCCGTTTTGAACAAAAAGGCTGCTCAACATCTTTTTACAATAGCATGTAACATAACTTTAAATATAACTAGATACCTAACATCTTTGTATAGCTCTTTATGAACAGCTTAGTATCTCTTTGCAGAGGTTCAATGTTGGGGTCCCTCATCTTCAAACCAGGTGAGTTAAAAAAAAAATTATGATTCGATCTAAAGCGTTCATGTCGATTCCAATGATATATATATATTGTCTATGTAAATCTTGTTGTTGTGCTTAATTGAACGTATATGGTGTTGCATTTTGTTTGAGTATGTGATGTTAATTACTCTTCAAAAACAGTATACAAATGAACCTTGAGGGCCCAAACTAATACTATTATTTTAATCTATGTTATAGCGAAACGTAAAAATACATTTTGGGCCATCAATTTTGTATGTCAAACCTTTATACTTCTTCACTAATGAAGAAAACAAATACTTAACAAACGGTATCCAAGATGGTGGAGCCGAAGTTGTTCAGGTAAGGAAAATAACTTTTCTTTAGAGGTGAAAAAATGAAGAGTCAAGCGGATTGTGTAATGGGTCAAACATGTATGTCTTTTGTATGGAGTGGGTTGGTATGACCCTAAATAGTGTTGTCACATATTTACTTCTTTTTTTAGATAAATAGTTAGCGTGTCAAGTATGGAGAGTAATTTCGTATAATAGGTGTAAAAATAGTTAGTGTGTCAAATATTGTTATAGATGTTATCTTAGCTCAACAATTCTACACAACTTTCAGCATCGTTTGACCCATATGACATGTTCCCTTTTCTTTTGTTTTTATACCCGTTAGAGATCAAGCGTGACCGAATTAGCCCATACAATTGTTCATAATTAAATAATATGTAGCGGTATATTTGAAGTATATGAAATATTATGTGTTGGAATTTGATAAATGAAAATCATTATTATAACTTAAATTAATACATAGTAAAAACATGAGAAATGATATTGTCATCTTAAGTATCACATAATTTGTGTAATAGGTGCTATTGATTTAAATATGTAACAGATAATGCATGGTCATTATCCAGTGGGCGTTAAAATGGAACGACATCCAGACGAGCCAATTTGTGAAGCCACTGAAGTAATTGGAGCTTGAGAAAGAGCTATAATCTGTGCCAATTTGTGAAGCCACTGAAGTAATTGGAGCTTGAGAAAGAGCTATAATCTGTATTATTTCGTCAAATTTTGTATTATGGAGATGAATGTTGAGTTGGATTTGTAGTTTCGATGGTTTTATACAATCAGAAAGTTGAGTTGTTCATTTCATTGTTTGAAGTAATTTAAGTTTTTTCAGAAATCAAGAAGACGGGCTTTGAGAAATAGTGAAAGAGAATCCACCGAGTTGCCATCATATATAATTGGATGTATACTACACCTAAGTCTTTGTGGCTTTTATGGTTTATGTGTAAATAAGTATAAGCACAAGGGGTGTTCATGATTTGGTTTGAAACTGTGAAACAACTTAAATCGGTTATTGTTTTATAACGTTGTTGGTTTTTAAAGAGATTTGATTGATTGTTCTGAAGTTTTGAAACTGTAAGAAGGGGCTTAGTTTATAGTTTTTAGCTGAAATGGGTCGATAAAAACCGGACTGGAACATAAGAAATACACTCTAGAAATTTTATTTTAGATCTTGGAAGTTGGGCAACACATTTAAAAATTTGCTAATGCATTAGAATCTTAGACTAATCAAACTCGCCTAATGTATTTGAGTTGGCCCTATTGTAACTCCCTCGCACTTATGTCTTGTGTTCATATACATGTAAAAATGTATGTTTTTTAGTACTTTTGCGGTATTTTTTATTTAGAATTTGCGGTATGTTTTTTAGTACTTTTGTGTTCATAAAAGCCAAGGTATCAAATCTCAATTTTATGCTTTGAATACAATCGAGTGAATTAGTTTGACATCTTTTTTGATTAGGTAGTAAGTGTGTTTTTCTTTATTCAATTGCAAGCATAACTTTTAGTAGTGAAAAAGGCTTTCATTAGATTCTTAATTCTCAAAAATTTGAGAATCCTTACGGCTCTTACTCGCAACTTAATTTGTTTCTATTTTTAGACCTAAACTAAGTTCAGTTATATCTTTCAATTGGTTCGGTTTTAGTTTTGATAATCAAAATCATTTTTACTACCTCTTTGGCTTACAATTCAATCTAAAAACTATCAAAATCAGATCGTAAACACCGAGATGTTTATGAGTTTGAGAGAACCATTTGTGATAACTCCAAAGATGCATCAGATAACAAGTTGCGTTCTTTCTAAAGCCAAAGGTAATTTCATAAATTATATCATCATTCGAAACAATATCTTCTTTGACGCTCTACAACCGGTTGCCGTTTTTAACGAGTGTGATTAAAAATAACATATAAGGTTCTAAACTGCTCACTTCGTTGCATCGCGAATTTGGTTTTAGTTATGGCTCAAAACCGAACCGCCCCGTACATAGCCCTAAACTCACCAACCTAAGTGATATCTTTCCCGCCGCATCGCGCGGGTAAATGGCTAGTAAATGCATAATACATTTATCGTTTTTATTAAGGTTTAGGCTTTATTAAATTTAATAATACTATATATTTAAAAAGTAGAAATTTATACGGATTACACATGTAACATATTTGAAGTAAAATATTTAACCATGCATATTTCAAACATTTGTAGGGCAGAAATTGGAGAAAACAACTGTTAGGACCTGGAATTGTACAAAAAACAACTGACAAAATCAGTCAAGTCAAGGAAAGACTGAAAAAACACGAGACAGTCAAAAGAGTTATGCAGATAACAGGGGTAAGTCATTATAGTTTCAAGTTGGAGACAAGGTACTATTAAAAGTTTTACCAGGGAAAGGAGTTGTCAGATTTGGTAAGAAAGGAAAGCTAAGCCAAATATATGTTGGACCTTTTGAAATTATTAAACGACTTGGACCAGTAGCTTATCAGCTACAAATACCAGGAGAGATGGCAGAAATACATGATGTATTTCATGTATGTAATCTAAAGAAATGCTTAGCCGATGAATTATTGGTAGTACCTCTTCAAGACATAGAGGTAAATAAAAGACTTAAGTTTGTGGGAAAGCCAATACAAATTGAAGATAGAAATTGGAGAAAACATGCAAAATTTATACGGATTACACATGTAACATATTTGAAGTAAAATATTTAACCATGCATATTTCAAACATTTGTAGGGCAGAAATTGGAGAAAACAACTGTTAGGACCTGAAATTGTACAAAAAACAACTGACAAAATCATTCAAGTCAAGGAAAGACTGAAAAAACACGAGACAGTCAAAAGAGTTATGCAGATAACAGGGGTAAGTCATTAGAGTTTCAAGTTGGAGACAAGGTACTATTAAAAGTTTTACCATGGAAATGAGTTGTCAGATTTGGTAAGAAAGGAAAGCTAAGCCAAATATATGTTGGACCTTTTGAAATTATTAAACGACTTGGACCAGTAGCTTATCAGCTACAAATACCAGGAGAGATGGCAGAAATACATGATGTATTTCATGTATGTAATCTAAAGAAATGCTTAGCCGATGACTTATTGGTAGTACCTCTTCAAGACATAGAGGTAAATAAAAGACTTAAGTTTGTGGGAAAGCCAATACAAATCAAGAATCTCAAGCACAAAAGATTAGTTCTGGTCAAAGTGAAATGAGATTCGAAGAGAGGACCAGAGTATACATGGGATCTAGAATCTGAAATGAAAAGGAAGTACCTTAGTTATTTTAGTGAATCTCGAGACGAGATTTAAAACAAGGTAGGGAGGATATAACAACCCTAAAAAATATCCTAAGTATATCATAATATTTCAGTTTGGAAGGCAATATGCGAGTCCGCTGCTTCCGTTTCGTTGCCGGTGCGTTCCAGCAGTTGCGTTTTTCGTTCACGTTTGCGTGTTGTGACATTCGAAAGCGTGAAAATTTCGCAAAACGAAATCCATAGGTTTAAATTATACGTATAAAATTCGTAATTGTCGGCGTGGTCAGTATTTTGTACGACATCAGTTCGTTATTGTTTATCGTTACGCACTTTCTCCGCAGATTATCATTCGCGTACTGTAAAGTCGAGTAGGCGTTCCTAGGCATTACAAAAGCCTAATTAGGTTAGTTTGCGTATAATTACGCTTATCATGATGGTATTAATGTTAGTTATGCGTGTAATTACAACCGGAAATTGCCGGTTGTCACAGAAAGAAATTGATTTTTGTTAGTTATGTTGGTGAAGATGATGCAGTTTTCCCCTAATTATTATTATTATAAAGTTTAGTGTTAAAGTGTTTTTTTTTTGTTTGTTTATAGGGGAATTATGCAGGAAAAGGAGAAAGGGGCGGTGGTGGAAGAGTGGTGGATGAGGTTGAAGATGATGGTGAAGGTGGGTGGTTGGTTGCAGATGGTGTTAGGATGAAGAAGAGATGGGTGGAGATTTAGGTGGGACCTACTTAAGTTTAAATGTATCTTTAAATGTTTTATTTATCAGTTTTTAATATAAAGGGTATTTAAGTAATTTCACACTCACTTAAAACCAAAAACTAACTCCCATCTGCACCAGGGACTATCCGGGAACGAAAGTCGAAAAGTTAGAGGCTATAGAGGTAATTTTAGAAAGTTAGGGACTAAAGGTGAAAAAAGCCAAACCACAGGGACTATCCGGGCATTTAACTCAATTTAATAAGTAGGTTTTTTTTTAAAATTTTAGGATGTTATGTAACTTTTTTTTTAAAATTAATATAAGTTTGTGTTTTAATATATAAATGTCAACTATATAAAAAAATATAAAAAATCAACATGACACCCCAACACCGCCTAGTCACGCCGCTTCCACACCTCACTTTTTTGATGTGGTCTAGTGAAGCCCATACTCACCACGTTGTGAAGCAATAACCCTCACACCCCCGTAGTCTAAAAAATACAACGCGTAGTTATTAAATATTGAAAAGAGTTAAATGCCCTGATAGTCCCTGTGGTTTGCCTATTTTTCACCTTTAGTCCCTAACTTTCTAAAATTACAGCTATAGTCCCCAACTTTTGCAATTTCGTTCCCGGATAGTCCCTGGTGCGGATGGAGGTTAGTTTTCTCAGTTAAGTGGGTGTGCAATGACCAATTTACCCTTAATGTAAAACAAAATAAAACAAATTATATATATATATATATATATATATATATATAGGGTAAGGATAGTGTAAAAAGGACCTAAAGTGTGAGAAGTGTATTATAACACTATATATAATACTATATAACACCATATAAACACCGTATAACAATATGTAACACCATATAATACCATATAACACTATGTAACACTATATATCATTATATAACAAATATAACACTATACACCTATCATAGACATGCTATCAGACAACCTATAGTGTTATATTTGTTATATAATGATATATAGTGTTACATAGTGTTATATGGTATTATATGGTGTTATAATACACTTCTCACACTTCTCACACTTTGAGCACTTTTTACATGATCCTCTACCTATATATATATATGTCACACCCCTATTTTCCACGTGTCACCGGTGGGCCCGGTGGGGAGTATCGTGACGTATTTGGTATCATCATAGACAAACAACACAATATATAAATGCACAGCGGAAACAAAGATAGATTCATTTCAACTTTAAATAAGTGTAATATTAAATATCACGAATAGTTGAAACGGATCCACAGGCGGATCAAAATAAAAGAAGATATTGTTCAACAGCTTTATTGACATCCAAGCTTGCGAGACTTATTATGGACGCTTAGAAGACAGCCAGCCTAGTACGAGTAGTACCTGCACTTAACCTTTTGGAAAATACGTCAGTTTACACTGGTAAATACAATTTAACTGACTCATTTTGAAGAGGTTTGAAAATTGATTTGAATGCACGTGGCACAAAACATTTTATAACTTGGGATAATTATGTGAAAATAATCTTGTAAGGGATTTACATGTTACTTATGCGTTCAGTAGCCCGATCCGTAGACCGGGTTAAAGATTAATAGACACACCACAATATTGAGTTATGCACTGAAAGGTGTACGCCTACACCCCGTGCTCAGGTCGTGGCCATCTCGTAAGATGATGCCAAGGATATCCGGGACATGGTCATTAACCCCCCAAAGGCTTTAAGCAAACAAAACACATTCAAAACATAGCATATCAATAAATTTAACCTCTATTCGATTAAAGAATTCAATGCCGGACCAAGCGGTATTTTATATACCGTACCCCAAGCCCGTATAGAGAAAATAAGTTAAAAGTATTTACCTTGGTAAGTATAAATCACAATTAGCGAGTGAAGGTAGCTTTTACCGGTGCTTCTATTCTGGAACAAAGGTTTATAATAACCTATTAGATTTCTAACGGGTCTTTATTTAAGCCTAAGCTTAGACCGGTTAGTTTTAAGGACAATATGGTTCAAACGCACGATTAAGCGAAGACCTGATAGAATGTAATTTAGACCCGACAAGTTTGAATACTTGTATAATATGGGTATACTAAATACATTCTGGATTTTGAGACAAAAATGATAATGTTTGACCCGTTTCGGTCAATTTATGCAAACTAGTTACATAAACCGAACCGGACGCGAAAAGGGCATTACGGGTAACCATAAGAGTCATATGCAAGTTCCCTGAGTTAATATGCTTTATATATGTTATAATATCAGTAAGATATCTTCTATTATGCCCCAAAATGGATTTAAATTTAACTTATGCCTTATAAGGGCATTTTGGTCACTTAAAAGTTTATAAAAGAGTTAAATTTGTAATCTGAGTTACAGGTCTGATTGATACAGTAAATACACTTAATTTAACATGTCATAACAGTAGGGTATGACCTATATGTGAAACTTATCATTTAAAACCAAATTATGCACCTTAGGGGTATTTTGGTAATTTCACAAGGGCTAAAAAGGTCAAAACTGGAAACCTGAGTTTATAAA
Source organism: Helianthus tuberosus (assembly GCA_030545235.1). Taxonomy (NCBI): domain Eukaryota; kingdom Viridiplantae; phylum Streptophyta; class Magnoliopsida; order Asterales; family Asteraceae; genus Helianthus; species Helianthus tuberosus. The sequence goes on from JARYGA010060550.1 coordinate 1,620,811, forward strand.
CTTTTACTTACTGTTATTATATAAAAATATACTAAAAACATCAGTAGGTATCAACCTTATATGTTTAATATGGTTATAGTACATACTATGCGTTAAAAACGCTTAAAAAGGCGATTTGGAGCCATTTCCGGGTTTCTAAAAGAAAGCTGATATTTTTATAATTCCAGAAGGCTCAAAATATTTTATTTAACAAATGAAATCAGTAGAAAAAGGTTTGGGGTCAAAAGGGTTTGTAAAACTCATTTTATGGCTTAATAAGGCAAAACCGTCATAAACCGAATCGAACCTAGAGACCTATGTTATGCTCAGCCAAAAATTAAATAAAAATCTTCAAAAATCCCAAAATATTATATTACATCAGTGGGTAAAAAGTTTGATATCAAAAAGTGGGTTTAAATAGGCTATTCGCTAATTACGCCATTTATTTAACATAAAGCTTTCAAATTACGCTAATGAGCATAACTCTTAATCTAGACCTCAAACTGATGTCAAATTTTAGGTGTAAGTTTATAAATCAGTAACTAAGGTTTCTACTCTTTTACTTTTTCAAAAATCACATTTTATAGTCAAAAGGGCATAATAGTCAACATTTAAGCATTAATCGGGAACATGCATATGAATCGGATAAGTATTGAACCAAGTTGTATAATCTCAGAGAGTTATACTTATGTGAAACCTGGTCCAAAATAAGCTCTAAGGCAGATCTCAAACATGCATAAACGGGTCAGAACTGAAAGTCAAAGTAGAAGTCAATTTATGCGACTTTCGGTTCCGATCCGGGTTTAAACTGAAAATTGTCGAGTTGATCATGTTGGAACATGTTCTTACATTAGTTACCAAGTTATTTTAATGATCAAACAGGTTGCATGTACCCTACATTGCTAATTATGCTTAAATTTGAAAATACACATTCTGTTGACTTTTTAAAGTAAGCTTTGACTCGACAATTAGCATAGTTAGAGTGGGAATCTGGAAATACCCTTTTAAGGGTTTGTTACCCACATAAATACCTACTTGTAGGTACTTTCAATTCGAGAAATGACTGAGCAAATTTCGTTTAATCTCAAAGTCAAACTAAAATTACGATGGTTTGACTATTCGCTAATTAACTAAGCTAGAACGAATTAGAAAGGGTTATGAACACTTACAAGAGTCCTAATTAGGATTAGGGATCACTAGGAAGTTGGCTTGCTGATCAGAGAGCTCCAGGAGATGAGTTGTGAATTTTTGTAAATGCAAGTGATGAATGTTGCAACTTCAAGACCCTTTTTGTATCAACTTTGATCTCATTAGATGATGCCACAAGTGTCTACTGATGTTATAGGATGTGTCCAAGTGCCCCTCAATGCATGTAAAACCATTGGTGAGCTCATGGTATCAGATAACAGCTGTTAGCATCGAATTCAGACCTGGAAACTGACATCTGTTTGCTGTTTGTCGCTGGCAGGTCGTAGGCGGGCCGCGAGAACCCTTACGCGGGCCGCGTACATGTGGTGACCAGGTTAACAAGTTTCTCATGTTTTGCATTTCAGTCCTTGGTCCTTTGGAACGTGGTTTTGGCTATTTTTCTTGCACTCTTGACCCTCAAACCTGATTTTTAAGGGCCTTAGGACATCTACAAACTTGGTTAGGTCCTTGGTTAACTTTGTGCTTACCCGAAAAGTCATGAATTTCAACATTAACGCATTTAACCCTTCGTGCACGGTTTTGATCATAACTTTCTCATACGATATCGAAACTTTATGAAATTTTTATCACATATTCTAGTGAGTATATTTTATCATTACAAAGCTTCGGGTTTGCCAAAAGGTCACTCAGAGGTATACTTTCAACATGTTGACACATTTAGCCCCTGTAGTTTGTAATCCCTCACTTTCTTTCATTTTCTTCTTCGTATGATCCATGATTTAATCGTTTAAGATTATAAACACCATGTAGGGTTATTTTAGAGCCTATTTATCCATTGTTGACACTTTGGACCCTTATATTCAAATAGTTTCACTGTTTGTCAACTTTAGTCCCTCTAAAGTACTTTTTCACATATTCAAAGCCTATGACACGTGTCAGTACATTATTGGACGTAAATTTTCGAGGTGTTACATCCTCACCCCCTTAAAAGAAATCTCGACCTCGAGATTTACTAAAACAAATGAGGGTATTTTTCTTTAATCGTGGATTCTACCTCCCACGTGTATTCGGGACCTCTACGGGCATCCCATTTGACCTTAACAATAGGCACATGCTTTCTTCGAAGCTTCTTTACCTGTCGATTCTCAATCGAAAGTGGTTTCTCTACAAATTTCAAGCTTTCATCTATATGCACATCCGTATGTGGTATGACCAGTGATTCATCAGCGAAACACTTCTTCAGATTACAGATGTGAAAAACATTGTGGATAGCACTGAGCTCTTCAGGAAAGTTTAACTTATAAGCAACTGACCCGACACGTTCGATAACCTCGAAAGGTCCTATGTATCTCGGGCTTAGCTTGCCTTTCTTACTAAATCGCATCACCCCCTTCCAGGGTGATACTTTAAGCAATACCTTGTCACCTACTTCGAAGTGAAAGGACTTACGCTTTGGATCAGCGTAGCTTTTCTGTCTATCTTGGGCAGCTTTCAAGCGATCTCGAATCTGGACAATCTTGTCCGTCGTATCGAAGACTAACTCAGGTCCTGATAATTGAACTTCTCCTACTTCTGCCCAACAGATGGGTGTTCTGCATTTTCTACCATATAATGCCTCAAAAGGCGCAACCTTAATACTAGTATGGTAGCTATTATTATAGGAGAACTCGATCAGTGGTAGGTGGTTATCCCAACTGCCACCTAAATCAACCACACATGCTCGAAGCATGTCTTCCAGCGTTTGGATGGTACGCTCACTCTGTCCGTCCGTCTGTGGATGGTAAGCCGTACTAAAATTTAAGCGCGTGCCCAAGGACTGTTGGAAACTTTTCCAAAAATGAGAGGTGTATCTCGTATCTCTATCAGAGATAATTAACAATGGCACGCCATGTAGTGCTACAATTTTATCTACGTACAATTGAGCTAACATGTCTGAGCTGTAAGTTTCCTTAATGGGTAGGAAATGTGCTGACTTCGTCAGTCTATCCACTATGACCCATATAGTATCATTTCCCTTCCTCGTCTTTGGCAGCTTGGTGATGAAATCCATAGTCACCATCTCCCACTTCCATGTGGGAATTTCAGGTTGTTGTAACAAACCTGACGGCTTTTGATGCTCAGCTTTGACTTGCGCACAAGTCAAACATTTAGCTACATAGGCAGCTACAGACTTTTTCAAACCAATCCACCAATAGTTTGCCTTTAGATCCTGGTACATCTTATCAGCTCCAGGATGAACGGAATATTTGGAACTGTGGGCTTCCTGGAGGATAACATCCCGAAGCCCTCCATAAACTGGAACCCATATTCGTCCATTCAATCTTAGCATTCCGTCCTTGTCATAGGATAACTGCTCCTCAGTTACTCCTAGTTTTTCTTCAGGATAGTTAGCTTCCAGCACGGCTTCCTTCTGTGCAGCTAACACCCTTTCGTTCAAACTATTCCTTATTTCAATGCGCTTGGCATTGATTCTTATCGGCTTCACTCTTTCTTTTCTGCTTAAGGCATCAGCAACTACATTTGCCTTGCCTGGATGGTATTTTATCTCACAATCATAATCATTTAGAGTTTCCATCCATCGTCTTTGTCGCATGTTCAAGTCCTTCTGATTGAACAAATGTTGAAGGCTCTTGTGATCTGAATAGATCACACACTTGGTTCCGTACAAGTAGTGTCTCCAAAGTTTTAATGCAAATACAACGGCACCCAGCTCCAAGTCGTGGGTGGTGTAGTTCTTCTCGTGTACCTTTAACTGTCGTGAAGCGTAGGCAATAACCTAGCCTTTCCGCATGAGTACACAACCCATACCAGTGTGTGATGCATCACAATACACCACAAATTCTTCCATACCATCGGGCAATGTTAACACTGGTGCATTGCTCAACTTTTTCTTAAGAATGTCAAAGGATTCCTGCTGCTTAGGGCCCCAATCAAACTTAACCTTCTTACGTGTCAACGAAGTTAGAGGCGCAGCAATCCTTGAGAAATTTTCGATGAAACGCCTATAATATCCTGCTAAACCCAGGAAGCTACGAATCTCAGTAGGCGTCTTTGGCTCTTGCCAATTCATAACTGCTTCTACCTTAGCGGGATCCACTTGGATACCACGCTCACTTACCACATGTCCAAGGAATTGGACTTCTCGAAGCCAAAATTCGCACTTCGAAAAATTGGCGTAGAGTTTCTCATGATGTAGAAGTTTGAGAATACAACGAAGGTGTTTCTCGTGGTCAGCTTGGTTCTTCGAGTAAATAAGGATGTCATCAATAAAGACGATGACGAATTTGTCCAAGTAAGGCTTGCAGACACGATTCATGAGGTCCATGAATGCGGCCGGTGCATTAGTGAGCCCAAAAGGCATCACTAGGAACTCGTAATGACCATAACGAGTCCTAAATGCAGTCTTGTGCACATCTTCATCTTTAACCTTCAACTGATGGTAGCCTGACCTCAAATCGATCTTAGAAAAGTAGCTTGCCCCTTGCAATTGATCGAACAGATCGTCGATCCTGGGCAAAGGATACCTATTCTTAATAGTAACCTTATTAAGTTCACGGTAATCGATGCACAGACGCATCGATCCATCCTTCTTCTTGACAAACAAAATCGGCGCTCCCCAAGGGGACGAACTAGGTCTAATAAAACCTTTGGCTAACAGATCATCTAACTGCGTCCTTAATTCCTTCATCACCGTAGGTGCCAACCTATATGGTGCTCTTGCCACTGGTGCAGCACCAGGGATGATGTCAATTCGGAATTCTACTTGCCTATCTGGTGGTAAACCAGGTAGTTCTTCGGGAAAAACTTCAGGATATTCTGAAATGACGGGAATGTCTTCAATCTTTGGCTTTGGCTCATCAATAGTAACTTGTGCCATATAAATAACACAACCCTTCTTCAAGCTTCTAGATGCCTTGAGCATGGACACTTGCTCAGGCAATCCATGCTGGGTATCCCCCTGAATGGTAAGCGACTCACCAGACGGAGTTTTGACTACCACTTGCTTTCTGTTGCACACAATCTGGGCTTGGTTATGCGATAACCAATCCATACCTATAACTATATCAAAACCGGCTAGCTTAAAGGGAAGTAAGGACAAAGGAAAAGAATGATTCCTAATGGATATAACGCATCCATCTAAAACAGTTGAGGCGGTTTCTATGGTTCCATCAGCTAATTCCACCTCATATTTCACACTTAAGGCTTTTACAGGCAATTTCAACAACTCACAAAACTTATTATCCACAAAAGACTTATCTGCTCCAGAATCAAACAATACTCTAGCAAAAACATCATTTACGAGAAAAGTAACTGTAATCACATTGTCATCCTGAACAGCTTCCTTAGCGTCCATCTTGAAGACCCTGGCATTGGTCTTTTTCCCATCCTCGGTTTTCTTGGTGGCTTTTGGGCAATTGGACTTAATGTGCCCTTTTTCATTGCAACCGTAACATGTTGCATCTTTCAGCTTCTTACACTCCAAAGTCTTATGATCCGTAGATTTGCAAATCCCACAGGGTCTCGAGTGAGACTGGGACTTCGACTCAAGTCGACACCTCCCAAAATGGTTCTTCTTACAAGTTTTACATTTGGGCTTATCCCCCGATTGTTGCCCATCCTTCTTAGATCCCGACCCTTTCTTGTGGTCGTTATTTCCTCGGTGTTTCTTATCTGATCTTCGTGAGGTATCGTCCTCACGCTTCCTCTTACTTTCTTCTGAATTCCTGAGCGCCCTCAGCCTGACTACGTCCAAGGTAAGAGATAGAGATAGATCAGCTGCTGATCTGAAGGTTGCAGGTCTTGATGCCTTAACACTTGCTTTAATTTCAGGGGCTAAACCCCCGATGAAGCGAGCAATCCTTTTAGGTTCTGGGGTTACCAAGTATGGAACCAACCTAGATAGGGTATTGAAAGTGGTGAGGTATGCTTGGCAATCTAAATTCTTCATCACCAATGATAAGAAGTCTGATTCGATTCTCTCGACTTCGTGCTGCGGGCAATAATTCTCTTTAATAAGAGCAACGAACTGATCCCATGACAAGTTGTAGAGTGGGATCTTTCCAGCAGCTTGTATGAGAGACTTCCACCACGCCAGTGCTTCTCCCTTGAACGATTGGGATACATATTTTACTACGTCCTTTTCAGCACAACCGCTGATGTCTACTACCGTATCCATCTCGTCCAACCAGGTCATGCAGTCAACCGCCCCCTTTTCCCCAGTAAAGTCTCTGGGTTTACATGAGACGAAGTATTTGTATGTACAGGACTTACCACGCGGTTCCTGTTTATGCTCGACCTTCCTTGACGGAACACTGTTTTGGTTCGAAGAGTGATGATCTTCATCATCCTTCTTTGGCTTATCTAGCTTAGAGGGTGGCTTATCATGAGCTTCCGAATGGGTCTTTGGCTTAGAGTGAGGAGCTGATCGGGTCCTGCTTCGAGTACTACCCGATTCACTATATTGCCTCTCGATGGCTTTGGTAACATCATTTTCTACTAATGCTTGAAGCTCCGCACCAGTTACAAGTATTTTAGTGTTATCAGGGTTTTCCACTGGATGACTGTTTATTTCTTCAGACTTAGCCATGTAGTCTTAATTGCTACATAAAAACAAGGACGAAGTCTATTTAGAAGCTAAACAGTATTATCGTTCTTGACGATTTATTAATCATGGTTTTAAATAGCCATTTTAGTTAATTTATCACATATATGATTATTCAGGATCTTTATCATAATCCAAAATCATAAATTAAAAATAGCCCATAGGCCTGGTCATGTAGACAAATTTCTAAATTATAAATTTAGATCTTATAGGATTAAAGTTTGAATAAATAAAATCAATCCTTTTCTTGGCAGGGAGTCTATAAACTACGGCTGCCTTTTGTTTTATATGACATTAGTTATAACCCGTAGGCATTATGTCACAATCAAATATATATAAAAATATAAATTTGAATAATTTATTAGAAGGGTGACATGTGTGATTTTGCGGATCACACTAGTCAAGAATGTTAACATGTTTGCAGATGTTAACAGAGATTTGAATCTTTTTAAACAGGTTCTACCATATTGGCCAGGTCGTTAATATGACATTCAAGCTAGGTTTTACCTTTTTAAGATTCTTATTATTTTATTTAAATGGTAAAAATGTTATATTTTTCATTTATTCATATATTATATTTATGCACATAATTTAAAAATGAAAAATTTGAACCAACCATTCCAATTAAAATTTAAACTAGTACAAGTTTACCCTAAACGGGACTTTTACTTAAGCAACATGCCCACGCAGGGGCCAACTAACAAACAAACCCACGCAGGGGTCAAAATAGAAAGACATGCCCACGCAGGGGCAGAACATGAAAATATGCCCACGCAGGGGCAGAGTACAGAAATAAATGTCCTCGCAGGGACATGATTACAACTAAAATAAATAAACAAACAAAGGATTTAGTGATCCTTCTTGCTTTTTCCCTTGATCAAATCCACCATCTTTTTGAACATCCCCCGGTTATGCCTACGGTCTTCCCGCAATTCATGCCGTACCTCATTTATTTCCTGAAGGATTTCTTGAAATTGTGGCGGTGACATCACCGGTGTCTGCGGTGGTTGCTGGTAATGCGGAGGTTGAGGAGGCTGTGGTTGTTGATACCCATATGATGGGTATCCATAGGTCGAGTGTCCCGTAGTCCAGGGACCTCCATAGTGACCTCCTGGCTGGAGAGAGTTCGCAGCTACCCAGTAGGGATCTTCTGTAAAGTTGTAATTGGTGTGGATCTGCTGCTCGAAGGGATTGTATGTCACTGCACCAGTGTAAGTAGGAATTGGGTCTCCAAAACCCAGTGGTGGTTGTGGCGCGACTGGCGCAGAGACTACTTCTGAGACGGGGTGTGAGGATTCTCCCATCTCTGTTTCTTCGGGAAGTGGCGAGTATCGGCTGCTACTTGAAAGTGGAGGGGTGCTGATGCGCACTCCCCCTCGTGCGGACATTCGCACGGTCGTTCTCCTTCGCCTCGGGGGCGAGGGAGGCTGAAGCTGAGGTGGCGGTGGCGGCGGAGTGACCGCGACAAGTCGGGAATCCTCAGAAGGATTCTGCTGTTGCTGAAGCTGCTGCGGCTGGTGTAGGGGAGAGCTGTGCTGCGGCTGGTGCAGGGGAGAGCTGTGGTAACTGGGGGTAAACACCCAGTGATACTGCCGGAATTTCTCCTCGAAGCTGTCGGGACCATTATATGGTGATCCCACAAAATGTGACCCATCTGAAATTTCAATGGGATGGTTAGGAGTTCCGGATGGTGGCATTGAAGGATCGGTGTCTTCATCTATATCCATCGGGTTGCCACCGGAAAAGTGGTCTTCGGGTCCAAGTGGGTTAAAACCCATTGGCACTCCAAGGTAGTCGGCAGGGTTGAACTGGCCTTGGAAAACAGGTGATAGGTGGTCGAAGGGTGAGTTATGTCCTTGAAGAGGAATGTAGGACTGGTGGGAGTTGTGGGGCTCATTTTCAGAATGAAGCCCGAAAGAGTGTGGACTGGAAGGGGAGGTACTCAGTGAAACTGAGCGCCTAGCTGACTCAATGTAGGTCCTCCATGGCTCTTGAGGACCCGGGTTGTTGGGATCAGATGGTGTTCGCCGGTGTGACGGCCCGGCCTCGTGGTCATTTGGGGCGACAAATGACCCTCTTCCTCTGCCTCTTCCCCTTATTCTTGGCGGCATTTTTGTCAACCTGTCAAAAACAAACAAGTGATACAACAAGAAAATATATATAAGACAAAGTTAGAAATGAAACAAATTTGGAAAATTCCTAAGTTCTTTGTCTAGACTCGAGAATCGAGGTATGTGCAATTGTGTAACTGAGATTAAACACAAAAGGCTAGTGTTTAATTCACTCAGAGTTGGCTCTGATACCAACCTGTCACACCCCTATTTTCCACGTGTCACCGGTGGGCCCGGTGGGGAGTATCGTGACGTAGTTGGTATCATCATAGACAAACAACACAATATATAAATGCACAACGGAAGCAAAGATAGATTCATTTCAACTTTAAATAAGTGTAATATTAAATATCACGAATAGTTGAAACGGATCCATAGGCGGATCAAAATAAAAGAAGATATTGTTCAACAGCTTTATTGACATCCAAGCTTGCGAGACTTATTGTGGACGCTTAGAAGACAGCCAGCCTAGTACGAGTAGTACCTGCACTTAACCTTTTGGAAAATACGTCAGTTTACACTGGTAAATACAATTTAACTGACTCATTTTGAAAAGGTTTGAAAATTGATTTGAATGCACGTGGCACAAAACATTTTATAACTTGGGATAATTATGTGAAAATAATCTTGTAAGGGATTTACATGTTACTTATGCGTTCAGTAGCCCGATCCGTAGACCGGGTTAAAGATTAATAGACACACCACAATATTGAGTTATGCACTGAAAGGTGTACGCCTACACCCCGTGCTCAGGTCGTGGCCATCTCGTAAGATGATGCCAAGGATATCCGGGACATGGTCATTAACCCCCCAAAGGCTTTAAGCAAACAAAACACATTCAAAACATAGCATATCAATAAATTTAACATCTATTCGATTAAAGAATTCAATGCCGGACCAAGCGGTATTTTATATACCGTACCCCAAGCCCGTATAGGGAAAATAAGTTAAAAGTATTTACCTTGGTAAGTATAAATCACAATTAGCGAGTGAAGGTAGCTTTTACCGGTGCTTCTATTCTAGAACAAAGGTTTATAATAACCTATTAGATTTCTAACGGGTCTTTATTTAAGCCTAAGCTTAGACCGGTTAGTTTTAAGGACGATATGGTTCAAACGCACGATTAAGCGAAGACCTGATAGAATGTAATTTAGACCCGACAAGTTTGAATACTTGTATAATATGGGTATACTAAATACATTCTGGATTTTGAGACAAAAATGATAATGTTTGACCCGTTTCGGTCAATTTATGCAAACTAGTTACATAAACCGAACCGGACGCGAAAAGGGCGTTACGGGTAACCATAAGAGTCATATGCAAGTTCCCTGAGTTAATATGCTTTATATATGTTATAATATCAGTAAGATATCTTCTATTATGCCCCAAAATGGATTTAAATTTAACTTATGCCTTATAAGGGCATTTTGGTCACTTAAAAGTTTATAAAAGAGTTAAATTTGTAATCTGAGTTACAGGTCTGATTGATACAGTAAATACACTTAATTTAACATGTCATAACAGTAGGGTATGACCTATATGTGAAACTTATCATTTAAAACCAAATTATGCACCTTAGGGGTATTTTGGTAATTTCACAAGGGCTAAAAAGGTCAAAACTGGAAACCTGAGTTTATAAACTTTTACTTACTGTTATTATATAAAAATATACTAAAAACATCAGTAGGTATCAACCTTATATGTTTAATATGGTTATAGTACATACTATGCGTTAAAAACGCTTAAAAAGGCGATTTGGAGCCATTTCCGGGTTTCTAAAAGAAAGCTGATATTTTTATAATTCTAGAAGGCTCAAAATATTTTATTTAACAAATGAAATCAGTAGAAAAGGTTTGGGGTCAAAAGGGTTTGTAAAACTCATTTTATGGCTTAAAAGGGCAAAACCGTCATAAACCGAATCGAACCTAGAGACCTATGTTATGCTCAGCCAAAAATTAAATAAAAATCTTCAAAAATCCCAAAATATTATATTACATCAGTGGGTAAAAAGTTTGATATCAAAAAGTGGGTTTAAATAGGCTATTCGCTAATTACGCCATTTATTTAACATAAAGCTTTCAAATTACGCTAATGAGCATAACTCTTAATCTAGACCTCAAACTGATGTCAAATTTTAGGTGTAAGTTTATAAATCAGTAACTAAGGTTTCTACTCTTTTACTTTTTCAAAAATCACATTTTATAGTCAAAAGGGCATAATAGTCAACATTTAAGCATTAATCGGGAACATGCATATGAATCGGATAAGTATTGAACCAAGTTGTATAATCTCAGAGAGTTATACTTATGTGAAACCTGGTCCAAAATAAGCTCTAAGGCAGATCTCAAACATGCATAAACGGGTCAGAACTGAAAGTCAAAGTAGAAGTCAATTTATGCGACTTTCGGTTCCGATCCGGGTTTAAACTGAAAATTGTCGAGTTGATCATGTTGGAACATGTTCTTACATTAGTTACCAAGTTATTTTAATGATCAAACAGGTTGCATGTACCCTACATTGCTAATTATGCTTAAATTTGAAAATACACATTCTGTTGACTTTTTAAAGTAAGCTTTGACTCGACAATTAGCATAGTTAGAGTGGGAATCTGGAAATACCCTTTTAAGGGTTTGTTACCCACATAAATACCTACTTGTAGGTACTTTCAATTCGAGAAATGACTGAGCAAATTTCGTTTAATCTCAAAGTCAAACTAAAATTACGATGGTTTGACTATTCGCTAATTAACTAAGCTAGAACGAATTAGAAAGGGTTATGAACACTTACAAGAGTCCTAATTAGGATTAGGGATCACTAGGAAGTTGGCTTGCTGATCAGAGAGCTCCAGGAGATGAGTTGTGAATTTTTGTAAATGCAAGTGATGAATGTTGCAACTTCAAGACCCTTTTGTATCAACTTTGATCTCATTAGATGATGCCACAAGTGTCTACTGATGTTATAGGATGTGTCCAAGTGCCCCTCAATGCATGTAAAACCATTGGTGAGCTCATGGTATCAGATAACAGCTGTTAGCATCGAATTCAGACCTGGAAACTGACATCTGTTTGCTGTTTGTCGCTGGCAGGTCGTAGGCGGGCCGCGAGAACCCTTACGCGGGCCGCGTACATGTGGTGACCAGGTTAACAAGTTTCTCATGTTTTGCATTTCAGTCCTTGGTCCTTTGGAACGTGGTTTTGGCTATTTTTCTTGCACTCTTGACCCTCAAACCTGATTTTTAAGGGCCTTAGGACATCTACAAACTTGGTTAGGTCCTTGGTTAACTTTGTGCTTACCCGAAAAGTCATGAATTTCAACATTAACGCATTTAACCCTTCGTGCACGGTTTTGATCATAACTTTCTCATACGATATCGAAACTTTATGAAATTTTTATCACATATTCTAGTGAGTATATTTTATCATTACAAAGCTTCGGGTTTGCCAAAAGGTCACTCAGAGGTATACTTTCAACATGTTGACACATTTAGCCCCTGTAGTTTGTAATCCCTCACTTTCTTTCATTTTCTTCTTCGTATGATCCATGATTTAATCGTTTAAGATTATAAACACCATGTAGGGTTATTTTAGAGCCTATTTATCCATTTTTGACACTTTGGACCCTTATATTCAAATAGTTTCACTGTTTGTCAACTTTAGTCCCTCTAAAGTACTTTTTCACATATTCAAAGCCTATGACACGTGTCAGTACATTATTGGACGTAAATTTTTGAGGTGTTACAATATATATATATATATATATTATATAAATATGGGACTCAGAACTATATCCCGAACCTTTCCCACCACCATCGCACACCAATTTCTTTAAGAATTTCGCGTCTGCAACACACTTGACGGAGATAATCTAGCTGGAAGTTCCGAAGCACACTGATCTGGTGAAGGCGGTGGGGGCGATGGGTTGGTGATGGAGGAGGTGGCAGGTGATGGGGTGATGGTGGAGGAGGCGGTTCGAATAACCATCTTTCATTTATCTTCTTATTTCTTCCCCAAATTATTATTCCTTAAACATCATACCATATTCTTTCTTCTTGTTCAACAACTCCAAAATGGGTGTTCTGTTCTTCAAAGATTCAAGAACACCCATCAATGGCTTCTTCATCAGTTTTCAAGACAAACCCATCATTTACATTCAACCCATTGTTCAAAAATCATACAAAGATTCAAACTTTATCCAAATCTAACACACCAATTAGTCTAAATTCAGTTCATCAAAACAAACCCTTTGAAAATCTTGAAAACCTCAAATTGCACAACTACCTTAGAACAACAGATATGGTTGACCTTGTGTTTTACCGTAATAATAAGAAAAAGGAAAGTGAAAGAAAAGATGGAAGCTTTAGTGGGATTCAAGATTTATTGAATCTTGTGGGTTTGGGTAATGGATTCGATGGTTCAGATCTTTGTGGGTGGGGGTGATGGGTTTGTGATGGAGGTGGTGACAGGCGGCGGGGTTATGGTGGAGAAGATGACAGGCGACGATGGTTGGTGGAGGACGAGGCGGGGGTTTGTGGAGGAGGTGACATCGACGATTTTATGGAGGTGTGGAAGGTTTTTATTGTGGTGGTGGAGGTGAAGTCGGGTAACAAGAGAGAGAGAGAGAAAGAAAGAAAAAGGGAGAGAGAGAGGGGTTAGAAGTGGGCCTCACATGTTTCTAATATTAGGTAATAATGTAAATAGATAAATAATAATATTTTTGTTAATTATTTTATTAGTAGGGGCATGTTAGTAATTTCACACCTACTTAACTGAGAAACCTAACCTTCATTCACACAAGGAAATATTCGGGAACAAAATTGCAAAAGTTAGGGACTATAGCTATAATTTTAGAAAGTTAGGGACTAAAGATAAAAAATAGGCCATACATAGACTATCCGGACGTTTTTCTCTATCGAAAAAATCAAAAAATACTTGGAAATGACCGATATCAAGCAATATAGCAGCTGGCTAACTTTCTTCTCTCTCTCTTAGAGGACCCGGGGTGGAAGCGTGGTGGACCTTTTCCACGCGTGGAACAAATGCAAACACCGCCGCCGCATGGAAAGTTCACGCGTTCAATGTTTGACGCGTTGAATGGAGCACGCGTTGTATGTTCTGCAATAGTTCTGCATGTTTGACAATAAATTGACACATGTACCTTGGAAATGATATCTTGCCTTTTCTTTTTTTTTTTTGGGTAAAGAAATGATATCTTGCCTTCTTGTGTACTTGCTTCATTTTTTTGCAACTTTTATAAAAAACAGATTTAAAAAAAAACAGTTTACAGTTTTATAAAAAAACAGATTTAAAAAAAACAGTTTTCAGTTTTATAAAAAACAGATTTAAAAAAAACAGTTTACAGTTTTATAAAAAACAGAATTTAAAAAAACAGTTTTCAGTTTTAAAAAAAACAGTTTACAATTTTATAAAAAACAGAATTTATAATGTAAAAAAATAAAAAATAAAAAAAATTAGTGAGTGATGAAATTTGTACCAATGATGACCATTTCCAGCAAAAAAGGGTGTGAGTGATGGAAATAATGGTTGATGACATGGCAAAACCTGATTAGATGTTATGAGTGATGGAATTGGGTGTGAGTGATTGGTGTGAGTGATTCCACCCCTACCCCTCTTATGTGCTTCAAATTCCTCTGCACACAAAACACACACAGTTGCTATAAAATATTCAGAAATCAACAAATATCGTTACTGATTCTGATCTCAATTTGTGCTGTTAAAGTCTCAACAATGTATTAGGGTTTCAATTTGGGGAAGACTCTGCTTCCTTTTTGACTTCAAGTCGTATAGAACAATCGTATTTGTTGAATTCGGTCATCGGAAGTCAAAGTCAAATTCCAGTTACCGGAAAAAAAGTCAAAATGAGCGCATCTCGGTTTATAAAGTGCGTGACGGTCGGCGATGGAGCAGTTGGGAAGACGTGTATGCTTATATCTTACACCAGTAACACTTTCCCCACTGTAATCTCATTCTCAATCAATCTCTACATCGATTTCGTTTATTAAGTTTTTGTTTATATCTATTTGTGTTATTTAATGGTTAATCTGACCTAATTTCCTTAATAATGTTTTCTTTTTTATGTAATTTGTTAGAAATTGTAGGTATATGCTTTTTGGTTTTTTTTTTTTTTTCTTTTCAAATTATATGATTGTGCTGTTATTATTGGGTAAATGTATTTACTGTTACTTGGTAAAAAAGAGAGGGAATGGAAAGTAATTAAATGTGTTTTTGAAAATTTAAAGTTTATTTATGTGAGGGGGATATACAGTGGGTGCTAGCTATGTTATATTATTATTGGTTGAATGTGTATTTATGAGAATTAAATGATTGTGGTATGTTGGATGCACTGCAACTTGTTTGAAATAAATTGGGATAAGGATATGGGGGGATAGCCAACTATCATACTTTGTCTGTCTGTGCTAGGCAGTGTGACAGAGCGCCCGCCGGTGGTCCAGTTGTACAAAAATGATAAAATGCAGTAATGGTATCATAGTTGTCGATAGCGGCTATAGCGGTCGCTATAGCGCGCTATATGGCGATGCGACCATGTGTCGCTATATAGGTCATAGCGATGAATAGCGAACTTAGCGACAGTTAGGGGTTTTTTTTTTGATGTTAATATCAATTAGATATAGCTATAAAATAGCTGGATTTATAGGTTTTTGTTAAATGTATATGTAAAATAGCATATATACAAGGGTATTTTGATGTAATATACATATAAAAATTTTCAAAATTCTTTTTCTAGTGTAATCGCTATTTATAAAATAGCCGTCGCTATTTGTCGCTAGTCGCTACGTAGCCTATAGGTGCCTTGTCGCTATTCGCCATCAACAACTATGAATGGTATGTATGAAATCAGATATGAAGTTACCGTGAGTGAGAAACTAATTATCGAAATAGATGTGAAATAACTTAACTATGTCTAACTTCAGTCGACTAATCATCTCATTCAATTTTTCATATATCAATAATCTCTTTGAAAACAAACATCCCAACACAGTTTAGTATCTTCTTTTCTTATAAAGAAAGTTGACCGACTGACCTAACTGGCTAAACGAATAGGACTATTAAGGGGGCAAGAACTTCCATTGATTAATATTTTGGGCCATAATAGTCAAATCTGAGTAAATTTTGCCCATTTAATTTCTTTTAATTATTAATGCTCTGGATTGTGATTTGCGAGGGGACAAGAGCTTTCATTGATTGACATCTTACTGGTCTACTGTCTATGTATGATAACAGGATTACGTGCCAACGGTTTTCGACAATTTTAGTGCAAATGTGGTGGTAGATGGGAGCACAGTTAATCTTGGGTTGTGGGATACTGCAGGTTGAATTCTTAGTTTAATATAAGTTGGAAATCTGGTTTTTCTTGTTTATGCTCTGTTTGGTGCTAAAGTTTTGTTACTTTTATGAACAGGACAAGAAGATTACAATAGACTGAGACCATTGAGCTATCGTGGTGCTGATGTTTTCATACTTGCTTTTTCTCTCATTAGCAAGGCCAGCTATGAGAACATATCAAAAAAGGTAATTACGACTCCATTAGGTAATCATTTAATCTAACGGAAGAATCAAATTTTACTTGTGACAAAGGAAATAATAAAGTTGTATTTGGATCTTAGAATAAATAACAATAATCCATATCTTTTTTACTAATGATAATACTAAGGTTTTGAGTTGACTTGATCTTGTTTTACTTAGTTAGTACATGTGTATTTAAGTTTTTCTAGTTGGAATGTTTGAGTTTAAATCAGAAATCAATTAGTTTTTTTTGTTAAAATCATATCACTAACAACCGTTTTATGTTTTATGTCTTTTTTTCTTAGTTGGATGTAGTAATCCGATTTCTATTTGAATATTGAAGATTATATATTTTTATTGACCTTTTAACCCTTTAACATTGAAATCCGTATACTCGTATAGCATTTCTCCTTTTTTATAACATCAATGGGTTTGTTTTATGTTTGTTGCAATGTTCAGTGGATTCCCGAATTGAGGCACTACGCGCCCGGCGTTCCCATCATCCTTGTTGGAACAAAGCTCGGTTAGATTCTTTCAACCTTAATTATTTACTGAGTACAGAGACAAGTTATTGCATTATTATCCTGTTCCATCATTGATTGTGCATTTAGTTTATTATACTTCCTTTTAAGTTTATCTTTTAGAAGAAAGTAACAAGTTCATTTTGTCCTTCATTTTGCATTTAGATGTTTGAAATATTCCATTTTAAATGATGTCATTACTCATCACCCCAGTTTAGGTCTCTAAGGAAAATATATTTTAGATGTTGAAACTAAACATTCATGCATTTCATTCCATTGTACTTGGGCTGCAAACGAGTTAAGCTTTTATTGAGCTACTCCAGCTTGTTCGAGTCAAGCTAGAGCCCTAGCTCTTATCGAGCTTTTTGACTTCTCTAAAGGTGTTTTTTACGGAAGATATATTGTTTAAATAAATATTCAAGCTTTGTGAGCCAAGCTTGAGCCAATCTTGAATTTATCTTGAGCTAGGTTTGAGCTTGTATCATCACGGCTCGTCGAGCAATCAAGCTGAGCCAAGACCGAGCTTAACTTATCAGCTGAACTGAGGTAGAGCCTATTTGCAGCCCTACTTTTGTACTTGCAAAATGCCAAAAAATAATCAAAGAAACTGTTCTATTCGCTTATTCGGCTACTGTGGCTTCTTATGTGTCATGATCATAAGTGTGCATGTTGTTTCCCAAACGTGAAGTTCAAGTACAATAATCTAAAATGTTAAAAATGATCAAACATTCTTACTTTTGTATCACACTATCATGTAGTTTTTTAATTTACACTAGTAGTCTGAATAAATCTTGATCCAAATTTCTATCATGCCATAATATAAATGTAGTAATTACTGTTAGTGGTTATGTTGGGATTGCCATGATTCACATTTGTCACAATGAAAGTTTTAGTTAGTCTTTTTCAATATGTTGTATCACATTACCATTATTGTGGTGGGAAATTAAGTAAAGTTATCTTAAAGTATTGCTCCATTCATATTATCTATTTGCCGTTACAGGTTATCATGAACTTGTATTTGTACTTATTAGGTATTGATGCAAGGCATGTAAACATTTTATTGTAAAGCATCATTTTTCATTTGCTTACTTAACAAATATTGATGTTCAAAAATAAAATGTTTACATGCCTTGCATCAATAAATAATTACATTTTGGCTGTCTTTGCCATTTTAATACGAGGGACATGAATGAAAATGATCTAAAAAAGTTAATCTTTTGTAGATCTTCGGGATGATAAACAATTCTTAACAGACCATCCCGGTGCAGTTCTAATCACAACGGCTCAGGTACCTTCTACTCCCATTTGAATCTTTATTATTATTTTTTTTTGGAAAATTACCAATAATGACTATATCTGACATTTGTTTTATACTTGTGTAGGGAGAGGAGCTGAAGAAGCTAATTGGGGCCCTTGCGTATATAGAGTGTAGTTCAAAAACACAGCAGGTGATTTTTTTGTTTATTTCATATCATATTTGTATCAGTATAATTTCTTCATCCCATGAAATTTGTGATGCTTGTATTTCAAGTCGGATGTTTTAAGACTCTTAGATATACGTCGATAACACCAGGGGTAAATGCATAATTTGAACGTACACTTTGACAAAAAAATTTTAGGATTTAACCCTGATCTTGACCAAAACCTTGTTGTGATTATCGCAGAACGTGAAGGCTGTTTTTGATGCAGCCATTAAAGTGGTTCTGCAGCCACCGAAGCAAAAGAAGAAAAAGAAGCATAAGGGTCAAAGAGCGTGCTCCATACTGTAACAAGATTTTAGTCAGTGAACCGAAAATGGGCTGAAAGTTGACTTTTCATTGCTGATTGGTTAAGTACTGATTACCCTTTATATAGTTTCTGATGATTTGCTTACTTTCGTTGTGTCCGGAAGCAGGATGTGTTGTGTAAGTTGATTTATGTAATTCTTTAACACCAAATTAGTTGAGACTTTGGAACTATTTGGTTAATATGTAATATAAAAACTTATGTAGATTGTTGAAAGATGTTTGATTTCACATGGGATCAAAATGAAACTCTGGAACACAAAATATTTTTATTTTTTTTCTGTTTCCTTTCCTTTCCTTTCCTTCCGTTAGTAAACTCTGGAACACAGTGTAAGTGTTGTTTTATGTCGGGATATTAAAAAAATTGTCTACTTGTTAATACAAGAGGCTCATTTTAATTGAAGTGTTATTCCATTTGAGATATTAAAGTAGAATGTATTACTTTAGACCAACTTAACTAGTTATATCTTACTATAAGACCACACGGTGTGGGCGTTGAAACCTAGCGATGTTGCCAGTCCACGCCCACTTTTCCACCCTGTGGCCCGTGTTGTTAACAGCGTTGTCCACAAGGCAACGGGATTTCCACCGGCGTTGTACCTGTCTTCGTGTTGACGTGGCACGTGTTGATTTGACGTGGAGACAAGCCGTTTTAACCCCAACGGTTACTTTTTAAAAATCAGAATTATTTACTTTCTAAAATCCAATTTTTACATCTATAAATACCACACACCAGATCTTCACCCCACACCCAAACTTTTTATAAAACCCTACACTTCCACATCCAAGACCGACACAAGAAGAAGACATGGCAGCCATCCCGTGGACGCAAGAAGAAGACATCGCACTTTGCGAGTCGTGGGTTGAAGCTTTAAGCCACTACACGCCACACAGCTGGTCTAGCGGCCAGTTTTGGGGGAGAATTCTACAAATATTTCTCGGTCCATAGGGGTGATCACACCCGAACCGTTGACACCCTATCCTCTTGCTTTGGGACAATCCATATGGATTGTAAAAGATTCGAGCAACTCAACACTGCGGTGGAGCACCAAGGGGGTGACCTCGGGGAGGACGACACCATACAGTCACCCTCATCAACTATCGTTATGAGGTTGGACGTGAATTCAAACACGTTTCGGAGTGACACTTTATTAGGTTTTTTATATAAATTATGTGTTTTTTTACTAATTCGTGTTGACTAGTAGAAAAGTTCGACTAACCCTAAAGGGCCAGTGCGGCAAACGCTTGAACTACATAGGAGCAATCTCTATAAACATGGACAACTCACAAAAGTACATATGCTTACCAACACAATGCGAGTATAATAACGATTTATAAGTGATGTTATTACAATTTTCATTGCTAAATCTATGCATGAGTCCTGTTTGTTGATGAATATGTACAAAGTACATAATACTGATGAGTGATGACCATAAGCAAATAAAGGGATCTTCTGAATCTTCACTTTTATCTCTGCCTTCAAAGTAGAAATATCCTTTCTAGATCTATGTTGGTTTTGCATTGTTCTTATGATATCTTCCTCGATGACCAATGATTACTACTCTTTTATCGGTAGAAGAAGGCTCTCGGAACAAGTTCGAGTGACGACTTTGGACGTGGTCGAGGTGAAGACCGGGGTGTCCGGGATAGGTCGAGTTTAGGGCGGCTTTGGACGTGACCGAGGTGAAGGTCGGGTGTCCGGGAAGGGTCGATATGGGTTGAAGTGAAGGCGTGTGTTGACAGAAATGGTGCGTTGAAGAATGGCGTGAATAAACTGTTGAATCAGTTCTTTTTTAGCATGATGGAAAACATGAAAACATACATGTCACCGCAGACAGTGCAGTGGAGAATCCAGTGAGGGAAGAAGCCATAGAGTTCGACATCTTAGTCAAGGTGATCCGGTTCCTCCTTAGGGTGCAAACTGATGATGGTAATGATGAAACCGAATAAGGGAGTTCGACTATGGAGAGAGAGGTCGATATTGATGTTATGATTATTAGGTTATGTGTCTAACCTTAGAACCTCTACATAAGTCTCCTTATATAAACACCCAAGATGAAACCTAATTAGTTAATAAGGGTAATATGGTCCATCAACAATTACCAACTAATTATTTAACAGGTTATTATATATTTTGATTTATATTATGTAAATGATTATAATGGCTACAAGATTAAATATTAAATCATAATATATTTAATCTTACATTCTCTCACTTAGCCGAGTAACCATTTACTATGAGTATTAGATAAGCCTGATCAGGAGCTAACACTTATTTTAGCCTTAAACAAGTACTATATCAGAGAAATACAGCCGTTGAATCATTACGCCACTTAGGACCCCCATTAGTCATACTATTGCCTTAATTTAAAACCTAATCGTTATGATCAAAATACGCATAAACCCTTTGTTTGATTTGTAACTTTATTTGTCTATATGCCATTATACCGGTTGAACATATTCTAGGAGACATACAAAATCAAACTGAGGAAATTTCATTAATCATAAAACATAAGCTAGTACAATATGCTTAAATAAGGTCTTTACTAAATCCCATATTCCCAACATGTTCTTCGTAAACCTTAGGAGGGAGACTTTTAGTCATTGGATCCGCAAGCATATCTTTAGCACTAATATAATCAATACAAAGATTATTTTCCTTAACTCGTTCACGTACGAACAGATATTTTATATCAAGATATAAACCAGCTCCAGTCAAACTGTTACTGTTCGAGAAATTAACGGCAGCTGAATTATCACAGTAAAGCTTCAATGGTCTGGAAATGGAATTAACGATTTTGAGTCCAGTGATCAGATTTCTAAGCAACATTCCATGATAGGTTGCGTTATAAACAGCAATGTACTCTGCCATCATTGTGGAAGTTGTGGTCAACTGTTGTTTATGACTCTTCCATGAGATGGGTCCGCCTGCTAACATAAAGATATAGCCCGAAGTGGATTTCTTGTCATATTTGCATTTGGCAAAGTCAGAATCAGAATAGCCTACCACTTCTAAATGACCACTTCTTCTATAAGTCAGTTTATAGTCTTTCGCCCCTTGTAGAGATCGAAGTACCTTCTTAGCTGCTTTCCAGTGATCTAGGCCAGGATTAGTCTGATAACGGCCTAGCATTCCAGCAATATAAGCGATATCTGGGTGAGTACAGACTTGAGCATACATCAGGCTCCCGACTACTGACGCGTAAGGTATCTGGCTCATTTGCTCCTTCTCAACCTCTGTTGTTGGACACTGGAATGATCCGAAAACATTTCCTTTAACTACTAGAGCGACAGAGGGTTTGCACTGTTACATGTTGTAACGTGTAAGGACACGATCTATGTAAGCCTTTTGAGACAATCCTAAGATCCCTTTGTGTCTATCTCGGTGAATTTCGATGCCAATGACGTAAGAAGCATCTCCGAGATCCTTCAAGTCGAAGTTATGCGAGAGTAACCGCTTCGACTCATGCAACATGTCTAAACTATTACTTGCCAATAGAATATCATCTACGTAAAGGACAAGTATAGTAAGTTGCTCCCACTCATCTGGAGGTAGGTGCATTGATCCTGTTGATACACATTATGTGGACACGACTCGTTACGGTTTCGTTATGTGGACACGACGGTTAGTTATGTGGATGCGGATCGTTCCGGTTCGACTCAGTTACGAAGTGAAGGCCGAGGTCAAGATATCCTCCTATCTTGACCCGGTACATTTGTAACACCCCGTGTTTCGAAAGTCAAAGTCAAAGTCAAGATTGAAGTCAAAGGGAGACAAGATTGCTAATTGCGATCTGTTATTCCTTCCTCAATTCCTGTTTTGACTTCTTTGACTTGTAGTTAGTCAAAGTTTACTATCGCTTTAGTTGTATTGTGTGGAGTATCTATTAATAATCGCATGTTTAATCGCTTTAACGCTATCGCAATCGCACTCGCAGCTCGAATTACGCATTCTGGTTATTGAACTTGTATGTGTGTGTGCCCTTTATGTGTTAATTGTGCATGTTATTTATGTTGTTGTGGTGATTAATCGAAACGCAATCGAAAGCGCAATCGCAATCGAATCGCAAATGCTAAACGAATATGAACTAAGGATGCTGTTACGTTGATATAGTAGTTGGGATTAAAAGTAATTTGAATAGGAGACTCTATCGCATCGCAACGCTCAGCACGCGAATCGAAATCGCAAAACACCTCGCGCCGTGCCCTCCAATTGAGCGGCCATCCGATCGAGCAGCCACCTGACCAGGGTTACCACCCGATCGACCAGCCTTCTCTTCCCCTTTCCTTTTATGGTAAGCCTATAAATACCCCCTGTCAACATCACAAACTTACCATTTTTGGCACCTCTCGTCCGACCAGCGTTCTTGCCCACTTTTCTTCAGATTTCTCGCGATTCTTGTAAGTTTTCCACCTAAATCTTGTACTTTCTTGATCTACACGCACTCCTACACCTTTCTATCTTTTGAATCTTAACTTTTAACCGTGAAATCACTAGATTTGAGGTGTTCTAGGATGATGTCATCATGTTGTTCTTATGAACTTCATGATATGGCTTTAATCCTTCAAAAACAACTTAGATCTGAACTATTTCCACATAAATAAACAAAGATCTTTCATAGATCTGAACATAATCAAGGCGAAAAGGATTGAAAGATAGTTTTCCAACTTTCTTTCAACTCTTTTACACTCATTGCACTCAAAACCGATAGAATCGGAGCTTGTCCTGATCTTCTACTCATTCTTGTTGTTGTGTTGGTTCAAGATCTGGATTCTATCCACGAGATTACCGATTTCGGGTTAAACATGGAACACCGTCTCGAACAGTTAACTGGTCGGATTTGGGCGATTCCTGTCCGATCAGGTTACTAAGTCGTGACGAGGTTTCTATTGTCTAAAACATCATCAAATCATCTCGATAAAACGACAAACTATCAAAATGACCAAGGAAGAAGACGATCAGGTCGACCAGGTTGGAGTGTCGGCCGATCGGACTACTGTCCGATCGGATTGTCACCCGATCGGGTTGCCACCCGATCGGCTTGCACTTTGGTCCCACACTTAACTATTATTTCAAACTTCAAGAGTTTTGGAACACCGAACGGATCGCCGTCCGATCGGGTTGCTACCCGATCGACCGACCATCCGACCATGTGATGTTTTGGAACTTCAACACTTAAACAATTTTCAACATGTTCAAACTGCTGTGAACTTGTTCTTACCAAAAGTGTCCAACCAATCGGTTTGTCGTCCGATCGAACGGTCGTTCGATCGACCGACCTGAAAGGTAGAGATACTTCTCTATTTTCAAAATGCTACAACGAAAAATTCAAAAGGCAAGCCATCATACACAAACACATCTTTCCCAAGCAAAGTAACAATCCACTCGAAAGGTCACCCGATCGGATGACCATCCGAGCGGATTGTCACCCGATCGACCGGCTACCCGATCTGATTGCCATCCGATCGGATTGCTGTTCGACCCACTGACACTCTGTTTCGTTTTACGCGCCGCTTATCGTTATGCTATCGTTCTGATCAGGCTAATTTCCGCTCTAAGCGCTCCCTTTAATCCATCAACCGCTGTGAGTATACTCGATCCCTTTTTGCTTTACGCACTTTTGGGTGTTACATACGTTACTTATTCTAAATCACATCGAACACAATACGCTATACTTTAACGCTAACCGTTACCGCATGTTATACGTGACTTAATGAACGCTTGTTTGTTATGTTTACACATGGAATGCTGTCTACCTGCCTTAGCAACGGTAGTACTATTCGTTTGGACTCAGCACCTGTTCACTCAGGGGTTGTTAAGGACAATTAGTTACATGGCTCACAGTGGTGAGTGTGTATCGCGAACTGCCTTGGGCAGTCAACCCGCAGTCATTGGTATCGATAGGTTCATGTCGATAACTAACATGCCTCATTTTACACTGTGTACGTGCTGGTTATGCGTAAACTATTTTGAACTCTATTATATCTATTAAACTTGTATGCTCACCTTTACACTATGTGTATTGACTTTTACTTTAACGTATGTGACAGGTGCTTAGGATGTTTAGATGCTTTGCTTGCTGTGAAATCGAGGCTAGGAAAGGTCTAGAACAATAAACAATTGTCTGTATTTGAAATCTGAGTTGTCGAAACATAACAATTTGACTAGATCTTGTTTGTAATAATTATGTTATCTTTTATGACATGGTATGGGACATGTTTCTTTAAATAATTGGTAATTATAGTTGTTATGGAAACTTTTGGACAATCTGTTTCGCTCAGTGCCATGCCCCGATGTTTCCGCCATCGGTTGGGGTGTGACAGATTGGTATCAGAGCCATAACTATAGGGAATTAGGCAAGACTCGACCTAGTCCGGGTCGATGTCTTAGAACCGACCTAGTCTATAGTTAGGAACCAACAGACCAACTTGTGCATGTCCAGTAGGGACTATGTACGAACTTACTTGCCATTTCTCGCTATTCTCGCCTACGCTACACTATCACTACACTCAAATTTTCAAAGATGAATGAGCGATTAAGTCGAGATTAGGTGTGAAAGCCGCAAACTCTAAACTAAGTTGCTTGTTCGGACCGTGTTTTCATCTAACAGGAGAAGTTGTGCCGAATCAGGAGTGAAATCCATACTTCGACACATAATTCTCTTTTATTTTATCAAAACAGGAACGGAGTCGTTAAGTCAGGGGTGAAACCCGAACCTCGACGACTTGTTCCGATCTATATTTTATTTTAAAAAAACTCTCACCAAAGTCTCGACGGACTCCAACAACTTGAAGTCACGATATGACTGGAAGTATGCATGCTGATCGCCCAGAATCGAGGCAAAAGCACAGTCCCGAAGGTCAAAGTGTGCTCAGAAAGTCCTTGTGAATAGTTGAATCACTTTGGGTGTCGATGTCTATCAGCCTAAGACAATCTATCCTCGATTTTTATGTGTTTCGATTCTGAGCCCGCAAACTGTTGACTCTGATATTCGTCGATTTTATGTGTTTATGTGTGTATTTCCCTGTTTATATGTTTCTGATTTTTGGTGATTTATTCGATTTTCGCTATCGCTTTGATCGACACACACGACTCACACTGTGCATCAATCCCAAAACGCTGACAAATCGCTAAATTATGGACGACCTTATGCTATGTTACACGCTCATACTATACTACTCGATGTGTATTCGCTAATCGCAATCGTTATTATCGAACACACGAAATTTGAAAGATAAAGGAACACGATCATGCATGTGGGTGAATATATGCAATATAGGAAAGTGAATACGTGCAAATATGTGCTATGTGCTTCTGTGCCTTACATGCTTATGTGCTTCTGTGCTTATGTGAATCTGTAATTATGTGCCTATGTGTTTATGTGATACATGATTCACTGTGTTCCTGAGCTTTAGTAGTAATAGACGTGTGATGTGAGATTCGATTATACTATGTCTGAGACCCAAGACGATGTCTGTTGCAGACAATGTCAACTGGACCCTCATCTGGACCCCGTCACCCACGAATCACTCGCCAAGAACAGAGAGACAAATGCCTTGCTGCTATCGTCGCTAAGCAAGTAGCAAAAGTATGCGGATCGAAATATACGAGAATGTGAGCAAATCGTCTGAAGAGTCCAGAACTGAAGCTCCTAAAGCTACCCCCAAAGCTGCCTTTAGTTTTAAACAGTTTAAAGCATGCGGACCGAAAGAGTTCACTGGCGAAGATGGCCCTACGGCCTTGTTTCAATGGTTCGACTCGATCGAGGTCACTCTGCGTCAGAGTGGATGTCCTGACGATCTCCGCACTCTGAATGCTACCGGCGTCTTCTAGTCCCGCGCACTAGACTGGTGGACGGTCGAGAGGAACAAACGCGGAAATGACGCAGCTTATGGTCTGTCATGGGATGAGTTGAAGAACGTCATGCTCGAGGAGTTCTGCCCTCCCCATGAGAACCAAAAGTTGGAGGACGAATTCTGGCATCTGAAGCAGAAGGAAGGTGACAACGCTGCTTTAACCGCTCGCTTCAAGCAGCTCCGTATTATCTGTCCCGATCAAGTCAAGACTACCGACATGACAATCAAGAAGAACATTCGAGGTGTGCCAGACTGTGTTGCAGATTTTGTGCATGCTGCAAAACAAGCAACAATCGAAGAAACTTACTTGTTTTCCGCCGAAATCAACGACAAGCGAGTCAAAGCTGGTTTCTGGGATAAAGCTACCAAGAACTTGCACCGAGCTACCTCCGCCGCACCAACCGCTGAAACCGCCACCGCGCAATCATCAAAGTCCTCACGCCGCAAGAAGAAGAAGAACAACAACAGCTCCAGTAACAAGAACTGAGCTGTCACTACCACTGCTGCCCCTCTTCAAGCCGTACCGGCTCAGCAGCAATCTCAGCACCGATCAGCACCAGTTATCTACGCACCACCTTCAAAGCGTGCATACACTAGACCCCACCCTGCTTGCCCGACATGTACTTACCATCATCCGGTGGGTATCCCTTGCAGATTTTGCGTGCATTGCAACATGTACGGCCACTTCATCGCCAACTTCCGTACTGGTCCCCGACAAGCGCTAGCTCAAGCCACTGCTCATCAAGCTCTACTTCCAACTCCTCAAGGCCAACAGGCAGCTCAGGCACCCGCGGTCAATGCCAGAGTCTGCTTCACGTGTGGTGATCCGAACCACTTCGCGAACATGTGCCCGAACAGGGTTGTGAAACAAGAGCCCCAGCAGCAGCAGCCTCAGCAGCAGCAACAGCCTCAACAGCAACAGCAACAAGCCGCCCGCGCTAGAACGTTCAACATCAATGTGTGCCAAGCCCAGGCTGACAACAATGTGGTCAGTGGTACGTTCCTTGTGAATGGTATTTATGCTTCGTGTTTGTTTGATACTGGAGCCGATAACTGCTTTGTGTCGTTTGAATTCGAGAAGCTTCTTAACCGTAAGCGCTCCCATCTCCCCTCGACGTTCGATGTCAAAGTCGCCACCGGAAGAACTGTCGCCGTTAATTCTGTTCTTCGTGATTGTACTCTTGAGCTCAACAATCACATCTTCCCAATCGACCTTATTCCGATGCAACTCGAAAGTTTTGACGTCATAGTAGGCATGGACTTTCTTCGTGAAAACCATGCTAAAGTTGTGTGCTTCGATAAGATGATTCGATTCTCGCTTGCAAATGGTGATTTATTGTGTGTTTATGGTGAAACTGCTTCGAGAGGTCTCAAGCTCATGTCCTGTGTCCAAGCTAGCAAGTATCTCCGCAAGGAATACAGAGCTTTCTTGGCTAACGTTGTAGTAGCTGAGAAGGAAAAGAAAGGAAAGACAGAAGTGAAAGGTGTTCCTGTGGTTCGTGAATTTCCCAATGTGTTTCCTGATGATCTTCCTAGATTACCGGCAAGTCGTGATATCGACTTTCGTATCGACCTCATTCCTGGAGCGAACCCTGTTGCCAAAGCTCCTTACCGACTCACTCCATCCGAGATGCGCAAACTCTCGAGTCAGCTTCAGGAATTACTTGATAAAGGCTTCATTTGCCCGAGCACCTCTCCTTGGGGCGCGCCAGTCCTTTTCGTCAAAAAGAAGGACGGGTCGTTCAGGATGTGCATCGACTATCGGGAATTGAATAAGTTGACCATCAAGAATCGCTATTCCCTGCCTCACATAGATGATTTGTTTGATCCGCTACAAGGTGCTACGTGTTTCTCAAAGATCGATCTACACTCAGGCTATCACCAGTTACGCATTCAAGAAGAGGATATACCCAAAACCGCTTTTCGCACTCGATACGGTCACTATGAGTTCGTTGTTATGCCTTTTGGTTTAACCAACGCACCCGCGGTTTTCATGGATCTGATGAATCGCGTGTGTAAACCATATCTCGACCGCTTCGTCATCGTGTTCATCGATGATGTCTTGATCTATTCCAAGTCGAAAGCCGAACACGCGCAACATCTACGTTTGGTTCTCGAGCTACTCCAGGGAAATCGACTCTATGCCAAGTTCTCCAAGTGTGAATTCTGGCTGGAGGAGGTTTAATTTCTTGGTCACATTTTTAATAGTCAAGGTATTCATGTCGATCCCGTGAAGATTGAAGCTGTTAAGAGTTGGATTACACCTAATAACCCTTCTGAAGTTCGTTATTTCCTCGGATTGGCGGGCTATTATCGATGATTTATCGAAGGATTCTCAAAAATCGCTGTGCCGCTTACCGCTCTCACGTATAAAGACAAGCCTTTTGTTTGGGGAACTGAACAAGAGTCTGCTTTCCAAACCCTCAAGCACATGCTTTGCAATGCTCGTGTTCTCACATTGCCCGACGGAAACGACGACTTTATTGTCTATTGTGATGCCTCGAACCTTGGTCTTGGTTGTGTCCTCATGCAACAGGACAAGGTTATTGCTTACGCATCACGTTAGCTCAAAATCCACGAGAAGAACTATACAACCCATGATCTCGAGCTAGGCGCAGTTGTTTTTGCGTTAAAGATTTGGCGACACTACCTGTATGGTACCAAGTGTACCATATTCACCGATCATAGGAGCCTACAACACATCTTTGACCAGAAGGAACTTAATATGCGTCAACGCCGATGGGTAGAACTTCTTAACGATTACGACTGTGAGATTCGTTATTATCCTGGCAAAGCAAATGTCGTTGCCGACGCCCTCAGCAGACGGAGTTATCTGCTCAGCATTCATAATACCCAAGCCCAATACGATCTCGAAACCCTTATCCACGAAGCTCAACATGCCGGTTTTAATGAACGCACTCTGAAGAAGGAACAAATCTACCACGATGGAGCCCAGCTTGTGAACAAGTCGAACGGGATATTCCACTTTCTGGACCGAATTTGGATCCCTAAGCGGACCAATTTGCGACAGATTTTAATGGACGAAGCCCACAAATCTCGGTACTCTTTTCATCCCGGTGCCGACAAAATGTACCAGGACCTTCGCTACAAGTACTGGTGGTCGGGCATGAAAAGGGATATCGCTCTCTACGTTGGGAAGTGCCTGACTTGCTCAAAAGTCAAGGCTGAACATCAAAGGCCCTCTGGCTTACTCGAGCAACCCCCGATCCCTATGTGGAAGTGGGAGAGTATAGCTATGGACTTCATAATGAAACTTCAGCGCACGCCATCAAGTCACGACAGTATCTGGGTTGTTGTTGACCGTTTGACCAAATCTGCTCACTTTTTGCCAATACGGGAAGACTACAAGGTAGAAAGATTAGCCCGAATCTACACCGATGAGATCATTTGTCGACATGGGACGCCTCGCGACATCATCTCTGACCGTGATGCTCGGTTTACCTCGTGACTATGGGAAATGTTTCAAGCGGCTCTCGGTACTACGCTTAATCTGAGTACCGCATTCCACCCTCAAACCGACGGTCAGACTGAGAGGATGATTCGTACTCTTGAAGACATGCTCCGTTCGTGTGTCATAGACTTCGGTGGTAATTGGGATGCTTACCTACCGTTAGTTGAATTCTCGTATAAAAATAGTTATCATTCTAGCATTCAAATGACACCATTTGAGGCTTTATACGGAAGAAAATGTCTATCACCAATTGTATGGCACGAGATCGGGCACTCGCAATTAACCGGTCCTGAGCTACTACAAGAAACGACTGAAAAAGTCCTCCAAATTCAAGACAATCTGCTGAAAGCTCGGAGTCGACAGAAAAGTTACGCCGATAGACGACGCAAGCCCCTTGAATTTGACGTTGGCGACTACGTACTCCTAAAGGTTTCACCTTGGAAGGGTGTGGTCAGATTCGGCAAGAAAGGGAAACTAGCGCCTCGATATGTTGGACCTTTTAAGATTCTGGAAAGGATCGGAAAAGTCGCCTACAGACTCAAACTACCGGAGGAACTTAATAACGTCCACCCGACTTTCCACGTTTCGAACCTTCGAAAGTGCCTGGCTGAGCATGATTTAATTGTACCACTTGATGACCTCCAAATAAACGAAACACTACATTTCGTGGAGAAGCCTGTCGAAATCATGGACCGCCAAACCAAGCAGCTCAGATGCTCGCGCATTCCTATCGTGAAAGTCCGATGGGAAGGCAAACTAGGCGCAGAGTTCACTTGGGAACTCGAAAGCGACATGAAGGCAAAGTATCCGTAATTGTTTGTTACGGCTTCGGACTAATTTCAGGATGAAATTCCCTCAACTAGGGGAGGCTGTAACACCACGTGTTTCGAAAGTCAAAGTCAAAGTCAAGATTGAAGTCAAAGGGAGACAAGATTGCTAATTGCGATCTGTCACTCCTTGCTCAATTCCTGTTTTGACTTCTTTGACTTGTAGTTAGTCTAAGTTTACTATCGCTTTAGTTGTATTATATGGAGTATCTATTAATAATCTCATAGTAATCGCTATTTATCGCATGTTTAATCGCTTTAACGCTATCGCAATCGCACTTGCAGCTCGAATTACGCATTCTGGTTATTGTTCTTGTATGTGTGTGTGCCCTTTATATGTTAATTGTGCATGTTATTTATGTTGTTGTGGTGATTAATCGAAACGCAATCGCAATCGAATCGCAAACGCTAAACGAATATGAACTAAGGATGCTGTTATGTTGATATAGTAGTTGGGATTAAAAGTAATTTGAATAGGAGACTCTATCGCATCGCAATGCTCAGCACGCAAATCAAAATCGCAAAACACCTCACGCCGTGCCCTCCAATCGAGCGGCCAGCCGATCGAGCAGCCACCCGATCGGACTACCATCCGATCGAGGTGCCACTCGATCGGGCTGCCACCCGACCAGGGTTACCACCCGATCGACCAGCCTTATCTTCCCCTTTCCTTTTATGGAAAGCCTATAAATACCCCCTGTCAACATCACAAACTTACCATTTTTGGCACCTCTCGTCCGATCAGCGTTCTTGCCCACTTTTCTTCAGATTTCTCACGATTCTTGTAAGTTTTCCACCTAAATCTTGTACTTTATTGATCTACACACACTCCTACACCTTTCTATCTTTTGAATCTTAACTTTTAACCGTGAAATCACTAGATTTGAGGTGTTCTAGGATGATGTCATCATGTTCTTATGAACTTCATGATTTGGTTTCAATCATTCAAAAACAACTTAGATCTGCACGATTTCCACATAAATAAACAAAGATCTTTCATAGATCTGAACATAATCAAGGTGAAAAGGATTGAAAGATAGTTTTCCAACTTTCTTTCAACTCTTTTACACTCAATGCACTCAATGCACTCAAAACCGATAGAATCGGAGCTTGTCCTGATCTTCTACTCATTCTTGTGGTTGTGTTGGTTCAAGATCTTGATTCTATCCACGAGATTACCGATTTCGGGTTAAACATGGAACACCGTCTCGAACAGTTAACTGGTCGGATTTGGGTGATTCCTGTCCGATCAGGTTACTAAGTCGTGACGAGGTTTCTGTTGTCTAAAACGTCATCAAATCATCTCGATAAAACGAAAAACTATCAAAATGACCAAGGAAGAAGACGAACAGGTCGACCAGGTTGGAGTGTCACCCGATCGGACTACTGTCCGATCGGATTGTCACCCGATCGGGTTGCCACCCGATCGGCTTGCACTTTGGTCCTACACTTAACTATTATTTCAAACTTCAACAGTTTTGGAACACCGAACGGATCGCCGTGATCGCCGTCCGATCGGGTTGCTACCCAATCGACCGACCATCCGACCATGTGATGTTTTGGAACTTCAACACTTAAACAATTTTCAACATGTTCAATGCACCAGGGTTGCCACCCGATCGGACTACCATCCGACCGAGTGACAAACTGCTATGAACTTGTTCTTACCAAAAGTGTCCAACCAATCGGTTTGTCGTCCGATCGAACGATCGTTTGATCGACCGACCTGAAAGGTAGAGATACTTCTCTATTTTCAAAATGCTACAACGAAAAATTCAAAAGACAAGCCATCGTACACAAACGCATCTTTCCCAAGGAAAGTAACAATCCACTCGAAAGGTCACCCGATCGACCGGCTACCCGATTGGATTGCCATCCGATCGGATTGCTGTTCTGATCAGGCTGATTTCTACTCTAAGCGCTCCCTTCAATCCATCAACCGCTGTGAGTATACTCGATCCCTTTTTGCTTTACGCACTTTTGGGTGTTACATACGTTACTTATTCTAAATCACATCGAACACACTACGCTATACTTTAACGCTAACCGTTACCGCATTTTATACGTGAATTAATGAATGCTTGTTTGTTATGTTTACACATGAAATGCTGTCTACCTACCTTAGCAACGGTAGTACTATTAGTTTGGACTCAGCACCTGTTCACTCAGGGGTTGTTAAGGACAATTAGTTACATGGCTCACAGTGGTGAGTGTGTATCGCGAACTGCCTTGGGCAGTCAACCCGCAGTCATTGGTATCGATAGGTTCATGTCGATAACTAACATGCCTCATTTTACACTGTGTACGTGCTGGTTATGCATAAACGATTTCGAACTCTATTATATCTATTAAACTTGTATGCTCACCTTTACACTATGTGTATTGACTTTTACTTTAACGTATGTGACATGTGCTTAGGATGTTTAGATGCTTTGCTTGATGTGAAATCGAGGCTAGGAAAGGTCTAGAACAATAAACAATTGTCTGTATTTGAAATCTGAGTTGTCGAAACAAAACAATTTAACTAGATCTTGTCTGTAATTATTATGTTATCTTTTATGACATGGTATGGGACATGTTTCTTTAAATAATTGGTAATTATAGTTGTTATGGAAACTTCTGGACAATCTGTTTCGCTCAATGCCACGCCCCGATGTTTCCGACATCGGTTGGGGTGTGACAACATTGTTTACTTTGTAATAAATGATGTAAATGCAACTGCGTGTGTGCAGTATGCATATTAGTAATGTTCCTGTGTAATCTGTTTACTATCCTGCTGTTTGCTGTCATGCAGCATCTCCACGAAGAAACATTCTTCGTGGGATGTAACCCTTCGCGAAAGACCTCTTGAAGAAACACCTTCTTCGTCGATATGGGATTGTGACGAAGAACCCCTTCTTCGTCACTAGTTTTTCGTCAAAGGTTAACCACGAAGAACCAATTCTTCCTGGGTGTTAGTCTTTCGTCGACATGTCTTATGGGCTACAGGTCTTTCGTAGACCTGGAGTATATATACACAGCAGACAGACGCAACAAACAGAGAACAAGTCTCGAATAGATTTGAGAGAACATACACACACTGAGAGTTTACAGAGAGTCTTTGTAAACATTGTATTGTAACCGTATATGCATTAATAGATTTGAGTGTTAATCGTTGAATCTCGTGTTTGATTACGTGTTCTATAACTTGGTTAAACAACCCGTTTGGATTCCGCACTTTCAGGTTTGTCGGAAAACAAGGATAAGGTTTGACTCGATCCTCTAGTTGGACCTATAATTGGTATCAGAGCTACTTATCGTTTTTCGTTTTAGGTTCAAAGGGGTTTCGACAGACCACTGATGTACTATCATTTTCTCTTTTTCTCGCCAGGAAACTCATTTTGGCTTTTCTATTGTTTTTGCGTTTTTGACATTTTTCGATGTTTTTGAATTTTTCAAATTTGGATTTATTCCCCCTAAAATGCAAAAAGTACGAGAAATTAAGAAAACACAAATAAATATTTA
Source organism: Helianthus tuberosus (assembly GCA_030545235.1). Taxonomy (NCBI): domain Eukaryota; kingdom Viridiplantae; phylum Streptophyta; class Magnoliopsida; order Asterales; family Asteraceae; genus Helianthus; species Helianthus tuberosus. Next base: position 1,655,158 of record JARYGA010060550.1, read on the forward strand.
CAAAAATCACATCATTGGTAATGTTCAAAGTGGCGTACAGACGAGAAATCAGTTGCGAAACAACAACATTGCAGGCTTGTAGGCAGCAATTAGAGAATCGGGTTTGCATAATGATTGGTCCTTCACGTGTTACGTCTCACAAGAAGAACCAAAATCTTGGAAAGAAGCTTTGAAAGATAATTCTTGGGTGGAAGCTATGCAGGTAGAACTGCAACAATTTCAGAAGCTAGGTGTCTAGAAACTAGTTGAAAAACCTGATGATTACAAGAAGATTGGTACCCGTTGGGTTTATAAGTATAAAAAGGATGACCGTGGAATTGTCATTCGAAACAAGGCGAGATTAGTTGTTCAAGGATTTTGTCAGATTGAAGGGATAGACTACAATGAAGTGTATGCACCGGTTGCACGTCTGGAAGCTATTCGGATCTTTCTAGCCTATGCGTCCTTCAAAGGATTCAAGGTCTACCAGATGGACGTGAAAAGTGCATTCTTACATGGTGTGGTTGAAGAAGAAGTATACATCAAACATCCTCCAGGTTTTGAAGATCCTATTCACCCTGATTGGGTTTGGTTGCTCAACAAAGCTCTCTACGGATTACATCAAGCACCGAGAGCTTGGTACGCAACCTTATCTAATTATCTGTTGGAGAATGGATTTCGCCGAGGTCTTATCGATTGCACTCTTTTCATCAAAGAACAGCATGGAGATCTTCTATTGGTTCAGGTATATGTAGATGATATTATATTTGGTTCAACTAACAATGTTATGTGTAGGGATTTCGAGCGTGTTATGCAAGAGAAATTCGAGATGAGCGCCATGGGGGAAATGACTTTCTTTTTCGGCCTACATGTAACATCTGTGCTTGTAATCATTATGAACAGTTCAATTATCAATAAAACAATGTTATTTGATCCCAATGTTTGTTTGGTTGTGTTTTACATTTTTCATGTTTTGACTTTTATTCAATTTCAAACTCTATATCACTTTCTGGAGAGTTATACGCAAACTGGTGCGTAAACGTAATCAGTTTAATGCGACAAATACTCCGGAACATCAACATATACTTAACATACCTTAAATAACCTTTACATAACTTATAAATAAGTTTTGAAGGCTTTGGTATGGCAAAAACAAGTTAATTCGCTTACAGGGACTAAACTTGACAAACTGCGAAAGTATGCCAATTTGAACGGTAATGAACATTCCGGAACATGACCATAAGTTAAAAACACCTTAAATATCCTTTATATAGATTAGAAATAGGCTTTGAGGGGTTCGGTGTGCTAAAATAAACTTTTGGGTCTTTCAGGGACTAAAAATGTCAAAAAGTGCACAAGTTTGCATTTTCGCGCATAACTTACGTTCAGAATACATCCGGACATCCAAAAAATTTATGTAAGCATTATAATATTATGCTTTAGTGTTTGGCTTGTCAAAAATCCATTCGTCGCGTCATTTGGATCGTTTTTCGCGCTTATGCGCATTCCGTCGTAATTAAGCGAACATCGCGATCGTACGACTAAACGAACCAACATCTGACATATTTTTGAGCATGTTTCATGTCCACAATGTTTAGGCATCATTTTAGGGACTTAACGTTGGCTTAACGGGCCTTAAACGTGTCGGAAATGGCTTCAATGCATAACAGGGACCAAAACTGTCATTTTTAAAAGTTAGCTGCTGATCAGAAGGGCCAGGCGGCCCGCCTACACTTCTGGTAACTCTTACGCGGGCCGCGTCAGCCTCCCAGACCAGATTCAATGTTTTAATCAGCAGATTACAGCTGATTAACTCCCAACCACACACTCACACTTGCCCTTTCAGCTCATAAGAGGCCATTTTTAGTCACCACAACTTTCCAACAAGTGTACGCACGAGATTCGATCACATTTTCCAAGAAACGATCCTAACAGTTCGGGAAATCCTATAAATACCCATCACATTTTCACTCATTCCTCACAAGAATCTGATCTAAAAGACTCTAAGTTGGAACCATTGTTTCATACCTGAGTTATTTTGATCTAGATTAGCATTCGGGGACCCTTCGTAAGTATTCCTTCGTTCTTTTATTGCTTTTCGAGTCCGAAAGTCAAACTTTGTTTGACTTTCTGCATTGACCAGTTTATGGTCAATGCGAAGTTCGTTTGAACTTCGCAACGTGATTGTAATCACGATGGTTATAGTCCCTTGGGACTATGCCTACTGATTACCACGTTGTCTAGGGTCGTAAGGGTAAGCGATCTAATAAATCGCTTATACCTTCGAACCCGACCCATTTGGTCGATCATTAGGATCCGACCAAATACATTAGGTGACCATAGTAGGTAGGGAATAACCTTCCGAGGTTATACCTTATGGTCACGACATTTAAGTAGCTGCATGATAGGTAGTTTATATGCCTTAGGTAAGTTACCAAAATACCCCTTTGATGCCAAAATTCATTATAAACATATGTGACATAACTTTTGACATCTAAACTGATTTGCCGACAATATTAGGCATGTTAAGGCATATTCTACTTGTCATAGGACTAGTTAGGCGGTCCGAACGCGTTTCACGCGAACGACGCGTTAAAGTAGCATAAGCTACCTAAACGGGTCGTAATGGGTCGTAAGCACTTATGTTAGGTTTCATTTAGTATGTAGGCTTTGTTAAACCATATGACACGAGTCTCTATACTCGTTTGGTTTACGAACCCTCATTCTATCCGGTCCTCCGATTTAGGTCCGGGTTATTAACATAGTTACCTATATTAGGTGCCGTTTGATTCCGAGATCTCTAGCATTGCTTGGTGGTTATCTTAGGACTTCTAAGCAATATCAAGTGAGTACATAGACCCCTCTTTTACTGTTTTCCAAACTGTTTTGGGGTGAAACACATGTGCCTACTTGTTACTTTCGTGCTTTCCTGCTTTCACATCATATACTTGCTATGTTCATTAGTACATTTATAGTACATGATTTCATTATGTTCATGCTATGTATGTCCATTGTGTGCATACTTAGTACATTGTTTCACATTACATTTCATTCTATGTATGTCCATTGTGTGCATACTTAGTACATTGTTTCACATTACATTTTATGCTATGTATGCCCATTGTGTGCATACTTAGTACAGTCGTTTTCATCACATGTTTACATTTTGGTATGACATTTGGATTGTTTACAATGGAACAATACATTCATTAACATTAGCTACGCCGTTCGTTAGTAGGTAGTGGTACCATAGGAATTGACAACTCCCGTTCCTGAAATCCTGGGTTTGTTTGGATTGGAAGGAATGACCGAATTCGATACACATAACTTAGATAAACCTTTAATTTGTTTAAGGGTTTATCGCCACAATCTCAAGGCTTGGATGTATGCATTTTCACAATACCGCATAAATGTTTATATCAGTATAGCATGCATTTATTACACAAAACATAACTTTGATTTAAACCATGTTTTACTTCAATACCTTGTTTTTGTGCATTTTACATATGGTTTAGTTGATATATTTCACTTACCATACATGATATTTTTGGGTACACATTACATGATCTACATTAAACATAAACATTTTGACATTGATATACACATTTAGTGGTTTACATTAGACATAGACATTTCGATATGGTTTACACATTAACACATGGCAATTCATTTATACATAAACAATTTAAATTGGTGGTTGGTTTGAGTAAGTGATTTGAGTAACGAGGCGTGTGTAATATGATACAAGCATGGTGGATACGCCGCTGGTACTTCCTATATATAAGTGTTTGTATGACATTACATGTCGTAGCGTTACTTAAATCATTTCAATATTTGACATATTATGTTTTACATAAACAACTTATTTTCACAAGACATTGATTTACAAAACAACTTATCTTATACAAACTCATTTTACTTGGTTATTCATTTAACCTTACATTATTCTCTTATTTATACATATCATCGCTTTTTGAATGATTTACAAAACAAAACAATTTACAAGGTTCATGACTGACTTTTGTTAAACAACTTTTTCTAAACTTATAAGTCATGAATCCTCTTTTCACAAATCCTATGTATCTCACGGGCATTTTTATGCTGACGTACCTATTTTCACATGTGTTTTCAGGAGCTTTTGCGTAGGATGATGATCGTGACACTAGGGCGGACCTGTGCCTTAGAGAATAAAAATGAAGATAGACTAGTTTAATTATGTTATGAACTCTTTGTTTCCTGTTTAAGAAAATGTAACACTCTTGTTTAATAAATAAAATATAACTTTGTATACCATGGTTGTGAAACAATAATTCTGTTACAACACTCCCCGACGTTTTCCGCCATGTTTTGTATGTTATACGTGGTCGGGGTGTGACAGAAGAGTTGGTATCAGAGCCAATGGTTATAGGGAATTAGGTTATTAGTAATTCTTTGACCTAGACTATAACTTTTCTAGGACCCTAACACAAGTTATCTTGTGTTTAGATCTTAAAACATGCACATCACCTATCCTTAGGTGATTATCAAAACAAAAACCAAATTTTCCAAAACGATTTTTGAAAAACAATCATATGTTTTTGGATGATTTATTACAAGGTTTTGAACCCTCTATTGTAAGGTTTTTGAACCCTCTATTGTAAGGTTTTGAACCCTCTGTTATAAGGTTTTTGAACCCCTTTGAGTTTTCAAAATCTCGTCAAGGTTTTGGGTTTTAAATAATGTGAACACGTGCAAACTGGAAGGGTGAATGCCTGTACCCTGGATTTTCTGTCTAAGGCTAGAGTGTTCGTATAAATCCACATAATCGGACCAGTCACTCTTACCTGGGAACTCTTGGGGTGAGTGTTCACTTATAGGCGAGCATGTCTTCGCGATACATTATTTTTGACCCATTTACTTTGATTAGTCACTGTGTGTCATTTGTTTGCTTGGTAATGCGGACGAATGACCACCATCTTTGCTTTTGTTGATTTTGTTTCATCTCATTCTCTTCATCCAATCATCTCACTCGTTTCCTTTCATGTTTTCCTCTTTTAGAATGCCTCCTCGACGCGAAAACCAGATAGCGACTGCCGAACTGGCAGAAATAATTGTGCAGCAGATGGCTGCTCAATTCCCAAACCTCTTTGCTCAATGGAACCAAGCCAACAACAACAACAATGCTCCATGCAAATACAAGGATTTTAACTCGGCTAAACCACTCAAGTTTAGTGGTTCTGAAGGAGCGACTGGGCTTCTTCAATGGTTCGAGAGCATTGAGAATACTTTCCGCCACGTGCAGTGTCCTGACAATCGCAAGGTCGAGTTTTCTTCGAGTGTGTTCCAGAAGAGGGCTCTCACATGGTGGAACGGGGTTATGAGAGACCGTGGTGCAGAAGTTGCTCTAGCACAAACATGGGCTGAACTTAGGGCCCTTATGATGAGGGAGTTCTGTCCTCGTCATGAACAGCGAGCGTTGGAGAAAGAGTTTGATGTTTTGAAGCAAGATAGTGGTGAGCACAGGGCGTATACTGACAAGTTTGAGGAGTTGAGTCTGCTTTGCCCAACAATGGTTACCCCACTCGACAAGGCTATCAAAAGATACATCGATGGTCTACCTGACTCAGTACAAGACATCATTACTGGTAGTAACCCTGCCACACTCCGTCAGGCGATCGAGTTAGCAGCGACATTGACTGAGTCGCAGATTCGGAAGAATAAGTTACACAGGAAGGGTGACAAGGGCAAGAAACAGTCGTCTGACAAAGAGGATAGCAAGAAAGGTCAAAACAAGAATGGAAAGAATTCTGGTTCTTCGAGAGGGTCAAGGAAGCGTAAGGCTTCCCAAAATTTTGCTGTCACTGCCCAAGTTAACCAGGCAGCTCCCAACCAACCCGCACAGCCTCCAGCAAAGAAACCCTATTCAGGGAATGCACCTTTGTGCAATAGATGCAACAATCACCATCAGCCGCATCATCCGTGCCGTATCTGTACTAACTGTGGGAAGTCAGGTCATCTTGCCGATGTTTGTTGGTTTGCTCAGAATCGGGCAGTTCAGAACCCGGCTCAACAAGTTGCTCAGCCTCCTGCTCGGCAACAGGGTCAAGCTGCACGACCACACTACCCACCAGGTGCTTGTTATAACTGTGGGGATCTGACCCATTACAGAAACCGGTGCCCAAGGCTGGCTAACCAGAATCAGAATGCAAACCAGAATCAGGCTCAGGCTCGAGGTCGAGTCTTCAACATGAATGCCCAAGAGGCGCAGGCGGACGATAATGTGGTGAACGGTATGTTCTTTATTAATAATCAGCCTGCATCTGTTCTTTTCGATTCTGGTGCCGACAAGAGTTTTGTGTCATTGTCTTTTGAGCCAATGCTTCGCGTGTCTAGAACGAAACTAGGTAAACCTTTGATAGTAGAAGTTGTTAGTGGTGAACCCATTGTTCTTGATTCTGTTCTTCGCAACTGCCAGTTAAACCTTAACGACCATCTTTTTCCTATTGACCTCACGCCAATGCAACTTGGAAGCTTCGACGTTATAGTGGGTATGGATTGGTTATCTAAGCATCGCGCAGAGATAGTTTGTTCTGAGAAGATTGTTCGTGTGCCGCTTTCGACAGGAGAGATCCTACAGGTTCAAGGTGAGAAACCGTCTGGTGGTCTCAAGCTCATGTCTTGTTTTAAAGCTCGGAAATATCTGCGAAAGAACTATGTGGCCTTCTTAGCACATGTTACAACAGATAAAGGCAAGGGTAAGTCCATTTCAGATATTCCTGTCGTTCGGGATTATTCTGAAGTATTCCCTGAAGATTTACCTGGTCTACCTCCAGCACGCCAAGTCGAGTTTCGCATTGATCTCATACCTGGTGCAAATCCCATTGCCAGAGCTCCATATCGTCTTGCACCGTCTGAGATGCAAGAGTTATCTAAGCAGCTTCAGGAGCTCTCTGACAAAGGTTTTATCCGTCCTAGCTTTTCACCTTGGGGTGCTCCCGTTCTTTTTGTCAAGAAGAAGGATGGATCTTTTAGGATGTGTATCGATTATCGTGAGCTTAACAAGCTTACCATCAAGAATCGATATCCCCTACCGCGCATAGACGATCTCTTTGATCAGTTACAGGGCGCTTCTTATTTTTCGAAGATTGATCTGCGTTCCGGGTATCATCAACTTCGTGTGCATGAAGAAGATATTCCCAAGACAGCTTTCCGCACTCGTTATGGGCATTACGAGTTCACAGTCATGCCATTCGGTTTGACTAATGCTCCTGCTGTTTTCATGGACTTATTGAATAGGGTCTGCAAACCTTATTTGGATCAGTTCGTCATTGTTTTTATTGACGACATCTTGATTTATTCTAAGACGCGAGCTGATCACGAGCAACATCTTCATCTTACTTTGGAACTCCTAAAGAAAGAGCAACTTTTCGCCAAATTCTCCAAGTGTGAATTCTGGCTTAAAGAGGTTCAATTCTTAGGACATATTATCAACGAACAAGGTATTCATGTAGATCCCTCCAAGATCAGTGCGATTAAGGATTGGGATACGCCTACTACTCCTACTGAAGTTCGTTCTTTTCTTGGTCTAGTGGGTTATTATCGCCGCTTCATTGAAAACTCCTCAAAGATTGCAGTTCCTCTAACTGCTCTAACTCAGAAGAACAAACCCATTGATTGGAGATACAAACAAGAAGAAGCTTTTCAAAACTTGAAGCAGAAGCTTTGCGATGCGCCTGTTCTATCATTGCCTGAGGGTGATGATGATTTTGTCGTGTATTGTAATGCATCGAAATTGGGCCTTGGTTACATTCTGATGCAAAGGAACAAAGTCATAGCCTATGCATCGAGGCAGTTGAAGATACATGAGAAGAACTACACCACTCATGATCTTGAGTTGGGTGCAGTTGTTTTCGCTCTAAAGATCTGGAGACACTATTTGTACGGTACAAAATGTGTGGTTTTCACGGACCACAAAAGTCTTCAGCATATCTTCAATCAGAAAGAACTCAACATGAGGCAACGACGTTGGATCGAGCTTTTAAACGACTATGACTGCGAAATTCGCTACCATCCTGGTAAGGCGAATGTCGTAGCCGATGCATTGAGTCGTAAGGAACGTACTAAGCTTCATTGTGTTCGTGTTCAATCTGTTATTCAAGCTCGATCCGATATCCAAGCACGCATTTCTCAGGCTCAACAATCTTGTGTTTCACAAGGTTTGATGGATAAGGAATTTCCCTATCACATAACACCTGCTCTGGAACTGAAGGACAATGGATCGTATTACTTCATGGACCGTTTGTGGGTCCCAAGCCAAGATAACCTTCACACCTTGCTTATGGATGAAGCCGATAAGTCTCGCTATTCTATTCATCCGGGCTCAGATAAGATGTATAAGGATCTTCGTATTCACTATTGGTGGCCTGGTATGAAGAAAGACATTACCTTATATGTATCAAAATGCCTTACTTGTCTTAAGGTTAAGGCTGAACATCAGCGTCCTTCGGGTTTATTGGTGCAACCAGAGATCCCAGTTTGGAAATGGGAAAACATTACTATGGATCTTGTTACCAAACTTCCACGCACAAAGAAAGGTCATGATGCCATCTGGGTAGTCGTTGATCGTCTTACTAAGTCAGCACATTTCTTGCCAATCCGTGAGGACTTTCCTGCTGACAGACTTGCAAAAATCTATGTGGATGAAATTGTAGCTCGACATGGTGTTCCTTTGAACATCATTTCTGACAGAGATGCTCGTTTCACTTCTCATTTTTGGAGAACCATGCAATCTGCTATGGGGACCCAACTTAACCTGAGCACAGCTTATCATCCGCAAACGGATGGTCAATCTGAAAGAACAATCCAGACTCTGGAGGATATGCTTAGAGCTTGTGTGATCGACTTTGGTGGTAGTTGGGATTCACATCTTCCGTTAATTGAATTCTCCTACAACAACAGTTATCACACCAGTATCAAAATGGCTCCTTTCGAGGCTCTCTATGGTCGAAAATGTCGTTCACCAGTCTGCTGGAATGAGATCGGCGAGGCTCAACTTACTGGACCTGCCCTCATTTTAGAGACAACATATAAGGTTAAGAAAGTTCGTGATAACCTTCAGACAGCTAGAAGCCGTCAAAAGAGTTATGCGGACCCAAAACGCAAGCCCTTGGAATTTCAAGTCGGTGATCGAGTATTACTTAAGGTCTCACCTTGGAAAGGTGTGATCAGATTTGGAAAGAAAGGAAAACTTGCACCTAGATACGTTGGACCATTCAAGATCGTCGAAAGAATCGGTAAGGTAGCCTACAGACTTGAGTTACCTCCTGAACTTGGAAATGTTCATCCAACCTTTCACGTGTCCAATCTCAAGAGGTGTTTAGCTGATGAGAACCTCCACATACCACTTGACGAAATTCGTGTTGATAAAACACTGAAATTTGTTGAGAAGCCAGTGGAAATCATGGAACGTGAAGTCAAGTAGCTTAAACGCAAGCGCATTCCTTTGGTCAAAGTTCGCTGGGAAGCTAAACGTGGACCCGAGTTTACTTGGGAACGCGAAGATCAAATGAAGGCGAAATATCCGCATCTTTTCCCACGAGTTTCCTCTAAATAAATTTCGGGACGAAATTTCCATAAGTAGGGGAGACTGTAACATCTGTGCTTGTAATCATTATGAAGAGTTCAATTATCAATAAAACAATGTTATTTGATCCCAATGTTTGTTTGGTTGTGTTTTACATTTTTCATGTTTTGACTTTTATTCAATTTCAAACTCTATATCACTTTCTGGAGAGTTATACGCAACCTGGTGCGTAAACGTATTCAGTTTAATGCGAAAAATACTCTGGAACATCAACATATACTTAACATACCTTAAATAACCTTTACATAACTTATAAATAAGTTTTGAAGGCTTTGGTATGGCAAAAACAAGTTAATTCGCTTACAGGGACTAAACTTGACAAACTGCGAAAGTATGCCAATTTGAACTGTAACGAACATTCCGGAACATGACCATAAGTTAAACACACCTTAAATATCCTTTATATAGCTTAGAAATAGGCTTTGAGGGGTTCGGTGTGCTAAAATAAACTTTTGGGTCGTTCAGGGACTAAAAGTGTCAAAAAGTGCACAAGTTTGCATTTTCGCGCATAACTTACGTTCATAATACATCCGGACATCCAAAAAATTTATGTAAGCATTATAATATTATGCTTTAGTGTTTGGCTTGTCAAAAATCCATTCGTCGCGTCATTTGGATCGTTTTTCGCGCTTATGCGCATTCCGTCGTAATTAAGCGAACATCGCGATCGTACGACTAAACGAACCAACATCCGACATATTTTTGAGCATGTTTCATGTCCACAATGTTTAGGCATCATTTTAGGGCCTTAACGTTGGCTTAACGGGCCTTAAACGTGTCGGAAATGGCTTCAATGCATAACAGGGACCAAAACTGTCATTTTTAAAAGTTAGCTGCTGATCAGAAGGGCCAGGCGGCCCGCCTACACTTCTGGTAACTCTTACGCGGGCCGCGTCAGCCTCCCAGACCAGATTCAATGTTTTAATCAGCAGATTACAGCTGATTAACTCCCAACCACACACTCACACTTGCCCTTTCAGCTCATAAGAGGCCATTTTTAGTCACCACAACTTTCCAACAAGTGTACGCACGAGATTCGATCACATTTTCCAAGAAACGATCCTAACGGTTCGGGAAATCCTATAAATACCCATCACATTTTCACTCATTCCTCACAAGAATCTGATCTAAAAGACTCTAAGTTGGAACCATTGTTTCATACCTGAGTTATTTTGATCTAGATTAGCATTCAGGGACCCTTCGTAAGTATTCCTTCGTTCTTTTATTGCTTTTCGAGTCCGAAAGTCAAACTTTGTTTGAATTTCTGCATTGACCAGTTTATGGTCAATGCGAAGTTCGTTTGAACTTCGCAACGTGATTGTAATCACGATGGTTATAATCCCTTGGGACTATGCCTACTGATTACCACGTTGTCTAGGGTCGTAAGGGTAAGCGATCTAATAAATCGCTTATACCTTCGAACCCGACCCATTTGGTCGATCATTAGGATCCGACCAAATACATTAGGTGACCATAGTAGGTAGGGAATAACCTTCCGAGGTTATACCTTATGGTCACGACGTTTAAGTAGTTGCATGATAGGTAGTTTATATGCCTTAGGTAAATTACCAAAATACCCCTTTGATGCCAAAATTCATTATAAACATATGTGACATAACTTTTGACATCTAAACTGATTTGGAAACAATATTAGGCATGTTAAGGCATATTCTACTTGTCATAGGACTAGTTAGGCGGTCCGAACGCGTTTCACGCGAACGACGCGTTAAAGTAGCATAAGCTACCTAAACGGGTCGTAATGGGTCGTAAGCACTTATGTTAGGTTTCATTTAGTATGTAGGCTTTGTTAAACCATATGACACGAGTCTCTATACTCGTTTGGTTTACGAACCCTCATTCTATCCGGTCCTCCGATTTAGGTCCGGTTTATTAACATAGTTACCTATATTAGGTGTCGTTTGATTCCGAGATCTCTAGCATTGCTTGGTGGTTATCTTAGGACTTCTGAGCAATCTCAAGTGAGTACAGAGACCCCTCTTTTACTGTTTTCCAAACTGTTTTGGGGTGAAACACATGTGCCTACTTGTTACTTTCGTGCTTTCCTGCTTTCACATCATATACTTGCTATGTTCATTAGTACATTTATAGTACATGATTTCATTATGTTCATGCTATGTATGTCCATTGTGTGCATACTTAGTACATTGTTCCACATTACATTTCATGCTATGTATGCCCATTGTGTGCATACTTAGTACAGTCGTTTTCATCACATGTTTACATTTTGGTATGACATTTGGGTTGTTTACAATGGAACAATACATTCATTAACATTAGCTACGCCGTTCGTTAGTAGGTAGTGGTACCATAGGAATTGACAACTCCCGTTCCTGAAATCCTGGGTTTGTTTGGATTGGAAGGAATGACCGAATTCGATACACATAACTTAGATAAACCTTTAATTTGTTTAAGGGTTTATCGCCACAGTCTCAAGGCTTGGATGTATGCATTTTCACAATACCGCATAAATGTTTATATCAGTATAGCATGCATTTATTACACAAAACATAACTTTGATTTAAACCATGTTTTACTTCAATACCTTGTTTTTGTGCATTTTACATATGGTTTAGTTGATATATTTCACTTACCATACATGATATTTTTGGGTACACATTACATGATCTACATTAAACATAAACATTTTGACATTGATATACACATTTAGTGGTTTACATTAGACATAGACATTTCGATATGATTTACACATTAACACATGACAATTCATTTATACATAAACAATTTACATTGGTGGTTGGTTTGAGTAAGTGATTTGAGTAACGAGGCATGTGTAATATGATACAAGCATGGTGGATACGCCGCTGGTACTTCCTATATATAAGTGTTTGTATGTCATTACATGTCGTAGCGTTACTTAAATCATTTCAATATTTGACATATTACGTTTTACATAAACAACTTATTTTCACAGGGCATTGATGTACAAAACAACTTATCTTATACAAACTCATTTTACTTGGTTATTCATTTAACCTTACATTATTCTCTTATTTATACATATCATCGCTTTTTGAATGATTTACAAAACAAAACAATTTACAAGGTTCATGACTGACTTTTGTTAAACAACTTTTTCTAAACTTATAAGTCATGAATCCTCTTTTCACAAATCCTATGTATCTCACAGGCATTTTTATGCCGACGTACCTATTTTCACATGTGTTTTCAGGAGCTTTTGCGTAGGATGATGATCGTGACACTAGGGCGGACCTGTGCCTTAGAGAATAAAAATGAAGATAGACTAGTTTAATTATGTTATGAACTCTTTGTTTCCTGTTTAAGACAATGTAACACTCTTGTTTAATAAATAAAATATAACTTTGTATGCCATGGTTGTGAAACAATAATTCTGTTACAACACTCCCCGACGTTTTCCGCCACGTTTTATATGTTATACGTGGTCGGGGTGTGACACTACAAGTGCAATAAACGAAGTCTGGGATATTTATCCATCAGACTAAGTATGTCAGTGACATCTTGAACTGATTCCAGATGTCTGAAGCAACACCCATTGGTACCCCACTTCAGCAAAATCACGGAATTAATCCGGACTTGAAGGGTGAAATTGTTAACTCTTCATTTTACTGCGCAATGATCTGATCTCTTATGTACCTCATAACCTCAAGACCAGATGTAATGTATCCTACGTGCCTGCTTGCCCGATATCAAGTCAACCCGAAGGCCTCACATCTTGCAGCTGTGAAAAGGATTTTTCGCTATTTTAAGGGATGCCCGGATACCGGTCTCTGGTACCCTAGGGATGATAGTTTTGATTTGATCGCTTTCAGTGATTCTGATTTTGGCGGATGCAAAATCGACGGCAAATCCACAACGGCTGGATGTCAGTTTTTAGGAAATCGCCTAGTCACATGGCAGTGCAAGAAGCAGACTTGTGTCGCTACATCAACTTGTGAAGCTGAATACATTGCTGCCTCAAGTTGTTGCTCCCAAGTCCTGTGGATTCAGGAACAAATGCGTGATTATGGTTTTGAATTCCAATCTACTCCTATTTTAGTTGATAATTCTGCTGCCTTACAGATCACTAGAAATCTTGTGCAGCATTCAAAGACCAAACACATTGAAATTAAGTATCACTTCATACGTGATTGCTTTGATAAAAGGCTTATCGATGTTGTTAAGGTCCACACCGATGACCAACGTGCCGACATTTTTACCAAAGCATTTGACAAATCACGATTTGACTTTTTATTATTGGTAAACGACATTAAGGTCAAGCTAGAGTAAAACCGACATCGGAAAATCGTTTTTGTAAATACCTTTATGTTTTTAATTTATCATAGTTTTTACATTTTAGGGGGAGTACATCCAAATTTGAAAAATTCAAAAACATCGAAAAATGTCAAAAACGCAAAAACAATAGAAAAAAATGAGTTTCCTGGCGAGCAAAAGAGAAAATGATAGTACATCAGTTGTCTGTTGAAACCTCTTTAAACTGAACTTAAAATGAAAAATGATAAGTAGCTCTATATATGATGTATCAGTAGGCCCACAATCACCTTAAAGTGTGCAGGGTGATATAAACTTAAATCGAATGAAGACCAGTGTCACACCCCGACCGCGTAAAACAACCAATGGCGGCGGAATCGTCAGGGAGTGTTGTAACAGAATCATTGTTTCAAAACACACGGAAATTGAAGTTTTGTTTTATTAAACATTGAGTATTTACATCGTCTGGAAATCTGAATAAACAATTTAAATATAGTCTATCATTGTTATTAAGTCACTAAGGCCTCGTCCAGTCCTATGTGAGCATGCATCCTAGCAATCAACATCATTAAATAACACCTGAAACATATGTGAAAACAAAGTCAGCAAAGAAATGCTGGCGAGTACATAGGTTTTTGAGAGTGTCGGATTCATGGCTAGTTTACATGTTGCAATACTTAATTAAAAACCTTGTTTTGAAAAGTGTAGTATTGCGACATAATTAACCAACTCAAATCAAGTTGGTTATAATTTGTAAAATCTCGTAGCCATGATTCCTAACTCGAAAACATTTTGTTTTAGAAAACCAATTTGTAAAACATCTCGTATTAAATCGTTAATAAATCTCGTTAATAAAACTCGTTAATAAATCTCGTTAATAAAACTCGTTAATAAATCTTGTTAATAAAACTCGTTAATAAATCTCGTTAATAAAACTCCTTAATAAATCTTTTTAATAAAACTCGTTAATAAATCTCGTTAATAAAACTCGTTAATAAAACTCGTATGGTTTATATCATTTCGAAAACCTCGTTTGTATGACATCGTTTCAAAATCGTTTACCCAAGTGAACTAAATAACGCCATGGTATGTAATACGACGAAAACACTTATATATAGGAAGTACCAGCGGCGTATCCACCATGCTTTCATCACATTACACTCGTCCCGTTATCTAAACACTAACCGAAAACCAATCGTTTACCCAAATCGTTTAATTCGTTAAAAATCGCTTTAGTCGTTTAAATCATTCTCGTCTTAAATCGTGAAAACTACTTTTGATTGTCTCGCTAATAACATCCAAACCTTCGTGACTCGACTATCTCGCCTATCGCTTATCGCATTAATAAACCACCAAAGGGTAAATTAACAATCATAGATTCAGTCGTTACCTACCTAACCCACACATAACCATGGGTGCAGTCTGATAACGGGATTTGTCAGATCCTATTGTACCATAACCTAATACTGGTCGGTTCGGCCAAAACTAATGGATATTATTCGTTATGTAAATATAACCAACAAGTTTGTTTACTATATCGAAATCGTTATTAATTTAATATAAACCATTTTAATCGTTTTTGAACCATTGTTATAATATCGAAAATCGTTTTGAAAACCATCGTTAAAATCTTGAAAACATTTAGCACATATGAATCACCCCAAAAAAATTGAAAACAGTAAAATAGGGGAACTATGTACTCACCTGAGAATGCTTAGAGGTCTTGAAGAACAACCAAGCAAAGCTAGAGGGAGCAAGGAATCAATTGGCAATCTAATAACTATATAAATAAACCGGACCTAAGTCGGAAGATCGGATAGGATGAGGTTTTGTAAACCAAATGAGTATTGGAACTCATATGGCATGGTTTAACAAAGCCTACATTCTAAATCGAAACCTAACCTAAGTGCTTTCGACCCATTGCAACCCATTAAGGTAGCTTACGCTACTTTAACGTGTCGTTCACGCAAAAGCGCGTTCGAGACGTCTAACTAGTCCTATGACAATTATTATATGCCAAAACATGTTTAAATATGTTACATAATCAGTTATGTGACAAAAGTTTGTGTTACATATGCTTAATTACCAATTATGCATGAAAAGGACATTTTGGTCATTTACCTAAGGCATATAAACTACATATTATACAACTAATTAAACCTAAGTGACCATAAGGTATAACCTCAGAAGGTTATTCCCTATGCAACTATGGTCACTAAACATGTTTGGTCGGATCCTAACGATCGACCAAACGGGTCGTGTTCGAAAGTCTAAGCGGGTGTTTAGTCCGCTTGACTTACGACTCTACACAAGAACTAATCTAAAAAGTGACGAGTTAAACATGTTTAACAAATTTAGAAAATAGATTTGGTATCAAAACAAACGGTTTTGAAACCTATAAGTAGTTTGGTTACAAAATAGGCAAGAATGCGCATTTTGGCCGAAACTACGACTCGTCACTATACCTAGATAATGTGGTAATCAGTAGGTATAGTCACTAGGGACTATAACCATCGTGATTACGCTCACGTTATGAAGTTCAAACGAACTTCGCATTGACCATAAACTGGTCAATGCAGAAAGTCAAACGCAGTTTGACTTTCAGACTCGAAAAGCGATAAAAGAAAGAAAGAATACTTACAAAAGGTCCCCGCAAGCTTTGATCCGATTTACTCTCAGCTATGAAGCATAAACTTCAACTTAGAGAGCCAAAATCAAATCAATGTGGGTTTTTAAAGTGAAAGGGGATAGCTATTTATAGGAAAACTAGAACCGTTAGGATCGTTCATTGTAAAACGAGCTTCGATCTCATCCGTACACATGTGCCCATGGTTTTGTGAAACCATGGGAGCCCATAGTTTCATTAAAACCATGTGCAAATGAGGGGAACAACTGGAACAAGCTGGAATTTAGATTTTTCATTTTGGTCCCTTCCTAAGATAACTATGGTAGAATGACAATTTTGGTCCCTGAACTTCAGAATCTTGCATTTCGGCTCATTTTGACACGTTTAAGCCCCGTTAACCTCATTTCAAGGCACTAAAATGAAGTTAAAGTATAGGGGACTCAAAACATGCTCAAAAATATCTCGGATGTCAGTTCGTTTGGTCGTACGGTTTCGTTGTTCGGTTAATTACGACGAAACACGAACGAATGCGAAAAACGATCCAAATTACGCGACGAATGAAATTTTATCATGCCAATCACTAAAATAAAATATTTTAATGATTACATAAAGTTTTGGATGTCCGGATGTATTCAGAACGTAAGATATGCGCAAAAATGTAAACTTATGCACTTTTTGACGCTTTTAGTCCCTGAATGACCAAAAAGTTTATTTTAGCACACCGAACCCCTCAAAGCCTATTTCTAAGCTATGTAAAGGATATTTAGGGTATGTTTAAATTATGTTCATGTTCTGGAATGTTCGTTACAGTACAAATCGACATACTTTCGCAGTTTGTCGAAATTAGTCCCTGTAAGCGAATAAACTTGATTTCGCCACACCAAACCCTCCAAAACTTATTTCTAAGTTATGTAAAGGTTATTTAAGGTATCTTAAGCCTAATTCACTATTCCAGAGTGTTTGTTGCATTAAACTGGTTATATTTGCGCATCAGTGCGCGTATAACCTTCTAGAAAGCGATTTAGAGCCCGAAATCGAACAAGAGTTGATATGTGCAAACGATACACATATTTATAAAAATCCCAAGTATGAAACACAACATTTCATTGATTTGGTATTTGTTTGATGGTCGTGGAGGCACAGATGTCACAGTCTCCCCTACTTCAGGAAATTTCATCCCGAAATTTAATTTGAGGAAACTTGTGAGAGCTCGAAACATGAAGTCGAAAAGATAAAACAACACTGGTTAGGGTTTTGAACTTCTAGTAACTTTAAAATAAAATTATGCTTGCAATGTAAGAGGGACACTCATATACAAGTATATGAAGCACCATTGGTGCGTCCACCGTACCTCTATTACATTGTTCACGTTTCGTTATTGTTGTCACTATCGGTTCTTACACATGATAAATCTTACTGGGGTTCCTGTGCACTGAATTTCATAATTATGTACGCGTTCATAATTACGTAATTCCTTGCATAGTCCACACAGTGCATTTGATAATGTGTAGGGGAAAACCAAATGAATGAACCTGTGATGAGTGTGACTGGACCATCATAGGGTCCTTTCAGCTGTATCATCACATACCACTCTTAACCAGATTCTGAATCAATCTTTAACTAGACCACTCAAGGGTCTCTTTTCGAATCATGGAATGGTACTATATAACCCAAGGGTCTTAACTACCACGTAGAAGCCCATTAAGGATTTAAGGTAGTACCTTTTGAATATCCTACTATGAATCCCTCATATGAAGATATGGAAGATTCTATGAGGATAACAAAAATCGGATCACACAAAAACATAGAGGAGAACACATAAACACATAATCACATAATCGCATAATTGTTTAATTTGTTATCTTTGGGCACGGGTATTTAAAGCACACCAGGTATCTAATCCGTGGATTTCATTTAGCACTTTAAATATTTTCAAGAATCTAACTATGAAGATAGGAAGATCTTAATAGGAATTCGGTTTGTCCTTATTGAGTTGTAATGTACATTTTAAGGTGTACAAGGAATCCAATCAGGGCTCCGATTTGGGCGATAATCATCCACAAGGATTCTTAAAATAGAGCAACCCATCGCCCCTTTCATTTTGAGTTTAAGCTCGAGTTGAAGTGGTAGCTCATATTTTAATAAGACTTCGTTTACACAAGATCGTTGTGCTTGAAGGACAAAAGATTTGAATATCAGATAGAGTTTGAACAGAATGAAGCTTGACTCGCTCCTTTCGACCAAACGCATCGGCTACGATATTCGCCTTACCAGGAAGGTAGCGAATCACGCAATCGTAATCGTTCAAGAGTTCAACCCATTGTCGTTGCCTCATGTTCAGCTCCTTTTGATTAAGAATGAGCTGGAGACTTTTGTGGTCTTGTGAAAACCACACACTTCGTTCCATAGAGGTAGTGTCTCCAGATTTTGAGAGCAAATGCCACAACACCTAACTCAAGATCATGAGTTGTGTAGTTCTTTTTGTGAACTTTCAACTGTCTTGACGTATATGCTATGACTTTACCTCATTGCATAAGAACATAACCAAGGCCTAGATTCGACGCGTCATAAAAGACAACGAACTCATCGTTTCCATTGGGCAAGGACAAAACAGGAGCATCACATAGCTTCCGTTTCAGCGTTTGGAACGCTTCTTCTTGCTTATATCCCCACTCTAAAGGCTTATTCTTCTGAGTCAAAGCAGTGAGTGGCACTGCGATCTTCAAGAAATTTGAAATAAAATGACGATAATAACCAGCGAGACCAAGAAAAGAACGAATTTCTGTAGGTGTCGTTGGTGTATTCCAATCCTTAATTGCAGCAATCTTGGATGGATCCACATGAATACCCTGCTTGTTGACTATATGACCCAAAAACTGAACTTCTTTAAGCCAGAATTCACACTTGGAGAATTTAGCAAAAAGTTGTTCCTTCTTCAGGAGTTCCAATGTCAAACGAAGGTGTTGCTCGTGATCGGCTCGAGACTTTGAATAAATGAGAATATCGTCGATGAACACAATAATGGACTTATCTAAATAAGGTTTACAGACCCTTATCATTAAGTCCATGAAGACAGCTGGGGCATTCATCAAACCAAAAGGCATGACAGTGAACTCGTAATGCCCATATCTTGTGCGGAAGGCAGTTTTGGGAATATCTTCTTCGAGAACACGAAGCTGACGATACCCAGAATGCAAATCGATCTTGGAAAAACAGGTAGCACCATGCAGCTGATCAAAGAGATCATTGATTCGAGGTAGGGGATATCGATTCTTGATGGTAAGCTTATTAAGCTTACGATATTCGATACACATTCGAAAAGATCCATCTTTCTTCTTCACAAAGAGGACAGGAGCTCCCCAAGGGTGAATAATTTGATCGGATGAATCCTTTATCAGATAACTCTTGAAGCTGTTTTGATAATTCTTGCATCTCGGATGGTGCCAGACGATAAGGTGCTTTCGCAATTGGGTTGGCATTGGGTACAAGGTCAAAATGAAACTCGAGTTGACGAACTGGAGGCAAACCAGGCAGTTCATCAGGAAACACCTCTGAATAATCCCGAACAATCGGAATATCCTGAATACTCTTGCTCTTCCCTTTCTACTCGGTGACATGTGCCAGAAAAGCAACATACCCTTTTCGTAGATAACTTTGGGCCTTCGTACACGACATGAGCTTCAATCCACCAGAAGGTTTATCACCACGAACTTCCAGAACATCGCCAGACGAAAGAGGAATGCGAACAATCTTATCAAAACAAATCACCTCAGCATGATGTTTGGTTAACCAATCCATCCCTATGATAATGTCGAAACTCCCAAGTTGCATCGGTGTGAGGTCAAAAGGAAGAAGATGATTACTTAAATTGCCACTTCGTTTCTTAGAATGAAACGAGCACTTAGAATTTTCGAGGAAATCATGAGCGATCATAGGAACGAGAGCACTACAAATACGGTTCTTTGGTGTAGGTATCGTAGGGGTATGCCATACACACATGTAACTATATTTGTACATCAGAATTGTAAATAAAGATTTATTTATAAACAAAATCGATTGTTTCCAAGTTCAAAGGAAAACACTAGAAACATAAACATAAGATTCAGATTATTCAAAGCAGCAGCTTCTTCTAATCTGCCAAATGCTCATCCGTGGGTCGGATTTGCATTGAAAATCTTTGGGTATCTGTCCTTGACATAACCCGTCTCGCCATAGGTGTAGCAAATACCAGGAGGAAAATGAGCCTGTGCTGGATCTGCTTGAAATTGAACGGGGTTCTGAAAAGATTGGTTTAGCACAGTGACTAAACGACAGTCTCGTGCCAAATGACCAATGAGTCCACAGTTGAAACATTTCCGACATTTGACACTGGCATAGTGGTGGAGGTTAGACTGATTGCACAAAGGAGCAGTTCCTAAGTACGGCTTCTTGGCTAGTGGTGCTGCCACCTGGCTAGGTTTTGCTTGATTTGGTGTAACGGCTACGGGATCCTTCAGAGCTTTACGCTTCTTTGACTTTTTCGAAGACTCGGCTTCTGCTTCTTTCGATGCTTCTTGGGTGGCTTCATTTTTTGAGACGAGACATGGCGATACCTAAATCCACAGTCTTCAGGATTACTCCGCCTATTCGCTGGGCAAATTTGGCAGTTTGCTCGGACATTTGAGTGTCGTTGCAATGAAGAGACATTCTAGAGGAATTGGAAAACATAGGAGAAAACAAGTGAAATGTTATCGGATAATTAAAACAGAACGAAAATGCATAGAAATTGCGATCATTTGTTTGTTACCTAAGGCAAACAAATGAGACGGTGATTAATCAAAGTAAACGGGTCATATTAATGTATCGCTGAAGACATGCTTGCCTATAAGTGAACACTCACCCCAAGAGTTCCCAGGTAAGAGTGACTGGTCCGATACTGCGGATTTGTACGAACACTCTAGCCTTAGACAGAAAACTCAGAGTACATGCATTCACTCTTCCAGTTTGCACGTGTTCACATTATTTAGACCCAAACTTTGACGAGATTTTGAAAACTCAGAAGGCACTAAGCCAAATACGAGTCAAACTGGAAGGGTTCAAAACCCCAAAACAGAGGGTTCAAAACCTAGTAATCAATCATCCTAGAACGGATGATTAATTTTCGAAGCAGATTCGGATTTTTGTGTTCTTGTTGTGGTTGTGGTTGTCGCCTAAGGATAGGTGACGATATTGTTTTATGACTAAACGCAAGTAAACTCGCGTTAGGGTCCTAGGAAGGTTATAGACTAGGTCAAAGCATTACTAATAACCTAATTCCCTATAACCATGAGCTCTGATACCAACTTTTCTGTCACACCCCGACCGCGTAAAACAACCAATCGCGGCGGAATCGTCGGGGAGTGTTGTAACAGAATCATTGTTTCAAAACACACGGAAATTGAAGTTTCGTTTTATTAAACATTGAATATTTACATCGTCTGGAAATCTGAATAAACAATTTAAATATAGTCTATCATTGTTATTAAGTCACTAAGGCCTCGTCCAGTCCTATGTGAGCATGCATCCTAGCAATCAACATCATTCAATAACACCTGAAACATATGTGAAAACAAAGTCAGCAAAGAAATGCTGGCGAGTACATAGGTTTTTGAGAGTGTCGGATTCATGGCTAGTTTACATGTTGCAATACTTAATTAAAAACCTTGTTTTGAAAAGTGTAGTATTGCGACATAATTAACCAACTCAAATCAAGTTGGTTATAATTTGTAAAATCTCGTAGCCATGATTCCTAACTCGAAAACATTTTGTTTTAGAAAACCAATTTGTAAAACATCTCGTATTAAATCGTTAATAAATCTCGTTAATAAAACTCGTTAATAAATCTCGTTAATAAAACTCGTTAATAAATCTCGTTAATAAAACTCGTTAATAAATCTCGTTAATAAAACTCCTTAATAAATCTTTTTAATAAAACTCGTTAATAAATCTCGTTAATAAAACTCGTTAATAAAACTCGTATGGTTTATATCATTTCGAAAACTTCGTTTGTATGACATCGTTTCAAAATCGTTTACCCAAGTGAACTAAATAACGCCACGGTATGTAATACGACGAAAACACTTATATATAGGAAGTACCAGCGGCGTATCCACCATGCTTTCATCACATTACACTCGTCCCGTTATCTAAACACTAACCGAAAACCAATCGTTTACCCAAATCGTTTAATTCGTTAAAAATCGCTTTAGTCGTTTAAATCATTCTCGTCTTAAATCGTGAAAACTACTTTTGATTGTCTCGCTAATAACATCCAAACCTTCATGACTCGACTATCTCGCCTATCGCTTATCGCATTAATAAACTACCAAAGGGTAAATTAACAATTATAGATTCATTCGTTACCCACCTAACCCACACATAACCATGAGTGCAGTCTGATAACGAGATTTGTCAGATCCTATGGTACCATAACCTAATACTGGTCGGTTCGGCCAAAACTAATGGATATTATTCGTTATGTAAATACAACCAACAAGTTTGTTTACTATATCGAAATCGTTATTAATTTAATATAAACCATTTTAATCGTTTTTGAACCATTGTTATAATATCGAAAATCATTTTGAAAACCATCGTTAAAATCTTGAAAACATTTAGCACATATGAATCACCCCAAAAAAATTGAAAACAGTAAAATAGGGGAACTATGTACTCACCTGAGAATGCTTAGAGGTCTTGAACAACAACCGAGCAAAGCTAGATGGAACAAGGAATCAATCGGCAATCTAATAACTATATAAATAAACCGGACCTAAGTCGGAAGATCGGATAGGATGAGGTTTTGTAAACCAAATGAGTATTGGAACTCATATGGCATGGTTTAACAAAGCCTACATTCTAAATCGAAACCTAACCTAAGTGCTTTCGACCCATTGCGACCCATTAAGGTAGCTTACGCTACTTTAACGTGTCGTTCGCGCAAAAGCGCGTTCGAGACGTCTAACTAGTCCTATGACAAGTATTATATGCCAAAACATGTTTAAATATGTTACATAATCAGTTATGTGACAAAAGTTTGTGTTACAAATGCTTAATTACCAATTATGCATGAAAAAGGCATTTTGGTCATTTACCTAAGGCATAGAAACTACCTATCATACAACTAATTAAACCTAAGTGACCATAAGGTATAACCTCGGAAGGGTATTCTCTATGCAACTATGGTCACTAAACATGTTTGGTCGGATCCTAATGATCGACCAAACGGGTCGTGTTCGAAAGTCTAAGCGGGTGTTTAGTCCGCTTGACTTACGACCCTACACAAGAACTAATCTAAAAAGTGACGAGTTAAACATGTTTAACGAATTTAGAAAATAGATTTGGTATCAAAACAAACGGTTTTGATACCTATAAGTAGTTTGGTTACAAAATACGCAAGAATGCGCATTTTGGCCGAAACTACGACTCGTCACTATACCTAGATAACGTGGTAATCAGTAGGTATAGTAACTAGGGACTATAACCATCGTGATTACGCTCACGTTATGAAGTTCAAATGAACTTCGCATTGACCATAAACTGGTCAATGCAGAAAGTCAAACGCAATTTGACTTTCAGACTCGAAAAGCGATAAAAGAAAGAAAGAATACTTACAAAAGGTCCCCGCAAGCTTTGATCCGATTTACTCTCAGGTATGAAGCATAAACTTCAACTTAGAGAGCCAAAATCAGATCAATGTGGGTTTTGCAAGTGAAAGGGGATAGCTATTTATAGGAAAACTAGAACCGTTAGGATCGTTCATTGTAAAACGAGCTTCGATCTCATCCGTACACATGTGCCCATGGTTTTGTGAAACCATGGGAGCCCATAGTTTCATTAAAACCATGTGCAAATGAGGGGAACAGCTGGAACAAGCTGGAATTTAGATTTTTCATTTTGGTCCCTTCCTAAGATAACTATGGCAGAATGACAATTTTGGTCCCTGAACTTCAGAATCTTGCATTTCGGCTCATTTTTACACGTTTAAGCCCCGTTAACCTCATTTCAAGGCTCTAAAATGAAGTTAAAGTATAGGGAACTCAAAAAATTCTCAAAAATATCTCGGATGTTAGTTCGTTTGGTCGTACGGTTGCGTTGTTCGGTTAATTACGACGAAACACGAACAAATGCGAAAAACGATCCAAATTACGCGACGAATGGAATTTTATCATGCCAATCACTAAAATAAAATATTTTAATGATTACATAAAGTTTTGGATATCCGGATGTATTCAGAACGTAAGATATGCGCGAAAATGTAAACTTATGCACTTTTTGACGCTTTTAGTCCCTGAATGACCAAAAAGTTTATTTTAGCACACCGAACCCCTCAAAGCCTATTTCTAAGCTATGTAAAGGATATTTAGGGTATGTTTAACTTATGGTCATGTTCTAGAATGTTCGTTACAGTACAAATCAACATACTTTCGCAGTTTGTCGAAATTAGTCCCTGTAAGCGAATAAACTTGATTTCGCCACACCAAACCCTCCAAAACTTATTTCTAAGTTATGTAACGGTTATTTAAGGTATGTTAAGCCTAATTCACTATTCCGGAGTGTTCGTTGCATTAAACTGGTTATATTTGCGCATCAGTGCGCGTATAACCTTCCAGAAAGCGATTTAGAGCCCGAAATCGAACAAGAGTTGATATGTGCAAACGATACACATCTTTATAAAAATACCAAGTATGAAACACAACATTTCATTGATTTGGTATTTGTTTGATGGTCGTGGAGGCACAGATGTCACAACTAGGTGGGAACCGCTCATTGGCATATGGTCTTGGTACCAAAATTTCATTTGAGAGATTGCCGAGGTTCTGAAATATGTGGTCTTTATGCTGTTTATCATCTGGGTATCATGGTTGTTTCTTTTACCGGAAAATAATTGAGACGAAGTCTAGACCTTCCATGATACTATACATACGTGTAAATTTTGCATACGACCTCAATAAGTGATCAACAATCACATGTCCAAACAAAATAAGTGATAATATATCACAACTTTTATGCGAGAGTCAAGTTCGTCTCTTTGTCTGTACGATGGTACTAACCTGTTCATGGACTTGCTCCTGTGCCCTCATGCATCTGAAAATCAAGTTCCACATCAATAAGTGATTCTATCACATAGGGCTTGTTTTCAATTCAAAATAAGTGAGTATCTCACATTTTCATTTACGTCAAAACAGATGATAAATGGTATACTCACCAGTAAGATAAACTCTCGTGCATACCTTGATACAAGAATGTGTCGTGTGTGGATGAACACCAGTCGGTAAGTATAAATCATACACCAATCGTATCCCCTCGCCAAGATTACATTTGATAAGTTGAGTTTATGTTGATAACAATACCGATAATCATTATAGGATGCTTATCTAAATGTTAACAAAATGAACAACAAGAATGTTTTGGCATGACCGTACACTGATATGATTCTCTTACCCTCGAAACTCGCAAAAAGAATGTCTGTTAACATTCATTTCTTAGTTTCCGCATCTTTGTTTATATTTATTTACTGCATTCAGCCTTTACATTTGAAATAGTGAAAATTCCAAAAAGAGTTTAAGTGTGTTTTAATATAAACTTTATAAAAGCCAAAAAGAATTTATTTCTATATTATCTTTGATTACCCGATGTTGGAACTCGAGTCTTCGTTACCTAAAATCTAATCGAAAACCAAAACAACTGAATCTTCATAAACGGTCAAAATTTGCAAGTCTTGAAAGTTAAAAACTAAAATTGACAAATGTGTTAAACTTTCAAACAAATTGTCAGATGCCAGTTGATTGAAAACATGGTCACATGTGTGTCGTTTGTTTATGTTAACTATATTCCAAGCGGTTGTTCTCATTACGCGTTTAGCTTTCTTGTATGTGCAGATGCGACATCCAAATCAGCTAAAGGCGAAGAGAACGTGTTAGATGACAAGCTTCAGAATGAAGACACGACATGGAAGCACTCAGATGCTCGAGTTGCCGCTGACCAATCATCAACACCACAAGGATCTAAAGTATTGAAGATCAAAAGATTCACGAGCATAACTCAAGGGAGAGTTTGTTTTAAGGGGGAGTTTGTTGATGCACTTCCTAAATGAAAGGGGGAGTTTGTTGATACACTTTCTACTTGCGACACGTGAAAACTTTGAAGATCCTACGACATGGAAGACGAACCTCCATGAGTAGCATCCAAGGTGGAGTTTGTTGATACACATTATGTGGACACGACTCGTTACAGTTTCGTTAAGTGGACACGACAGTTCATTATGTGGACGCGGATCGTTCCGGTTTCGACTCAGTTACGAAGTGAAGGCCGAGGTCAAGATATCCTCCTATCTTGACCTGGTACATTGTTTACTATGTAATAAATGATGTAAATGCAACTACGTGTGTGCAATATGCATATTAGTAATGTTCCTGTGTAATCTGTTTACTGTCCTGCTGTTTGCTGTCATGCAGTTTCTCCACGAAGAAACATTCTTCGTGGGATGTAACCCTTCACGAAAGACCTCTTGAAGAAACACCTTCTTCGTCGATATGGGATTGTGACGAAGAACCCTTCTTCGTCACTAGTTGTTCGTCAAAGGTTAACCACGAAGAACCAATTCTTTGTGGGTGTTAGTCTTTCGTCGACATGTCTTATGGGCTACAGGTCTTTCGTAGACCTGGAGTATATATACACAGCAGACAGAAGCAACAAACAGAGAACAAGTCTGAATAGATTTGAGAGAACACACACACACTGAGAGTTTACAGAGAGTCTTTGTGAACATTGTATTGTAACCATATACGCATTAATACATTTGAGTGTTAATCATTGAATCTCGTGTTTGATTACGTGTTCTATAACTTGGTTAAACAACCCGTTTGGATTCTGCACTTTCGGGTTTGTCGGAAAACAAGGATAAGGTTTGACTCGATCCTTCGGGTGGACCTACAGATCCACTTGATTCTTCATAAAACCTTGTTTCTTCATGACTTCATCAAACTTGAGGTACCATTGACGTGATGCTTGTTTTAACCCGTAAATGGATATCTTTAACTTACAAACTAGATGCTCCTGACCTTCAGGTTTAAAGCCTTCAGGTTGCTTCATGTAAACATCTTCGTCTAAGTCTCCGTTAAGGAAAGCAGTTTTAACATCCATCTGATGCAGCTCCAAATCAAAATGAGCTACTAGGGCCATGACGATCCTTAATGAATCTTTACGAGAGACAGGTGAAAATGTCTCTTGATAATCAATTCCCTCTTTCTGAGTGTAGCCATTTGCAACCAATCTCGCTTTGTAGTGTTCAACGTTCCCATTCGGACCCGGTTTTGTTTTGAACACCCATTTACATCCTATGGGTTTGACACCATTGGGTAATTCTACCAAATCCCAAACGTCATTTTTCTTCATGGATTCAAGCTCATCAATCATTGCTTTATTCCATTTAGAAGACTGATCACTGCTAATGGCTTCATTGTAAGAGATAGGATCATTGAGCTTTCCGAGATCCATTTCAGTCAGGTAGGTAACATAATCATCCCAATTAGTAGGCCTTCTTTGCCTAGATGACCTCCTGAGTGGATTATCGGGCTCAGCGTTGTCTTGGTTTTGAGCATTTGATGTGCCTTCGTCATGAGGTATAATAGGTTCTGACTGTAGAGGTAAATTTGGAGTTGGTGCAGTAGCTTCAGGTGCAGTAGTTGCATTGGGTACAAGAGGAGTAATCGGAGTAATGGTAAGCGACGAGTCTCTCTCCCCCCGCGTCTTGTACTTCTTGCAATTCTTCGTAAGGGTTGGTACTACTCCCACTGACCTTGAAATCCTCCAGGAACGTAGCACGCTTAGTTTCAACAATACGGGTGACATGAGAAGGACAATAGAAATGGTAATCCTTTGAATTATCAGGATACCCGATAAAGAAACAGGTAACTGTTTTAGGGTCAAGTTTCCTTAGGAAAGGATTGTAAAGTTTTGCTTCAGCAATGCAGCCCCATACTTTCATATATTTAAGACTCGGTTTCCTTCCTGTCCAAAGTTCATAAGGAGTTTTAGGGACAGACTTAGAAGGAACTCTATTGAGTATATGAACATTTGCTTTTAACGCTTCTGTCCAGAGGAATAATGGTAAATTAGTGTTGGCTGACATACTGCACACCATGTTCATAAGGGTACGATTTCTTCTTTCAGCGACACCGTTCTGCTGAGGTGTACCAGGCATGGTGTATTGGTTCACAATCCCCTGGCCCTTACAAAACTCATAAAATGGACCAGGAGCTTGACCCACATCAGTATGTCTTCCATAATATTCACCGCCTCTATCTGATCTCACAACTTTAATCTGACGATCTAATTGCTTTTCAACTTCGGCTTTATAATCTTTAAAAGTTGTAAGGGATTCAGACTTTTCCTTAATAAGATACAAGTACATGTAACGAGAATAATCATCAATAAAAGTGATAAATAAAGTATGTCCTGTTATGCCAACGATTTGGTAGGGACCACTAATGTCAGTGTGAATGAGTTCTAATAAATTAGAGCTCCTAGTGGCACCTTTCTTATTCGCTAATGTCATTTTACCCTTAAGACATTTGACACATGTTCCAAAATCAGAGAAATCAAGAGGAGGTAAGACTTCATCCTGTACGAGACGATTTAATCGTTCTCTTGAGATGTGGCCTAAACGTTGATGCCACAACATGGATGAAGTCTCTTAGTCTCGTTTCTCTTTCATCTTTGTGAGTGATTCATTAATGTTATATGACAACAAAGATTTGGAAAAATCATCAGCTAGTTCTAATCTATAGAGACCACCATCCAGAATACCAGTACCATAAAGAACAGAATCATAGAGGATAGAGAGTTTGCGATGACGATGGTAAAAAATAAAACCGTCCATGTCTAACTTTGGTCCCGATACAAGGTTCCGAGTTACCATTATAAAGTTTAATACGTAAACCAGTTTTCATAAATAATTGTAATGTTCCAATGGCCTTCATTTCTAATTCTCGATCATCCCCAACCTTAAGCGTTCTTTGGTTTCTTTCCAGCTTCCGGATTGTAAGGAATCCCTGAGTTGAATTGGTAACATGAACCATAGAACCAGAATCAAACCACCAAGAATTAGCAGGAACATTTAAATTATAGGACTCAAGTATCATAAAATAATCGTTACCTTTCTTAGCCAGCCACTCCTTAAAGTCAGGGCATTCCTTCTGCATATGTCCTGCCTTTTTACAGAACTTGTAGTGGATTCTGCCCAGTGGCAGACCCAGGAATTTTTCCATGGGGGTGCGAAACATTTTAAAAAATTTTAGGCCCCTAGGTATATAAGTAAAAAAATCGGTTCGTATCGGGTCATGTCGGGTCGGGTCATGTAAAACAAAAGAAATCACGCCATAACGTCCCTACTTATGTTTCCTATCACAAACAAATTGATCCATAAGTTCATCGCTCCATAACATAATGTTTCAATTTTAATTTTTAACCCTAGAAATCGTGTATAATCACCCTAAAAATCATCTAAACAACATAATCACCCTAAAATCATCTAAACAACCATAAACAACATCAAAACACATGAAATTTCAAACCTATTTAAGAATTTTGTTACCCTTTGGTGTCGGACGGCGGTGGTTCGCGGCTGCTGATAACGTGCTGTTATGGTTGCTGTTGTGTTCGATGATCGCTGGCAGGAGACGACCCAAGAGAGGGAGGACGGGAGGAATTCTAAGGGACTATTGGGCGTATTTTAATTATTATAGTTTGAACTTAGGTTGAGTTTGGTTAATGGGCTAGTAATTAGTGGGCAAATTATGTTTAATGAAATAGTGGGTTAAGGTATTGGGTATTTGAGTTAAGTTGGGTAGTATAAGTTTATATAATTTAGGTAGTTTTTTTAATTAGAGTTTACTAAAAAAATTTAAAATATAAATCGAAAACATTTTTTACCTAAGGTGTGTGGACGAAAAATTCCAAGGGGTGTGGACGAAAAAAATCCAAGGGGTGCAGACGGGATTTTCAACGGAAAATAGCACTAATTTTTTTTCTCTCGGGGGTGCGCCCGCCTACCTTGGGCTAGGGGTATGTCCGCCCCTGATTCTGCCTAAGGAGTTCTTAGAGCTGGAAGGTGCACTTGTATTAGGATTGGGCCTTTGGACTTTAGAAGCATCCTTACTCTGATGATTGTTCTTCCTCTTCTTAGAGTTGGAGGTGGTGAAGTTAGCAACATCAGTTTTGCGATCCATCCTCATACGCTCTTCCTCCTGTGCGCACATAGCGACTGGCTCACTCATCGTCCATTTGTCCTTCTGAGTGTTGTAATTGATCTTGAATGCTTCAAAGGACGAAGGAAGCGAAGTAATGATGAAATGAACGAGGAAACCATCACTGATTTCCATTTCCAGCCCCTTCAACTTATTGTCCATGTCATTCATCATCATCATGATGTGCTCACGAATGCCGCTCCTCCCATCATACTTAGTTGTCACCAGCTTGAGGATAAGGGTACTAGCTTGTGCTTTTGACGTCCCATTGAACTGCGCCTCCACAGAAGCCAAGTAGGTTTTAGCATCTTCAGAATCAGGAATGGCTCCCCTGATTGCATTGCTTATGGATTGCTTCATGAACATGAGAGACATGCGGTTACACCTAGTCCATTTTTCATGAGTCAACTGCTCAGCAGCAGTATTTTGTGGAGTAAGGTCCGCTGGCTTATTCTCTCTTAGAGCATAGTCAAAATCAAGCAATCCTAGCGTAAGCATGAGAGCATCCTTCCATGCAGCAAAGTTATCACCATTCAAAGGTGGAATCCCGCAATTGGGTGCTGATAGTGGAAATAAGATGAGCAAGTTATGATACTAAGAAAGAAGTCCTAATGTGATCTAAGGGCATATAATACTAAGGCAGGCATAAACAATGACTATTTTAATTATGAAGCTGTGATATTGTCTATTACTAACATCAAAATAATAGACTTAGTTAAAATTCTACTTAAACGAAGACAAATCAGCTTTGGCCAGAAGTGTAATCATTTAAGCATGTGTGCAAAGTGTTTGTGACAAATCTGTAACAACCCACTTTTGGAAAGTCAAAGTCAAAGTCAAGATTGAAGTCAAAGGAAGAAAAGATTGCAAATTGTGATCTATCACTCCTTGCTTAATTAATGATTTAACTTCTTTGACTTGTAATCGAATCTTTATTTTATTTGCTTTAGTTGTATTATGTGGAATATCTATGAATAATCGAGGTTTAATCGCATGTTAATTGCTAATCGACTTAACGCTAATCGAATCGCTATCGCAGTCGAACTCGAATTATGTGTTCTGAATATTGTTTTGCGTGTGTGTGCTATTAGGTGTTACTTGTGCATGTTATGTTTATGTTGAGGTGTCACACCCTGACTTTTGAGGAAGCATGATTATGGTGTGACTTCTTAATACCATTGCAAACAATCATAACAACATTATATGATTAAAACATTAGATGTTCATCCATAAATTAAGTTTGAAAATATCACAACATAATTGTCTGAAACGTAGACTCCAAATTTAAATTACAAACCACAACATGTTTTAAAGAGTTCACGAAGACTCGACAAAAGACCTTAATATAAAAACCGAGTTTAGAACCATGTATCTCGTCCAGGATTAAGATACATTTCCTAGACCCTAATGACTTCGGATGACATCTTTTTATTCATAACGCAGCTTGGGACATGCAAACACCAGTCAGATCCACTTAATTTCCTGAAATACATGTAAATTTGAAAACATCAACAAAAGTTGAGTGAGTTCATGTGTTTGTGTGTACGTATGTATAA
This sequence comes from Helianthus tuberosus, assembly GCA_030545235.1. NCBI lineage: Eukaryota > Viridiplantae > Streptophyta > Magnoliopsida > Asterales > Asteraceae > Helianthus > Helianthus tuberosus. Next base: position 1,687,477 of record JARYGA010060550.1, read on the forward strand.
AACCTTTGTAAACAGTGTATGTATGTATGTTTGTAAATCCGGTAAGAAAGCAAACAAGGAAACAAATCACCAATGGTTTGCAAGGCCACTGGTATGTGTGACGGCGTAGGAAGGCTCAAACCTAGCAAATTTGTACCGGGCTTCCTGCTGTAAGACATAGTCACCTCATGGGCCACCCTGGTCCTCATGGGTGTGGGCTCGCTACACCCAAATAGATCTATCACTCATGCCCCTCGGTCCTTATACGAGGATTAATGGTCTTAAGTGTGCGCCTACCCATTCACATGATCTACTGTACTTTCCTAGGCTAACCATACCAATTGTAATTGTATGTAATCATTTTGTAACATGTATTTCACCCCCGAAGTTAATAAACAAAACAGTTTAAAGAAAAGGAGGACATGAACTCACTGTCTTGCGTCTTCGATAAGCGTAACTCAAGTTCCTTCAGCAAACACGACTACCTACAATGTACTAAGGTCTATTAGACGAACGGGCCGTGCCTTGTCTTAGCATTAATGTTTCTGAGTTACATTTCTGATATTATTCCAAGTTATAATTACTTTTTAAAATAATAAATATTTTAACTTAAATTATATTTGTTACTTTTTGGAATAATCGTTAAACAATATTTGTAACAATACTTCTCAAGTATTTATACTGTTGGTGCATTTGTCTGTTGACTTCGTCTTATATATCGAGTCTTGGTTACGTTCCAGAACTGAACAAGAATGATGTCATCATATTAAATGATGACATCATATCGATGACATCATCTCTTGCATCACATGATTTAGTCATACACGAAAACAGAAGTTCAAACTACAAGAAATAAGATTTTTATATTATTTTCATGTAAGTTCGCTTGAATGGTATCATGTGAGTTCGCTTGAATGAGTCCTATGTAATTTCAAGCGAAAGTACAAGCCTATAAATAGGCAGTTGGTGTTTCTCATTTGTAACAGTCCCATTGTTCTTGTACCGAACTGCTGCTGGTTTGTCAAGTCATATATGAATGAGAAGTGTAGTTTAAAGTGATATCTTCTGTTTTCTACTCCATTCTCTCTGATTCAACACTGTTTGTTTGTTTCCGCCACTCAAACAGTGGTGTATTGACTCAAATTGACTCACTAGATCATCAAATTCGATCCTACAATTGGTATCAGAGCCAGTTATGAGCTAAAATACCTGAATCAGAGCTTTTTACCTACACTTTTTGGACTTCTAGACTTTTTACCGGGCAAAATGGACTGAGTTTTTGATATATTGTGTAAAAGTGACTTTTAACAAACCCTTGAGTGTATCAACTTAAAATTCGGACTAATTCAGATAAAAATGGCCTAAAAACTGCTGTTCGCTTGAACGAACAAGTAAGGTTTCGCTTGAAAATTGTGGTTTTTGAAGCGAACTAGAGGGTTTCGCTTGAAAAAAATCTGAGTCCGCTTGAAATAGTTGTAGTAGTTTCAAGCGAACTAGGTGTGTCCGCTTGAAAATCTATCTGTTTTCGCTTGAAAACCATTTGAGACATATCTGATTTCACATTTTACAAGGTTGTCAGTTATTGGGAAAAGAAATCATGTGTTCTGTGTCAGTGTGTAGGTGAACATTAATTGAATAAATCAATATTCAACGAGAAAAGTGCATGTGATTCCAGGTCTCGTAAATTGAAGTCTGCATGTGATTTGTTTGAATATAGTGTGTCAGTTGGTCATGTGAGTGCTTTGTTCAAGGATTAACTGTGATATTGATCATATATTCAATTGAATTCAAAAATTAATTGGCCCAATCACATTTAATATCAAAACAAGTTGTAGGTTTAGTGAGTTTCTTGGCCCAATCAGAATTAGGTAAAAAATTAAAGTTGATTGACCTATGTAGTGATAAAGATTGCATGTGATCGAGGTCATCGAAAAGACAGATTTATTAAAATTCATCGATATTAGTTTGCATGCGATTTTATAAGAAATCGGTCCAATCAAATTTGTTTTTTAGTGTTGTGATTGGTTTTTATTGCGGCCCAATAGATTTGTATGGTAAACTGTTGTTGTCGGCCATTTTCAAAAGTGTTGGCATGTGAGAATAACTTGAAAATCAAAGTTTATTCTTGAAGGTGATCAGATCGTTTTTGTTGTTTAGTACTATTAATCAAGTAGTGGGTCTTATTCATTGAAAATTGACTTTGTTTAATCTACTCGTTTGGGTCACAATCTGATTCAAGACATTTTGTGTGTTCAAGTTTAAAGTGCAACAAATCGAGCGACAATCCAAACAAATTGCCACCTGATTCTAATCAGTTCTACTTGTCTGTGTTTCAGGTGATTTGTCAAGCATCGGATACTCGCCTGAGCGAATTCCCACCTGATCCGTTGTCGTTGGATTTTTGTCACTCAATCGGATATTCATCTAATTCAGTGGTTTGATAAAGTGATTGAATTGATCTTAGGTTGTGTAAATTTTCGTATCATTTGAAAATCTGTCTTTGTAAATTTTTCAATACCGAAACATGGGTTCTGAGATTTATATTGCAGAGAATAAGTTTGCTAGTTTTACGGGTATCAATGGAGAATCAACTAAAGAGTTGATTGAAAGGTATGTCAAGTTATATCTAGAGATGGAGCGTTTGAACATTAAAAAAATGGATGAAGAGTGGGTTGACAAGTTGGCAAATGCTTTACCAAATGATGTGTGGAGAATGTATTTGTTAGCTTGGAAGAAAAACGGTGCTTATGGTTTCAATTTGAGCGCGTTCATTGAGAAGATTCAAGCTCAAGAACTTGAACTCCAAAAGATTAGAAAAAATGAAGTCTGTTGATGAAAAATTCGAACCTGAGAAAAATGTTCAAGTGGTTGAGGAGCAGGTTAAAGAAATTTCAGCTATCAAGGTTGAGAAGAAAGCTGAAGCTGAAAATATGTCGGAAAAATGCTTAAATTGTGATAAATCTGAAGCAGACAATGCCAAACTCTTAAAGGATGTAGAGAGTTTGACATTGAAAAACAAAATTTTGAAAGAAAAGGAAAAAGATTTTGAAAATGAAAAATTAAAATTTGAAAAAGATTTTCAAAGTCAAATGAAGATTTTAGAAGATAAAAAATCTGTTATTTTAAAAAATAATCTTGAAAAACAAATTGAAATAAATTCTCATCTTCAGAAAATCATTCGGCTTGAAAATGAAGCTGAAATTGCTCGGAATAAAATTGATGAGCTTGAAAAGAAATTGAAAGGTTTTGTGAATTCATCAGTACCAGATTATATATGTCCAAAACCGATCAATTCTGTTCTAATAAGTGACAATGTCACAAATTTTGACAAAGTCAAAATTGAAGATTGTGATGAGAAAACTGATGATGAAAATGAGAAAAAGAAAATATTTTTGAAATTAAAAGAAAAGTTTCAAGAAACCGTTTTACAGGCTACTGAAAAAGGTGAATGCTCAACGCAAAAACCTTCTAAGAAGATGGTAGAACAAAAACAAAATGATAAAAATTTGAAAAATTTTCAAAACAAAAATAAAAGCTCATCAGTTCAATCATCCAATCGTTATAAAAAACCACAAAAATTTGAAAATCAAAACTCACAAAAAGTTGGTGAAAAGTGGTGCAGGTTTGACCACAGTGCTCAAAAGCCAAATCCAGTTTTCAAGAGGAGTGATGATTACCACAAAGCCCAACAATGCTATGATCTAAGTGTGTGGTGTGAAAGTGGTAAATGGTACGATAACAGAGTGTGTTGAGACGAGGAGATGCTATAATTGCCAAATCAAAGGACACATTGCAAGAGATTGCCCAATGAGATCAAATGAAAGATCGAGGGCTGAATCTCAGAAAAGGGTGATGAAATCAGTCAAAGTCAAAGAAAAGCCTAAAGAACTGAAAGTTCCAGAACAGAAAGTGAAGCTTTCTCAAGGGCAGAAAGACAGACTGAGGAAGAAGAGGAAGAAAGCAAGAGAATATCTTGTAAGGATTTTGTCCTCAGATACAACAGGAAAATCAGATAAAAGTTCTGGTGAATCGCCTTACTCTCCAGAGAATGATAAGTCAAGCAACACAAATTCATCAGATACAAATCTGAGGACAAAAGGGAGTGTAAAGAAATCAGATGTTAAGTCTGGTGATGAATTTGTTTCTTCGGAAGCAAAGGAGCCACGTGTTGGCGATAAATCTGACTCGTCAAAGTCAGAAAAGCCAACTGTTGATCAAAAAGGAGAAAATTCAGTTACGCCAATGGATGATATCAACTTTCCACCATTGCGGACTGAAAATTTTAAACAAAAAGATGGGAAAGTGAAAATTTCGAATCAGTTCTATTCTGAAAAGAAAGAATTTTATGTCGAAAAGGCTTTCAATAGCAAAGTAAAAAATATTTTTGGAAAGATGGTTGAGGGTAAGGTAAAAGGGGTTAAAGAATTTTATGAAACAAAAAGGAATGTTCAAACCCCGAATGAAAATAACTCAAATACACCCAAGGACCGTCAGGCTTGGGTGAATCTCTTTAACTGAAAAACCTGACTTGCCGGAACTCCCAGGTTGGTAATTGGGGAGTAGGAATCGGCATCTTTCTTGAGAAATTCACAGGTTGTTAACTGTGATATTTCGTCTTACAAGTGGTTAATCAAGGACATTAAGTTGTACTTGATTTAACTATCTTACATGTGGTATGATTGTTGGAAATTGTTTTTGTGATAAACCTACAAGTGGTTGAAAACAGTGTGATGAATTAAACCCTATGTTTGTGAAATGGCAAACAAAACTAATTTTCCGGAAAACCCATTTTGATTAAAACAAACTTAAATGTTTTAAAATCATAATGGGAAAATAGTTTGTTGTCAGGGGGAGTTCTGATTATTTAAGCCAAGTGGATGGCGAATTGAGGCAATTCTCATCAGTTTGTCAATTTGTTTGTATAATTTCCTGCTTTATTTTTCAAATTTTCCCAGAAAATCAAAATTTGAAATATAATTTTGATTTTAGGGGGAGAAATTTTTTTTAAAAAATTAGAAAATTTGAAAAATGCCAAAAACATTTGAAAATGCAAAAATGAGTTTTGTTGTGAAAAAGAGGAAATGATAAAAAATCAGTGGACTGTCACAGCATGCTAAAGAAATGGAAAGATAAAATGTGATAAACGGTCTCACTAAAGATGTGACGATAGGCTCAGCTAGACTAGTAGATTTGCGATAACGATACAAACTTAAATGAAAAAGCCTATTTCTAGTGGGAAACACGGTTGAAAGCATAGTACTTAGTTTTGTCCTTCTTGATTGTGTGCCTACACAGTAATCGCTGAATGCTAAAGAGCATAAAACCGGTTAAGTTTGTGAGCTTTCACAACTTTGCTGAAAAGTCACTGTGATTTTGTGTTTTTATTTTGCAAAGATTTAAACTTGTTTGATTTCTTTATTTTGTTTAAGCATTGGACATCCTCTGCGTATACGCGAGTATCGAACTGGATGTTATTGCCTAAACGTTCTGCTTTATTTTCTTTGGTGTTTCGTTTAAGCTTTGGATCACCTCTGCGTATACGGGAGTATCGAACTGGTGGTTAAAGCCTAAACAATTTCAACTTGTTTTTATTTCTTATTTTGTTTAAACATTGGACTTTCTCTGCGTATACGGAAGTATCGACCTGATTGTTAATGTTTAAACATTCTGTGTTATTTTTGCATAAATCACAGTTGATAAAAGTTTAAAGGCATTACTTGAGTTAGTGTATTGCATGATAAGGGGATATGCTGAGATCGTGGGGTCCATAAGAACTTAGTGCAAAATTAATATATCTTAACGTATCGGTAAGTATTTCGAAAGTTTTTTAGATTGAGTTTAAGTGGACAACAATATCGTCAATCAACGTGAATTGTTTAGAGCTGAAAATGTTTAAAGCTTAACGGTGCTAGTGATTGGTCTCAAAAACTGATATGATCCTCTTACACAAACTCACAAAAATATTGTCGGTATATATTTCTTTACTGCATTTCATTAAAAACAAAAATCCAAAAAGATTTTAGTGTGTTTTAGCATAAATTTTTGAAAAGCCAAAAAGATTTTCGACAACTGATGTTGAAGAGCTAATTTTCAAAATCTCAAGTGCTAAACATGATGAATGATATTGGATTGGGAAAGTTTATTTGAGTTGAGAAAGGTTTTTGAAATGGATAAATGGATCATTAATTTGAAACCAATTTAATCATTTTAAATTCAAGTGGTAAGCATAAAGTTTATCTTACTGTTGGTTAGAGTCTATGCAGGTATGCAGCTAGTGAATTCCAGACTGCGATCCCAGCTTGTCGAAAGGGGGAGTCTGTAGACGTAAAAGCCAGGTTCCTGATCTTGTTGCTACGGAGAGCCAGGAGATGGTCCTGAATCTGTGAAAGCTGCTTATGCTGAGAAGATAGAGAGTACTATATCAGATTACGATCCCGGAATAACGTAAGGGGGAGTCTGTTAGCAATAGGGTGATTGAAGAAAGAGTGTAAAGACTGATTAAGACTGAAGTTTTGACATACTAACGTCTCGTACTGAAGACTCCGTCAACATCCAAGGGGAGACTGTTGGTGCATTTTTCTGTTGACTTCGTCTTATATATCGAGTCTTGGTTACGTTCCAGAACTGAACAAGAATGATGTCATCATATTAAATGATGACATCATATCGATGACATCATCTCTTGCATCACATGTTTTAGTCATACACGAAAACAGAAGTTCAAACTACAAGAAATAAGATTTTTATATTATTTTCATGTAAGTTCGCTTGAATGGTATCATGTGAGTTCGCTTGAATGAGTCCTATGTAATTTCAAGCGAAAGTACAAGCCTATAAATAGGCAGTTGGTGTTTCTCATTTGTAACAGTCCCATTGTTCTTGTACCAAACTGCTGCTGGTTTGTCAAGTCATATATGAATGAGAAGTGTAGTTTAAAGTGATATCTTCTGTTTTCTACTCCATTCTCTCTGATTCAACACTGTTTGTTTGTTTCCGCCACTCAAACAGTGCTGTATTGACTCAAATTGACTCACTAGATCGTCAAATTCGATCCTACATATACTCGTATTTCCTTCCCAAGGATGTGGGTATCTTATACATGTGTATCTTTTCATATTTTGGGGTCGTATTCCGGTGTGCGTTTATACGTACGAAAATACGTATTTTCTTGTAATCGTTAAGTATTCTTATACTTAATTTTGTGTTAAACTTTCCGGAATATTATTGCTAACAAAAATCCACTAATATATATATTTCCCAAAATATATATATTTAAGAATTATTACTTAGAAAAATTATTTATAATTTTTCCTTTTGGCAAAAATATTTGTAGTTCCAAAATAACATATTTTCAAGTCTAACTTTTGAAGATATATATATATATATATAACTTATTTTTATCAAAAAATAATGTATTTCAAGTTTATCTAAGAAAATATATATTTTTCTCAAAAATATTATATCCCCTAGTAATTCCAAGAAAACATATATATTTTTATTCGCCAAAAATTATATATTTCCTTCTTGTCAAAATATGATACAACTTTGTGATAATCATAAAAATCATATTTTCATTTCTTTGTGTCCAAAATATTATTTACCAAAAATATATTTATAAATGTATTTTTCGGAATATTTTGTAAGTTACATTCTTTCGTTCGTTTTCCCGATATTATGTGAGTAACTTGTGTATTTATTCCTTAAGATTTTTGGTAATATTTTGGATTGTAATTTCTTGGTGTTTTAATGTGTTATATTATTTTAAGTCCTAAAATAATATAACTATTACACAAAGTATACAAATAATCACACACATTATGTCTTTAATGTATATATATATTCTAAATATATACTTATCCATTTTTATTTATAAAACCAACCTCCAATATTTTTTGTTTTTGTAACAAAAATTATGGTAAAGTTTATATGGAAACTCATGGTTAAAATATACTTGTAAATATTTGTTTGAAAATATTTTTCTAAGTGTTTACATTTTTAGAAAATTTTGCCATAGTTTCCCCTAAAAATGGAGGTTCCCATGCTTTCAAAGCATATCATTTTCTTTTAAAATCATCATAAACAATCAACAACTCAATCAACACTTACCAAGTGCCAAAATCATGCAATTTACAAAACAACATGAACTTGAACTTTTATGAAAACTTGTAGTAACTTACTAGTGTGTTTAGTAAGCTTAGTTACCCTTTAGAGTGTGGTTATTTATTTGTAAACCCCTTTCTTACAAGATTTAGTCTTTCACAACTTACTAGATGATTTTTCTTAAAAATCATTCTTTTGAATTTTTCTTGTTAACAATGTATTTTTATACTTGTTTCACCACTAAAAACATGGTTAGTTTCTTTAAAATCCATGATTATGTAAATCTTGTGATTTAACTTAGTTTCTTGAGAAAACTAGTTTTGAAATCATCCTAGTTTATGACTAGTAACATGTTACATACTTCATCATTCACAAAATCATTTTCATTTTCAAGTTCATGAGAAACATAAAGTATGATCATCTTGGTCTTTCACAAGATCATCACCTCAACTTGCTAGATCATGTGTTTAATCACAATCTAGTAAGTTCCATATGATGTTTAACATCACAAACACAAATAATCAATCATCAATAAGCAAAACAACACTAAACAATATGTATTCTTATGGTTTTAAGCTTATGTTAAAGTTTTAAGTTCATGGTTCTTGATGTTCTTTATGATTAACAACATATATCATCTTTTAACCAACTAAATAAGATGTAACAAGGGATTATAAGAGCCTTACTACTAGCATAAGGCTAGGGATGAAACTCAAGAAGATGAGGATGATAAACTAGGTGGTTAATAGCAAATGGTGAAGGTCCTTCAATCTCCAAAGCCACCAAGCTTCCCTATCTTACTTCTAACACCTTGTGATGAGTATGGATTGTATGGAAATGAGATGAAGGTGGTGGTGATATGGGTGGTTGTTTGCGGCCGAGAATGGAGGAGAGGGAGAGAGGAAGAAGGTGTGTGTTGTGTGTGAAAGATAATGAAGGTTATAAACTTCAAGTTCTACTTATAATCCATTTTAGATGTTTAACCCTTGGATAATATGTTCTCTTAGTACAAGACAAGATCAATTAACATATCAAAATAAATCAAATGAAATCTTGATGGTGGGGCCATGCTTGGGCCGATTACATGGGGGGGGGGGGTATTAGCTTAGGTTAAACTAGATTAGTTACCATTTAGTTGAAAACCAAGTGTTTGTTACATGTTGTTGGAACCTGAAGGTTTATACATTTAGGATTGCATAGTTCAAGGGTTGGTTTTGTAAATGTTTACATTATGTTTTAGGTCGATATGTATGGTTTGGGTTTTGATAGATAGTTTCGAGTGGGACTAGGGTATCTACCCATACGTTTTGTATTTAAGCAAACCTCAACCTTTGGGTTGAGGTTGATCAATTGTTACGCACAAGAGGTCACTCGAAACCTGTGAAGTTGTCTTGTATCAGTCAATGTTCAAGCTTTGAATGCAAGATAAACTGGTTTGTTTGTTTATTATTTGTTTCGATTGCTTTTTGTTTCTTGAATCCACTTGTGTTTGATTTCCGCACTTATACAAGTTGTTGTTTGATATCATTGAAAGATCCTCACGGGTTTTACAATTAGTATCAGAGCCAAGAAACCAATTCTTGGTTCGGTTTTGATATCATTCGGATTCAAGAAGATTGTTTTTATTACTGATCTTATTTACCAGTTCTGTTTTACAGGAATTCAGTTTGGTTTGGTGTGTTTTCTTGATTTTAAGATTCACATCTTCAAACTGTTCTTAGCATATTCTACATAATTGGTGCTGATTTTGGTTTGTGTGATTTCTGATAGTGTGTTTGCTGATTTCTCGGAGGTTTGGTGATAAAAGAAAATTCAAAGATTTCGATATCTTTGAATTTTTTGAAAAGTGCTGAAAATCCAGGATTACGAGTCAACAGTATTATCTCACATCTGTTTTGCAGGTCTCGACTCGAAATCAGCTACCGTCTCGAGTTGTCTTCATTTGGTCTCGACTTGCAACAACCAGTGGCCTCGAGTAGTCTTCATTTGGTCTCGACTCGCAATAACCAGTGGTCTCGAGTAGTCATCATTTGGTCTTGACTCGCAACAAACTGTGGTCTCGAGTAGTCATCATCAAGGTTTCGACTCGCAACCATCTGTGGTCTCGAGTCATCATCGTTGTAGTCTCAACTCGCAACAAGCTGTGGTCTCGAGTTGGAACTTTTGACTCGTAATCTCTTGTCTCGACTCGAATCGACAAGCTGCAACGTGTTTTTGGACTTTGGACATTGAACATTGATCTTTGGACTTAAAACTAAATTAATTAATTAACAATTAATTAATCATGTCTGCAAATAATGTTGACCTCGCTGCCCTTAACAAACAACAAGAACTGGATTCAAAAGTTGGAACCACTACACGCATTCCAAGGTTGACTGATGCAAATGACTTTCCTGAGTGGAAGTGGCGTTTTGAACAACATGTGAAGGTCAAAGATTCTAAAATTTGGAGAAGTATTCTGAGAGGTCTAAGGGAGATCATGATGGATAGTTCTACTGAACCTGGTGTAAAAGTAAAGAAACCCCTTAGCCAGTATACTGAAGAAGATTTCACAATAGTTGAAGAAGATGATAAAGCACTTTCTTATCTGACCATGGGATTGGGTCCAGACATTGCTATCGGTTTTCGTACTTGCAAATCAGCCAAAGAACTGTGGGAATCTCTGATAGATGTCTATGAAGGTAATGAAGATATGAAGGAGAGTCGAAGAAATTTGCTGAGACAAAATTTCAACAATTTCAATCATATCTATGGTGAAACTGTTGATAATCAAATTCAGAGGTTTGTCAAGCTGGTTACTCAAATGCAGATGGAAGAAATACATACAATAAATGCAACAACAAACAGACAGCTTCTAAATGCTTTGCCTAAAAGTTGGGATCATCATGTTGCCATGATCAAGAAGACCAAAGATCTTGCTAGGTGTAGTCTGTCTGAGATGATTTCACATATCAAGGCCTGTGAGCTGGATGATAAACAGAGGGAAACTAACTATAAGAACAACATGCTGGCTGCAGGATTCTCAGTTGGACCAAATTCATCAAACAATAACAATGCAGCTCTCTTGTCTCAAGGAGGTTTTCAAATGTTTAGCAACACGGCATCTGCTAAAGCTGTTCCTACTTCAGCAAATGTTTATTACTCTGGGTCTCCTGCTCCTTCACATTCTTCTGCTGCTGCATCGTCCAATTCGCCTACTGCTGCTCCTACTTCTGCCGTTAAAAATGAGATGATTGCCTTCTTTACACAACAGTCTAAAGATAATCTGGATATCGCATTCTCTGTTATAAATTGTTTGAATGCATTTGTTGCAGGAAAAATTGATCCTCCTAAATGGTCTAGAGATGACTTACATCAGATTCATCCTGATGATGTTGAAGAAATGGACATCACATGGCAGATGGCTATGGCTGCTTTCAGAGCAAGGAGATTCATGAAAAGAACTGGTAAAAACAAATGGGGTGCTTCGTTTACTGGAGCTTCTAAAGTTCCATTCAATCTGCGCTGTTACAATTGTCATGAGGAAGGACATTATGCACGAAACTGCACCAAGCCTCTGACTATTAGAGAACAGACTCCAGCTCAACCTGTTTCACCTAATCCAGAGAGAGCTCTTGTGACCACATCAAGTATCACTGCTGATGCTGCTGCTGGTGGAAGTCCTCAAGCCTTGGTAGTTCAGCCTGATAGCAACTTTGATTGAACCTCAGAAATGCAACGTCTGAACATCTCAGCTCTAGAAAATCAAGCTGTTGCAAACAACATTGCTTTCATGACCTCAGCTTCAAATGATCAAAACTCTGCACCCGAGGATGAGACTTCAGCTGAAAACCTTGCTCTCATGACTCAGATTCTTTCAGCTCCATTCAAGGGTCTCACCAAAGAAGAGGTACTTTCTGTTTTCTGCACTCCTGAGTGTAGAGAAAGGGTTGAAGCTTATAGAATACATAACGCTGAACTAATTCAAGACTATCAAGATATAAAAAATAAAAACTTTACTTTATCGAAAAAACAAAAAAACTTTATAAAGAAAAAATTGAGGCTCAGCGAAAAGACATCATCAAACTCAAAGATGATGTAAGTGTAAAAACAACCCATTTCTTAGAAGCTCAGGAGAAAGTATGCATTTTGACTAAAGAACTGGAAGATATCAGAGATAGATATCAAATAAATGAACTCAATATTAAGAAATATGATTCTTCCAGCAAACTAGTTAAAAACTTGTGTGATCAACAGCTTGCATATAAGAAAAAGAAAGGGTGTGGATTGGGTTACAATTAGGCTCCTCCTCCTTACAATGATAATTACACATATTTACCTATGACTGAGGAGGAGCTGATGAATGAAAGCAAAATGACTTATGGTCCAAAAAACAATAGGTCATCAGTTGATGGCAGACCTGTTGAGAATCAGAAATCCACTTCAATAAATTTTGTTTCTAAAGGTTCAATTGATCCTAACGCTTCGTCTTCATGTGCAGATAAAGTATCTGAAGTAAAGTGTGGAGATGTTCTTGGGAGTGAACCAGTTGTTCATTCTAATATTTCTGAAAATTATTTTGAACAAGCTGAATCTGATATTGCTTTTGGTAGAACTTTGTTTGAGTCGTTTTGTGCTTATGTGTCCTCAAGTGAGCCTGATGTTTTGGGCAAATGTTTGTGTTGAATCCTTGAACCATAATTGTGGTGATGATTGTGTTTTAGTTAATGCATGTGATTGTAATGTTTCAGTTGATGACAGTGTTACAGGTGAGGTCCCTCAGGACACATTCAGTGAAACCACTGAAACTTCTTCTCAAGAAAATCAAGAGTATCCTGATTCTTCTTCTGAATCTGTCTCAGTGGGTGTCCCTAATGTTGAATCTAGTGGGACCCCATTGGAAACTGTAGATGAAGCACGCCTAAATCGGATTCACATGATTCATGTGTTGATGAAACATATGTTGATGAGACTTCAACGTGTTCTAAAATTGAAACTGAATTTAGTAAAGAAGAAAAGGGGTTCGAAATAAGTAAACAGTTAACGAAAAATGTTTTGGATCAGAAAACTGAAACTGGAACACCAGCTTTTCAAACGAATGATGATCAAAGTAAAAGAGAGGTATCAAATTGTTCATCAACATCACATGATTGTGTCAATTCTAATCAGCAGACATCAAAATGCTTAGAACAGACACAGGCAAAACATACTAGAAAAACCAAAACGCCTCATCATTCAAAAACAAGAAAAGTTTCTTCAACAAAGTATCAAAATTTTCACACATTGAAACGACAAACATGTTTTAATTGTGGTACAGCTGGACACATTGCCAGAAACTGTGTTCAACTCCCACGTGTACAGTCTAAGAAGAAGATTGTCCAGAATCAGAAGGTCAAGTCTAATCGATATCGTTGTCCTGAGTCAGTGACGACTGAAAGGTCTAAGACAATGAAGAACAACTATCGCAAGACTAAACCTTCTGATCAAGATTGGAATGCAGCAAAATGTAGAAATCAAAATCAAAAGAACAATTTTCAAAGAAATCAACATAATGGTTTTGGTTGCTACAATTCTAAATGGTCAAACACATTTTGGAAACCCAAAACTAGTGCTGCACAATCTAATACATCTCGTCAAGGATCTCTCATAAAAAATCCTTCAAGATTTTTGAACAAAGATAATTTAATTTGGCAAAGAGTGACATACATTGATGCACAAGGAAAACCCAGATCCACCATGGGCTGGGTTCCTAGGTCTAACTAATCCCGCTAATCATGCAGGAACAGCTGTGGAGGACTACCGTGTGACTTTGGTACACGGATAGTGGCTGTTCCAGGCACATGACAGGAGACTTATCCCAACTGATAAATGTAAAGGAATTTAATGGTAGATATGTCTCGTTTGCGGGAGGAGAATCAGGAAGGATCACATTAAAAGGAACAGTAAGAAACGGCGTTTTAAGCTTCGAGAATGTTAACTATGTTCCAGAACTGAAACATAATCTGTTGAGCATTTCACAGATTTGTGATCGAGGAAATTTAGTTCACTTTACGAAGAAAGGATGTTATGTGCTGAAACCAGGGATTATCATTCCTGAAGATTGGTTCTTAATGTCAGCAGAGAGACGAGGAAATGCTTATGTTATCGATATGAACAAGAAACCGTGTGAAGAAGTTACTTGCATATTCTCGAAGATTTCAGAACATGATGGTCCACTATGGCATCGTCGCCTTGGGCATGTGAACATGAAGAATCTGAATCGACTTGCTAAAGGTCAACTAGTCCGTGATCTTCCAATCAAAGATTTCATGTTGGTGGAAAAATGTGTTGCTTGTGCAAAAGGAAAAGCACATCGAAAACCTCATAAGTCTAAATCTGCACCCTCAACGAAAGCTGTGCTCGAATTACTTCACATGGATCTGTTTGGTCCAGTGAATGTGTTGAGTATTGGAAAGAAAGCTTATTGTCTCGTAATAGTTGATGATTACTCACGTTACACCTGGGTGTATTTTCTAAGTCACAAGAACGAAACTGTAGTCTTAGTAAAATAATTCGTTACTTTGGCTGAAAATCAAGCAAGTACGAAAGTGAAGGTTATTAGATCTGACAATGGGACAGAATTCAAGAACGTAACTTTGGATACATTCTGCTCTAAAAAGGGAATAGATCGACAGTATAGTGCTCCACGAACTCCACAACAGAATGGAGTGGCAGAAAGAAGAAATCGTACTCTTATCGAGGCTACACGAAGTATGCTGGCTGACTCGAAGCTTCCTAGTTTCTTTTAGGCTGAGGCAGTTAGCACGACTTGTTACGTCCATAATCATGCTTTAGTAAACAAACGTCATATGAAAACTCCTTATGAGATTCTGGAAGGACGTAAACCTTCGTTTTCACACTTTCGTATCTTTGGATGTCCATGTGTGTTACTACTTATGGACTCTAATGGAAAGTTTGAAGTCAAAGGGGACGAGTGTTTCTTTGTTGGATATGCAAAAGGCTCTGCCTATAGAGTATACAACAAAGTAACTAAAAAGGTCATCGAGTCATGCAACATTGAATGGCTCGAAGAAAATGCTACGGACGCTAGAGTTGGACCAGATTGGTTATATGATTATGCTGAATTGTTTAAATCATTTAACATTTTGTCGAGTGTTTCTACAGATGCAGGTGTGTCTACGCCAAAACAACCACTGTCTTTTGGTGATACTGAAGAAGAAGAACAGACAGAAGGGAGCTTCAGACATCATACTATTGCCCCACCAGGGATGGTTTTTACACAGCATCCTTTGCCTCAACAAATGTCTCATCAATCTTCTGAAGGTGCGCAATCTAGCGGAATTTCTTCGAATGCATCTGGATCAGAACTATTTGCTGATCCTATTCCTGAAGAATGTACTGTTACCACTCCCGTGATTCACAGTCCGATAGCACCTAATGAGGGGGAGTCAAGCAACATACACACATCTCAAGACGAGACTATACTTGAACTTGCCATTCCAATAAGTGTCCAAAGAAATCATCCTATTGAGAATGTGATCGGTCCTGTTAGTGCAGGAGTCCAGACTAGAAGCCAATCAGGAACTATTAATTTGTGCTTATATTCTAGCTACATTTCTCAAATTGAACCTAAAACCATTGATGTAGCGTTGCAGGAACCAGGCTGGGTTGATGCTATGCATGAAGAGCTAAACCAGTTCGAGAAGCTAGGAGTATGGAAACTTGTGGAGTTGCTGAAAGGGAAACGCAAGCTTGGAACTCGCTGGGTTTTCAGAAACAAGCAAGATTCTGCAGGAGTTATTGTTCGAAATAAAGCACGATTGGTTGTCCAAGGATTCAGACAGATAGAGGGACTGGATTATGATGAAGTCTATGCCCCTGTTGCCAGACTTGAAGCAATCCGGATCTTCTTAGCATACGCATCCTACATGGGGTTCACTGTTTATTAGATGGATGTCAAGACTGCGTTTTTGTACGGAGATGTGAAGGAGGAAATTTTTGTTGAGCAACCACCGGGTTTTATTCATCCAGATCATCCAGAGTATGCCTACAAACTTGATAAGGCATTATATGGATTGCACCAAGCTCCAAGGGCTTGGTATGCAACTCTTACCGAACATCTTCTGGCTCATGGATATACTCGAGGCACGATAGACCAGACTTTGTTTATTAAGAGAATGGGAAAGGATCTGATACTGGTTCAAATATATGTCGATGATATTATTTTCGGATCAACAAGTGAGGCTCTTTGCAAGGAATTTGAGGAAGTTATGAAAAAGAAGTTCGAAATGAGTGCGCTCGGAGAAATGACATTGTTTTTGGGTTTACAAGTTAAACAAGATTCCAGGGGCATTCTAATTCATCAAGGGAAATATGTGGATAATGTGCTAAAGAAATTTAAGTTCACAGACGCTAAACCGGCCGAAACTCCAATGGCAGAAAGACCGTTGCTGACTGAAGACGCAGAAGGATCCCCTGTTGATCAACGCCTTTATAGGTCTATGATCGGATCATTGATGTATCTGACAGCGAGTTGTCCAGACATCATGTTTGCTGTCTGCAATTGCGAGCGATATCAGGCTAATCCTAAAACTTCTCATCTTACTGCTGTTAAACGAATCTTCCGGTACCTTAAAGGCCGACCCCGGTTTGGTCTGTGGTATCCGAGGGATTTGAATTTTGACCTGTTTGCGTTTTCTGATAGTAATTTTGGAGGCACTAACAAGGACAGGAAATCCACCTCTGCTGGATGTCAATTTTTGGGTGACCGACTCATTTCTTGGCAATGCAAGAAGCAGCAAACGGTAGCTATTTCCACAGCTGAAGCAGAATATGTTGCAGCTTTGGCGTCTTGCTCTCAAGTGGTGTGGATGCAGCATCAATTGTAGGAATACGCTTTGACTTATCTTAAAACAACCATATACTGTGATAATGATGCTGCCATACAAATTGTGAAAAATCCTGTCTTCCACTCAAAAACCAAGCACATTGATATCAAAGTTCATTTTATACGAGACTGTTTTGACAGAGGTCTTATCAAACTGGAGCAAATCGACACAGATGCAAATGCTGCCGATTTGTTCACAAAACCTGTCAGCAGTTCGAAATTTCAAGTGCTTGTGGATTTTCTGAAAATGATCCGCTTTACTGACTGAGCATGTTTTTGGTTTTTCGTAGGTAAATTTGTTCATAAAGTTTTCTATTATTAGGTAGTTTTTTTATTTATGCTCAAATTTAGGGGGAGAAAATTATGAAAAATACAAAAACATTGAGAAATTAAAAAAATACAAAAAGAAGCATTGCATGACACGGGAAATGAAATAAATTTTCACATTATGGTGAAGGGCTGACTCATGTAAGACCAGTATCAAAACAATTTGACTCTAGCACGATGTGTTGGTAGGCTCTATCCTAAATACTGGAAACATTGGCTGTTTCTGTTCAGAACTAAATTAGTACATGACCTCAGGAAAGAAAATCACTTAGAATTAGCTCATTTCTATTTGAATATTTGTTTGTTGTCCCGATACACACAATTTTGATCTAACTCTGAAATCTTCTCTGAAAAAGTCGTGTATCTCCTCCGTTTTGCGTGAGCAAAGACCTGGAGGTGCTAGGCAGCGTTTAGCTTCTGTTTTGCGTGAGCAAAGACCTAGCTGAGCGTCTGTCGTCTTATAGATCAATTAAACACCCGAAAGAGGCCCTCAAGTGCCCAAAAGAAACCTATATCAAACTGAGAAAAACTCATTTGATCTGTATATTATACCATCTCTGCGAAAGATCTATTCTGTTCTCTTCTCAATCTATTCCCAGTTAAGATTTCAGAGATCTGGATTGGACTTGTGAAATATGTGGTAGGGAAGCTACTTGCATGATAGAGTGTGCTGAATATAACTCCGGGATTTGATTAGTATTTGTTTGGGTGTTCATTGTTAAGAAATTAAAACATGATAAAATCAGTTATAGGCAGTTATATGGAAACGGTCTAGGGAGATGAGTTGAGGTGGACAAATATACTAGCAATCATCTAGATCATTCGGAAGTAGATCAGTGTTGATAAGTGAAGTCAAGCCCGAAACCTCGTGATTTGATCCCTGAGCAATTACGTTATTTCCTACTTTGTTTTTGTAAATAATTGTTTATATTATTTATTTTTGTGTTTTAGGTTTTTGTTTTCGTAAAACATGCTCAGAAAGTTAATTGGGTTGTTAAAATTATAACTGATTTTCTAAAGGATTTTTGACTTAAATTAAAAATAATCAAAGAAATCCTTAAATTAAATGAGAATCGGAGATGGTCTCGACGTAATCTCTGATCTCGGCCCATCTTCAAAGGCCCAAGGGTGTGATATAAAAGGCAGGTATCGAGTCGAGACCTCACTTCTCACTCGAGACCAGTTTCAGTTTCTCTCAAATTCTCTCTCGAATTCCGGCAAACTATCACTGTTCCGATGAAATCTCTTTTGTTTCCGACGTGTTTTCCGGTCTCGATTCACCAAGATTTGATGGTATTTTGATGATGTTATTGAAGTTTTGCAGGTGATATGAAGATTTAGTGATGAGTTCATGAAGATTTGAAGATGAACTTAAAACCTAGTTTTGAATATACTTTGGTCTTCAAAGAAATCAAAGAGTGTTTTTGGGAGTTTGATCCAAAAACTGGGTAGATGAAAGTTGTTAGTGTGGTCTCGACTCAGGAAACACATGAGGACTCGAGACTGGTGGTTGCGAGTCGCAACCTCTTGGTCTCGACTCGAGATCTCGTAGTCTCGACTCAGGGTCTCGACCAGAAACCATATGATCTCGACTCGAAACCTCATGGTCTCGACTCATGGTCTCGGCTCATGGTCTTGACTCAAAATCAATGGTCTCGAGTCAAAATTTTGCAACCTGAGTCATGGTTCTGTTGACCAGTGCTGATATTTAACTTCAAAGTCTATTTTTTAAGAATTTGAGCCAAGTGTATACTGATTTTCTCTTGTTCCTAATGAACCTTATTTTGTGCAGAATATGGACCTGAAATTTATTCCGACTCACAATCAGGCAGGATATTTAGCACCACATCCGGAGAAGCACAAGAAGATGTACACTTCATTGATTAAGGGTCTCAACAGTTGCCGAATTATTCACGCATTACGAGAAAATCCAGTAGTCTACGAAAGTCTTATTCAAGATTTTTGGAAAAGTGCAAGGTTTGATGCTATTGAAGCTGAAGGAAAAGGAGCTATTGTTGTTGAGATTTAGAAGAAGGTTGTTTCTGTGACAGAGCAGATGATACGAGAAGTGCTACAGTTCAATGATCAAGAAACAGATTCTATTGAGCTTCCTGCTGGAACTATGGAAGCGATTTTGCCTCGATTGAGTTATGAAGGAAAGTACCCATCGTTGGTGAAGAAATTCATGCATCCTTATTGGATTCTATTGGTGCACATGTTCATTCTTTGTATGACAGAAAACAGAGGAGGCACTGATCAATTGAACATCACACAGTCTGATTCAGGAGATGATGAAGAGCTTCCTCCTGAAACTGAAGCTGATGTTGCTGTTTCTACTGTTCCACCTGTGATTTCTGCTGAGAGTTTGGCTTTGTTGTTAAAGTTTGTGACTGATAAGATGGGAAATCCTCCTTCCAATCTTACAGCATCAAGTGAAGAGCCTAGTGAAAACCCAAAGGATCCTGATTCATTGCCTTTGAAGCGGAAAAGGAGGGATCCTCGACTCGAAATGTATGTTGAACAAAACAAAGATGAATCCATGAATGTTGCCGAAGATGATGATGGTCTATATGACTTTGACTTTGAGAAAAATGTCACTGATACCACCATCACTACTGAAGATATTTTTGAATTTAATGTTGATACTCAAAGAAGTGATTTAGAAACCACCTCTACAGATACACCAGCTGCAAATGTTGCTTCTGATCCTTTCATTGCGTCAATGCCACCTGTTACCTCTGAAGCTGCAGGTCCATCTGGATCTATTCATGACGAGCCTGGAAGTTCAAGTGGTAAGAGGATTGAAGAGCCGTTGAGGATGCCGTTTGATGATGACTCAAGTGATGATGATGAGTTCATTAGTATGAGGGAGATGAAGAAACGACTAATTGTGGTTGAGCAAGATTCAATTCATAAAGATGCTAAGATTATTCAACTTGAGGATACTATTGTGCAAAAAAATCAACAGATTGAACAGCTTCAAGGTGATGTCAGTCTATTGTTTAATATGGTTTATGATTTACGTGGAAAACTGGAGAAGAAGTTTGGACAAGAGTTTTCTGATCTGACTGACATAGAAAATAGAAGAAAAGCCTTTGATAAGGATGATGCTGAGAGAAGTGCTGCTATGGAATAATACTTCAAAAGAGTTACTGATCTAGTTGCAGACAAAGAAAAGGCTGAAAGAATCAAGAAGAAAAGAGAGTTTGTGATCCTAAAGAACAAGAACCTTAATCCAGATGATGATGATGCTCAAGTAACCACCATTTAATGGATGCTGGTGAAACTCTCTATGATAAAGTTGGAAATCGATCTGGTGTGGTTAGCTGGGGATTTGATCATGATCGCCGAAGATGGTGGATGAAGAGAAAGGTTGGACCTGTCGAGTGGTACAAAAATCCAGCTCAGTTTCAGACTTTCACTAAGGTTGATTTGATAAACCTGTCTAAGTCACCTTATGTGGATGATAGACCTGGAGGTCATGGATATTTGTTTTTCGAGAGATTGCAAAGGGAAGTTCTTCGTAATTTTCCTTCGATGCACACTGCAGAGTCTATTGTTAAGTCAGCTAAAGGCGTTAGAGATCCATACACCAACAAGCGAATGAAGATCGTGCACTGGCCAGAAACTGATAAGGAAAAGATGATTCCTTTGGTGAAAAAGATTCCAAAAGGTGCTTTGAAGACCTTGCATTTTTGGGATTATGATGAGCGTCTAGGGCAAGCAGTGATTGTTTGTGATGATGATGTAAACTTTCGTTTGGTGGATCAAGTTGATTTGCTGAATCTTGCTTATGAAGATTTGGAAGTGTTAGCTCGCAATCAAATTAGAGCTACTGAAAAATATGAAGAAATTGCAAAAGGATGGACTGCTGCTGTTGCTTCAGCCATTCATATTCGCACAAAAGGATTTGGTGGACTCAAGGATCGTTTGGGTGGTGACAGTAATCGTTGAAGTCTCAAGATCCTCCATGCATAAACCTAGGGGGAGATTGTTGGAACCTGAAGGTTTATACATTGAGGATTGCATAGTTCAAGGGTTGGTTTTGTAAATGTTTACATTATGTTTTGGGTCGATATGTATAGTTTGGGTTTTGATAGCTAGTTTCGAGTGGGCCTAGGGTATCTACCCATACGTTTTGTATTTAAGCAAACCTCAACCTTTGGGTTGAGGTTGATCAGTTGTTACGCACAAGAGGTCACTCGAAACCTGTGAAGTTGTCTTGTATCAGTCAATGTTCAAGCTTTGAATGCAAGATAAACTGGTTTATTTGTTTATTATTTGTTTCAATTGCTTTTTGTTTCTTGAATCCACATGTGTTTGTTTTCCTCACTTACACAAGTTGTTGTTTGATATCGTTGAAAGATCCTCACGGGTTTTACACATGTAGTAGTTACTAGATATTTTGTATGGGGTGTTATGATGTTCAGGGATCATAAATAGCTTGGAAACATTAAAACAATGCTTCTAGTATAATTTTGATGTTTCGGGTAGTGTCCGGTTGTTCGGTTAGATACCGGTTCGTTAATGTGCTAAACTATACAGTTTAGTGTTCTTTATTTACCCTTTTGTGACACTTTTAATTCCCGACACTTAGGAAAGCATTCAGGACCATTTAGTCATATTTTTGCATGATACTAGCTTGTTAAAATGCCGATTTTTGCTGAATTATGCTGATTTCAGCACTTTGGGTGAGTTTTAGGCACTTTCTGGCACTTAAACTATCACTTAGGAATGCAGTTTTGTGGTCCTTACTTCCCTACACACCATACTAGTGTAGTACTTTGTCTCTGGCCCATACTGGGTCTCAAAATACTGTCTGTCTATGTGCTGAGTTCTGTCATCATTTTTCAGAGTCGTCCGCTAACTGTGCTAACTGTGCTTTGTGCATCATTTATATCAATAGGGTTTGCATGTAAAAATGATGTGACATTATGCAATATGTGATGCACATGTAAGTATGATGCAGTAATTAGAAAGAAGTTATTTGTAATCCAGCACAGTCATTAAGCATTAATCAAGATTAATTAATTGTACGGATTCCTGGATTTTTGACAGTTGTCACATGAGGTGTTTAATCACAATCGCAATTCTATCACATCGCAATCTAATCGCAAACGCTAAACGCAAGTTATTTATAGTGATTGTATGTTAGATATAGTAGTTAAGTTATTTGTGTAACTATTGGGTAATACTATCGCATCGCTCACTCGAATCACATCGAAACGCTCAACATGCGAATCGAAGCGACAAAAACCCAACGCTCCGGACACCTTGATCGAGTGGCCAACCGACCGAGTGGCCATCCGATCGGTGGCCTACTCGACACTTCAACACTTTCCATTTTGGGAAACCCTATAAATACCCTCCTGTTTGTGATGTGACAGCCCCTCACTCGACCAGCTGCACTCAAGCTCACTTTTCTCTAGATTTATCGCGTTTCTTGTAAGTTTTCAACCTAAATCTTGTACTTCTATGATCTACATGCACTCCTTCATCTTTTTCACCTTTGAATCTTAACTTTTAACTATGAAATCACCGGATTTGAGGTGTTCTAGGGTGACGTCATCGTGGAGTTCTTATGAACTTCAAGGTTTGGCTTCATTCCACCAAGAACAACTTAGATCTGAAGGATTTCCATAAGATTAAACAATGATTTTGCATAGATCTAACGTTTCAAGGTGGAAAGGATTGAAAGATGGTTTTCTAACTTTCTTTCAACTCTTTTACACTCAATGCACTCAAAACCGATAGAATCGGAACTAGTTCAGGCCTTCTACTCGTTCTCTAGTGAAGTATCGATCTCAAATCTGATTCCTATCAACGAGACAACCGACTTCGGGTTAAACATGAAAAAACGTCAAGGAACAATTGACTGATCGGATTTGGGTGATTCCTGTTTGATCGGACGACTTGGGACTTGACGAGGCTATGTTGTTTACCACGTTGTCATACCGTCTTGAGCAAACTTCTAAAAACTTAACAAATCTCAATTTGCAAAAGGATCAGGATGCGGGACAGATCGCCGTCCGATCGGATTGCCATCCGATCGAACCGCATTCCGATCGGATTGCACTTGAGGTTCAACACTTAAACAATTCCAACATGATTCAGTTCCAACGGATTGCCACCCGATCGGATTGCTATCCGATCGAGTGACCGTCCTGCTGTGAACTTGTTCTCAACTGGGAAGCCTCGCCAATCGGATCGCTATCCGTTCGAACGACCGTTCGATCGACGACCTGAAAGGTAGAGATACTTCTCTATTTTCAAAATGCTACAACGAAAACTTCAAAGCCACCATACACAAACACATCCTTACCAAACGAATATCAATCCAATCGAATGGCCATCCGATCGGATGACCATCCAAATGGATTGACATCCGATCGAATGACCATCCGATCGGATTGCCATCCGATCGGATTACGTTTTGACACTTGGTCACTTTCACTATTTTACGCGCCGCTCTTCGCTTACGCTATCGTTAACTGTTCAGGCTAATATCACTCTAGCGCTCCCTTCAATCCATTAACTTCCATCGCTGTGAGTATACTCGATCCCTTTTTGCTTTAAGCACTTTTGGGTGTTACATACGTTACTTATTCTAAATCACATCGAACACACAAACCAAACACTATTTATACGCTAACCGTTATTGCAAGTTATACGTGACTCGATGAATGCTTATTTGTTATGTTTACACATTGATTGTTGTCTACCTGCCTTATCAATGACGGGTAGTCCGTAGGACGAACCTTAATGGTTATAAAGTACAATTTAATCTTACATTTATCCATGTAATTATCTTGAATTAGATAACTACGGTTGCTTGTGTTTCAGGTACATTTGGGGCCTAAAAGTGGGGAAATAAAGCTTCGAAAAGGCGCGACTGGATTGGAGATTGAAAGACGGAGAATAAATGAAAAAAATCAATTATTGGTATGGAAGAATTAAGAAGATGACATAATAGAGGATGAAATTACGAGAACGTAGGCGAAAACGGTGAAGAAAACGGAGTTGAAACGAAAAAGTTACGCTGAAAACAAAATTGCATGCTAAAGCCCACCGTAATTTACGGTAGCTACCGTAAATTACGGTAGACCCCAGCATTTTTCTTCCACCGTAAGGCAGTAGAGACCCACCGTAAGCCATTCTAAGCCACCTCCACCGTAGCTTACGGTGGAGGCCAGCAAGAAATGTGTAACTGCCCTATTTTATGATGTTTTATTGTGTCTTTTCAAATCCAATCAATCCCATTCGGTTACCAGGAGTCTAGGGGCGATTTTTGGGTGTTCTTGGGAGCTTGAAACAATTTCTAAACATCTTGTTAGTGTTTTTAATTCCTATGAACATTGATATGTATGTGATGATGATTGTCCAAGTCATGAGTGGCTAAACTTATGGTGATCATCCTAGGTTGAAGGTTTGTCTAAGACATTTGTGTTTTGATTCTTATTTCTAGAATAATAGACTTGCTATGATGGTTTGTTTATTATGGTGTGTTGTTTGCTTGTTCGTAAATTGTTAATTTGTATGTTAATCTTAGTCTAAACCATACGTTCTTTGTGCCGTTGGCAATCGAGATATCATGGGCGGGATTAGGATTGTGTATTGATTAATTGGTCATCGGGTAACAACCTCGCGTTCTAGGAATCCGAGTACTTAGTTCCCTTTCATCACGACAAGTAATAACACATGAACCATGTCTATGTGGTTCTTTCTAGTTGAATATTAGCATGAATGTCAAAGCAAACCGGAAACTTAGGATGGTCATCTGTCTCTAAATTGTTTACAAAACCAATTCTCAATTCGCAATTTAATTAGTAATCTTAGTTTTAAAATCAAACAATCCAACTCTTTGTATTTACTTTTATTGCAATTAGTTTAAATTTAGTTAACGTAGCTATACATTTAGATAACATACATTCCACAAACTCCCTGTGTTCGATACCCACTTAACGCTAGCTATTAGTAGTAATTGGATTAAATTTGATTGTGACCACGACATCACGTCAAATTTTGGCGCCGTTGCCGGGGAGTAGTGCGCAACGTGTGTTATTTTTTATTGTTTTAAGTTTGTTATTTTTCTGGTTTACGCTGGGTGTGCTAGTGTGCAGGTATTGACAGGTGCATGCGTACTAGGAGCTCTCATAAGCTATCACCATTGGAATTTGATCCGGAAATCGAATGAACTTTGAGAAGAAACCGAATTTTACTACGCGAAAATAAAATCAGCGGTTCACCAACAACACCCACTACACCAATTACACCAATCAGATACATGGATCCTCCACCACCACCCACTACGGGTCAACCTACACCAACATTTACACCATCTTCAACACAACCTTCACCAAATACTACCATTCCTATATCCACACCAGAAATCAAACCAACCAACACTACTTTACCCGAGAACACTCAATCTGAATACTCTTTTAGCTATCACCCTACATCATTCGCTGTTCCACCCTATTTAACATTTTTCCCAACATCCGGGCAACCATCATCATCACAAATACCACCACCTAACCTATTTCAAACCGGTCCATCCATTATTCATTCTACTCCATTTCAACCGGGAGTGCAATTTCAACATACTTCAGGTGCAAGACAAGATGAGTTCGATGACGGGTATGGTGACGATTTTGGGGGATATGATGAAGAAGGATACATGTATGGGGGTGATGGAGATCAAGGGGAGTATACCTATGTTCAAGGTCAAACTCAAATAATGTCAAGTGTTGGTAGGATTCCTCAACAACAACTCATACCTCAACAATTGCCACCACAAGGTCCACCGGTGCAAAGACAAGTTCAACAACCTCATGCGGGGCCTAGATTTCAACCACCACCGTTTCAACAATTTGGGCCTCCACGACCACAAGTTCAAAGACCAATGGGGCCTATACGTCCAAGAGTTCGGTTGGGTGTACTGAGACGACACCTTCGAGAACATCCAAGAGGAATAGAAGCACATTTTAGACCGGTAATCACTCATAATCCTTCACCGGTAGTTATTCCTCACAATGATCATGGGAGAACATTTGAAGTGAGAACAAATTCATTGCAAAACTTGCCGAAATATAAGGGTCTAGCAACGGAGGAGCCTTATTTTCATTTGGAGGCTTACGATTCGATTTGCAACACTCTTGGGAGTCAAGGATTTTCGGCCGATGATGTCAAATTGGTATTATTTCAATTCTCTTTGGAAGATAAGGAGAAAAAATGGTTTTACACCCTACCTTCGGCATCTATCTATACATGGGCGGAAATGCAACAAATCTTTTTGGATGAATTTTATACCGCCCAAAAGACAAATGATGCTAGAAAAGGGTTGAGAAGTTTCCAACAACTACAAGGTGAGATGTTCCATGAGGCATTTGAACGGTTTAACATGATGATAAAGAATTGCCCTCATCATGGGATAGAGCTATGGGAGTTGATGAATGCTTTTCATGAGGGGTTATGTGCCGAAGATGCTCGTGACTTAATGTCTATCACGAATGGCACTTTTGGCACGAATTATGAGCATGACGATTGGGAATTCTTGGAACAAATGGCGGTCACATCAAAAAGAAAAGCTCAAGCATCAAGGAGAGCACGACCGGCCATTACCCGAACTCAAGTGCACGCGGTAGATGATGGTGATGTTCAAACTTCTAATCAAATTTATAATGTTTGTGTGCTTTGTAATGAGATAGGGCATGCGGCTGAAAATTGCCAAGGAATGGAAGGGCAATATGAGGAGGTGAATGCATTGCAAGGGCAAAGCGGGGGTGGTAGAAATTACAACATGAATTCCAATACTTACCAACCCGGTTTACGAAATCACCCGAACTTTAGATACGGGAATCCGTCAAATCAAGCCAACCCGAACTTCCAAGGAAACCAAGGATTTCAAAGGCAATATCAAACGGGTCAAAGCTTTTCGGGTGGAAATGAAGTAATGGAGATGTTGAAGGCGATGCAAATTGAGATGCAACGAAGGAATCAGCTTGATGATGCTCGCATTCAAAAAGGCGAAATCCGTGATAAAGCAATTCATTCATTGACTACCCAAATGAGTCAACTTGCAAGTGATGTGGCGATATTGAAGAAAGCAAAAGGCCAACTACAAAGTGACACAGTGACAAATCCCAAAAACATTAAAAGCGTTAATATCAATGTGGTAAGTACCGTTCCTAATAGTGAATTTAATGAAACATTTCTAACATCTTCTTGTCAAGTGAGTGCAGGTATAGGAAGGAATTCCGAAGTCGAGAATGACAAAGAGCATGGAGCACCACTCGTTCCTATCCGAGTGGAAAAACTAAAAATTCCTCATGCATTGTTGGACTATGGGGCGGGCATGAGCATGCTACCAGGCGAGTTGTATGACATGTATAAGTTTGGCCCGCTGCAAGATGTAGACACCATGGTGAGCTTGGCGGATGAAAGTTGGAGGCGTCCACGAGGAATGGTTAGGAATGTTAAGATTCAGTTGGGAGAGTTTGAATACCTGGTGGATTTTCTAGTTCTAGACTATGCTTCTACTAAAATGGCAGCACAACAAAGGGTAATCTTAGGTCGACCGTTTCTATACACAGCAAATGCTCAAATCAATTGTAGAGACGGGATTATTACCATGACCGAAAAGAACCGTAAGTTGTCCTTTGATGTTCAAACTAGAGTGATTAGTTATGAGTCTATTGAAAGGAAGGGTGGTGAGTCTAGTGTTTGTATGAAAAATGTGTGTCAAAGAATGAAAATAAATCACCCACCGAATCGTGAAGAAAAGCATTTGGGTTCAAGTAAGAATGTATTTGATTACCCACCGAGTCGAAACAAGATGGATGCATTTTGCTTAATGACACAAGGAAGTGATGGAGATGGCAGGAATCGCTTCTTTGAGCCACCTTAAATGGGGGTGGCACGGTCTGGCTGAAGACCTGAAAACTTAGCGCTGCTCGGGAGGCAACCCGAAGTTTTTCACTGATCTTGCTATTTCATTATTTTTCTATGTTTCAAGGCCATAGCAACATTCAAGTATGGAGAGGATGTACGAATATTTGGGTGAAGGTGGTGATAGGAAGTCGGATTATCTACAACATCTGTTGTGGCAAACTTCACCAGGTCAATGTACTCTTTCCTTAGTCTTGTTATGTTCTTTAGCTTTGAAATATTTGTAGTTAGTTTGCTTTTTGATAAAAAAAAAGAAATTTGGGGTTTGAGTGTTTAAGCTTTTGTTGATGTTGAATGGGTTTTAGTGATCAATTTCTACCGTAAATTACGGTAGACCCCAGCATTTTTCTTCCACCGTAAGGCATTAGAGACCCACCGTAAGCCATTCTAAGCCACCGTAAGCTACGGTGGCCACCGTAGCTTACGGTGGAGGCCAGCGAGAATTGTGTAACTGCCCTATTTTATGATGTTTTATTGTGTCTTTTCAAATCCAATCAATCCCATTCGGTTACCAGGAGTCTAGGGGCGATTTTTGGGTGTTCTTGGGAGCTTGAAACAATTTCTAAACATCTTGTTAGTGTTTTTAATTCCTATGAACATTGATATGTATGTGATGATGATTGTCCAAGTCATGAGTGGCTAAACTTATGGTGATCATCCTAGGTTGAAGGTTTGTCTAAGACATTTGTGTTTTGATTCTTATTTCTAGAATAATAGACTTGCTATGATGGTTTGTTTATTATGGTGTGTTGTTTGCTTGTTCGTAAATTGTTAATTTGTATGTTAATCTTTGTCTAAACCATACGTTCTTTGTGCCGTTGGCAATCGAGATATCATGGGCGAGATTAGGATTGTGTATTGATTAATTGGTCATCGGGTAACAACCTCGCGTTCTAGGAATCCGAGTACTTAGTTCCCTTTCATCACGACAAGTAATAACACATGAACCATGTCTATGTGGTTCTTTCTAGTTGAATATTAACATGAATGTCAAAGCAAACCGGAAACTTAGGATGGTCATCTGTCTCTAAATTGTTTACAAAACCAATTCTCAATTCGCAATTTAATTAGTAATCTTAGTTTTAAGATCAAACAATCCAACTCTTTGAATTTACTTTTATTGCAATTAGTTTAAATTTAGTTAACGTAGCTATACATTTAGATAACATACATTCCACAAACTCCCTGTGTTCGATACCCATTTACCGCTAGCTATTAGTAGTAATTGGATTAAATTTGATTGTGACCACGACATCACGTCAAATTTTGGCGCCGTTGCCGGGGAGTAGTGCGCAACGTGTGTTATTTTTTATTGTTTTAAGTTTGTTATTTTTCTGGTTTACGCTGGGTGTGCTAGTGTGCAGGTATTGACAGGTGCATGCGTACTAGGAGCTCTCATAAGCTATCACCATTGGCATTTGATCCGGAAATCGAACGAACTTTGAGAAGAAACCGAATTTTACTACGCGAAAATAAAATCAGCGGTTCACCAACAACACCCACTACACCAATTACACCAATCAGATACATGGATCCTCCACCACCACCCACTACGGGTCAACCTACACCAACCTTTACACCATCTTCAACACAACCTTCACCAAATACTACCATTCCTATATCCACACCAGAAATCAAACCAACCAACACTACTTTACCCGAGAACACTCAATCTGAATACTCTTTTAGCTATCACCCTACATCATTCGTTGTTCCACCCTATTTAACATTTTTCCCAACATCCGGGCCATCATCATCACAAATACCACCACCTAACCTATTTCAAACCGGTCCATCCATTATTCATTCTACTCCATTTCAACCGGGAGTGCAATTTCAACATACTTCAGGTGCAAGACAAGATGAGTTTGATGACGGGTATGGTGACGATTTTGGGGGATATGATGAAGAAGGATACATGTATGGGGGTGATGGAGATCAAGGGGAGTATACCTATGTTCAAGGTCAAACTCAAAGAATGCCAAGTGTTGGTAAGATTCCTCAACAACAACTCATACCTCAACAATTGCCACCACAAGGTCCACCAGTGCAAAGACAAGTTCAACAACCTCATGTGGGGACTAGATTTCAACCACCACCGTTTCAATAATTTGGGCCTCCACGACCACAAGTTCAAAGACCAATGGGGCCTATACGTCCAAGAGTTCGGTTGGGTGTACCGAGATGACACCTTCGAGAACATGCAAGAGGAATAGATGCACATTTTAGACCGGTAATCACTCATAATCCTTCACCGGTAGTTATTCCTCACAATGATCAAGGGAGAACATTTGAAGTGAGAACAAATTCATTGCAAAGCTTGCCGAAATATAAGGGTCTAGCAATGGAGGAGCCTTATTTTCATTTGGAGGCTTACGATTCGATTTGCAACACTCTTGGGAGTCAAGGATTTTCGGCCGATGATGTCAAATTGGTATTATTTCAATTCTCTTTGGAAGATAAGGCGAAAAAATGGTTTTACACCCTACCTTCGGCATCTATCTATACATGGGCGGAAATGCAACAAATCTTTTTGGATGAATTTTATACCGCCCAAAAGACAAATGATGCTAGAAAAGGGTTGAGAAGTTTCCAACAACTACAAGGTGAGATGTTCCATGAGGCATTTGAACGGTTTAACATGATGATAAAGAATTGCCCTCATCATGGGATAGAGCTATGGGAGTTGATGAATGCTTTTCATGAGGGGTTATGTGCCGAAGATGCTCGTGACTTAATGTCTATCACGAATGGCACTTTTGGCACGAATTATGAGCATGACGATTGGGAATTCTTGGAACAAATGGCGGTCACATCAAAAAGAAAAGCTCAAGCATCAAGGAGAGCACGACCGGCCATTACCCGAACTCAAGTGCACGCGGTAGATGATGGTGATGTTCAAACTTCTAATCAAATTTATAATGTTTGTGTGCTTTGTAATGAGATAGGGCATGCGGCTGAAAATTGCCAAGGAGTGGAAGGGCAATATGAGGAGGTGAATGCATTGCAAGGGCAAGGCGGGGGTGGTAGAAATTACAACATGAATTCCAATACTTACCAACCCGGTTTACGAAATCACCCGAACTTTAGATACGGGAATCCGTCAAATCAAGCCAACCCGAACTTCCAAGGAAACCAAGGATTTCAAAGGCAATATCAAACGGGTCAAAGCTTTTCGGGTGGAAATGAAGTAATGGAGATGTTGAAGGCGATGCAAATTGAGATACAACGAAGGAATCAGCTTGATGATGCTCGCATTCAAAAAGACGAAATCCGTGATAAAGCAATTCAGTTATTGACTACCCAAATGAGTCAACTTGCAAGTGATGTGGCGATATTGAAGAAAGCAAAAGGCCAACTACAAAGTGACACAGTGACAAATCCCAAAAACATTAAAAGCGTTAATATCAATGTGGTAAGTACCGTTCCTAATAGTGAATTTAATGAAACATTTCTAACATCTTCTTGTCAAGTGAGTGCAGGTATAGGAAGGAATTCCGAAGTCGAGAATGACAAAGAGCATGGAGCACCACTCGTGCCTATCCGAGTGGGAAAACTAAAAATTCCTCATGCATTGT
Source organism: Helianthus tuberosus (assembly GCA_030545235.1). NCBI lineage: Eukaryota > Viridiplantae > Streptophyta > Magnoliopsida > Asterales > Asteraceae > Helianthus > Helianthus tuberosus. The sequence continues at coordinate 1,719,274 of JARYGA010060550.1, forward strand.
TGGACTATGGGGCGGGCATGAGCATGCTACCAGGCGAGTTGTATGACATGTATAAGTTTGGCCCGCTGCAAGATGTAGACACCATGGTGAGCTTGGCGGATGAAAGTTGGAGGCGTCCACGAGGAATGGTTAGGAATGTTAAGATTCAGTTGGGAGAGTTTGAATACCTGGTGGATTTTCTAGTTCTAGACTATGCTTCTACTAAAATGGCAGCACAACAAAGGGTAATCTTAGGTCGACCGTTTCTATACACAACAAATGCTCAAATCAATTGTAGAGACGGGATTATTACCATGACCGAAAAGAACCGTAAGTTGTCCTTTGATGTTCAAACTAGAGTGATTAGTTATGAGTCTATTGAAAGGAAGGGTGGTGAGTCTAGTGTTTGTATGAAAAATGTGTGTCAAAGAATGAAAATAAATCACCCACCGAATCGTGAAGAAAAACATTTGGGTTCAAGCAAGAATGTATTTGATTACCCACCGAGTCGAAACAAGATGGATGCATTTTGCTTAATGACACAAGGAAGTGATGGAGATGGCAGGAATCGCTTCTTTGAGCCACCTTAAATGGGGGTGGCACGGTCTGGCTGAAGACCTGAAAACTTAGCGCTGCTCGGGAGGCAACCCGAAGTTTTTCACTGATCTTGCTATTTCATTATTTTTCTATGTTTCAAGGCCATAGCAACATTCAAGTGTGGGGAGGATGTACGGATATTTGGGTGAAGGTGGTGATAGGAAGTCAGATTATCTACAACATCTGTTGTGGCAAACTTCACCAGGTCAATGTACTCTTTCCTTAGTCTTGTTATGTTCTTTAGCTTTGAAATATTTGTAGTTAGTTTGTTTTCTTTTTGATAAAAAAAAAGAAATTTGGGGGTTGAGTGTTTAAGCTTTTGTTGATGTTGAATGGGTTTTAGTGACCAATTCCTTCCAAAACCATACATTGGGGTCAATGTATCCCAAGTGTGGGGATGGGGGGAAAATTTTGAGGTTTTTGAAAATTTTAAATCAAGCTAAACTTTGTTGGGATTTAAACACCTTGGACTAACCCCGAGTGGCACACCGGCAACCCTTATTTACCCTTTTTCTTGGTGAGAGTTGAAGCCACAAATGTAAATAAATAATTATATCTTTGATGAGAGTGGCAATGGGTGGGGGTGTATTAGAACTTGTGCTTGAATACGGTTTGTGGCCTTAGTGAAACATGAATGCGGATAGGATAAGGGCATTTAGGTAGCCTCGTCATAGTGTGTGCGAGTGTGGGTTTTGGGGGGTTGGACCTCATAAATTATATATATGAGCTTGGTAGTGAGAGGGACGGGGGTTTAGACATTTAGTTGCTCATTTTCTGCCTAAAGCCAATCATTTGTTACCCCTTACCTAGTTCCCCAGAAATTTATCCGACTTGACCCGGTCTTATAGTGTTAGTAGTTGTTATAGTTGTGTTTAGATATGTTTTGTTGAATGTTTCTCTATGCTAAAAAAAAAAGAAAAAAAAAGCAATGAAAAAAAAAGCAATGAAAAAAAAAGAAAAAAAAAGCAATGAAAAAGAAAAAAAAAGTGATGTTGAGTTGTCTTGTATATAGAAGTTATGTCATGTTTATTGTTTGTTTCATTGTGTAATAAAAGACCGGGTTAAGTCCTTCGCTACTACATATATATTTCATTTCCTACCGTACACCTAGCCACATTACAACCTTAAAGTCCCTTTGATTTGCATTCATGTTTGGCACTTGTTAGGAGAAGGACCGATTTAGGTACAAGCATATAGTTGTGCAATCACCCGTTTGCCTTTTGTGCGTCTAGCTTATCTTTGCTAGTGCTTACTTGTTGCCGAGAGGAGAGATATAGTGAGGGGTGTTTTGTTTGGGTGTTAGGAAAGGGTTAGTAAAAGGATAACATGTTTATGCTTGATTTGTGTTGATCGCTTGTGCACTTGGAAATGATTTGTAATGGGTTCCTTGGGACAAGCAACGGTTAAGTGTGGGGATGTGACGGGTAGTCCGTAGGACGAACCTTAATGGTTATAAAGTATAATTTAATCTTACATTTATCCATGTAATTATCTTGAATTAGATAACTACGGTTGCTTGTGTTTCAGGTACATTTGGGGCCTAAAAGTGGGGAAATAAAGCTTCGAAAAGGCGCGACTGGATTGGAGATTGAAAGACGGAGAATAAATGAAAAAAATCAATTATTGGTATGGAAGAATTAAGAAGATGACATGATAGAGGACGAAATTACAAGAACGTAGGCAAAAACGGAGTTGAAACGAAAAAGTTATGCTGAAAACAAAATTGCATGCTGAAGCCTACCGTAAATTACGGTAGACCCCAGCATTTTTCTTCCACCGTGAGGCAGTAGAGACCCATCGTAAGCCATTCTAAGCCACCGTAAGCTACGGTGGCCACCGTAGCTTACGGTGGAGGCCAGCGAGAAATGTGTAACTGCCCTATTTTATGATGTTTTATTGTGTCTTTTCAAATCCAATCAATCCCATTCGGTTACCAGGAGTCTAGGGGCGATTTTTGGGTGTTCTTGGGAGCTTGAAACAATTTCTAAACATCTTGTTAGTGTTTTTAATTCCTATGAACATTGATATGTATGTGATGATGATTGTCCAAGTCATGAGTGGCTAAACTTATGGTGATCATCCTAGGTTGAAGGTTTGTCTAAGACATTTGTGTTTTGATTCTTATTTCTAGAATAATAGACTTGCTATGATGGTTTGTTTATTATGGTGTGTTGTTTGCTTGTTCGTAAATTGTTAATTTGTATGTTAATCTTAGTCTAAACCATACGTTCTTGGTGCCGTTGGCAATCGAGATATCATTAGCAGGATTAGGATTGGGTATTGATTAATTGGTCATCGGGTAACAACCTCGCGTTCTAGGAATCCGAGTACTTAGTTCCCTTTCATCACGACAAATAATAACACATGAACCATGTCTATGTGGTTCTTTCTAGTTGAATATTAGCATGAATGTTAAAGCAAACCGGAAACTTAGGATGGTCATCTGTCTCTAAATTGTTTACAAAACCAATTCTCAATTCGCAATTTAATTAGTAATCTTAGTTTTAAAATCAAACAATCCAACTCTTTGAATTTACTTTTATTGCAATTAGTTTAAATTTAGTTAACGTAGCTATACATTTAGATAACATACATTCCACAAACTCCCTGTGTTCGATACCCACTTACCGCTAGCTATTAGTAGTAATTGGATTAAATTTGATTGTGACCACAACATCACGTCAATCAACGATAGTACTATAGTTTGGACTCATCACCTGTTCGCTCAGGGGTTGTTAAGGACATTACTTCACGTGTTCGCAGTGGTGAACATGTGATGTGCACTCACTACTCGCAGTTAAATCGTAGTCATTGGTATTGATAGGATCTTTATCGATAACTTACATGCATCACATTATACGTTGTACATGCTAGTTATGCGTAAACGCTTTCGAACTCTCTTATTATTATCAAACTGGTATGCTCACCTTTACACTATGTGTATTGACCTCTACTTTAACGTATGTGATAGGTGCATAGGATGTTGCTTGCCTGCTTTTGTGGAATCATGAAGGGCCGAGAGTCTAGAAACAAAGACAATTTATTTTTATTTAAATCTGAGTTGTCGGAACATGTTATTCGTCTTTGAGATACCGCTATCTGTAATAACTTACTTGCTTAATAGGTTATGGTATGGGACATATTGTTTAACTATTCGGTAAAGTAGTTGTTATGGAATTTCTCTTGTACAATCTGTTTCGCTCTGTGCCATACCCCGATGTTTCCGTCATCGGTTAGGGTGTGACAGATTGGTATCAGAGCCATAACTATAAGGAATTAGGCAAGACTCGACCTAGTCCGGGTCGATGTCTTAGAAACGACCTAGTCTATAGTCTAAGTACCAACATACCGACTTGTGCATACCCGGTATGGGTTTTGTACGAGCTTACTTGCTATTTCTCGCTCGAACTCGCTATACACTACACTCTTGCACGAACATCGCATACTACAGTTCCGCCCAAGATCAGCCTTTCCTAAGGCTGCTTACGCACACAAATGGATGGTCTGGATGGGATTAGGTGTGAAACCCCAAACCCTTGACCAGATTACTCGTTCAATTCACTATTTTTAATATAAACACGAGAATTTGCGTTGAACCAGGAGTGAAATCCATACTTCGACATTAATTTTCCCTCTACTTCATCAAAAAAAATAATAGGAAATGTAGTCATTGAGTTAGGGGTGAAACCCGAACCTTGATGGCTGATTCCGCTCTTTATTATGGTTTTGCAAAACTCTCACCAAGGTCTCGACGGACTCCAACGACTTGAAGTCACACTTCAGCTGGAAGGATGCGTGCTGATTGCCCGGATTGAGGCAAGAGCACAGTCCAGAAGGCCAAAGTGTATACTTACGAGTCTTTGTGAATAGTCGAATCACTTTGGGGAGTCTATCGCATTTATGTGTTTCCATTCTTGTTTTCGCCGACGCTAACTCTGAGAATCTATCGCTTTTATGTGGAATTTTATGTGTTTTATATGACTATTTGTTAGCGTTTTGAGATAAACAATATAGTGATACTGGTGATTTCGATATCATGTCTTCCACGACAAACACACACAATTCACACCACGCCAACAAACCGCTAGTGTTATTCGCAATCGCTACACGCTAATCGTAATCATGATGCTTAATCGCTATACGTTGCTATGAAGGATAGGTGAATACGTGCAAAATACGTGTTTAGGTTTGCTTACGTGCTTATGTGCCTATGTGCTTATGTGCTTATGTGCCTATGTGCTTATGTGCCTATGTGCTTATATGATTCTGTGGTTATGAGCCTACGCAAATTTGTGAATGATTGTGTTCCTGAGCTTTATGATAAATCGCTAGACTATACTAGGATTAATCAAAATTTGAGTTTGAGTCATGTGACGATGTCTGCTGCAGACAATGTTGTCATTTGGATCACAACACTCCCGAGCCGCTAGACGTAATCACGCTGACAAGCGAATCGCCTCTCTCGTCGCTAAGAAAATGGTGAAAGTCATCCCACAAATTGTCAGTGAACTGAACGAGAACACTAGCAAGTCCTCGGAAGAGTCCAGGACCGATGCTCCTAAAGCCGCTTTTAGCTTCAATTAGTTCAAAGCCTGCGGACCAAAGGAATTTACTTGTGAAGATGGTCCTATGGCCATGTTTCAATGGTTTGATTCTATCGAAGTCACCATGCGTCAGAGTGGCTGTCTAGAAAACCTACGCACTGTCAACGCTACCGGCGTCTTCCAATCCCACGCTCTTGATTGGTGGACGGCCAAGAGAAACAAACGAGGAAACGACGCAGCTTTCGGATTATCTTGGGACGAGTTGAAGAACATCATGATGCAAGAGTTCTGTCCTCCCCATGAACTCCAAAAACTTGAGGATGAATTCTGGCACATTAAGCAGGAAGGCGGAGATAACACTGGTTTAACTGCTCGCTTCAAGCAGTTGAATATTATCTGCCCTGGTCAGGTTACAACCCCCGACATTACGATCAAGAAGTATATCTGCGCTCTGCCGGATTGTGTCGTAGATTTTGTTCAGGCTACAAAGATGACAACAATCGAGGAAAGATACCTGCTCGCCGCTGAGATCAATGACAAGCGAGTCAGGGCTGGTTACTTCGACAAAGCCTCCAAGAATCTGCATCAAGCCACGACTGCTACACCCACTGAAACCACCGCCGTACCGCAATCTTCGAAGCTCTCACGTCGCAAAAGGAAGAACAACAGCAGTTCCAGCAACAAGAACTGTGCAGTTACTACTGCCCCGCTCCAAACAGTACCTGCCTAACCGCAGCCTCAACACCGCCAAGTAGCGGCACCCGTGGCCAATGCACAGCCAGCAAAGCGTGCATACACTGGACCACACCCGCTCTGCCCTACTTGTACCTATCATCACCCGGTTGGTATCGCATGCCGGTTCTGCGTACACTGCAACATGTACGGCCACTTCACCACAAACTGCCGTACAGGTCCACGTCAAACTCCAGCTCAAGGTCAAGCTCCTGCACCACAAGCTTTACTCCCTGCTCCTCAAGGCCATCAAGCAGCTCTTGCACCCGCAGCAAACGCTCGAGCTTGCTTTGCATGTGGTGATCCCAACCACTTTGCAAACATGTGCCCCAACAGGGTAGTGAAGCAAGAGCCCCAGCAGCAGCAACAGCAACAGTAGCAGCAGCAAGCAGCCCGCGGGCGCGTCTTCAACATCAACACCCGCCAGGCTCAGGCATACAACAACGTGGTCATTGGTACGTTTCTCGTACATGGTATATATGCTTCGTGTTTGTTTGATACTGGAGTCGATAACTGTTTTGTATCGTTCGAATTTGAAAAGCTCCTTAATCGTAAGCGCGCCCATCTCCCCTCGATGTTCGATGTTGAAGTTGCCACTGGAAGAATCGTCACTGTCAGTTCTGTTCTACGTGACTATACTCTCAATCTCAACGGTCATGTGTTCCCGATAAATCTCATTCCGATGCAACTCGGTAGCTTTGATGTCATAGTAGGTATGGATTTCCTTTGGGAAAATCATGCTGAAATTGTTTGCTTCGATAAAATGATTCATTTCTCCCTAGAAAATGGTGATCAATTGTGTGTTTATGGCGAAGTCACTCCGAAGAGGTTACAACTCATGTCATGTGTCCAAGCTAGCAAGTATCTCTGCAAGGAATACCAAGCTTTCTTGGCACATATCGTAGTAGCGGAGGAAAAGGAAGTCAAGGTAATAGACAAGGTGCCTGATGTTCGTGATTTTCCCAACGATTTACCTGGATTACCTCCCACTCGAGATATAGATTTTCAAATCGACCTCATTCCTGGAGCAAACCCTGTTGCTAAAACGCCTTATCGTCTCGCTCCTTCCAAAATGCGCGAACTCTCGAGTCAGCTCCAGGAACTACTTGAAAAAGGCTTCATTCGCCCTAGCACCTCTCCGTGGGGTGCACCTGTCCTTTTCGTCAAAAAGAAGGATGGATCGTTCCGGATGTGAATCGACTATAGGGAGTTGAATAAGCTCACCATCAAGAACCGATATCCCTTGCCTTGAATCGATGATTTATTTGACCAGCTACAAGGTGCTACATGTTTCTCGAATATCGATCTACGCTTAGGCTATCACCAACTACGAATCCAGGAGGAAGATATTCCCAAAACCGCTTTTCAAACCCGCTATGGCCATTACGAGTTCATTGTCATGCCTTTTGGTTTGACCAACACTCCCGCAGTTTTCATGGATCTAATGAACCGCGTGTGCAAACCCTTTCTTGACCGCTTCGTCATTGTATTCATTGATGATATCCTGATCTATTCCAAGTCAAAAACCGAACACTAGCAGCATCTACGTTTGGTTCTTGAGTTACTCCAGGGGAACCGTCTCTATGCCAAGTTCTCCAAGTGTGAATTCTGGCTGGAGGAGGTCTAATTCTTGGGTCACATTGTCAATAGTCAAGGTATTCATGTCGATCCTGCAAAGATTGAAGCAGTTAAGAGCTGGGTCACACCTAAGAACCCGTCTGAAGTCCGTTCTTTTCTCAGACTGGCAGGCTATTATCGCCGATTTATCGAAGGTTTCTCTACAATCGCTGTACCGCTTACCTCTCTTACGCACAAGGACAAACCTTTTGTTTGGGGAACTAAACAAGAGGAGTCTTTTCAAACTCTCAAGGCTATGCTCTGCAATGCTCCTGTGCTCTCACTTCCCGACGGAAACGACGACCTTGTAGTCTACTGCGATGCCTCTAACCTCGGTCTTGGTTGCGTACTCAGGCAACGAGACAAGGTTATCGCGTATGCCTCTCGATAGCTCAAGATCCATGAGAAGAACTACACCACACACGACCTCGAGCTTGGCGCAGTTGTTTTTGTGTTAAAGATTTGGCAACACTACCTTTACGGTACTAAGTGTACGATCTTCACCGATCATAGGAGCCTACAACACATCTTTGACCAGAGGAACTAAATATGCATCAACGCCAGTGGGTAGAACTTCTCAACGATTACGACTGTGAGATCTGTTACCACCCAAGCAAAGCAAACGTCGTCGCTGATGCTCTTACTCAACGAAGCTATCTGCATAGCGCTCGTAACATCCAAGCTCAACATAACCTCGAAACTTTGATACGCGACGCTCAACATGCCTGTTTTACCGAACGAACCTTGAAGAAGGAAATAATTCTAAACGATGTCGCTCAACTGGAGAATAAATCGAATGGTATCTTCTATTATCTAGACCGAATTTGGATTCCCAAGCATACCAATTTGCGACAGACCCTAATGGACGAAGCTCACAAATCTCGATATTCCATTCACCCCGGTGCCGACAAGATGTACCAGGACATGCGCTACAAGTACTGGTGGTCGGGCATGAAAAAGGATATCGCTATCTATGTTTCGAAATGCCTGACTTGTTCAAAGGTCAAGGCTGAGCATCAAAGACCCTCTGGCTTGCTCGTACAACCCGAGATCCCTATGTGGAAATGGGAGAGCATAGCTATGGACTTCATAACGAAACTTCCGCGCACGCCATCAGGTCACGACAGCATTTGGGTTATCGTTGACCGTTTGACCAAATCTGCTCACTTTTTACCAATACGGGAAGACTATAAGGTAGAACGATTAGCCCGAATCTACACCGACGAGGTTATCTGTCGACAAGGGACGCCTTATGACATCATCTCTGACCACTATGGTCGATTTACCTCGCGTCTTTAGGAAACGTTTTAATCTGCTCTCGGTACTACTCTCAATCTAAGCACCGTTTTCCATCCCTAGACCGACGGTCAGACTGAACGGACGATTCGTACTCTTGAAGACATGATTCGCTCGTGTGTCATAGATTTCGGTGGTAATTGGGACACGCACTTACCTTTGGTCGAATTCTCGCACAATAACAGTTATCACTCTAGCATCCAAATGGCACCATTTGAGGCATTATACGGAAGAAAATGTCGATCGCCTATTGTATGGCACGAGATCGGAGACACGCAAATTACCGGTCCTGAGCTATTGCAAGAAACGACTGACAAAATCCTCCAAATTCGAGACAATCTACTGAAAGCTCGGAGCCGACAGAAAAGTTACGCCGATAGACGCCACAAGCCCCTTGAATTTGATGTTGGTGATCACGTACTCCTAAAGGTTACACCTTGGAAGGGGGTGATCAGATTCGGCAAGAAAGGAAAGCTCGTGCCTCGATATGTTGGACCCTTTAAAATTCTGGAAAGAATTGGCAAAGTGGCCTACAGACTCGAACTACCGGAGGAATTGAGTAATGTCCACCCGACCTTCCACGTTTTGAACCTCAGAAAGTGTCTAGCAGAACAGGAATTACATCTCCCTCTCGAGGATTTACAAGTGGACGAAACATTACACTTCGTGGAAAAGCCTGTCGAGATCATGGGACGAGAAACCAAGGTACTCAGACGCTCACGCATTCCCATTGTGAAGGTTCGCTGGGAAGGCAAACGCGGCGCCGGGTTTACCTGGGAACTCAAAAGTAATATGAAGGCGAAGTACCCGCAATTGTTCGTTACGCCTACATCCAATCGGATTACCGTTCGACACTTGGTCACTTTCACCGTTTTACGCACCGCCCTTCGCTTACACTATCGTTAACTGTTCAGGCTAATCTCACTCTAGCGCTCCCTTCAATCCATTAACTTCCATCGCTGTGAGTATACTCGATCCCCTTTCTCTTTAAGCACTTTTGGGTGTTACATACGTTACTTATTCTAAATCACATCGAACACACAACGCAAATACTATTTATACGCTAACCTTTATTACATGTTATACGTGACTCGATGAATGCTTGTTTGTTATATTTACACATTGATTGTTATCTACTTGCCTTAGCAACAATAGTACTATAGTTTGGACTCAGCACCTGTTTGCTCAGGGGTTGTTAAGGACATTACTTCACGTGTTCGCAGTGGTGAACATGTGATGCGCACTCGCTACTCGCAGTCAAATCGCAGTCATTGGTATTGATAGGATCTTTGTCGATAACTTACATGCATCACATTAAACGTTGTACATGCTGGTTATGCGTAAACGCTTTCGAACTCTATTATTATTATCAAACTTGTATGCTCACCTTTACACTATGTGTATTGACCTCTACTTTAACGTATGTGACAGGTGCATACGATGTTGCTTGCCTGCTTTTGTGGAATCATGTAGGGCCGAGAGTCTAGAAACAAAGACAATTTATTTTTATTTAAATCTGAGTTGTCGGAACATGTTATTCGTCTTTGAGATACCGCTATCTGTAATAATTTACTTGCTTAATAGGTTATGGTATGGGACATAATGTTTAACTATTCGGTAAAGTAGTTGTTATGGAATTTCTCTTGGACAATCTGTTTCGCTCAGTGCCATGCCCCGATGTTTCCGTCATCGGTTGGGGTGTGACAAAATCAGCTTTGGCCAGAAATGAAACAATCACTTTAGTTATGCACTTGTTAAGTGTGCTATACATAAAAGAATTAAATCAGCTTTGGCTAGATATTAAGACATTCACGTTTGTAATGCACACTTAACATAGCTTTTGTAATACTTGAACGATAAGTAGATGTATTAAATCAGCTTTGGGAAGAAATGATACATCAGAAGCTCATTCAAGTTAAACTATTTTGGTTTTGTAAAACATTATCTGATTCTGATTAATTAACTAAGTATTTACAAAACCCATATATTTAATAGCAAACCACCTGTTAGCGCGGAGCCCCGAGCCAAAATTTTAGTTCACATTAAACAGCCTAAAGTAATGAGGTTTCGAGTGAGATCTCGACTCAGTTATGAGGTCTCGTGTGAGATCTCGTGTCAAGTCTCGACTCATCTTGTAACATTATGAGGTCTTGACTCATTAAGGTCTCGAGTCGCAACCTCAGTGTCTCGAGTCGTAATCATGGTCTGAACTACTGGGTTTTATGAGATCTCGACTCCTTGATGAGGTCTCAAGTCGCAACCACTGTCTCGATTTGTGAAGATTGAAGCCCTTAGTCGAAACCTCAGTGGTCTCGAGTCGAAACCTTATGGTCTCGAGTCGAGATCTTGGTCTCGGGTCGTTAAAAGGGATCTCAAAACTCCTGTTAACAGCTGTTAATGTAAAAATAACTGAAAGCTCGAAATTTTTGGGATTGTGGGATAGTGTTTCCTGTTTTATTGTTAATCTAAACTTATCAAGGATTTCGAAAATTATAACTGGTTATCTTTTAACAGTTTTCGAAAATTTTAAGAGATGGAATTCAGATAAAAACAGTAAAAAACACCCACTAATCCAGATTTCATTCCAAAACTTAAGGAATTTTTTGAGTTTTCTTAGAACAAATGATGAACCCTAAAAAATAAAACATAATTCCGGAACCCGAAACCTGAAATTTTTTGTGTTTTTCTAAACAGATTTCAGACATAATTTTACCCGTTTTGATTTCGAGATATTTAAAACAGTTCTTTTCCTCGAAATAGAGGTTTCGAGTGGTTCTATATGACTCGAAAACGGCTGTTAACATTATTAAGTTTTCAAAATTCTGTTTTCCAGATTTCTATCCCAGAATTGATGGATACAAAAACAAAACTGACTAATCAACATATGCTCTGATACCACATGTTGAATCAGTTCTTTTTTTTTTAAGCATGATGGAAAACACGAAAACATACATGTCATCGCAGACAGTGCAGTGGAGAATCCAGTGAGGGAAGAAGCCATAGAGTTCGACATCTTAGTCAAGGTGATCTGGTTCCTCCTTAGGGTGCAAACTGATGATGGTAATGATAAAACCGAATAAGGGAGTTCGGCTATGGAGAGAGAGGTCGATATTGATGTTATGAATATTAGGTTATGTGTCTAACCTTAGAACCTCTACATAAGTCTCCTTATATAAGCACCCAAGAGGAAACCTAATTAGTTATTAAGGGTAATATGGTTCTTCAACAATTACCAACTAATTATTTAAAAGGTTATATATATTTTGATCTATATTATGTAAATGATTATAATAGCTACAAGATTAAATATTAAATCATAATATATTTAATCTTACATAAACCGATTAAGGGGGTGATTGTTGGGTTAATCGGGTTCATTCACAGGTCACAGTCAACGGGTCATGAGTTGGAATACACATGGGTCATGGTTGAATAGGTAGTGATTGACCGAGTAAAATGGAAGTGAACGTTGCAATTTGAGGTTTGTTTACGTGGGAAATCTCGGTGAAATTGGCTGTACGTAAATTGGCAAATAGTTTTGACCGAGTAAATAGGAGAAAAGGTGGAAGTCATGAGCATGCAGTTAGGTGGGTTGTTTAGCATGTGTTTTTATTTGTTTATTTCAATTATAAATAGGGTCAAGTTGGTTAGTTTAGAACTCCAACTTTTGTAATCAGTTTTCATTTAATACAAAAGAGTCGCACCAGTTTGGGTTCTAGTGTGTGTTTGTGTGTGTTAACCAGGGCCTGAACCAATATTTTGTGTAATAAACAAAACTCTAGTGGGTCTTCGCCATTCTTGTTTGATTTCTAGTAGCAAAGTCTCCCCTCTTTTTATTCAGATTTTGTGACTGCACCATTTTATATTATACATTGTGGTTTATGGAAATCCCCAATACCTAGTATAACCGGCCAGTTATAAATATCATATGGTCCTAACCGATGACTTTAGACAATATGCTTGGGCATATCCACTAAATTAAATATCTAAGACGCTTACTAACTGCATCACATTCCACAAATTAATTCAGACTCAATAAAAATATGAGAGTCTTCAATGTGACTTAGGGGGCAAGTTTGACAATCAAGCATTTAAAACCTTTGTCGAGACTCATGGCTTTGTCTTTCGTGACTCATGTACCCAAACCTCTTCTCAGAAGGCAAAGCCAAGAGGATGATCCGACTTCTAAATGACAAAATATGAGCCTGTCATCGTTGACCATTGCACTCCTAAACCATAGTTGCCGTTACTTGCAACTTGCTAGGGTTCGCAAAAACAACCTACAAATGGAGCCCTAGGTGTGGTTATCCCAAAGCGAAGTTATCGTCATATGCCGCTATACAACAGCGAAACGACGGTGAAGGAAATAGAGGGAATGGAACTGGTACAAGGTGGCGGTGAAACATTTCACTTGAGCTGGCAGCAACATTTGCCAGTTGTCACTGGAAATAGAAACAAAATAGAAAAGAAGGAAACAACATAAGGTTTTTCGGGATGGAAACTACACTAAAGGTTTTTTTGGATGATTTGTTCTTTTGGTGGAGAAGGGAACTTTGCAAAAGCCTTTTTTGTTTTCACATGGAAAGAAGAAGGTGAATACACAAAGAACAAGTCAAACAAATTTAATTACAATTTGAAGTCCTGGTAATGTGGGGAAGAATGAAATGATGTGGGTTGGTGCTTAATTGTTCTAAGAGTGGAACTCAATTAGATGGAATTGTTAATAGGAGAGCTGGATCTGGTTTAATTTAGTATTCTTTGGTTTTTATATTTCCAAGCTTGAATCGCTTTCGCCCTTAGCTTGTGGGAGAGTTTATTAGACCATTAGTTCTATTAGTGCTACTTTAGGGACAAGTATTGTAATATGTACATCTATATAACCACATCACATGTGTAATCCTGATTACAATATAGAAAGTACAATTCCCAAATATCAAAAAAAAAAAATAAAACATCTAGAGTAACAATCACATTCAGAACATAAATAAATATTAAATATGGTTGGTAGTGTGGAGAGCGGAAATGGGTAAGCTCCCGTCGTGTTTGGCCCTTAGAAACAGGAACGTTATGGTTGGTAGTGTGGCTTGCAGCCTTTGCGTCGGTTGTGATGAATCTGTGGAACATATCTTTACATCGTGTCCGGTGGCGGAGAGGGTTTGGAACTGGATTACGGCCTGGTGTAAAGTTCCCGTTTTTCTGATCTTCTCGGTAAAAGACCTGCTGGAATGGCACTTGTTCTCGGGCCTTTCGGGGGGTGCTAAAGTGGCGTTCCAAGGGATCATTATTGTCGCCTGCTGGTGTTTATGGCTGGCTAGAAATGATGCCAGGTTTAACGGTATTTCGGTTAAAGTCGACAACATTTGCAGCCAAATAAAAGCTTTGGGATATCTGTGGTTTCATAATAGATCGAAGTTTAAGGGAGTTTCTTGGGTGGATTGGTGTAGATTTGTAAATATGTAAGTTTTGTTTGTTTTAGTGGTCTTCCCGGTCAGTGGGTTGGCTTGTTTGTTTGCGTTTTTATGAAAGTTACCGTTCAAAAAAAAAAAATATTAAATATGCTGAATATTTACATGCTTTTGTGATGTAAACAAAAACCTGGAAATCATCTTATTGAGGTGAAAAACCCTATAACATTCATCTTAAATTCATAATTTCCCATAGCGTGCTGCTCTTCTTGAATTTTATTAGCAGATTTGACAACAGAGTGGTTCCTTTTATCAACATCAATCGTCTCAAGGGTGTGGATGTCTCCCACTTCATCTGGAATACCCTTAAGATAGTGGCATTCTAGCAACACCAATCGTTTAAGGCATGGAAAATTAGTACTGTAGGCATTCCACTGTTGAATATCCAGGTTCTGCAATTTTAAGAACTTTAATTGGCGAAACTGTCCCTCCCCTGTGTCCCATAAGGGTCCTTCAAAAGCATAATTTAGCAACTTGAGAACTTCAAGGTTTGGCAACCATTGGATATTCGACATATCAAACCAAGGAAAACGACATCCTGATAACGTAAGTTTTCTTAAGGTTGCAGGGAAACTAATACGCTTATTCGACAACAATGATTTCACTTCCGGTTGTATCACCTTTAAAGTTTCAAGGTGATTTAATAAACCAAAACTCGGGAATGAATCTTCCTTTTTATCCTCATAGACAGCACACCCAAGCTTCCTGATATTAGGAATCCTTTTCAACAAACTTTCAGCTCTGCCATGTAATCTTAGCATAGAAACAGTTTGCAAGTTAAAAAATACACCAGAGTTGGTTGGGTTGTGAGTTTCTGGAATAGAAATGATCATTTCAATCCACAAATGCCTCAAGTTTACCATGTTGGCTATGTTTTCTGGTAACTTCATGAAACCGGAGTAATTTTCTTTAAGAATAAGGGTTTGAAGGTTACATAAATTACACACTGAGGAGGGGAGCCTTGTGACCTCAGACCAAAGTGCTAAGTGCCTAAGATGAACCAGCAGTTCTAAGGCAAGGGGGACTGTGGGTGTGTGAATAGTTTGTAGATCTAGTACCCTAACAAGTAGAAAGGGATGGAAACACCTCTGGACCCCTAGACTGAAGTACCATTCCTTGTTAAAGCACACAAACGAGCGAATATGTGGGGCAGAATGGTCTGAAGAGATCTCAGAAAAAAAGTTTGAGTCTGCAAAAAGACGCCGTTGCTTATCTGTACATGAAATGAACTTAGATGATGTAAGGTAACCTGACCTGGATGTTTTCATGAAGAAATTCTCTTCTCTAGCTTTCTTCAAACATAGCTCTCTTAATAGATCATGGATACGGCATGCTTTGATCCCACCATTTGACCTTCGTTTGGCGACAATCAATAGACTTCTGTCTACTAGATCCAACAAGTAATCTTCAGCCACTTCTTCCAAGGGTTTTTGACCATCTTCAAGTATAAATCCCTCTGCGATCCACAACCAGATCAACCTTCGCACAGGAATTGTACAGTCTTCTGGGAAACCTTCTACGTAGAGAAAACAATCTCTTAAGTGACGAGGTAAATGGACTAAGCTCAAAGCCAATGTATCCAGATATCCTTTCGGGTCGCCAACAATGTATGAAATTACACTTTCAGCAACCTTTTCCCACAACTCTGGGCTCCTCTCCTCCTTCATTAGAAGTCCTGCTATGACAACCAATGCTAGTGGTAGCCCCTGACATTTTTTAGCAATTTGTATTCCAGGCTTGATCAATCTTTCAGGACAGCCTTCTTCTCGAAATACTTTCCTGCACAATAACTCCCAACTCTCCTCATTGGTTAGAAATTGTAGATTGTAAGTGAAACCGCCTGGTTTTGCATAGAAAGCAATTTCAGAGAGGCAAGTGGTAAGCAGAATTCTACTGCGGGTGTTATCATTTGGGAAGTGCATC
This sequence comes from Helianthus tuberosus, assembly GCA_030545235.1. Taxonomy (NCBI): domain Eukaryota; kingdom Viridiplantae; phylum Streptophyta; class Magnoliopsida; order Asterales; family Asteraceae; genus Helianthus; species Helianthus tuberosus. The sequence goes on from JARYGA010060550.1 coordinate 1,735,427, forward strand.
TTCAAATCATCCCATGCTTTAGCACTCCATAAATCATCAATTACAATTAAATATCGCTTGCCCTTCAAGCTCTCATACAACAATTCTGAGATTTTCTCTCCCCTCAACTTCTTGATATTTTCAAGTGCTAGTTTAGAGATGGATGTTAGCAGGGAGATTAAAAGATCCTTCTTAGTATACACTTGGGACATTGAAACCCATGCGCGGACATGAAAATGATATACAATAAACGGATCATTGAATACTCTTGTTGCCAAAGTTGTCTTCCCTAGTCCTCCCATACCAACAATGGATATGATATCTAATTGCTTTTGATTTCCAGTAAGCCTGTCCATCAAAACCATTGAGTCGTCATCAAGGCCTACAATGACTTCTTCTTTAAGTACTGCACTACATGAACTTTTGCTTGGCAAAGTTCCAGCAGTGGGATGTAGGACTTCACTCTGAGACTGTGTCTTGTTATCCATAAGTTCTTTTTTAACGGATTTGATATTTTCAATAGCACTATCAACGTTTGGGAGGTGACAGCTGACATCAGAACCACAAATCGTCATGGTTGTGTTATTTCTGATGAAAGCACTAGTCAGAAATAGATCAACAATATCTTCAACTTCCTCCACAACATCTCGAAGCCTTCTCTCTAAATTTCTAGTTTTCACCTGATCATGGGGTCCCTTTGTGATCTCCCATATTAAGAACAAAGGACCTTAGGGATTCAAGTTCCTGATACAGAAACTGGAACCGAGGCCTTCTGTCTTGAACACACGGGTTATTATTGATCGATCAATGGAGTGCTGTCATAGCATATTAGCTTCTTTAAGTTGTCCATCAACAAGTCTAGACCAGCGTTTGCCATCTTAGTTACCTTATTTCTTTCTCTCTCTCTCTAAACATAATTCTTAAGTTCGGAGTATTCAAAACTAATGATTTTAAACCAGGCCGGCCTTTTTCCTTGCAATAGCTTATTGATGTGAACATGTTAGAAATAAATTAGTGTATTATATTGGAGCTTTGTATATTTTCATATAATTTGACGTGGGTCTGAGTCAGATTATAATAATCAAATTAATATATGGAAATTTCTTGGTAGGATTCTTATTTGACGTTTAGTTTTCTTACACACTAGTCTTTCTTAGGATGTTAAATGGATTCAAATTAGGATATCCCAGGTATCTAAAAGTTGTATGACTTTCCAAAGTTAGAATAATATTTATTGAATACTATTGGATTGAATTCGAATGTATCGACAGAATGCTTTGATAATAGTTCTTGATTGAATTGGTAAATCTGAATATTACATGATACGAATGTATATATACATCAGGGGATTTTGATAACTACCCCAACTTAGGTTATGAAATAATAATAATAATAATAATAATAATAATAATAATAATAATAATAATAATAATAATACAGACATAATAAAAACCTACGTTATATTGATATTAAACATATATATCGGATCTAGCTTATGTCTAATATTTGTGTCTAATACCCTCCCGTAAGCTAGATCAAGATGATTACTGAATTTTTTTACTCAGTGTGTGCGTCACATATTTGTAACTGATTCTTCAGATGAGTGAAGGCTTTAAGTTGCAGAGCCTTAGTGAGCACATCAGCAATTTGATTTCTGGTGGGACAAAAACGAACTTCTACATCATTGTTTTTAATCAGATCTCGGATGAAATGATACTTGATTCTTATATGTTTGCTCTTGCCATGAAATATAGGATCTTTGGCTAAACATATTGTAGATTTGTTATCACAATGAATTACCATCGGACCCTCAGCTCCTTCTTGAAGTTCCTCCAAGATTCCTTTGAGCCAAAGAGCTTGACAACCGGCCATGGAAAAAGCAATATACTCAGCCTCCGTCGAGGATAAAGCTACCACCTTTTGTTTCTTTGATTGCCATGCTACAGTTCCTGTTCCTAATTGAAATACGTATCCAGATGTGCTTTTACTATCATCAATATTCCCTGCATAATCACTATCACTGAAACCCGTTAGTGTCATTTTTCCTCCTTTTGAGTATACAAGTCCTTGATTTAGAGTTCCCTTTATATATCTTAGTATCCTCTTTCCAGCTTCCCAGTGACTTCGCTTGGGTTGCTCCATGAACTGGCTTATTTTGTTCACTGCAAACATTATGTCTGGTCTGGTATTAGTCAGATACATAAGACTTCCCACTAATCTCCTGTATAGATTGGAATCTACTTCATCATCCATATCTTGTTTTGATAGACGCAAACCATACTCCATTGGAGTTGAGATAGCAGTGCAGTTTGTCATATTGAATTTTTCTAACAGACCCCTTGCATATTGGTGTTGTGAGAGGGTGATGTTTCCATTGTTGAATGTAACTTCCATTCCCAGAAAATAGTGCAATGTTCCCATATCAGTCATCTCAAATTCACTTTTCATTGACTCCTTGAATGACTTGAGACTAGACAATAAATCACTTGCTATAATGAGATCGTCTACATACAAGCAGATAATTATTCTTTCATCTTTAGATATTTTAGTGAACAAGGTGTGTTCATAAACAAACTTCTTAAAACCACGAGTGGTAAAATATCCTTCTATTCTACTATACCAGGCTCTCGGGGCTTGTTTTAATCCATATAATGCCTTTTTTTAGCTTACTTACTTTCTTTTCTTCACCTTTTATAACATATCCTTCTAGCTGTTCGATAAAAACATGTTCTTTTAGATTCCCATTTAAGAATGCCGTTTTTACATCCATTTGATGTAAATACCATCAATGATGTGCTGCTAATGCGAGTACAAGTTAGATTGTATCAAATCTTATTACTGGAGCAAAAACATCTTGATAGTCTATCCCGTATTTCTGACTATAGCCCTTCACTACTAATCTAGCCTTGTACTTACTTATTCTTCCATGCTCATCATATTTCGTCTTGTATATCCATTTAACACCAATCGGTGTTTGATTCTTTGGTGGATCCACTAGTTCCCAAGTGTCGTTTTTAATTATGGATTCCATTTCTTTATCCATGGCTTCCTGCCATTTGGTTTCTTTACTTGCCTCCATATAGGTCGTTGGATCTGTATCCGCATATAAAACAAAGTTTACCACATTGTTTGAATTACCTTGATTCTTGTTATAAAGTTCCCTTACTTGTACTTCTGTTAGAGCCGATGAATTCTGATATATCTCAGTCACCGGTTTGGTTCTTATGACCTCGTTCTCAGAGTCTGATGAAGAGTTAGTGTCTTCATGAGTTCCTGTTTCCTCACCGTTTCCTGCTTCTTCATTGTTTGTATCTTCCATGTCGGCTTCATTATTGCTCGAATAATTTCCATTTGTACCACTTGTGAGTGGTGCTTCACTTCCACTTTGGTCCTCTGGCAGGTCCTCCACAACAATATTCTGATCATCTTCATTAACATTATTCACGTCTATCCAAGACCTTCCATCACTTCCTTTTGTGGTTGTCCAATGTTGACTTTCACTGAAGATTACATCTCTGCTTATGATGATCTTATTTGTCACCGGATTGTATAGTTTATATGTTTACTATGTTCACTATATCCAATAAATATAACCCGTTCAGTTTTAACATCCAACTTGGAGCGATTTTGCTTTGGAAGATGAACATAGGCAATACATCCGAATACTCGGAGATGGTCCACATTTGGCTTTCTACCACTCCATACTTCTTGTGGTGTTAGTTCTGGCACACTTTTAGTGATTGTCCGATTCAACAGATAAGTAGCACAGGCCACTGCTTCGGCCCAATACATATTCGGTAATTCCTTCATTTTTATCATACTCCTGCTTAATTCCATAAGGGTTCTGTTTTTTCTTTCGGCTACCCCATTTTGCTGAGGAGTATAGCTTGTAGTTAGTTGGTGATGTATTCCATTTTCTTTTAGAAAGTTTTGAAATTCATGTCCACAGTATTCTCCACCTCTATCTGTCCTTATGCCTTTAATTTTATGATCTACTTGGTTCTCTACTAGCCGTTTGAAGTTTTTGAAGTAACTCAATGCTTGAGACTTGAACTTCAAAAAATATACCCATGTCTTTCTCGAGAAATCGTCTATGAATGTAATGAAATACCTACAACCTCCGATGGATTGTGTTTTCATGGGTCCACAGATATCAGAATGAATAAGCTGTAGAGGCTTAATTGCTCGCCATGTGGCCTTCTTTGAGAAAGGTTTTCTGGCATGTTTTCCGAAAACACAACCTTCACATATGTGCAGCGATTTAGCAATCTTTGGTAGTCCACATACTGTCTCATTCATGCCCATGTCATGCAAAGTCTCGAAGTTCACGTGTCCGTATCTTCGATGCCATAAAACTGAGGTATCTTGAGTTGTCGTGTTACATACTCTAGGTATTATATCATGTTTTAGATTCAACGGGAACATCTTGTTCCCTGTCATCTTAATAATTCCCATGCAATAACCGGATGGATCATTAATTATGCATCCTTTATCATTAAACCGCACATCATAGCCCTTTTGCACTAATTGTCCGACGCTCAATAGATTATGTTTTAATCCTTCTACATAAAATACATTTGGAATCCTCTTCTCATGTCCCTTAATTTTGACATTAACCTCTCCACAACCTAGGACTTCTAACCTTTTGTCATCTCCAGTCCTTACTTCCCTTCGTTCTGATTCATTCATATTTATAAACAGGCTCTTGTTACCCGTCATGTGATTGCTGCATCCACTGTCCATGTACCAACAACCGTTCTTGACTACTTCTTCCACATTAAAGATCATAAACATAGTGTCATCATTCTCGTCTTCTACATCTTCCTTATGCAACATAACATTATTTGATCTATCGCTATCTTCCTGTTTGTTGCAAAACTTAGCCGTATGCCCTAATCTTTGGCAATTGTAACACCGGATCATCCCATTGAACCTATTTTTTCCTTTTCCTCGTCCCCTTCCAGACATATCATTCCTAAATTGTCTGGACCTATCATAACTATTCCCTTGAACTTGGAAAGCCTGTTCTACGGATGCATCATCATACTGTTTTAACCTTAATTCATGCGATTGAAGAATACCTAGCAACTCCTCGGTGGAGATTGCATTTAAGTCTTTTGATTCTTCAATGGCCACTACAACCGATTCATACTTCCTAGTCAAACTTCTTAGAATTTTCTCAATTACGCGTTGTTCATCTATTCATTCTTCATCCATACGTAACTGATTGACTATTATTGTAGTGTGATTAACATAATCTTCTATGGTTTCACTTTCTTTCATTCTTAAATTATCGAATTCACATCTTAGGGTTTGAAGCCTTACCGTTTTAACCCTATTCTCCCCTCTGTATGCCTTGTGCAGAACTTCCCATGCGTCTTTAGACGTTTTGCATGTTGCAATACGCTCGAATACCGTTTCACTCACTGCCTGGAACATAATATGCAGTGCCTTCTTATCTCTTTTGATTTTCTCCTTGTGAACATTCTATTCGCTCTCTGGTGCACCAGATGCAATTTCCGTATAACCTTCCTCCATAATTGTCCATAGATCTTGTGATTCTAGTAACACTTTCATCTGTATGTGCCAATGATAGTAATTTTGTCCCAATAATTTGGGAATCTGGGTTTGAATCCCACCATTCGTTGTCATGTTTTGTAATCTGATGAAGTTGTAATATTCGAGATCTGATGATGATGATGCTGTGTGAATTTGTTGAAATTAATTGCGGATCGGTGGCTCTGATACCACTTTATTGGATTGAATTCGAATGTATCGACAGAATGCTTTGATAATAGTTCTTGATTGAATTGGTAAATCTGAATATTACATGATACGAATGTATATATACATCAGGGGATTTTGATAACTACCCCAACTTAGGTTATGAAATAATAATAATAATAATAATAATAATAATAATAATAATACAGACATAATAAAAACCTACGTTATATCGATATTAAACATATATATCGGATCTAGCTTACGTCTAATATTTGTGTCTAATAAATACACAAGCTAAATTGCTAATTGAGTATGAATAAGGGTGCAAACGATTCGAGTCGAGTTCAAGTTAGCCTAAGCTCATATGGGGATATGTATCTAAAGAACTAGCTCTGCACATAAGTACCTTTCCACACTCGTATTTGGCTTAGGCTTGGCTCGTTTATTATGGATGGATATGAACTGTTTAAATCACAAAACAATAGAAAAATTGTATTAAGAACTAAACATACTAATAAAATATTTTCCTAATTGAAGTTAAAAGGTAATAAGACAAATCTTATAACAGGAGCTTAATCATGACCAAAAGCAAAGATCATTGGGAACTTGTTAAATATAATTAAATTCGTGTATTATAATTGCGGTTATCGCATATTGGAATTTTGTGGATTTTCAGATAATTAGTTGATGTGGGTCTGAGTCACAAATAGACTAACAAATATATTTTAACTAATATCATTTATTACGTTTTTTTTTTCTTTTGAACATCACCAAATAACATTCCTAAGTGCAACAACTCAAGGAATATGTGTTTATTAAGAGCAACAACTCAAGGAATAGGCTGAATGATTTGACAATAAATGGTGTTTGGGTTACTGATGGGGAAAAAATTAAAAAACACACTTGCAATTTCTTCAAAAACAGATTCACAGAAAGGATATTTTCAAGACCCAAGTTCAGTTGCTGCCTTTTTAAAACTCTTAATAGTATGGAAGCTGAGAGTTTAATTGGAGTCTTCACATCATCAGAGATTAAGCAAGCGGTCTGGGAATGTGGGGGGGACAAGGCTCCGGGCCCTGATGGTTTCAACTTCGCCTTCGTGCAGCACTTTTGGGAAATCCTAGAACTGGATTTTATAAGACTGATGTCAGAATTCCATGAACATGGTGTGATCAATCAAGGTTGTAGCTCTTCATTCCTTGCACTCATACCTAAGTGCGCTGACCCATTGTCCCCAAACGAATACCATCCGATTAGTTTAATTGGCTGTATAAATAAGGTAATTTCTAAGGTGCTCGCAAACCGGTTGAAAGGAGTTAGGGGCTCGGTAGTTTCTGAAATGCAAACTGCCTTTCTAGTCGGGTGCAATATAACAACCCTCCTAAAATATATCCGACACTTCTAAATATATCCTAAAAATATTTAGAACGTCCCTATACGTCCTAAAATACACCCCGTATACGAGATTTGGCCTTAAATACTTTAATTTAACAAAAATAAAATAAAAACAAAAAATTAAGGGCGCTTGCGGGCCGCGAAGCCTTTGGCTAGCTCCGTCGCGGGCCGCGACAGCTAGGCCACTAGGCGAGCCCCTAAGCCGCCACGTGTCATGATCGTGTCAAACCTATGTGTATGACTGGTCCAAGCTAGGCCCTACACACCCTACGTCGCGGGCCGCGAAGACCCTTGTGGTCTCTTTCGCGGGGCGCGAGAAACCCTTGAATCAGCCCTATAAATTGAGACGATCGACCTTCAGTTTTCGACGTTCAAAACTAAAAATTCTCTCTCAATTCTGAAGCGTAGAATTTATACTCGGGCATTATACCCCCTAATTAGCGAAGCTCTGTGATGTGTGCAAAATGCAACATATAAATTACATCAAAAGTGGCATAAAACTAACCCTTTTTTAGTACTAATGTTGGAAAAAGTGTGTTTTTGTCTTCCTTTTATATTTTCAGGATTAAATGAGCTCAAACTAACAAAAGAAGCAAAAAGGCAGCTAAATCTAACATAAATACAAGAAAAGGGATAAACGTGGCATGCCCGACCCCTCGACAGCATCTCCCCAAGCAAAAACAAGAGAACAGAAGGCTGAACACGCCCCGTGCTCACTGAGCACGGGGACGTGCCCAAGTGTCTGCAGAAAAGACAAAGTTGTAGAAGCTTCTATCACCCACCACGGGGGCGTGCCCAGCGGACACGGGGCCGTGGTCAACTCTAAGATTCGCAGAATCTAGGAAAATCTTGATAGTACAGATACGCTTCTGCACACGGGGTCGTGCCCAGCAGACACGGGGGCGTGGTCAACTAATGCAGACAAAATGCAATTAATGAAGAAAGAGAGAATGGTGGACACGGGGCCGTGTCCGGGCTTCTGCGCAGGCTATAAATAGGGGTGCTTGGCTCATTTGCAAACCATCCCTTGGCAAACCACCTCTCTCACACTACACCCACCCTCCACCACCATCACAACCCACATCCACCACCATCATCCATCATCCATCAGAGTGTGTGTAGTAGTCTCGAGATCCAAGATTGATCGTAAGAGTTCTTGACAATCAAAGGCCATGTTTGCCTAAGTCTCTTACATCACTTGGTGAAGACAAGTGTCTAGTGTAATACTTTTTATTTTTAATATTTTCTCACTTTTTATTTGGTTATGTATTAATGACTTTAATAACTAGTTTCTTATGTTGAAGGAGAGTCTTCCTTATCGTTTGTTCGTGGTGTCTTGCCATTATTTTACTGTCTATATAAAATAAAAGATTTTCACCATTCATATATCCATGGTCTATATGGAGGTATGTTGGCTACCTGGTCGGGGGTTAAGGGAACGGTTTGGTAAGAGTCTTGCCTTGTTCAGTGTATAGATCCTGCAAGCACCTGGGTCAACTTTAGTAGGACCTCCTTCAATACCCACTGGTATTGGATGGCGGGGGTCCAAACTCCTTGATCCCCACATATGTAAACTAGTATTAATACTTTAACCCGGCTATTTAGGACTGTATCCCTGCAGACTCAGACTACTTAGCCGAGGGTAACGTCACCTCCAGAAGAGGGGCCTACCACAATATGCATTAATAACTTAATTAATTATCTTTCAATAATCCAACCCTTTAGGATTGTATCCTTGCTGACTCAAACTACTGGGTTGAGGGTAACGTCACCTTCAGAAGAGGGGCCTACTACAATAACTAAGATAATCTCTTAAAAAGTGCAAAAGTGCGGAAATAATCAAAGGTTACACTAAACACGAGTCGGATCCAAGTGATTCATCTTGTCTATCTGTTTTATTTTATTTTATTTTCAGCATTTTAGTTAGTTTTATTTTTTCTAGTTTATAAACCTTTTTCTAAACTTTTGATTTGATTAGACGTTGAGGATAAACCGATACTAAAAGCTCTTGTGTCCTTGGACGACCTCGGTATCTTACCAACACTATACTACGCTCACGATGGGTGCACTTGCCCATATGTGTGTTTAGTGTTAGTAAATATCGTGTTTTATAAATTTAAAACTTGGCTAAAAAGTGTTATAGGGGCTTAAAATATACATTAAAAACTAATAACACTCACGCACATCAAGTTTTTGGCGCCGTTGCCGGGGACACAAGGATTTTAAGAAAGTTAGGAATCAACGGCCTAATCATTTTCTTTTTACTTTTCTATTTTTTTAGGATTTTTCTTAATTTTTAGTTTCTGCAGAGCTCAGCACGGGCCGTGCCTGGTCGGACACAGGGCCGTGGTCAGCATTATTACTGGCAGTTTTTATTTTTCGAGTTACAGTGAGTTGAGCACAGGGCCGTGTCGGTGCAGCACGGGGCCCTGTCAAACTCCCCAGTAACAGGGATTCGGAAAACAACTACTGTATCCCCGACCATGGGCCGTGTTCACCTAAGCACGGGGCCGTGGTGAACCTTCTGACCAACGTTCTTTTCTGTTTTTATTGCAGGACTTGGAACCCAGGCGCCACATCTGAACTTTCTACGTAGTGTATGAGCTCCAATTCTAGTAGAGACATAAAAGAACTTCTAGAAGAACCCGAACAGTTTCTCGGAAAAAGACTTAAAGCTAAAAACCAAGAGAAAGTTTCGGGGGACCCACTTCCAATGGCGGATCAACGTACCCTCATGGATTACCTACGACCCACCATGGGTAATCTTGGTGCCGCTATCAATGCACCGAATGTCGAAGCCAACAACTTCGAACTTCGGCCGCATTTGATACAAATGCTTCAAAACTCCACAACCTTTCATGGGCTTGCGGACCAGGATCCCCATCTACATATCACTAATTTCTTAGAAATATGTGATACCATTCAGATCAATGGAGCATCAAACGACGCCATCCGCCTTCGAATGTTTCCATTTTCACTAAAAGACCGAGCTAAGGCTTGGCTTAATACCCTCCCAGTTGGCTCGGTAAACACCTGGGATGAACTAGCCCAAAAATTTCTATATTAGTATTTCCCTCCTGGTAAAACGGCTAAATTAATGACTGAAATTAATACATATTCACAAGAGGATGGGGAATCCTTATATGAAACTTGGGAAAGGTTCAAGGAGCTACTAAGAAAGTGTCCTCATCACGGTCTTGCAGTATGGCAACAAGTATCCACTTTCTACAATGGGTTGTTGCCACACACAAGACAAATACTTGACTCTAGCTCCGGGGGACTTTTAGGTAATCGTAGCCCAAATGAAATTTATAATCAAATTGAGGAAATTGCTCAAACCAATTTTCAGTGGCACACTCCCCGAGGCAACAAATCCATTGCGCCGGGCGCCCATAAGGTTGATGAAAGCACTTCCTTGCAAGCCCAAATCGAGGCCCTCTCTTCAAAAATCAAAAAGTTAGAAATGGCAAAAACAGTCTCGGTTATGGCTTGCGAGTGGTGTGGTGGGCCATATGAAAATTGGAGTTGTATGAAAGAAATGGATAATCAAACAGAATCGGTAAACTACATTGATAATAGACCTAGGCCGTCGGGTCCTCCGACGGGTACCTACAACCAAGGATGGCGTAACCACCCTAACCTTGGTTGGAGAGAACCCAGCAATAGTAGTAACAAACAAAATTTAAACCAAGGAACAAACTTTCAACAACCAAGAAACGAGTCGCAAAATTTATCTCAACAACAAGGAGGACGAGAGAGGCTTGAAGATACTGTATCTCGCCTCATCTCCGACTCCGAAAAGAAAAACTCGGATCGATTTGAACAACTGGAATCGAATTTTAGAAATCAACAAGCTAGTATTCAAAACATTGAAAAACAAATAAATCAACTAGCTCAAAATATGTCCGAGAGACCACAAGGCGCATTACCTAGCAATAACGAAACCAACCCAAAGGCACAAGTACATCTCATTACATTGAGAAACCGCACCGTGGGTCCCGAAGAGGCTCCGCTACCCCCAGTTGAAAAGAGCCGATCTAATCAAACCACGACTCCACCAACGGCCGAAGAAGAGGCGGCTCCTACACCAAATCAAGAGCCCCCCCAAGAATCCTCCGGTTCCATACCCCGGTCGGTTAATTCGCCAAAAGACTGATGAGCAATTCATAAAATTCGTAAATTTACTAAAACAATTGCATGTTAATATTCCATGTGTTGAAGTCCTAACCCAAATGCCTAAATATTCAAAATTTATGAGGGACTTCCTCACTCACAAAAGGAAAATCGAATCATTGCAATTAGTTAATTTAAGTGAAGAATGCTCAGCCTTGCTACTCAACAAACTCCCGCAGATGAAGATAGATCCTGGAAGCTTCACAATCCCTTGTTCGATTGGGGAATCTCCCATTCGCAATGCACTAGCCGACCTCGGGGCTAGCATCAACCTCATGCCCGCATCAATGTTCGACCGACTCGGCCTAGGGAAAACAAGCCCCACGAAAATGAGCATACAACTCGCCGATAGGTCGGTCAAATATCCACAAGGTGTCACTGAAAATCTATTGGTTAAAGTCAGCGAATTTGTCTTCCCAGCCGACTTTGTCATATTAGATATGGAGGAAGATACCGAAGTACCACTCATCTTGGGTAGGCCATTCCTAGCCACGGCCCACGCAGTGGTAGACATGAATGGCAGGACACTAACATTAAGGGTTGGGGAAAAGGAAATGAAGTTTAGAGTTGGTAAGAGAGTAGAAGACGATGACCTGGTCAATTACATGAAAGTCATAGACTCAAGTTTGGATGATGCTCTCCGACGGTGCAACATGGGATGCAAGACATCCCACTTGGGTAACATATGACTGGCTTTGGGTCTAGCCAAGGACCCTTATAAACGTGGCGCACCACGGAGGCATTCCGCGGAACTATCCTTAGTTTAGTTTAGATTAGTTTTTATGTTTTCTAGTTTAGTTTTAATTTTCAGGAATAAAACACACTCGGGATGGTGAAGGATACCAAGGGAAACTTGCACCAGCACCCCATGCACAAAAACAGGGTCACCCGACAATTTTTCTTCGTTACAGCAAGTTCAGCACGGGGGCGTGCTCAGCCAACACGCCCCGTGCTCAACCATCTGCAGAAAATTGCCCAGTTCAGGTACCTGGACACGGGGTGTGCTCACTGAACACGCCCCCGTGTCCAGCCTTCTCTTACTTTGTTTTACTTTCTGTTACTGGCAATCTGAACACGGGGCCGTGCTCGGACACCACAGGGCCGTGTCCAGACGCCCAGTAACATAATTTTTTGCTTTTTCACATCTTTTTACACATTCAATCAACCTAAAAACTTATTTTTGGGACACATTGAGGACAATGTGTAATTTAAGTGTGGGGGGGGGGGGATGCTAAAACCTTGAATTTTGCAACTCCTAATTACAAGCCTTACACAAAACTCTATTGGAACCGCTAGACACCCCAAATTCTTTCAAAAAATTTCTTTTTTTTACTTGTCTAGGTTTAATTCGGGAATTTCAAGTTCTAAAAATGTTATATTTTTACAAATTTACAACCGATAGCGTCGTGATAAAAAGAAACAACCTAAGAAAATTATGAAACAGCATGACAAATCTAGTTAAAATTTGATTATATATACTTGATCCATAAAACCCATTCCCACAAAAAGTGAGTTTTGAGCTTTTATTGAGCATATAAATACACATCTTTAAACTAAATGCTCATTTTTCGTTTCTTGTGTGAATAGCCGCTTGGTTCTTACAACTCTAGAACTTGCCATGACGATACATTCCCGGTCCTTACCTACTTAAACCCGAGTAAGTAAATGATGGAGGCATTAGGACTAACCCTTTTTTATTTCTACACCATTATTTTTCTTTTTTTTACCACCTACCCAAAATACCCCTAGTTAACCCCTTTGAGCCTAAAACTTTTCATTTCATAACCCAAAACAAACACCATTTTACCCACCAAAACCCTTTTTCATTTTAAACCCTTTATTTTAGTAACAAGGCTCGGTTTTTCTTATGACTTCTTTATAAAAAAAAATGATGATGATGAAGCCAAAAGAAATAAACAAACAAGTTTATCAAAAAGAACTTGGTTTGAAGAATTGCTTCATCAAAATAAAAAGTTACAAAAATAAAAAAGTCTTACGAAAACCGATGCTTTTTACGCCTTTCGCCCTTTTCTACTAACCACTAACCCAACCACCTACCTTTAACCCAAGCCTAACCCTTCCCCCCAAAGTCCTCTTGATAACAAAGGTGTATAGTTAAAAGGAGGAGGATTGATTGCTTGGCAAACTTATGGTAGAAGTAAGTTCCATGCCGCTCTCGAGAGTTTTCACAAAAATACACATTCGGCCGAGTGTTGAGTGATCCCCCGTGAGGTATGTGAACTTGTATATAAATGGAATTTTAAAGAGGCATGTTATGCCCTAATAAGTAATTTATCTTATTTAATGTTTTAAATAAATCATAATGAATAGGATTGTAAATAAATAAAAATAAAACTTAATAAAGAATCTTGGAAATCCCAACACTCTATGACAAGCCCAAAACCTTCTCTTCTACCCGTTCCATTTGGGAGTGTAAAGCCACAAAATAAGGAGTTTTGCTTGAGGATAAGCAAAGATTCAAGTGTGGGGGTATTTGATGTGTGCAAAATGCAACATATAAATTACATCAAAAGTGGCATAAAACTAACCCTTTTTAGTACTAATGCTGGAAAAAGTGTGTTTTTGTCTTCCTTTTGTATTTTCAGGATTAAATGAGCTCAAATTAACAAAAAAAGCAAAAAGGCAGCTAAATCTAACATAAATACAAGAAAAGGGATAAACGTGGTATGCCCGACCCCTCGACAGCATCTCCACAAGCAAAAACAAGAGAACAGAAGGCTGAACACGCCCCGTGCTTACTGAGCACAGGGGCGTGCCCAAGTGTTTGCAGAAAAGACAAAGTTGTAGAAGCTTCTATCACCCACCACAGGGGCATGCCCAGCGGACACGGGGCCGTGGTCAACTCTAAGATTCGCAGAATCTAGGAAAATCTTGATAGTACAGATACACTTCTGCACACGGGGTCGTGCCTAGCGGACACGGGGGCGTGGTCAACTAATACAGACAAACTGCAATTAATGAAGAAAGAGAGAAGGGTGGACACGGGGCCGTGTCCGGGCTTCTGTGCAGGCTATAAATATGGGTGCTTGGCTCATTTGCAAACCATCCCTTGGCAAACCACCTCTCTCACACTACACCCACCCTCCACCACCATCACAACCCACATCCCCCACCATCATCCATCATCCATCATAGAATGTGTGTAGTAGTCTCGGGATCCAAGATTGATCGTAAGAGTTCTTGACAATCAAATGCCATGTTTGCCTAAGTCTCTTACATCACTTGGTGAAGACAAGTGTCTAGTGTAATACGTTTTATTTTTAATCTTTTCGAACTTTTTATTTGGTTATGTATTAATGTCTTTAACAACTAGTTTCTTATGTTGAAGGTGAGTCTTCCTTATCGTTTGTCCGTGGTGTCTTGGCATTATTTTACTGTCTATATAAAATAAAAGATTTTCACCATTCATATCTCCACGGTCTATATGGAGGTATGTTGGCTACCTGGTCGGGGGTTAAGGGAACGGTTTGGTAAGAGTCTTGCCTTGTTCAGTGTATAGATCCTGCAAGCACCTGGGTCAACTTTAGTAGGACCTCCTTCAATACCCACTGGTATTGGATGGCGGGGGTCCGAACTCCTTGATCCCCTCATATGTAACCTACTATTAATACTTTAACCCGGCTATTTAGGACTGTATCCCTGCTGATTCAGACTACTTAGCCGAGGGTAACGTCACCTCCAGAAGAGGGGCCTACCACAATATGCATTAATAACTTAATTAATTATCTTTCAATAATCCAACCCTTTAGGATTGTATCCATGCTGACTCAAACTACTGGGTTGAGGGTAACGTCACCTTCAGAAGAGGGGCCTACTCCTACTGGTATGTTGGGGTTTTGTATACAAAATGTGAAACACGTTACCATTGGACAATGAGATAGCCAATGAGTGATATGACCCACCAGTCAGGATTGACAGTACTGAATGAGTAATTGTGTAGATATAAACATTGTAATCGCTCTCAATACTATGAAATGATAAAACCTGTTTTGATTAAATTGGGATTTACTCACCAGTATTTCCCACTGACAAATATTTTGAAAACGCGTTTCAGGTAACAAAATATGAAAGCCAAATAGAAGCCAAGTAGACAGCACTGAAGGCTTGGAAAATGTGGCTATAAAAGTTACCTAAATAAAGAAGATGTTTTAATTCAATAAAATAGGTTTTATCCCTATAAACATGTTTGTATTAGAAACTTGGGTTTTACCCGTGTGTTTATTATTTTAAAAATGTGGTATTTTACTCTGATAAAATATTTCCTAACTACGGTTCTGATGTAAATTCTGTTGCCAAAATGATAAACACCGATACCACTGAATCTGAGCTCGCGGCCGCCCGTTCCCAGGATATAGGGGCCGGAGGTTGCGACAGAGAGTGGTATCAGAGCAATAGCCACTGATTTCAGCCACAGAAGTGTTCTGCTGACAATGAAATTGTCAATTCTGTTAGGAAATAATTTATGTGAATACATGCATACCTGTGTATTATTATTTTGTTATTTGACAATCTGTTAGTTTACAGTATGAGTGATCAAGGACCATCGAACGCCTATCGTCAATTGTCTAGTTCTCTTATAGATGAAGGAACTTCTTCCCAGCCTACCCCTTCGGGGTATTCAGCTGACACAGAGGAAGGGATCTTTATATTCAAAGTGCAATCCGAGGAGCCATTCCCTACCAAAAAGAGAGGATGGTTCAGTCAGGGAGCTCACGAGCGTAGGAAAAGAATGAGAAAGTTATAGCAACAGCAAGCTTTAGCAGCAGCGAATAGGGAGATGAACACCCAGAATCAAGATATACTCAATAGGAGACTAGCCAACTTTCATATCTTAGCTACCACTGTTGCAGACCCGAATTTAGAACAAATCATTGCACCACTACCACTACCGTTGTTCCCAACACAACCCATGGAAATAGAACAAAACCCAGGAGACCAGATTCCATTACCTACTTTTAACCCAAATGAAATCCCTAGAGTCTTAGCACCCCATCCTCCAAATTATGACCCATGGTTTGACGACCACAGGGATTACCCAGAATTCCAACCATAAGAGGAACTCATACCAAACCAAGTAGCACCTTATCAAAATCTTGACCCTCTAGATCCTTACGGGGATAATGGCCAGTATATTCGAGAGATCCTAGAGAACCCATACACATACGAAGAATCAATGCCACAGTATATAGACCCGATAACAGCACCACCCATGAGCACCGAGAATGTGCAAGAACTTCGCACCTTTGGTGAGGAGTTGTTAGATGAAAGTGAAAATATAAGGCAAATAGGATAGAGGCTCGTTTGGAAATACGACGAGCGTAATATGCAATATTGGACGGACCCCCACTAATAATAATAATATATATATGTGTGTGTGTGTAACTTGAAAAAAAATCAACTAAACTAGATAATGCTATAGCTACTAATGCATACTAGTATTGTACTTTAAATTTTAGTTACAGTTTGTAATAGATGCATAATATATAAAATAGAGTAAATGTCGCAATGCACGGCGATTTTGATCAATGTGTTGATTGTTTGATTATTCGCATTAAATATTGCTCTGAGATATTAATACTTGGTAATTGTTTGTAAATCCAGATGGCCAACGAAGCAAATCAGGAAAACCAGAATAATGATAATCGAATAAATAACAGTGCCATTCGACTCATAGCAACCCAAGGAATTAGGGATGCTATGCCATATATCATCCAAAACGTTAGAGAATACAGAACCCAGTCACAGCGTGAACAATGGACCGTTACTTCAATTGCCTATTCCAAAAAGAAGAAGAACCATGTCTTATGGTTGTTCTTACAAAGAATTCTGGTCCTGCAAACCTATAGAATTCTTGGGCAATGAAGGAGCCATTGCAGCTCTACGCTGGATAGAAAAGACTGAGGCAGTCTTAAAAATAAGTAAGTGTGCAGAGGAAGACAAAATCATGTTTGCTTCCAATCTGTTTAAGAATGATGCTTTAGAATGGTGGAACACTATTCTCCAGTCTAGGGGAAGTGACAAAGTCTATAATATGGAATGGACTGAGTTAAAGACTTTGGTTGAAAGGAAGTTATGTCCACCTAATGAAAAAGAACAGATCGCTAATAAGTTCTTAAATCTTAGAATGATAGGAATAGACTGTAAGGGTTACACTACTATATTCTTCGAATATGATAGAATAGTGCCAACCCTAGCCTCACCAGAACTAGTATTAATCTCCCGTTACATATGGGGATTAATCAGTGAGATTAGACATGTATCAAGGCAGCTAGACCACAAACTATAGAAGAAGCTGTAGAACTAGCAAATACCTTGACTGATTAACTAGTACGTACACAAGAAGAAAACCAGAGGAAGAACCTAGCTCAAAAGCTTACCCAAGAAATTCGCTACGGTAATTCCAACCGTGGGAAAAATGTAGGTTCTACTTAGTATTGCAAAAGAGAGAGTTCTAAAAGATGCTCCATATACTGCAATTTCTACAAAATATCTGGACATAAGGAAGAAGACTGCAGGAAGAACCTAACAATAAGATGTGCTACAATTATGGAGAAATTGGACATATCAAGCCGAACTGTCCGAAACTAGCTCTAGCCATGAACAACAAGACTGCTAAGAATGCTAGGGCACTTATTCTGACAGCCGAAGAAGCAAAGATGATTCCAGACGAGATTGCCGATACGTTTTTAGTTAATGATGTTTTTGCTAAAGTATTATTTGACTCTAGTGCGAACCAAAGTTTTATTAATAATTCATTTTGCAAAATTCTCAACCAACCATTAATTAAACTCCAACAAGAGTGTCTAGTAGAGACAGCAAATGGGGAAACCATTAAGATTTCTGAAATCTTGCAGGGAGCAAGAATAGAAATTTTAAACCAAAATTTTATTGCAAATCTTTACCCAATGAATCTGGCTGGATTTGATGTTGTATTAGGAATAGCTTGGTTAGTAGCCAATAAACCCCGTATTCTATGTGATCAAAAGTTAATACAATTAAGTTCACCAAGAGGTGAAAAGATCACAATCAAAGGAAATAAACTGTCTCGATCCGTGAAATTCATCTCTGTGATGAAAACTGCAAGTTGTGCAAGGAAAGAATCACTAGTGCATATGATTTCCATAATCATTAACACTAAAAGAAAAGAATTGAAAGATATTCCCGTAGTATCTCAATTCTCAGATGTATGTCCAGAAGAACTACCAGGAACCGCACCAAGTTCCAAAGCACCTTACCATTTGGCGCCAGCAGAGATGCAAGAATTGAAGAAATAGTTAGACGAACTTTGGAGAAAGGATTCATACAGCCAAGTTCATCGCCGTGGGGAGCACCAATTTTGTTTGTTAAGAAGAAAGACGGGTCAATGCGTATGTGCATTGATTAACGAGAGTTGAATAAGGTCACGATTAAAAATCGGTACCCATTACTGAGAATCGATGATCTGTTTGATCAATTGCAAGGAGCTCGATTCTTTTCTAAGATTGATTTACGCTCAGGATATCATCAATTAAAGGTACAAGAAGAGGACATTCCTAAGACCGCTTTCAGAACAAGGTATGACCATTATGAATTTACTGTCATGCCATTTGGTTTAACCAATGCCCCAGCCGCATTTATGGACATGATGAACTGAATATGTAAGCCATATTTGGATAAATTCATAATTGTCTTTATAGATGATATTCTCATTTACTCTAAGAGTAAAGAGGAACATGCAGCGCATCTGCATGCACTCCTAAATTTGCTGAGAAAACAAAAGCTTTATGCTAAATTTTCGAAATGCGAATTTTGGTTAGAAGAAGTGCAATTTCTTGGACATTTAGTTAATCATGAAGGGATTCATGTGGATTCCACAAAGATTGAGGGGATTACTAAATGGAAAGTTCCTGAATCACCAACGGAGGTTAGAAGTTTTGTAGGACTAGCCGGTTATTATAGAAGGTTTATCCGAGATTTCTCTAGAATAGCCATTCCCTTAATGAAACTAACCTGTAAATCTGTTAAGTTTGAATGGGGACTAAAACAGGAAGAAACCTTTAGAATTCTTAAGCAAAGGTTAACCAACACACCCATATTAGCGTTACCAAAAGGAACTAAAGACTTTGAAGTCTATTATGATGCTTCTAAGTTAGGTTATGGATGTGTGTTGATGCAACGTCAAAAGGTTATAGCCTATGCATCTAGACAACTTAAGAATCATGAAGAAAATTACTCAACCCATGATTTAGAATTAGGAGCCATAATTTTTGCCCTTAAGATTTGGAGACACTATTTATATGGAAATAAATTTGTTGTCTTCACTGATCATAAGAGTTTAAGGTACATTTTTCGGCAAAAAGAGGTGAATATGAGGCAAAGACGTTGGATAGAATTTCTTAGTGATTATGATTTTAATATCTAGTATCATGCAGGAAAAGCTAATGTAGTAGCTGATGCTTTAAGTCGAAAGTATCATGAAAAACCAAGGAAATTACGTTCACTTAAATTAAATATGCAGATAAATTTAAATGAGCAAATTAGAGCCGTACAAGAATCAGTAATCAAGGACGCTACTGAAAATTGAAAGGAATGATTAAGGAATTAGAACAAGGAACAGATGGAATTTGGAGATTCCATAAGAAAAGTATGTGGATACCTAAACTATGAAATCTACGCCACCGAATATTAGAAGATGCCCATAAATCTAAGTATATGATACATCCTGGAAGTGATAAGATGTATCAAGACTTAAGAAAGAATTTTTGGTGGATAGGAATGAAAAAGGATCTAGCAGCTTATGTTGCCAAATGTCTAACATGTTCACAGGTTAAAGCTGAACATCAGAAACCCTCAGGTTTATTGCAGCCATTGGAAATGCTTGTAATGAAATGGGAATTGATAACAATGGACTTTGTTACCAAATTACCCAAGACACGAAAAGGTAATGATACAATCTGGGTGATTGTAGATAGATTAACCAAGTCTGCTCATTTCTTACCAATGAAGGAAACCTTTAGTATGGAACAATTAGCCAAGTTATATGTGAATGAAATAGTTTCATTACATGGAATTCCTTTATCTATTGTTTCTGATAGAGATAGCCGTTTTACTTCTCATTTTTGGACAAGTTTTCAAAAAGCAATGGGAACCAAGCTAAATCTAAGCACCGCTTATCATCCTCAAACGGATGGACAAAGCGAAAGGACGATTCAGACAATGGAAGATATGCTTAGAGCCTGTGTAATTGATTTCGGAGGAAATTGTGACAATTATCTACCATTAATAGAATTTTCTTACAATAACAGCTATCATACCAGTATTAGTGATGCACCTTTCGAAGCACTTTATGGATGAAAGCGCCGAACTCTAGTCTGCTGGGCAGAAATTGGAGAAAAACAATTATCTAGACCAGAGATAGTATAGGAAACAACAGACAAGATTATTCAAGTCAAGGAAAGACTAAAAGCAGCACGCGATCGTCAAAAGAGCTATGCTGATAACAGGCGAAAGCCATTGGAGTTTCAAGTAGGAGATAAGGTATTATTAAAAGTTTCTCCTTGGAAAGGAGTGGTGAGACTCATAAAAAGGGGAAAGCTAAGTCCCAGATATGTTGGACCTTTTGAGATTATTAGAAGAATAGGACCAATAGCTTATTAGCTACAACTGCTAGAGGAAATGGCAGGAATACATGAAGTATTCCATGTATATAATCTCAAAAAGTGCTTACTGCTTAGCAGATGAATTATTAGTGGTACCTCTTAAGGACATAGAGGTAAATGAAAAGCTTAAGTTCGTAGAAAAGCCTCTACAAATTGAAGACAGGAAAGTCAAGAATCTCAAACACAAGAGAATAGTTCTGGCAAAATGAAATGGGATTCCAAGAGAGGACCAGAATACACTAGGGAGCTTGAATCAGAGATGCAGAGAAAATATCCACACCTGTTCCTGTAGACCTTGAGGACGAGTTCTAAAACAAGGTGGGGAGGATATAACAACCCTCCTAAAATATATCTGACACTCCTAAATCTATCCTAAAAATATTTAGAACATCCCCGTATACGAGATTTGGCCTTAAATACTTTAATTTAACAAAAATAAAATAAAAACAAGAAATTAAGGGCGCTCGCGGGCCGCGAGGCCTTTAGCTAGCTCCGTCGCGGGCCGCGACAGCTAGGCCACCAGGCGAGCCCTATGACTGGTCCAAGCTAGGCCCTACACACTATACGTCGCGGGCCGTGAAGACCAAGCTAGGCCCTACACACTATACGTCGCGGGCCGTGAAGACCCTTGTGGTCGCTTTCGCGGGGCGCGAGAAACCCTTGAATCAACCCTATAAATTGAGACGATCGGCCTTCAGTTTCCGACGTTCAAAACTAAAAATTCTCTCTCAATTCTGAAGTATAGAATTTATACTCGGGCATTATACCCCCTAATTAGCGAAGCTCTGCCTCGTTATAAGTATTTTAACCTCCGGTTACGTATTAGATACGCTGCCCGATTGATCTAGTGCTCCGTAACGGCTGTCGAGGCTCTGCCCGACGTAGTCGTTGGAGTTTCTGTCTCGGGGAGGGTATAACTAATGTAAATTGGGTTATTATACTAACGCGCGTGCATTGTTTAATTAATAGATTATAACCAGGAAATCACAAAGGAAAAACCTAAAGTAGCAATGTGAGTAATCTCCTTTTTGTGTAAATCTTTTTGCAAACAGTTTTTACAAAACCTTAAATACTTTATAATAATTAGCAGTGATTGAGTCTATGTAATTCTTCAATTACTGCTGGTATGTTGGGGTTTTGTATACAAAATGTGAAACACGTTACCATTGGACAATGAGATAGCCAATGAGTGATATGACCCACCAGTCAGGATTGACAGTACTGAATGAGTAATTGTGTAGATATAAACATTGTAATCGCTCTCAATACTATGAAATGATAAAACCTGTTTTGATTAAATTGGGATTTACTCACCAGTATTTCCCACTAACAAATATTTTGAAAACGTGTTTCAGGTAACAAAATGTGAAAGCCAAATAGAAGCCAACTAGACAGCACTGAAGGCTTGGAAAATGTAGCTATAAAAGTTACCTAAATAAAAAAGATGTTTTAATTTAATAAAATAGGGTTTATCTCTATAAACATGTTTGTAATAGAAACTTGGGTTTTACCAATGTGTTTATTATTATAAAAATGTGGTATTTTACTCTGATAAAATATATCCTAACTACGGTCTTGATGTAAATTCCATTGCCAAAATGATAAACACCGATACCACTGAATCTGAGCTCGCGGCCGCCCATTCCCAGGAGATAGGGGCCGGGGGTTGCGACACGCAATATTGTGGAATGACCTCTTATTGTTAACGAAATCCTTTCATGGTTAAGAACAAATTTCTAAAGCACTTCTCCTTAAAATCGATATAGAAAAGGCCTTTGACAATCTAAATTGGGGGTTTCTTGACTCTGTCCTAATGCAAATGAGGAAACGGGTCATGGGAATATTGTCTTCAGCTAGGGCTTCTGTCTTAGTCAACGGTTCGCCCACTTGGGAGTTTCAGTTCAGAAATGGTATCCGTCAAGGGGACCCTCTATCACCTTTTGTGTTTGTACTGGCAATGGAAGCAGTCTCTGTTATGATTAATAAAGCGGTAAACGTGGGCTTAATCCAAGGTATTCAGCTTCCTCATGAGGGACCTTGCTTATCACATCTGTTATACGCTGATGACGCATTATTGATAGTCCAATGGTCACCATCCAGCCTTCTCAACATCATTAGACTATTCCGTTGCTTCCATCTTGCATCGGGTTTAAGGATCAACTTTTATAAATCGAGTTTGTATGGATGTGGAGTTGTTCGGGATGAGCTCGACTCTATGGCATAATCATTAGGCTGCAAATCAGGTACCTTCCCTATGCAGTACCTGGGTCTAAATGTGGGAGGCAATATGAACAGATTTAACGGTTGGAAGCCTGTCATTGATACTTTTGAGGCTCGTCTAGCTTTTTGGAAAGCATCTAAATTATCCATGGGAGGTAGAGTCACCCTGATTAAGGCGGTTCTGGATAGGCTTCCTACAAACTACTTCTCATTGTACAAAGCACCAAAGAAAATTATTAAAAAATTGGAGTCCATAAGAAGAAGCTTTTTCTAGGGTAGAAGTGTTGAAAACAAGAAAATCAACTGGGTCACCTGGAAACATGTGACTACCCCTGTTGAGCACGGTGGGCTAGGACTTGGATGCCTTAAAAACACAAATTTGGCTTTGCTTTCTAAGTGGTGGTGGAAGACGAAAAAGGAGTGTAATCATCTCTGGTTTCGTGTCATATCCTCAATCCATTTTACTCAAAAAGGTTGGAATTTTGTTCATTATAAGTCAACTATATCTGGAACTTGGGCAGCAATTGCTAAGCTTGAATTGGAATATAAAGAGTTGAGGGTTCCCTTTTCTTCTTGGATAAAAGGCGTATTAGATAATGTCAAAACGATTCATTTCTGGATCGACACGTGGATCAGTCGGGCCCCTTTAAAAGATCTTTTCCCTAACTTATTTTGGTTGGAGGTAGTTAAAGACTGTTGTGTTGCAGATTGTTATATGCTTCAGAATGATGTAGTCTCCTGGAAATGGCGCTGGATACATGAACCGGATGAGGGTTACGAACCAAGTGAATTGGTGGACTGTTTGGTTCTTTTGAGTCAAACACATCCATCTGGACGCAATGATAAATGGGTTTGGGCGAAGGACGGGGATGGAGAGTTCTCACTCAAATCAGTTAAACGGGCCCTAAACACCTCTATTCATTCTAGAGAATTTTGTTTGGATTGGAATAAATGGGTGCCTTCCAAAGTTAATATATTTGCCTGGCGTGCTGAAATGGAACGTCTTGCTACATCCATGGCTTTATCTAAAAGTAACATTCCCTTCTCTCGAATGTAAACTATGTAGCGAAGGGGATGAAACCATGGAACATCTTCTTACGACTTGCTATGTAGCCACTCATCTGGCAATGGGTTGGTGTCTGGTGTAATATCCCTTACATTATGGCTTTCTCGATTCGCGACCTAATGGAGTACCACATGTATGCAAATCTCAGCAAAGATAAAAACAAGGTGGTGCAGGCTGTAATTCTTACAGCTTGCTGGGGAATTTGGAGGGCCAGGAACGATCTTATTTTCTCTGCTAAACCATTGCGAATGGAGCGATTGATAGATCATGGTCTTTTCTTTGGGTTAAGAACAGGTCAAACTTAAAGGAGTTAGACTGGGAGAAGTGGTGCAAACAAAGCTTTCTGTAATCGTATTTTGTTTTTATCACTGAATTTCAGTGTCTGTATTCGGGTCCGTTGCTAGCTACTTGCTAGTGCCGGCTGGTCCTTAATCTTATTAATAAGAGTTGATTTTGCAATTCAAAAAAAAAAAAAAATTCCACCCAAAAATAAATAAAAACAACAAGGAGCTGAATACACAAGAAATCTACCAGGATAACATACAAAACACGAGAAAATGCACCAATAAACAACAAAAGAGACTAAACCATATATTTCACGCCGAGAAAAAATACATAAAACCCCCAAAACAGATCACGGTGGATAGGTTGGAGAGAAAGTAAATTTCGGACGGGAGGGAACAATGCATGGAGCCTACCCATCCTTTGGACCTTTTTGTTGTTGGTGGTGAGACCGAACGTTGTGGTTACACACATGAATTTTGGATTTATCAATTCCAGTTGACTCAAAGGACCCTTTTGAGTTTGGCAACTCCATCACATCACCAGGCTTGACGAATTCATCAAGTTGTTTTTCCACCCTATGACCCGGAAACTTCTTTTACTAATATGAGGTTAAACACTGAGTTAAGAGGTAATATAGGATCCGAAGGAGAGGGATAAATACACGGGTTACCATAGTGGGTCGGGTTATGTAGTTGGTTGGATATGCCCAAAAGATCATCAAGACCTAGGGTGAAAATTACGAGCTGAACCTAAGCTCGAGTAGGCTTGAGATGGAGCTTGTTTAACTTTTAAAAGCTTGAGCTTGAGCTCGTCTCATATATTATTTATTAATTAATATATATTAATTATAACTATTATTTTATATATAATATAGGGGAAGGATCCACTAAAAAGTAGATTTTGCCTAAGAAGGATTGTGATGATACCATGTGGCATTCCATATAAGTAGGAAGGAATGACATTTTAATCCTTATAAATAGGAGTGTGAAAATGACAAGTGTTACCTCTTTTGTTTTCTAAAAAATACAACAAAAAAATCAAGTACAAAAAATTTAGCACAAAAAATCCAGTACAAAAAAAATATAGCACAAAAAATGCAGTACAAAAAATGTAGCAAAAAATTATAGTACAAAAAAATATAGTACGAAAAAATTAAGCAAAAAAAAATATAGTACAAAAAATCCAACAAAAAAATTGAGAAAAAAATTTTAAGACAAAAAAATTCAGCACAAATAATTAAACACAAAAATATAGTACAAAAATCCAGAAAAAAAATGTTATATACATAGAAATACAATACATTTTTGTGGGTTTTTTTAGTTGTCATATTCTATATAGAAATATGGTACTCAAATTAAAGATGAATGACAAGAAATAACAACAATCTTTACCCATGATGTAGAAGGATAATTTCCATATTTTGATATAACGCCCCATAAAGCCCTTCTCTTACGCATTTCACCATGTGTCGTATAACGCCCTCAAATGGACTTTATGACTACACATGGTCTAAGGGGCATGAAATTTATCAATAAATTTAAAGAGAGAATACAAAAATGTCTGTTCCATTATTGGTGATAACTACACCTGCTAATACTACACTGGCTATTTAATTCTACAATCAAAATTATATTTTGTAAATATTAAAATATCTAGTCGAAAACCGCATTTCATTTGGTTTAGAAATCTATTATATATAATAAATGAAAGTTATTTGGGTCACGTGTCAGTAGATGAGGGCTACCTTTTTTCTCTTTTCCCGCCCAACAGTACCACGCCATTCTTTTATCTATCTCATCTCTCATTTAGGGCTTCCCCCACTTTCTCTCTCGCTCTGCTCTATTCCGATCTTAACAGATGTTCATATCAACGCTCCGAATCAAGGTTAGATTATCAATAACTTCCATTCTATAAGTGTCAATCTTTGTTTTCATTGTTCACTCATTCGATCTTCATGCATCTTTACCTATGGTTGTGTTTCGGCTAAGGTTCCGGTGGGAATTTGATGACGAAGATGATCAGAGGTTGTCGGCTCTGCGGCCTGCAGTTCTCTTGGTTAATTTTTGGTCAGGTTTGCTGTTCAATTTTGATGTTCACTTATCTAATTTTCATTTTATTTTTAGACTTTTATATGATTTTGAGGTCGATTGAATGGTTAGGCTGTAATGGATTTGAGGTTTAGGGTTAGTTATAAATATATTTTTTCATTTTTCCATCTTGAGTTTTAGGTTAGGGTTTGTTTTATTTTTGGGCTTCTATATGATTTTGAGGTCGATTGTTTGGTGACTTTCTATTGTTGTTTGCTGTTGTTTGTTAATTAGGCTGCTGACATCACCGACCGACTCCAACGACATCGAAAGGTTGTAGGACTATGACGACCAACTCAAAGATTCGAACGACAAATATCAGGTGTTTGGTTTCATTTTATCTATGTTTTACTTATTTTCATATTATGAAATTTGTGAAATAAGGTAAAAATGTCCATTCTAATTACCTGAAGATTGCCTATGATATCCTTTTAATTTTAATCGCCCAACAAGTTTATTGGTTTGTTTCTTTGTCATTTGATTATTTGTTAGATGTACACTTTCTACAGAATGTAGTTTAGAGCTGCACATAAATCTGACCAGTTATGGTTTCGGCAAGTATCAGATGGTTGGATGGTTGAATTAGTTTTATTTTGGGTATTTTTGGATGATTTCTTCCATTTCTTTAAATAGTTCATGATTGAAGATGCAGTTGAAGGTATCTTTTGAGTGAAATGACTGTTGATTTATCAGAAGATGTAGTTGAAGGTATCTTTTGAGTGAAATGAATGTTGATTTATCAGAAGATGCAGTTGAAAGTATCTTTTGAGTGAAATGAATGTTGATTTATCAGAAGATGCAGTTGAAGGTATCTTAAATAAGGTAATAATTGCATTACATCCCTGTTGAAAAACAGAATCGATAAATTTAGGGAAAATGAGGTTGAAAGATGATAAGCCAACAGTGGAGGATCTCATTCTACAGCTTCGATAAATTCAGGGGTATTCTCAAATAATGCTTCCTAGATGCTTCCAAAGAAGCAGCAGTTTGGACATTTGTCGGTCTTCAAACATCTACTATCTATTATCTATTATATATAATAAATGAAAGTTGATTGGTCCACATGGCCCAAATAACTTTCATTTATTATATATAATAGATAATAGATGTTTGAAGACCGACAAATGTCCAAAGTGCTGCTTCTTTGGAAGCATCCAGGAACCATTATTTGAGAATACCCCTTAATTTATCGAACCTGTAGAATGAGATCCTCCACTGTTGGCTTATCATCTTTCAATCCCATTTTCCCTAAATTTATCGATTTTGTTTTTCAACAGGAATGTAATGCAATGATTCCTCTCAATTAAATAGATCGACACTTGCTTCCTCTCAAAGGGTTATGGAGTGGTTATAATAGCTGATCATGCTAAGGACTGTTATAACTAACCATTGCTCCTTATAAAGACTGATGGACTTAAAGACTGATGAGGCCTATCCACTGCTGAAGACAAAGCCCTGTTAAAGACAAGCACTTATGTACCTAAAGTCTGATCAACCAAAGGAAAACCACTGGTCAGTAACAGCAGTGGTTCAGCATCTACAGCGGATTCAACTTTAGTATTTATGTATCAGTGTTTCTTATGTAACAGTGTTTAGTGTATCAGTGTTTAGATTTTCTTACAGGTTCGATGATGGTTGTTAGATTTATGAAAATGTCTAACAATTTTGGATTAGGTATTTTCATTCATAGTTTTATGATACTTCAGTGTTTATGATGAAAATTATGTTGGTTCCATGATTGACTATTCCCCATGTTGATTTGCTTAATTTTATGTTATGTATATACAATCTCTCAAGACAAACCATAGAAAAACCCAAAGGTGAACCACTTGTACACCCATTCATTATTTTATTTTTTTTTATTATAAACACGCACTTTTCAAAAACCAAAATGCATAATTATCAAAAACTTAGTTAATGTACTAAGTTGTACATCATTATAGTGTTTTAATATAACCAACTAGCTAGTTTAAAACATTCAGCATTTAGTAGTGTTTACATGACAAACATTGTTTAAGACATAATTAGATTAGTGCGAAAGCTTCAAAACTTGTGTTCGGTTCTTGATTTTCTTGCTTGATCGGCATCCGGAACTAAATGAGCATCACCTAATGTCAAAACCATGTCCAAAGTTAGTTTTGACCATGTTATTTCATAAATAAACAAGTTCTGAAAATCGAACAATCGAAAAGAAAATAAAATTTCAAATTTGAGTCTGTCGCGCCACACGACAGACCCCTTTCAATCCTTCGCGTGCCGTGAGAGCCCTCGCGTGTCGCGCCAGTGTTAATGGTTCCTGTCGCATGCCGCAGGGGAGCCGGTTTTCCAGCAGGTGCAGGTTGGAGACCTGCATTTCCTGCCCAGCTCCGTTTTTCACAAAACGAACTTCAAATGCTCATAACTTCTGATCCAAAGATCCGTTTTAAGTGATTCTTTATCATACGCGTCTGTAATTTAATTACCGACACGTCTATTACATTTATTTTACCAAATTTTAAGTTTACGGACAGAACATATAAAATCACTATTTTGCTCATTTAACCCACATAGTTTGCACCAATTCTACTATCTATGTTAATGTAACCTCATGGCGCATTTACCCAACATCCGGGGCTTACGATCACCGGCGTTTCATTACCAATTCTATGGTTTCACGCTCTTGTGATCCATCATCGCCAAACGCTATCCAAAACACATTTTTACTACTTACTTAGACCATTATTCAACCCGTTTGGCTCATTTATGTAATCCACCATTTCTAATGACTACCAATCGCTTTCTAATATATTTTAACTCATTCAATCAAGTAGTGAACATTATTACTTCAACTAATACAATTTTTATTCTAAAACACAACTATGAATGATTTCAATATCAAATTTACATAATGTAACGAAACAAGTTACATACCTTCAAAGCACACCCTTCAAACGCGTGTCACCACCGGCTTGTCCACTTGACATTCCAGTTTCCCTTCCTATAGAGTTCAACCGCAAACCATTTAGAACTCTTTTCTTACATATAATGCATAGTTCGCCATAATTTTATAAATATGTGTTTTAGCTCAAATTTTCAGTTTTTAAGCCTTCTTTTAGGCATTTTTTACAAACACCTTAAGGGCATAATTTGTCACAATTTATAATCATGTTCAATACTTGTTATTTAGCCAAGATTATCATCAACTAAGCATGTCCATATCAATTTTCACATTAACAACATCCGAATTTACTTCCTCGAACTCAAATTACACTAGAAAAACAATCAAAATTCTAGTGTTTAGCATGTTCCTACAAAACCCACTTATCACCTTCAATGGTGATTGTGAATTCACAAGAATTAAGCAAAATTTCAACAAGTAATTGATTAGGGTTTATCCCTAGACACTATTTCTTTCCTATTTCATCCAAGAAACTATCATGCATCATAAATTTTGAGTTTCAAGTATTGATTCCGAATTTTAATTGGAATCATTTAACGAAATTTCACATACCTTATGATCCCTTTACTAAGGAGATCACCAATCTATGTTCGGATTTCGCTTTGGAACTGATTTGTGCCTTCAATTTGTGAGATTTGTGTGAATTAGGGTTTAATGAGGGTTTCTTGGTCGCCCCCCTGTGTTTTGTACGAACCAGACACACACTTAGGTGTGTGTTTGGTGTATTATTTTGTTATTAATATTTCAAGTTTCAAACTTGACAACTTTGGTCCCCCTACAATCGTTTAATTATATTTTAAGTGGTTTAACCCACTTATAAGTCACTACAAGACTTTTTATCTAACTAGTTTATTTTAATCCTAGTTAGTTCATTTGTTTATTTATCGACATCATATTTATAATAAAAGATTTATATTTTCGGGGTGCTAAAACCCCACCCCCCTTAAAAGGGTTTCGTCCTCGAAACCGGAATACGTACCGAATAATGTTGGGTAGAGACGTCGCATCTCCTCTTCGGATTCCCATGCAGTATCCGAACCTTTTCTATGCTCCCACTTGATCTTCACTTGATCAATTCTCTTATTTCGCAAATCTTTAGCCTTCCGATCTAGAATCTCTATTGGCCTTACCGCATAGTTAAGGCTATTGTTCACTTCGATATCATCGTAGTGGATATAAGTCGTTTCCTCAACTAAGCACTTTCAAAGTTGTGACACATGAAACATGCCATGAATTCCGCTCAATTCATCCGGTAATTCAAGGCGATATGCTACCTTGCCAACCCGTTCGATGATTTTAAATGGCCCGATAAATCTTGGGCTTAGTTTCCCTCTTTTTCTGAATCTGATAACGCCCTTCCACGGAGAAACTTTTAGCATAACCATGTCGCCTACCTGAAATTCAATCGGTTTCCGTCTTTTGTCGGCATAAGACTTTTGTCTGTCTTGGGCCGCTTTTAAATGAGCTCGTACCACGTCAATTTTCTCATTAGTGGCTTGGACTACGTCTTTATGGGCCAGTTCACGCGAATCCACCTCATCCCAACACACCGGGGTTCTACATTTTCTACCATATAGCATCTCATAAGGGGCCATGCCGATATTGGCATGATAACTATTGTTATAATAAATTCTGCTAACGGCAAATACACATCCCAACTGCCCTTGAAATCGATAATACATGCCCTCAGCATATCTTCTAGTGTCTGTATCGTTCTCTCACTCTGTCCATCCGTCTGAGGATGGTATGCAGTGCTGATAAAAAGTTTCGTTCCCATCTGTTCTTGGAAATCTCGCCAGAAGTGTGAAGTAAACCGGGTATCCCTGTCTGACACGATGGATACTGGTACTCCATGGTGTGCCACTATTTCATTAGTATACACTTCCGACATCTTTTCTGACGTATAAGTCTCACGTATAGGAATAAAGTGAGCACTTTTTGTCAGTCTATCAACAACCACCCATATAGCCTCGAATCCTCGGTTTGTCCTAGGCAGTTTGGTCAACAGGTTCATGGTGATATGTTCCCATTTCCAAACTGGAATTTCCAATGGTTGCAGTTTACTGTATGGCTTTTGGTGTTCCGCCTTGACTTGTAAACAAGTCAAGCACTTCTCTACATACTTTACAACATCTCTTTTCATTCCGGGCCACCAGTAATTTTGCTTCAGGTCATTATACATCTTGGTCGCTCCTGGATGGATAGAGTAACGGCTTTTGTGTGCTTCATCAAGTTGAAGCGTTTTAACTCCACACGAGTTAGGAATCCATATTCTGCGAAACCGGGTTTTCAACCCATTGTTATTATCCGTTAAATCTTTCAACTGGCCAACGATTCTTTCTCTTTTCCAATTTTCCTCTTTTATCGCCTCGGCTTGTGCTTCTCGGATTCGTTCAAGTAAACCCGAGGTTACAACAAGATGCATCGACCGCACTCGTATTGAAACATAATCTATTTTCCTGCTCAAAGCATCCGCCACAACATTGGCCCTTCCGGGGTGGTAATGTATCTCGCAGTCATAGTTCTTTACCGTTTCCAACCATCGCCTTTGTCGCATATTTAACTCCTTCTGATCGAAGAAGTATTTTTAGCTCTTGTGATCGGTAAATATGGTGCACTTTACTCCTCATAAATAGTGCCTCCGTATTTTTAATGCAAACACCACCGCCGCCAATTCAAGACCGTATGTGGGATATTTCTTTTTGTGCACCTTTAGTTGCCTCGAGGCATAAGCTATCACCTTGCCTCGTTGCATCAACACACATCCGAGCCCCGAATGTGACACATCCGAGTAGACTACTAAATCTTCGACTCTGTCCGGCAACGTTAATACCGGGGCGTGAGTTAACTTCTCTTTTAGCATCTGGAACGCCTTTTCCTGTTCATTACCCCATATGAATCTCTCCTCCTTTCGAGTTAATTTTGTTAGCGGTGAAGCAATCTTGGAGAAATCCTGAATGAATCTCCTGTAGTATCCTGCAAGCCCCAAGAAACTTCTAATTTTCGAAGGATTCTTCGGAGGGCTCCATTTCGACACGGCTTCTATCTTTGATGGATCTACTAATATTCCATTGGCACTTATGATGTGGCCGAGGAACTGTACCTCTCGTAACCAAAAGGCACACTTCGAAAATTTCACATACAATCTCTCTTGTCTGAGTGTCTCTAACACCTCCTTTAAATGATGCGCGTGATCTGTCTCACTTTTCGAATACACTAGAATGTCATCGATAAACATGATTACCGACTTGTTTAACATTAGCTTGCAAAGCCGGTTCATGAGATCCATGAAATCCTCGGGTGCATTTTTCAATCCGAAAGACATCACGAGGAACTCATAATGTCCGTACCGCGTACGGAAGGCCGTCTTCGGTACATCCTCTTCCTTGACCTTCAGCTGATGATACCCCGATCTAAGGTTAATTTTTGAAAACCAATTCGCACCTTGTAATTGGTCGAATAAATCATCTATTCTTGGAAGTGAGTATCGATTCTTCACCGTGAGTTTGTTTAACTCCCAGTAATCTATACACATTCGCATGTTTCCATCTTTCTTTTTCACGAATAATACTGGTGCGCCCCAAGGAGACACGCTCGGCCTTATAAATCCTTTGTCGAGCAAATCTTGAATTTGTGACATTAATTCTTGTAACTCCAACGGCGCAAGTTGGTACGGCGCCTTGGCTACGGGTTTCACGCCCGGAACCAATTCGATTCCGAACTCTACTTCCCGTTCGGGCGGTATTCCCGGTAAGTCTTCCAGAAACACATCTTCGAACTCACGTACCACTGGTACGTCTCCAATCTTCGGCGGTTCTTTCCCAGGTTCATTCTCGTATATCATAAACGCTCTACATCCGTGCCACATGAGCTTGTGAGCTCTTAACATCGAACATATTACAGGATTGCCTCCTTTCTCGCCATAGATTGTAACGTGTTTTCCGCTCGGAGATGTTAACTTTATCTCTTTACGGGAACACACGACCTTTGCATGGTGTCGGGATAGCCAATCCATCCCAACAACTACTTGAAACTCTCCCATCGATATCGGGATTAGATCTATCGAGTATTCCTCATCATCGATGCTCAATTTACAGCCTTGACAAACGTCACACACTATGAAACTTTTGTTATCCCCTATTTCAACTTCTAAGGGCACAGATAATTTCGTCAATACAAATGAAGGATGTCGAATAAATCCATGTGAAATAAAGGATTTATTCACACCCGTATCAAATAATACACATGCAGGGATCGAGTTTATTGCGAATATACCTGAGACCACATCGGGTTCTGTTTTTGCTTCAGCCGCTGTTAGTTGGAAGGACCTGGCCTTCTCCTTCGGAGTTTCTGTTGGAGGTTCTTTGGTGTCTTTCTTTCCAACCAATTCCGGACATTTGGACTTCTTATGGCCCGGTTGGTAACACTTGTAACAAACTGAGACCTTTCCCGGACATAATGACGCGGTGTGCCCCGTCTTCCCGCATATGGGACACGGTTTGTCTTTGAAGCGGCACTCACCCTTGTGCCCTTTCCCGCATACCTTGCAACTCGGTGATCCACCCTTTGCATCCGTCTTCTTTACCGACTTAGTCGTTCGAGCCTTCTTTGTAGGGTTCGGGTTAACATCCACTGCCCTTTGTTCACCTCGTTCAATTTGCTTTTTGAGTTCAATCTCTCTTTCCCAAGCCGTATTTATGATCTCGGTGAGCGTCTCATACTTGGAAGGAGTCATAAACTCTCGATACTCAACACTTGACATATTATAGTAATAATATATTTTCTACTCCTCGGTAGTCACTAGGTCATCGCAGAATCTCAGCTTATCCATGAAAATGCCCGTGATTTTATCAATTGTTTCACCCTTTTGCCTTAACTGGGTGGAATTCCTCCTTGATTATGTTGATGACCGCCTTGGGACTGTGGTGTTTAAGGAATGGTACCTTAAACTCGTCCCATGTCATAACCCTTGCCGCTTCGGCTCCAAATTCCTTCTTCTTCTTGTCCCACCAATCTTTGGCTTGACCCCTCAACTGACCCGTTCCGTAAGCCACAAAATTGCTTACATCACAGTGGGTCCTTTCAAATACCCCTTCAACAACGCTTAGCCATCTTTGGCATATTATCGGGTCAACCTCCCCGTTGTAAATTGGCGGTTTACACGCCATAAACTCTTTGTATGAATAACCCTTACGTTCTCCGGATTTTTTTTCATAAGGTTGACATTGTCTTCCAACCTTTTAACCCGCTCCTCAACTGATGACAGCACTGTATTTTAAATTTTGTCTATGAAACCGGATAGACTACTCTCAATTGCCTTCCCTACTTCTTCGGCAATTACCTCTTTCATCTGTTCGGTGACCGTCGGCACCGGATCATTGTTACCCCCTTCCGTCATCTTGAAACTGAAAAGTTTATATCAATTGTTAAATATTTCATTTATAACATATACTTTATTTGCTTCGGTTTAGCTACGTTCATAACTTGCTTTGACCATTCTCGTTTAGTGCACTTTCCAGGTTTGAGTGTGTTAACACGCTCTTCCCGTGCACATTAATTCACATCCCTTTTTCTCACATATGATAAGATTTACTAAAATAACTAATTCTTACCGGATGATTGATCAAGCTTGAACCGTACACACTTTGTTGACAACCTTGAGCTCTGATTACCAGCTTGTAACACCCATTCATTATTATATTTTTTAGTATAAACACGCACTTTTCAAAAACCAAAATGCATAATTATCAAAAACTTAGTTAATAAACTAAGTTGTACATCATTATAGTGTTTTAATATAAACAACTAGCTAGTTTAAAACATTCAGCATTTAGTAGTGTTTAGATGACAAACATTGTTTAAGACATAATTAGATTAGTGCGGAGGCTTCAAAACTTGTGTTCGGTTCTTGATTTTCTTGCTTGATCGGCATCCGGAACTAAACGGGCATCACCTAATGTCAAAACCACGTCCAAAGTTAGTTTTGACCATGTTATTTCATAAATAAACAAGTTCTGAAAATTGAACAATCGAAAAGAAATTAAAATTTCAAATTTGAGTCTGTCGCGCCACGTGACAGACCCCTATCAATCCTTTGCGTGCTGAGAGAGCCCTCGCGTGTCGCGCCAGTGTCAATGGTTCCTGTCGCGTGCCGCGGGGAAGCCTTTTTTCCAGCAGGTGCAGGTTTGAGACCCGCATTTCCTGCCCAGCTCCGGTTTCCACAAAACGAACTTCAAATGCTCATAACTTTTGATCTAAAGGTCCGTTTTAAGTTATTCTTTTTCCTACGCGTCTGTAATTTAATTACCGACTATTACATTTATTTTACCAAAATTTAAGTTTACGGACAGAACATCTAAAATCACTATTTTGCTCATTCAACCCACATAGTTTGCACCAATTCTACTATCTATGTTAATGTAACCTCACGGCGCATTTACCCAACATCCGGGGCTTACGATCACCGGCGTTTCATTACCAATTCTATGGTTTCACGCTCTTGTGGTCCATCATTGCCAAACGCTATCCAAAACACATTTTTACTACTTACTTAGACCATTATTCGACCCGTTTGGCTCATTTATGGAATCCACCATTTCTAATGACTACCAAACGCTTTCTAATCTATTTTAACTCATTCAATCAAGTAGTGAACATTATCACTTCAACTAATATAATTTTTATTCTAAAACACAACTATGAATGATTTCAATATCAAATTTACATAATGTAACGAAACAAGTTACATACCTTCAAAGCACACCCTTCAAACGCGCGTCACCACCGGCTTGTCCACTTGAAGCTCCGGTTTCCCTTCCTATAGAGTTCAACCGCAAACTGTTTAGAACTCTTTTCTTACATATAACGCATAGTTCGACATAATTTTACAAATATGTGTTTTAGCTCAAATTTTCAGTTTTTAAGCCTTCTTTTAGGCGTTTTTACAAAAA
Source organism: Helianthus tuberosus (assembly GCA_030545235.1). Lineage (NCBI taxonomy): Eukaryota > Viridiplantae > Streptophyta > Magnoliopsida > Asterales > Asteraceae > Helianthus > Helianthus tuberosus. The sequence goes on from JARYGA010060550.1 coordinate 1,771,906, forward strand.
CCTTAAGGGCATAATTTCTCACAATTTATAATCAAGTTCAATACTTGTTGTTTAGCCAAGATTATCATCAACTAAGCATGTCCATATCAATTTTCACATTAACAACATCTGAATTTACTTCCTAGAACTCAAATTACACTAGAAAAACAATCAAAATTCTAGTGTTTAGCATGTTCCTACAAAACCCACTTATCACCTTCAATGGTGATTGTGAATTCACAAGAATTAAGCAAAATTTCAACAAGTAATTGACTAGGGTTTATCCATAGACACTATTTCTTCCCTATTTCATCCAAGAAACTATCCTGCATCATAAATTTTGAGTTTCAAGTATTGACTCAGAATTTTAATTGGAATCATTCAACGAAATTTCACATACCTTATGATCCCTTTACTAAGGAGATCACCAATCTATGCTCGGATTTCATTTTGGAACTGATTTGTGCCTTCAATTTGTGAGATTTGTGTGAATTAGGGTTTGATGAGGGTTTCTTGGTCGCCCCCCTATGTTTTGTATGAACCAGACACACACTTAGGTGTGTGTTTGGTGTATTATTTTGTTATTAATATTTCAAGTCTCAAACTTGACAACTTTGGTCCCCCTACAATCGTTTAATTATATTTTTAAGTGGTTTAACCCACTTATAAGTCACTACATGACTTTTTAACTAGCTAGGTTATTTTAATCCTAGTTAGTTCATTTGTTTATTTACCGACATCATATTTATAATAAAATATTTATATTTTCGGGGTGTTACACCACTGCCCAACAACAACAGTGGTTCAACATCAACATCAGATATTCTACCTTTGTTTATGTTAACAGTGTTTATATGTAACAGTATTTATCACATCAGTGTTTTATACTCTGTTAGATTTTTAGATGTCATATCACTTCAGTGTTTATATGTAACAGTATTTATCACATCACCTCAGTGGTTTGATCTGTACTATAAATAGAACAGTGGTTTGATCTTTATACTAATAAATAAAAATGATGTACACTTGGATGATTATTAAGCTCCTCATTTTGATTGTTTGGGTATAGTATTATTGAAATTGGTCTTTTTTGCAAACAGATGTTTATGGGCAAACTTCTGTTTAAGGTCAAACATTTGTTTAAGGCCAAACATCTGTTTATGTCCAAACATCTGTTTAAGATCAAACATCTGTTTAAGTCCAAACAACTGATGTAGAAGGCCAAACATCTTCAAAATAGTTAAAAATGGTAATTTTCATTAATCCTTAAAAGTTTGTTACAACCACTGTTTTGGTTCAAACATCTGATTATTAAATGTTATCCACTACTGAAAGACAACCTCTGTTTCTTCATTCTTCATGTTGACTACTAACTGACCAAACATCAGTGTTTCAATCACTGTTGGCTATCCACTGATAGTTAAAAAGTAGCCTCTGCTCACATTTTTATTGTTGACACCCACTGATATTGAACATCAGTGGTTTTCCTAAAAAACATCCACTGCTCACATTTTTATTGTTGATGTGCTTAATTGATTATAGAATGAAATTATCAAATGAAAACTAGAATTACAATGAAATTTCCATTTTACCTAATCGTTACATTCCAATGAGATAAGAGTCCCTTCAACATTGTTTTGGTGATAAAAATTAAAGTTAAAATAAAAAATAAAAAATACTGTTGATGACATTTTGCTGCATATCAAATCAGTAATTAACACTAATTTCTTGAGCATTGGACATTGAAAATATGCAAAATGAGAATTTCAAATTGACGGTTATTTTCTCTTAATTAAAGTTAAAATAAAAATTAGAAAAGTCATGATGACAATTGCTTACAAATCAAATCAGTAATTACTGATAATATCAATAACTTTTGAAATTAAAAATATGCAATATGGTAATTTAAAATTGACGTTCTCTCTCTTTTTTTCCTACAAACGCAACATAGATTCATAAGATTAAAATTTATTCATTTATTCATGACATTAAAAGTCCAATTATTACATAACATACTGAACAAGTAAACTTTTAAATCTAACAATAACCGTAAGAATTAAGAAAGGTTAGCTTCAACTCCATCGATTGATGAACCTCTCAATGTATGTCCTTCCGCATCGCCATGAACTCTACGTCTCTATCACCACACTCTATATTGCTGACAACACAAAGCTCACGAACGGAAGTTGAAGGCATCCGCATAAGATTTCTGGAAACCTGCTCTCTCATGAACAGGCCAACTTGCAATCCATCAAAACATCTCTTCAGCTCTTGAAGAGTAGCCCTATCTTCATACACCTGTTCCTCTATATGCTTGGCAAAATGCTGCTTTAAATCATCTGATTTTACAGAAGTGAATGACGCCATTTCAATAAACTATATTACTTGACTTTCCTGTAAGTATGATATCTTCGTAGGAAATCGTGATGAAAAACAGGTGAAGTGGCTATGAGTTTTTATACTTAATCAATCAAAACATGTAGATTTAATATAAACATATTAATGTATATTTCAAAACAGCAGTCTTTTAATGCAAAAACCTTTTCAAACCCCAACTTTTATGGGAAAACTTTAAAATTAAATACCAAGAAACCCAAGGGACAAGTTTTCAAAGTTCAAAGAACAAAAGCAAATTATCATAATTACAATTAACCTCTTCATTTACCATGTAGACACGTTTTTAAACTCTATAAAAGACCGATAATTACTTTTGATTCAAAACATCAACAAATTGTCCTACAAATCACTGTCTGTGAAAGATTGTTCCACATCCGAAAATCCAACAAAAATCTACATGGCAAAGTTCAGCTTCTACCACTAGTCAGACACCAGCGATGTTAAAACCCAATTCTCGATGTGGTCACTCAAAGAAAAAAGAACAGACGAAGAAGTAAACAGTAAAGTCGACATAATCAATGACACTAATTACAAGAAAACCTGGAACAACATAGCATTGCTCGATGAAGTCTGCAACATGCTAACTGACCTGAAAAACAAAAGAGAGCATGAAATCACATGGAGAAAGGCCAGATTCTATGAAATCCTAACAAGTGTTAACTCTAGCGTGTAATAGTTTATAAATATTTCATTAAAATTTTATTTTTTCTATGTAATAGTTTATTTTAATAATCTCAACATGCGTCTTAACATATTCTAAAATGTCACTGTCAATAAAAACTCTCAACATCATCAACAAGAAACAAGACAAGTAAGCCTGATTGTTACAAATATTGGGGCAAAAAATATATAAAATAATAACAATTTTCAAACTATCAAGTGTCCCATTCAAGGATCCAAGTATTAGAAGTTTAATGATTTCATCTTAACTCTATTAAAGATCAACATGTTGACTTTCAAAAGTCAAACATTTTGCAAATTCAACTTTAAATTTGACATGAATCTGCAATTTCAATTGATCCTCATCCTCTTGACTTATAATAACATCAATAATAATCAAACTACAATTATGATGAAGCTTAATCACATAATTAACCAAGTTCAATGTACCTTTTTCACCAAAGTCAAAACATTGTAAGGGTATAGCCGTTCAAAGTAGAGGAGCACAAAGCCTCGACTCTTAGCCCTATCACATCTGCAACGGACCCTTTTAGTCTAAAAAAATATAAATGAAACCTGCTCAGGAGAGCCATATGTAATCAAACCTGGTCCAGATATGGATCGTGATACTTCTCCACTTTGCTCGGCAAGGTCAGAACTGTAAAAAAAAGTAAGACCAATTAATATGATCGTATCGGTATATTTGTCATTGCATGAACTCTAAAATGATTAAAAAAGCATAAGCAAGAAGCAAAGAATGGTAAGGTGAAACAAAAGGGTTATTATGATGTTTACCCATTCTCTCTAACAGAACGCCTTAATAAAGCAGCAGCTCTTGCTTCACCTGGCATACCCTCCTTTCTTTTATTCATTTCTCGCCCCTAGAGAAACATAAAAAGGCATAATAGGGTTACAAGAATAGATTAAAAAGGCATAAGTTTAGGGAGCATGTACCTCGGAGCCATTATTGTCCAACAAATATCCAACAAGATGACCACCACATCATTTACAACTTAGAACGATACCTTGTTAGAGTCCCTGACATTTATTAAAGCTTGTGACTAGATGTTGATATCTTGAACAGACATGATCAGCTCTGGTTTTGAGCCCTTCGCTGAAACCACTCTCTAGAACCGAAAAAGAGATAATAATTCAATATATACTTCATAGATTAATGTGAACAAAGTATAGCAGATAGTATATCAATACCGAAGATACAGATATGCTTCCATGCCTTGATGCATGACCATTTGGTTTGCCAATCTTTGAACCTGTTTTCGATGTTTGTCCAGCTGGGACTGTTCCTGTGTTCCCTAGCAAATCACAAAACAACCATCAGGCAACTTAACAGTACCACATCTGTAAACCACCACCTCAAAAACCATCAGATCTGGCTCTAGTTCTTCCAAAATTGTCAATTGTAATTCTTTTAGCATATTAAGGGGAATGTTCATTTTACAATATTGCAAGCTTAATAATAATAAAACAAGTCACAAACCAGAATAATAATAAAAAATACAGCAACATACAAAAAATGCTTTATGACATAATAAATATAATTTCTTTACCTTCTGTGAATGTACAAACAAACAAATGTGGATCTTCAATGAATCGTTTTACTTCTCTTTCCTACATGTGTGAGGGGCAAAAGCTTTAAAATGAACCTGTGTGACTCACCAAAACCCTCTCAATCGACCATCTTGTTCATCCGTTAAACGAACAGCTGGGCGCTGATAAATGAACCTGTGTGACTCATCAATTGGAATCTCCACAACCCTATCACCACCTTTAAAAACTGATTTGTAGCCTCCACCTACATGTGTGTGGCACAAAAGCTTTAAAATATCTCCATTGTTTTCAATGACTTGAACAATGTCACAATCACCAGCATCCACATCCACATCCTGCTCCTTACATAAAACCCAGAACTCATTTTTTCTACCTAAATATATATTATTATAGTGTTTCAGAATCAAAAGAACGATGTCACTTACCCTTGACGAATGTTGCAAAATGCCAATAAAAGCCGGAAAACAGAACCAGGAGGTCAGAATCTTCATCGATCTATTGAAACTTCATAGATCTGGTGAAATCGTTCCTGAATCACCAGAGAAAGAGGAGCCGATCCGTTGAAATCATTCCTGAATCGCCAGAGAGAGAGAGAGAGAGGAGCAGGGAAGCGGGCATTTTGAAATCGTTTCTGAAACCCTAATCGATGTAATGTGTATCCCGTGTTTTTTTAGTAGAAGGGTAAAAGTGGAAAGTGATGTTTTCTGATGCTTAAAAGACTTGTACATCATGCTTTAGGGGTGTTTTAAGGAAATTTCAATGACCTTAAGAAGTCCTTCTAATATGCTTTTTATATATAGTATAGATATATTCTTTTATTATATCGTTAATAAAAGTATGGTGGTATCCGATAAATGCCTAATCGTGTAGTGTTATGTTTTGGAAGAAACATGGCGCCCATGAGAATGGTGAATGCCCGAGGTTCAGATTAACCACCACCCCCACCGATGCCGAGGACTGCTGAAGAGTTGAACTCTCTACTTGATGAAAGAATTTCTGAAGCCATCGCCCAGTACGAGGTGAACCGTGCTGAACACAGTGGCGGCACAGGAGGTTCTGGCCGGCACGGCCATAGAGATTCATCCGGAGGAAACCCCAATCAAGGTAACATTAAGTTGATTTGCTACAATTTAATGAAACTTATGAACGATCATTGTTTCAATATATGCTCATTCATGAATCGGTTGTATAAATTCCAGGTTGCACCTATAAGCGGTTTCTAGATTACAAGCCACTGAATTATGACGACACTGGAGGTGCAGTGGCTTTCGTGTGCTGGACGGAAAATGTCGCAGCCCCCGACCACTGCCCTGGGAGGCGGGCGGCTGCGGCGTGCTCAGAGGGGTGGTATCGGTGTTTATTAATTTGGCAGCGAAAATAAGACATCAGGACCGTAGTTAGAAAATATTTTATCAGAGTTAAAACACCAAACTTTTTATAATAAATAAATGGGATTAAACCCAAGTTTCCATTACAATACATTTTGTAGGGATAAGCCCAAATTTATTGAAAACAAAGTCTCCTTTTTATTTAGGTCACTTTTATAGCCACTTTTCCAAGCCTTCAGTGCTCTCCAGCTGGCTTCTATTAGCTTCACATTAAGTTACCAGAAACGCGTTTTAAAAAGGTTTTATCAGCAAGAAATACTGGCGAGTGCATCCCAGTTTAATCAAAACAGTTTTATAATTTCACAGTATTGAGAGCGATTACAATGTTCATATCTACACAGTTACTCATTCAGTACGGTCAACACCTGACTTGTGGGTCATGTTACTCATTGGCTAACTCTTTGTCCAATAGTAACAGATTAAAATAATGTATACAAAACCCCAACATACCGGCAATAATTGTAGAATACATAGACTCAATCACTGTTAATTATAATGTTAAAACATTTGAGGTTTTGGTAAAACAGTTTGACTCAAAAAAGGATTTACAAAAAGGTGATAAAAAGTAAGATGTACTCACATTGTATACTTAGGTAAAACTATAACTTTCTGGTGAATCTCTTGGTTATTATCTATTAAAAATTAAACATTGCACACATGTTAGTAAGATAACCCAAATCACATTAACCGTACAACTCAAGACAGAACTCCAATGTCTGAGTCAGGCAGAGCCTTGATATGCATTACGGAGTCCTATATCAATCGGGTGTAACACGAGATAGAACTCCAATGACTGAGTCAAGTAGAGCCTTGACATGCATTACGGAGTCCAAGATCAATCAGGTAGGGTAACATATATGTGATCAGGGGTTATAATACTTATAACGAGGCAGAGCTTCGCTTTTTAGGGGTATTATATCCTGAGGGTTTTAGCTTACAGAGAAATTGAGTGAGAAAGAATTCTGAACGATTGTAAACTGAGGCCAGAGGCCTCCTTATATATCCTGGCCAAAGGGTGGCTCGTGGCCCACGACGCCCCCTTCTTCTTCTTTGCGGCCCGCGACGGACCCACGGGAGTGGGTCGCGGCCCGCGAGGGCTTCATATTTGTGTTTTTATTTAATTTTTGTAATTATTAAAGTATTTTAGGCGCTTTAACTCGTATACATGGTATAATAGTGATGTTAGGGGTATCTTAAGGGTCTTAAGAGGGTTGTTATATCCTCCCCAACTTGTTTTAGATCTCGTCCTCGAGGTCTACTGGAACAAGTGTGGATATTTTCTTTGCATCTCTGATTCAAGCTCCCAAGTGTATCATGGTCCTCTCTTAGAATCCCATTTCACTTTGACCAGAACTAGTCTCTTGCGTTTGAGATTCTTGATTTTCCTATCTTCAGTCTGAAGGAGTTTCTCTATAAACTTAAGTTTCTCGTTTACCTCTATGTCCTTAAGAGGTATCACTTATGATTCGCCTGCTAAGCATTTCTTGAGATTACATAGATGAAACACATCATGTATTCCTGTCATTTCCTCTAGCAGTTGTAGCTGATAAGCTACGGGTCCTATCCTTCTAATAATCTTAAAAGGTCCAACATACTTGGGGCTTAGCTTTCATCTTTTAATGAATCTGACTACTCCTTTCCATGGAGAGACTTTTAATAATACTTTATCTCCAACTAGAAATTCCAATGGTTTTCGTCTGTTATCTGCATAACTCTATTGATGATCTCGTGCTGCTTTCAGTCTTTCTTTGACTTGAATAATCTTGTCCGTTGTTTCTTGTACTATCTCTGGTCCAGATAGTTGTTTTTCTCCAATTTCTGCCCAACATACTGGAGTTCGGCACTTTCGTCCATAAAGTGTTTCAAATGGTGCAGCATTGATACTTGTATGATAGCTGTTATTGTAGGAGTTCACCCAGATTGTATCACTGCCTTTTCGTATCGTGGGTAATTTAGTAACAAAGTCCATTGTTATCAATTCCCATTTCCATATTGGTATTTCTAATTACTACAATAATCCTGAGGATTTCTGTTGTTCAGTTTTAACCTGTGAACAGGTTAGACATTTAGCAACATAGTTGGCTATATCCTTTTTCATTCCTATCCACCATAAATTCTTTCTTAGATCTTGATACATCTTACCACAACCGGGATGTATCATATACTTAGACTTATAGGCTTCTTCTAAAATTCTGTGACGTAGGTTTCCTTGTTTAGGTATCCATATCCTTTTCTTATGGAACTTCCAAATTCCATCTGATCCTTGTTCTAATTCCTTAATCATTCCTTTTAAACCTTCAGCATCATTCTTGATTACTGTTTCCTGTGCCTCTCTAATTTGCTCATTTAAATCTATCTGCAGATTTAATTTAAGAGAGCGTACTCATTTCGGCTTTTCATGATACTTTCGGCTTAAAGCATCAGCTACTACATTAGCTTTTCCTGCATGATACTGGATATCACAATCATAATCACTAAGAATTTCCATCCAGTGTCTCTGTCTCATATTTAATTCCTTTTGCCCAAAAATATGCCTTAAACTTTTATGATCCGTGAAGACAATAAACTTACTACCGTAAAGATAGTGTCTCCAACTCTTAAGGGCAAAAACTATGGCTCCTAACTCTAGATCATGGGCTGTGTAATTCTCTTCATGTTTCTTAAGCTGTCTAGAAGCATAAGCTATGACCTTTTGACGTTGCATCAACACATATCCATATCCTAATTTAGACGCATCATAATAGACTAGAAAGTCTTCAGTTCCTTCTGGTAATGCGAGTATGGGTGCGTTGGTTAACCTTTGCTTAAGAATCTTAAAGGCTTCTTCCTGTTTCGGTCCCCATTCAAACTTAACTGATTTGCAGGTCAGTTTGGTTAATGGAATGGCTATTCTAGAAAAATCTTGAATAAAACGTCTATAATATCCTGCTAGTCCAAGAAAACATCTTATTTCCGTTGGCAATTAAGGGACTTTCCATTTGTTAATCGCCTCGATTTTTGTGGGATCCACATGAATTCCTTCATGATTAACCAGATGTCCAAGGAATTGCACTTCTTGTAACCAAAATTCACATTTTGAGAATTTAGCATAAAGCTTCTCTTTTCTCAATAATGTCAGAAGTGTATGCAGATGCTCTGCCTGTTCCTCTTTACTCTTGGAGTAAATTAGAATATCATCTATAAAGACGATTATGAATTTATCGAGGTATGGCTTACATATCTTGTTCATCATGTCCATAAATGCAGTTGGGGCATTGGTTAAACCAAAGGGCATGAAGGTAAATTCATAATGACCGTACCTTGTTCTGAAAGCAGTTTTAGGAATGTCCTCTTCATGTACTTTCAATTGATGATATCCTGAGCGTAAGTCGATCTTAGAAAAGAATCGAGCTCCTTGAAGTTGATCGAACAGATCATCGATTCTAGGTAGTTGGTAACGATTCTTAATCGTAACCTTGTTCAATTCTCGGTAATCTATGCACATACGCATTGATCCGTCTTTCTTCTTAACAAACAAAACATGTGCTCCCCATGGCAATGAACTAGGTTGTATGAAACCTTTGTCAAGAAGTTCGTCCGATTGTTTCTTCAGTTCCTGCATCTCCGTTGGTGCTAGGCGATATGGTGCTTAGGCAATCGGTGTTGTCCCTGGTATTAGGTGAATTCTGAATTCAACCTCTCTATCAGGCGGTAATCCAGGTAACTCTTCTGGAAAAACGTATGAGAATTTAGATAGTACAGGAATATCTTTTAATTCTTTTCCTTTAGTGTTAATGATTATGGAAATCATATACACTATTGTTCCTTTCCTGGCAGAACTTGCAGCTTTCATCATAGAGATGAATTTTGCTGACCTGGTTGGCTTATCTCCTTTAATTGTGATCTTTTTGCCACTTGGTGTGCTTACTTGTACTGACTTTTGATCACATAAAATACTGGCATGATTGGCTACCAATCAATCCATTCCTAATACAATATCGAATCCAACTAGATTCATTGGATAAAGGTTAGCAGAAAATTGATGGTTCAGAATATCTATTCTTACTCCCTGCAAGATTCCACTAATCTTAATGGATTCTTCGTTTGACGTCTCGACCATACAGTCTTGTTGAAGTTTGGTTAATGGTGAGTTGAGAAGTTTGTAGAAAGAAGTATTGATAAAACTTTGGTTTGCACTAGAGTCAAATAATACTTTGGCAAAAATATTATTATCTAAAAGCATATCGGTAATCACATCCGGAATCATCTTGGCTTCTTCAGCTGTCAGAACGAATGCTCTTGCATTCTTCTTGGGTCCTCAGTTGCCTTAGCTTTGCTGGTTGCTGCTACAGCTAGTTTCGGACAGTTCGGTTTGATAGGCCCAGTTTCTCCACAACTGAAGCATAGCCTATTGCTAGGTTTCCTCCTACAATATTCTTCCTTGTGTCCAGACATTTGCAAAAGTTGCAGTATATTGTGTACCTTCCAGAGTGCTTCCTTTTACAATACTTATAGTAGGGTGCAGAGGAAGAACCTGTACTTTTCCCTCGGTTGGAATTACCGTAGCGAAATTCTTGGGTAAGTCTTTGAGCTAGGTTCTTTCTCTAGTTTTCCTCTTGTGTGCGTACCAATTCATCAGTCAGGGTGTTGGCTAGTTCTACTGCTTCTTCTATGGTTTATGGCCTAGCTGCCTTAACTACGTGTCTAATCTCACTAATTAACCCCCAAAGGTAACGAGAGATAAGCAATGGTTCAGGTGAGGCTAAGGTTGGCACTATTCTAGCATATTCACAGAATATAGTAGTGTAACCTTTGTAGTCTATTCCAGTCATTTTAAGATTTAAGAACTTATTGGAGATTTGTTCTTTTTCATGAGGAGGACAGAATTTTCTTTCGACTATCTCTTTAAAATCAGTCCATTCCATATTATAAACTCTGTCACTTCCTCTAGACTGGAGAATAGTATTCCACCATTCTAAGGCTGCATTTTTTAAAAGATTAGAAGCAAACATAATCTTATCTTCATCTGCACATTCACTTATTTTTATGACTGCTTCTGTCTTTTCTATCCAGCATAAGGCTGAAATGGCTCCTTCATTGCCTGAGAATTCTATTTGTTTGCAGGCCAAAAATTCTATATAAGAACAACCGTAAGAGAATGTTCTTCTTCTTTAAGGAATTGGAGCTTGGATTATTGGTCCGTTATTTTCGTTCACACTGTGACTTGGTTCAGTGGGTTGGCGTTTACTTCTAATTGCAGATTTATTATTTTCTGCTTCTTTAACAGTCTTGATAATATAGGGCATAGCATCTATAATTCCTTGTGCTACTATATGTTGGATGGCATTGTTATCTATTTGGTTTCCGTTATTCTCATTATTCGGGTTTTCCTAATTTACTTCATTGTCCATCTGAATTGGAAACATTTATCAGGTATTAATTATCATAGAATAAGGTTTTAATACAAACAATCACACAAACAGATTGATCAAAATCGTCAAACATTGCGACTTTACTCTTTTTATATATCTATGCATCGATTACATATTATAACTGAAAATTAAACACACTAGTAGTTATGCATCGATATCTATTTTAGTATATCTATTTTAGTTCGTTATATAATATATATATATATATATATGTATATATATATATACTTTTTTATCAAAATACAAAATTACACACATATCTATATGTTACTCTAGGTGTCATGTATCCAATCATGTATCTCACGTTCGACATGCTTCCACACGAGCTTCTCTCCTTTTTGACGAATTCTATCTCCTTCTTCAACTAACTCATCGCCCCATTGGCGAAGTTCCTGCATATTTTCTTCACTCATTGGAGGTAATGGTGCTGGTACTGGGTCAGGGTATCGAGGTATGGGGTTTCCATAATGGTATGGGTTGCATATTATACTCTGCTTATACCAGTCACTGTTCCAGAATGGGTCTAAAGGGTTCAAGTCGGTATACCGAGCTATGGGGTTTTGTGGGGGAATTCTGGGGATTTCATAGGGTTCAAAATCTAGGATTGGGAACTGGTCTTTTGGTTTGGTTCTAGCATTTGTTGGTCTGGGAATAAGGGTAACAGTGGTGGTTTAGCTATTTGGTTTAGTTTAGAGTCTACTGCTGTAGTGGCTAGCATATGGAAATCTGCCAATTATCAAGTTCCTCTTCCCACAGTGGTCTATTGATTGCTTCCTGAGTTTGTGCATTTACTTCCCTATTGGCTTTTGCTAAAGCTCGCTGTTGTTGTAATTTCTTCATCCTCTTCCTCCTCTCATGCGCTCCTCTACTAAACCATCCTCTCTTTTTAGGAGGGAATGGCTCCTCAGACTGTGCCTTAAAGATAAATATTCCTTCCTCCGTATCAGCTAAGTATCCTAAGGGATTTGGTTGAGATGAGGTTCCTTCATCTTTTGGGGAACTAGCTAATTGACGATAAGCGTCGGATGTACCTTGCTCACTCATATTGTAAACTAACAAATAGTCAAATAACACAAAACAATAATATACATATTTACACATAATCACATAAATTATATCTTAACACAGTTTATTTAAAATTTAGTGTCAGCAGAACACTTCATTGGCTTAAACCAGTGGCTATAGCTCTGATACCGCCTTTTGTCGCAGCCCCCGACCCCTGCCCCAGGAATCGGGCGGCCACGGCATACTCAGAGCGGGTGGTTGATCGGAGTGTCGCGCTCTGGTCAAAGATAATATTTATAAACCCAAATTACCCTTAACTATGTGTTAGTGGTAGTAAGGGGTCGAACCACGAAGAGTATGTGGTTTGTGAATGGATTCGATTGAATTAAAATGAAAGTCACAAATTATGAAGCTTGCTATAATGTTTTTGTATTTTTATTTAGTTGAAAAAGATGTGAATTGGTTTAATTGATTAAAGACTAATGATTAACGATTGCAAGAAAATTTGATTACTAAACAATAATGATAAAAAGGGTTCACACCCGGTTTCGGTAATTGCCAACCTAGGATTTCTACAAGTTTTAGATTCAACTCAATTGTATACGATTAGCGGATTTAGTGTACCATGACTTAGGTGCCAATAACTATCAACGTTTCGAAAAACGAACAAGAATGCACTTTGTAATCAACACAAGTAAAACCTAACCATGACAACGCATAACTACACATAACCATTTCGCAAAGTCATAACTTTATCATCGTTCGACAATTTACGAATACGAAACAAATGTAAACTATTGTCAATGGTTTCAAAAATCAACACAATTTGTCACAAAGTTGAATCAACAAACAATTCAAAACCCTAAATTAAACAACTACCTACACCGGGGTGAAACCAAAGTGATTAGCCGCTCATGGTGGAAGGAACTCGATCACCGGATGCTTGAAACTTGATTGAGATCATCTTGAAGCTTGAAGGATGAAGGAATGGTGGATGATTAGGGTTTGTGAAGTAATGATTGTGAATGATGGTCTTGGATGGAGAAATTGGATGGGCTAGGGTTTGGGTAATGAAGATGATGATGAATTCGTTGATGATTCGGGTGATGGATGGTGATAGAGATGGAACGGAAGTGAATGGTAGGTGGTAATGGCTCCAAGATCCAAGTTCAAACTCAAAAGATAGTGTAACTCCCGAACTAATGGCCAAAGAACCAATTAAACTCGTCAAAAGATGAGGAAAACAAAAGTTTCGTGTTTGAACAAACGGGAGCACGTCGCCGACGGCCTTGACCCCGTCGGCGACGCCCTCTCAAAAGCTGAAAAATCTGCGATGACTTATTTGACTGGTTACAGCCTAGTTTGGCTGACGGGACTTTCTAGAGCCCATCCCGGATGGCCTAGAGCCCTTCGACGATGGCCTCTCCAGCTCCACTTCTCCAATTTTCCATTTTGCACTCCCGTTTGATCCGTAACGTGTCCCAGTTGTCCGTTTTTCCTCCCGATAGCTCGTAAAGCTCCCAAAATGCACCTTAAACTTCATTAAACCTGCAAAACACAAATCTAATTAAAAGTAGGCTATTCAAGATTAAAACTTATGTAAAAACATTAAGTTACACAATTACGAACACCGGTTTTCAACCACGTATCACATCCCCACACTTGTCTTTTGCTTGCCCTCAAGCAAATCTGTTTTTCACTTTCACGTGGGTCGAACAACGAATACACTCCCCATTCCCGAGATGAAGGTTAAGGTCAATTGTCATACTAAGTTCAAACTCTTTACAATTTTCAACATATTTAACGGTAAAGTGAGCATTCACATATACAATGGTTATCCAAGTTTAACCCACCCGTGAAACCAACAATTCATGCACATCCCTCACAATGTTCTCTCCACTCGGCTTATAAATGGGCTAATGTGTATAATGTATTAGCACTTCAACAATTAATCGCTCAAAACCGTTTAGAACACGTACCCGCATAGGCTTGCAACTCAATCATTCTCCACCACCGAACACGAATACCAAGCACAAGTCACAAGGTCTTTGAACGGGTTGTAATGGGGCTAGGCTAAGGGTAGGAACTAGGATATTTTAAAGTGGCAATGATGTTTGCCTTATATTTCAAAACAACTATTCTAAACAAAACAACTATTCTAAACAAAACTAAACTATACGTCAAATTCGAGGCAATGATGTTTGCCTTATATTTCTCAACTAGGAACATATATATATATATATATTTTGTTCTTTTCTCAACAATTTCTATTCTTTTTTTGTATCATTTTCTGATTTTTCTCCTTTTTTTAATATATATATATATATATATGCAAACAAACAAACACAACTATACAAACTTTACTCCTATAATCGAATTTCCATCACACGGGTTTAAAAGAAAAAGGTTTTAAGGTTATGGGCTAAAGGGTGGTCAAACGAAAGGATTAGGCTCAAAATTGGCTACTAGGGGATAATTTTTGGGTAAGGATAAAAAATGGTGTAAAAGGAAAAGGTTTACCTAATGCCTTAATCATTCTTTTGCTTGTATTCGGTCTATGGTCTCGAACGTATCAAAAGTTGCAAGTTCTACAATACGCGACTAATGGTCCACTCAAACAAAGAAACATGTATATATAAATCTATGATATAAAAGTGGCTCAAAACCTCACGTATAAGGGTATGGTATGTGATATGCATAAAATGCTAGTTCCTTAGGCGAATTATTCCCAAATAACTACCCGCTAAATACCCGTCATGCTATTAATTTGAACGTGATCATGACAAAAGACCAAATGGGTTGTGTCATCCCTCGTTGACTTAGTTACTTGTGCTTTTAAGATCGCTTTTGAAACAAGAAATTTTTGTAAAATTTTTGAACTTTTCCCCCATCCCCACACTTGAGGTAAACATTGTCCAAAATGTGTAGTGTTTAAATGAACGGGTCAAATCGAAAACTTTTACTACTCCCCCATCCCCACACTTGAGGTAAACATTGTCCAAAATGTGTAGTGTTTAAATGAACGGGTCAAATCGAAAACTTTTACTACTCCCCCATCCCCACACTTGAGGTAAACCCTCAATGTGTAAAAACTAGAGTTTTAAAACGCACATGGGATGTGACACGGCTAACTTTCCAAAAATTCCACCCCGGAAAAATAACATACAATTACAATCCACTTATTACTAATCTAAGAATCAAGGTAAAAAGGAAACGCATGCACCTGATTTTTGTCGCTAGATGCCCATATCTTCTTCTTCTCTTCACAAAACGGTCGTCCCTCGAACATAATGTACCTACAAATTCTAACCCTTGTGTAGAAGCATGCTTCTCACAACCATTGAAATTTGTTAGCTACTTAGTTCTACCATTTTTATGAAAGTGTTACCAAGTCATGCGTTAATTTACCTTGATTTATGTGGAAAAATAATTTACAACAATAACAATCCTAACTCACTTTCGTAGGAATCACGGTTGCATTTAGCTTATGCAACAAGCCCTTTTAAACCCCCCAATAGCTTGGGAGGACGAGAGGTCTCATGAGGGTTATATAGGGAACACACCCACAACGTTCATTTAACTAGGCAAAAAGAAATAACAAATGATACAACAACAACAGCAACAAAACTACGGAGAAAAACTAAAACTAATTGTGAAAGAACTATACAACAACAATTAACTTACCACCTCATGGTGGTCGAATGGCGTGCTTGCCATCCACGAACTCTTCAAAATCACCTACCGGTGACTCATACCATTTGTTGCCAAACAGTCCAAACTTCCTCACCTCCTCTTCCTTTTTCTTTTCTAGAGGTGACTTCTTCGCTTTCTTCTTCTTGGCCGTCTTCTTCTTTGTTTCTCCAAACCTACCAACCATAGCACATACCTTTTTGTTTGGATTCATATCCTTTTTAGGACACTTATCCTCACCGAGTGGGTTAGTGAAATTTGGAAAAACATTTAAATTTAATTCCCGGTCCCCAAATTTCATGCTTACCATTCCCATCGCACAATTTATTATGGCATTAGCAGTTGCTAGGAATGGTCTACCCAGTATGACTACTGGCTGGGTGTCCTTAACACACCCAACATAGTCTACTACCAAAAAGTCAACTGGGTAGTAGCAATCATCTACCTTAACAATTACATCCTCCACCATCCCCCTCGGATGCGTGGGAGTCTGATCGGCCAATACCACGGGAGTATCAAATTTTTTTAATGAACCAAAATCGTATTGGTCATACAAACTCCCGGGTAAAATGCTCACATAAGCTCCAAGATCGAGGAGCGCCCTCTCGATTTTAAATGTTCCAATTTGAATCGGAATAAGAGGATCTCCTGGATCTTGAGCTTTTTGAGGAAGGGCACTCGATAAAACGGCACTAACATGAGATATCAAATCAACCGGTTCGGGTAATTTGTTGTGCCGTTTTTTGATGCTTAACTCCTTTAAGCATTCCACATGAGCCGGAACCCTTTTAATGTCATCGAGTAACGGTAAATTAATTTTTGCTTGTTTAAAATTTTCCCACCTCTCGTCCTTCAGTGGGTACCGTTCCTCAACTTTTGATGCATTAATCGGTTTAATTTGATTTAAACAATTTTCACAAAAAGAATTTTTATTCATTTTTTCAATTTTAATTTGTGAAATCGTTTCTTGTTCATTTTTACTTTCCGACTCATCTCTTGTATTTCCCACTACACCATCAACGCATTGTGGTGGTGGAATGCTTTCAACACTACTACAAACCTCATCATTTGAAAGAAGACTTACCGCACTAATGTGCACATTCCTCACATTGCCCGTGCTTGAACTTTGATGCTTAGGGTTCACCGTGGTGTCACTTGGGAGCTTTCCCATGCTCCCCCTCATTTGTGCCATTTCCTCCGCAAGTTGGCCCACTTGTTTTGCTAATGCTTCATGCGATTTATCCCGAATTTCGTTCTCCTTCTTGGACTTTTGCATCATTGAAAGCATTGCATCCATTTTGGCACTCAAATCACCAACACCTCCTTGATTATTCGTCGACCCGTGACCATCTTGATTGTAACCTCTTTGGCGAGTTTGGTGCGAATACCCACCTTGATTTCCCGATTGGAAATTCGGGTTCATTTGGTTAGAGGCATTACCACACCTAAAGTTAGGATGGTTCCTCAACCCGGGGTGGTAAGTGTTGGAGTTCATATCATATTGCCTTTGGTCCCCATACACTTGATTCACCTCCCCGGCGGCTTGACAATTCTCAGTCCGGTGACCAATGTCTCCGCATTCTTCACATACGGCGTATTGCACCGCATTCACTTCTCTTTTCTTCATGCGAGCCAACTCCCGCTCTAACGTTTCGATCTGATCCTTGGAATTCGCATCACGATCGGGCCAAGACCTTGAGGTGGGGTGCTTTTTGGCTTGATCGGCCGACTCTTTCGCTTTTGACCTTTTACTCATCCTTTCGAGGAACTCCCAATCATCATCCTCGTGATTGCTTAACAAGGTTCCATTACTAGTCGACTCAAGGTGGTTCCATGTCTCATCATCCAAACCCCTTACGAAGCATTTGACCAACTCCCATTTTTCAATTTGATGATGAGGGCATTTCCTAATCAATTCCTTGTATCGGGTGAAGGCTTCATGTAGCGGTTCACTCGAAAGTTGGCGAAAAGACCGAATTTCATGTCTAGCATCGTCGGTCATCGCCATTGAGTAGTATTCATCAAGAAAAACTTGTTGCATTTCAGCCCATGTGCGAATACTACCCGTCGGAAGTGTGAGAAACCACTGCTTCGCCTTGTCCTTCAAAGAAAATTGAAATAACCGAAGTTTTACCTCTTCCAAGGCAAAGTCATGCCCTCCAATAGTACTACATATGGCCGAAAACTCCGCTAAATGAGTATACGGTTCATCATTGGACCTCCCATTGAAGTGGGGGAGGATGTTGATGTAATGGGGCTTACAATCAAACATTCTTCTTTCGCACACAATCGGTGAGTCATTGTCGGTGACCACCGGCCTAAAACAGTCATTGACTCCCCTTGGAGGTTGTTGATGACGACGTGGACCATCAACTTCTTGCTCTCTTGGTCATCGATTATCTCTTTGATTACCCCCATGATATCCACCTTGATTTCCACCTTGGTTACCTCCACCCACAAAACGAGGAATCTGGTTATGGTTAGGATTATTGTTGTTGTTATAGTAACCGTCATCCCGATTCCTTTGGTTATTGTTTCGTAGGTTTTGGTTGTTTCCGTATCCATCGTTCCAGCCATACCCATAACCGTAGTTGTCGTTCCCCACAAAATTGGCATTTTGATAGCCAAACTCTTCATCATCAAACCCCCGTGCATTGTAAGCATTACCCCGTTTCACATACCCCCAACCATCGTCTTCTCTCTCCTCGTAATTTCCCCCGTCATCCGAGTATTCCGAGTGAATACTCACGTGTTCCGGCGATTTATAACCGGGAACACTATACGGTTCGTCATCGGGGATTGCATTCCTCAAGTCATCGATGTTGAAGAATGGGTCTTCATTCGCGGGATTGCCGCGATCACGATTACCCCTATGATCGGAATTCACATTTCGGTCATCGATGTTGGTAGGTAAAGGATTTTGTGGGTTGGAATTTGGATGTGGTGGTGTGGGTGTTCTTTGGTTGTTGTTATGGCCGCGAGTTTGGAATGGTGGTGTTGGTGGTCTCGAGTTGTTACCACCGCCCGGTTGATCTTGTTGAATGGTTTGAGGGGCTCGAAGGTTTCCTCGATACTGAAATTGGTGTTGGTTGTTTTGGTGGTTTGAGTTTTGGGGATCTATTGAACTAGGTTCAACGGATGGTGTAAATGTTGAATGGGTATCGGGTGGGTCAGAAGCAAGTGTTGCTTCCAACCGGTTGGCTAGATTTCTTCAGACTACTCTCTAGATCTCCGGTTCGAATATCAACGGTGAAGTCCTCCCGGAATTTCTTGTATGCATGCACTACCTGTAACCTGCACAAATAGCACACCCGCGTAACAAGGAAAAAGAGAAAGTAACCAAAAAGAAATAAACTTTAAACAGTTAATCGGTTAATTCAAACAATAATCCAAACACAAAGCGCACGCACTCCCCGGCAACAGTGCCAAAATTTGATCGGAGTGTCGCGCTCCGATCAAAGATAATATTTATAAACCCAAATTACCCTTAACTATGTGTTAGTGGTAGTAAGGGGTCTGTAACACCTCGTAAAATCACGTCCAATGATGTATTAACACGTGTAATAAACCCTAATGAAGTCAAACATTGAATTTAAGGGACTAATTTTTTGAAAAATCGAAAATCTTGATTATGAAAGGACTGGAAGTGTTAGCATACCTAAAATAAGTTTCTAAATAACCTCTTACGATATTTATATTCACAAATGAGCCACTTGATGATCAAGTGTAGCCGTTTGCGTAATTAATTGAAAGTTTGCGCAATGAAGGGTTAAAAGCGTCAACATGTTAATTCTTACCTCTGAGTGACCTCTTAACAAACCGGGAGCTTCATGATATTTGATTATACTCTCGGGAATGCCAATTATTGGCCCTCTAAGGTTTTATGCCTATAAGTAAAGTTACGCGCAACTTTGCAAGTTAGAGGGACTAAAATGTCAATATGTTTAATTATACCTCTGAATGACCTTTTAGCGAACCCGAAGCATCGTGATTTTAATAATACTCTCAAGAATGCCTAATATGGATTAGATGAGGCTTCGATGCTATTAAACGATGATATGCGCAAGTTTGCGCATTAGAGGGACCTAAAGCGTCAACTTTTGAATCTACGCCTTTTGGTGACCATTTAAGCGATCGAGAGCGTAGCAATAATTAAACCCATGCTTGGAAATGCCCATTATGGGCCATGGAAGGCTTGGATATCATTAAATGACATCTCGCACTACTTTGTGCGATTAAAGGACTATTTACGTCAAACTGTAAAAGTATGTCAATTCGTATGGTATCGAACCTTCCAGAATATGATCGTAAGTTAAACATACCCTAAATATCCATTACATAGCTATAAATAGAAGTGGATTTGCACTTTTTCCTTCACACCAATTCCTTCAATCTGTTTGTTCTCTGAATTCTTGGAGGATCTTGAGCTTCTTGAGAACCTCCTTCTGTCCATTAGACCTTTGTAAGTGTCCATTCGTGACTTGTTCGTTTTATTTAGCGTTTATAGCCGAAAAGTCAAGCGTTTTCGATAAACGCTTTGACTTTTAAATGGTTGAGCCATTGTTCGCAACGAACATGGCTACATGACCGTAATTAGGTAGGTGTTAAACCCTCAAAAGGGCACCTCCTAATTACCACGTTTACTCAGTCAATTGTCGGGTCAAACTTCTTAATAAAAAGTCAAACGAGTCAGTTTTTACTAATAAATTCATAACTGATAATACAGAAGTTATGGAACCTGTTTTAACACTTAAATAACTTGGTAATTAATATAAGAACATGTTTAAGCATGTTCAACCCGACAATTCCGAGTTTAGGCTCGGTTCGCAACCGAAAGTCGCAAAAGCAGACTTTTGCTTTGACTTTCAGTTCTGACCCGATTTAGCTTAGTTTAGACATGCCTTAGAATCCCATTATGACCAGGTTATAGGTTAGTGTAAACCTCGGAGGTTATACAACTTGGTTCCTTAGTTATCCTATTCATTTGCATGTTTCCGTTATATGCTTAAATGTTGACCATTATGCCCTTTTGACCTTAAAACGATATTTTTGAAAATGTGAGAGGATAGAAACCTTTATTACTGAATTATAAACTTGTCCCTAAAATTTGACATCGGTTTGAGGTCTAGATTAGGAGTTATGCTCATTAGCATAAATGAAAAGCTTTTTATTAATTAAACGGCATAATTAGCGTATAGCCTAGTTAAACTCAAATTTTGATATCAAACTTTTTACCTACTGATGTAAAATAATATTTTGTGATTTTTGAAGATTTTTATTTATTTTTAGGCTAAGCATAACATAGGGTTATAGCTTTGATTCGGTAATTGCCGGTTTGCCCTTTTGGCCTATAAAATGAGTTTTAGATAACATTTTGATACCAAACTTTTTACTACTGATTTTATATGACAAATAAAACATTTTAAGCTTTCTGGAATTATAAAAATATCAGCTTTTCTTATAAAAACCCAGAAATCGCTTAAAATCGTCTTTTTACGCGTTTTTAACGCATAGTATAAGTTAAAACTATTTTTAACATATAAGGTTTGATCCCTACTGAAGTTTCAAGTAAATTTTCATAATTAAACAGTAGGCAAAAGTTTTAAACTCAGAATTCTAATTTTGACCTTTAAGCTTATGTGAAATTACCAAAATGCCCCTACGGTGCATAGTTTGGTTATAAAAGATAAATTTCACATATATACAATGTCCTACTGATATAACTTATTAAATTAAGTATTTTTACTGATTATATCAGACCTGAAACTCAGATTAATATTTAAACTCTTTTATAACCTTTAAAATGACCAAAATACCCCTACGGGGCGTAATTTGTGTTAAAATTCGTTTTGGGCATAATGGAAGGTATCCTACTAATATCACAACATATTTAGGGCATATTAACTTAGGAAACCTGTTCATGACTCATTTGTTGACCCGTTATGCATTTTACGCGTTCGGTGCGGTTTATGTAACTAGTTTGCATAAATTAACCGAAACGGGCCAAACCTTATCGTTTTCGTCTCAAAATCCAGAATGGGTTTAGTTTACCTATATTATACAAGTATCCAAACTTGTCGGGTCTAAATCACATTCTAATCCGGTCTGCGCTTAATCTTGCGTTTTGAACCGTAAATCTTCCTTTAAAACTAACCGGTCTAAGTTTAGGCTTAATTAAGACTCGTTAGGAATCTAATAGGTTATTAAAAACCTTCGTTCCAGATTTAGGAGCCCAGTAAAAGCTATCTGCATTTGCTGATTGAATACGGTTGAGATAAATTGAATAATTTGCTCAGGTAAATACTTTTAACTTATTTTCCCTATACGGGCTTGGGATACGGTATTATAATAATACCGCTTGGTCGGGTGTGTAGTCATTTAAATCGTATTGTGATTAATGTATTTACATAACCCTTTTTAATCTGTATTATTTGGTGTATGGCCTTTGGGGGTTAATGACCATGTCCCGGATATCCTTGGCATCATTCAAAGAAATGGCCACGACCTAAGCACGGGGTGTAGGTGTAGGCATACACCTGACAGTTGCATTATGTAAAAACTGGTAATCCACTTAAAGGAATCAACCTTGTGGGCATTATACCTGTGGCGTGTCAGTTAATCATGTCCGGCTCTTCTAACCGGCCCTGACGGACGGCAAATAAGTAAAACTGTATACAAGATTATTTTAAATAAGTGTCCCAAGTTATAAAAGAACTTTTGTGCCATGTGCATTCAAATTAATTTTTCTTAAACACTTTTCAAAATGAGTCAGTTAGTTGTATTTACCAGTGTAAACTGACGTATTTTCCAAAAAGGCTAAGTGCAGGTACTAGACGAAATAGGCTGGCTACTCCTGGCATCATTAATCAAGTCTTGAAAGCTCTCGATGTTAAAGTCTGTTGAACAATGATCTTTTATCTTTTGATACGCCTGTGGATCCTTTACTGTCTGTTTGTAATACTTTGATATTACTATTTATTCGGTTTGTAATGTGATTCATCTTTTGCTTCCGTTGTGCATTTAAATTGTGTTGTTTGACTATGATGATATCAACTATGTCACGATACTCCCCACCGGGCCCACAGGTAATACGTGGAAATATCGGGGTGTGACAGGTTGGTATCAGAGCCAACATTGAGTGAATTAAACACTAGCCTTTTGTGTTTAATCTCAATGACACAGTAGCACATTCCTTGACCTTCTGAGTCTAGACTTAACATAGGAATACTCTCATCTCTATTCGGAGAATTATTGCTTTCAATTCTATATATTTTTAATATGTCACCAAGCAAAGAAGCCGTAATGGAAATTCTCCCCATCCGAAGCCTAGGAATGCGGAGCTTTGTACTGCGACTAGGATAAACGTGCAACCAAGGAGAAAACATTCAAAAATAAAATGAAGAAGAAACCCCTTTTGCTGAAGTTCGTTTCCTTAGTAAGTCCTTATAAGGGCATACTTATCTTTCAGTCCCTTCGTGGACAACATTATTTCTTTCAAGCCCCTTTTAGGTCAATTCTGTACCTCTTTTAAAATCATTGGAATGTTTTATCTAAATTTCATTTATATCATTATATATGAATATAATATATGAAATAAATCAAAATATCATTCCTTTTTTAAATTGATTTGCCAGTATATATATTGAAAAGAATCTTAAAGGGTATAACCTAGCTTGAATGTCATTAAAGAGCTGGCTATGATGGTAAAACCTGTTTAAAAGAGATTCAGATCCTTGTTAACATCTGAAAACATGTTAACACTCCTGACAATGGTGATGCGATAAAATCACACTTGTCATCTTTATATTGGGAATTTCCAAACCCCTTATTTAGCCTAAATGATCGATAGGAATCATGGCTAATAAACGTCGAACATGATGTACACATCAAAACATCCATTTGGATGTATGCCTACGGGCAAAGATGTATACATGAAAAAGATAGTTTTATTTCATAACTTCTTGTCAAGACAATGAACTATGAAATTTTCCGATCCAAATGATCATTGACTATGTTTTAAAATTTCCTTAGTGACAAGGCCTCTGTGCCATCAAAAAGTCCTTTGGAACAAGCCCTTGTGCTATATAAAATGTCGGTACGACATTGACAGTCGTGACTTATATCCCATGTCTAATAAATATGAAGGATTATATTCCGTTTAAACGCCAAAAATGGTTTATTTAAAAACCTAGGCAAAACATAATCAAATAAATTTAATACTATCTATTGGCCTATATGGTTTATTTGCACCATGGTTATTTAATCATCAAATTCGACAATTCACTATATAATTAAATAAATTATTACTACTTGGTCTGTAGCCTTCAAAGCTTCACCATGGCTGACTCATCTGAAGCTCACAATCATCCAGTTGATCAGAATAATAATGCAAGATTGAACTTAACGGGCACTGAGTTACAGGCTATGTTAGATACAGCCGTAAACAAAGCCGTGGACCGTGTATTAAAGAATCATAAGCGAAAGTGCGATAATACCCCAAATAAGGGTTACAAAAAGGGTAAGGCCGGTTCAAACCAGTCCAAGCCAAATGAGGCAAAACCCAAATGTAAAACCTGCGGGAAGCAGCACTTCGGAAAATGTATCCGTGAACAGACCAGGGGATGTGGCATCTGTAAGGAGATGGATCACAAGACTCATGAATGCAAGGACTTGAAGGACGCCACATGCTATGGTTGTGGCGAGAAGGGGCACATAAAGACCCGCTGCCCAAAGAAGGCGACTAAAGGGAAATGCACTTTAGAGTCACAAGCTAAGCCTTGTGGAATCTGTAATAAAGAAGGGCACAAAACTTTGGAGTGCCAAGACATAAAGGACGCAACCTGCTATGGTTGTAATGAAATAGGGCACATCAAAACTAATTACCCAAATAAAACCAAGAAGCCTGGGGAGGCTAAGAAGACCAAAGCTGGGGGCTCTCAAATGAATACTCCAGAGGCCGTTCAGGATGACAATGTCACAACAGGTACTTTCATTATCAATAACGTTTATGCTAGAGTATTATTTGATTCAGGTGCAGATAAGTCTTTCATAGACAATAGATTTTGTAAATTATTAAATCTGCCTGTTAAAACTCTAAGCGTTAAATATGGAGTAGAATTAGTCGATGGTACCTCAGAGACTGCTTCAGCAATATTAGATGGATGTTTTATATCCATTAGGAATCATTCTTTTCCGCGATCCTTATTCCCGTTAAAATTAAAGGGACTCGATATAGTGATAGGAATGGATTGGTCGTCTTATAACCAAGCCCATATTGTGTGTGATAAGAAGCAAGTAGTTATCAAGACTCCTTATGGTGAGCCTTTTGACAATTCAAGGAGACACATGGTACGGATTGCCTAAGCGCTTGTTGAATTTGGTATTTAATACCAAGTTTCGAGTATGGAAAACTCAGAAAAGACAAACAGCAGTCGCGATGCTAGAGGGGCGACAAATGTTAATGGTGCATCAAATGTGAACCTCAATGTTAATGAAGTTAATCTCCAAAACTGTAATTAACACAGCTGTTAGAAAGGCTATGAGAAAAGTCATGAAAAGGCTCAAGAAGCCAAATGCTGCTTGCTCTAAAACACATGTCGCTGCTCATAAGAAGAGTTTTATTCATACTTCATATGCGAAGAATAAACTAAACAAAATCATATATGGCAAGGATCCCCATTCTTTTTAGGATATACTTAAAAGTACTTCTTCTCTTGGAAGTCAAGAGACTTCAATAGTAAAAAGGGGCCATCGATTGCAGAAAATTGTTGGATGAAGTAGAAACCATTAGGTGTATCAGTGGTTATGCTAGAAAGGACACGGTGAGGTATGAATCACAGTCATTCGATGGAAATATCCTTAATTAGTGAGGACATTAATGAAGTCCACAAGAAAGATCCTCTTATACAATATGGGATGGTCCAAGTTTTAAGGACCTTATTAGAAAAACCTATTATCCGCATCACGAGATGGAAAAAGATGGAATAAGAATTTTCTGACTCTCACCATAAAAGTTCTAGACTGTCGACAGTATGTTACAAATTTTAATTCATTGGCTGAGATAGTACCCTATTCCATTTACCCAAAATCTAAGCTTAATGCAAATAATTATTGTTGGTTAGCAACGGCAATAAGAGGGCACATTAAGGTTTCAAAGCCTGCTTATTATAAATCCATTATGGATCTACCTCAGCTACTCACGTTATATAGATTAAGAAACAACCAGTCAAAGCTGAGTCCGCCCTAAAATTTGTCAAAGATCTTACAGCTAAGCTTAAACGGATTAAGAATGGAGGTGTTTAACCCTCCTGATGAATGATTAGAGGCAGTTCACATTAATAATGACACCAGATAAATCCCTTATTGTGATTTTATTGCTAGGAGTTACATTTGGTTTCAGGTGCTGCTGAGTCTCTCATAAGACCATAAGCTTAGAAAACTTTTAGAAATTTTTCCGTAAGAACCCCAGAGATTAAGTGTAAGGTAAAACTTACAGACGAAATCATAAGAACCATTTCTTCTGTTCCGGTCAGAAACCTTCAGTCGTAGAATTCTAGAAGCATCCTTTCTCTAGATGTAGTACGTCAGCATATGTAGTTGATATCTCTTTGATCTCTATCGATTGCGAATACCAGACGGTATGACAAAAGCGCCACATGAGGATTGATGTATCTTAATAAGTTCCATAGATTGCTTCCATGCCTGATCAGTATGGAGGTTTAATGCATGGAACCACAAGGATATTCCAATGGTCATATGGTACTAAAGTCAGCTAATGGTATTCAAAGAAGATATCCAGAATGGAATTGTCCAAGTAAATGTCTTCGATTAAGGAATTCGTGGACTCGTAATATAAATGTGTCACTTATCTGACACAGAATATGATAGATGAACTGGAGCCTGAGATTTGGAAAATCTCTGCAACCTCCTTGTGTCTTGATTATCTTCTCCTAAGATTACCCTGTTTACCTTCTGACAGGCAAGTAGAGTTAAGATTAACATCCCGCTTAGGGCTGCAGTATTGTAAAGACGCCATGTTGATTATCGAATAATCGAATCCCTGATTAAGTGAGTTTTAAGATAGAGGTTCATAAAGCCTAATTCATTATTCTGAGAATTCGGTATTGTTAATAAAGAAAGACGGTTCATTTTGCTTATGCATTGATTACCGCAACCTTAATTAGGCAACAATTAAGAATCACCATCAGCTGCCCAGGATTGTCGATTTGTTCGACTAGCGGTGAGGATTAGCTATTCCTTGAGATTAGTTTTAAGCATTGGTTGGAATAACCGTCTCACCTTAAGATAAGCTTTTCTATATAGTTGTTATGTAAGTATCAAGGCTGCTCCTTTGGGGACCTTGTATAGATGGAATGTTAAACATCTATTGTTAGACAGAAAATTGGTAAGTTCAATTATCAGGACCAGAAATTAACTTGGAAACAACGAATAAGATCATTTGAATTCGTAATCATCTAAAAGTTGCCAGTAATCGGCAGAAAATTAAGGATTGATGAAAGCCGCAACCCTCTTAAGTCCTTAATAAGGAATAAGGTTCAATCGAAGGTATCGCCCTAAGAAGGGTGTGCTAAATTTTAATTTATCAGGGTAAGTTAAGCCCTGGATATATAGGAACATTCGGGGAATCGAATGTATCAAGATCAAATAGGTTATAAGCTAAAACCTATTTAAGGAGCTTGGCGGAGCTCGCAATGCATTACACACTAATGATTTAAGGATGTGTTTCACCAATAAGTCGAGAAGCATTATCACATAATGATATGCAGATTTATGATAGGATGAGAAACATGTATCGATTGAGGATCGACAGGTTAAGAAGCTCCAAAAAGGATACATGTACCTATTATAGAGGTCAACTTGGGAGCTTGGAGAGGCTCCAGATATGATATAGAAGTTAATTCCATTATGCGCCAAAAAGCACTACCAGCATTTTAACAAATCTCGAGATCGAGATTTCTTTTAAGGGGGTGAGGATG